>JANZLQ010000001.1:4628683-4650084 GCA_026212715.1 Elanus axillaris
GGGGGGGCGTTGTTTATGGAATTGGTATCAATTGCGCTTCCCGCTTTCCTTTTCAGAAAATTAGGAAAAGTGACACAATAGCAATTTTGCAAAATGAGCATGGGATTTCACATTCAGTCCCATTTTTGTCCCCCCTGTAATTCTTTGAATTCCCTTTTCTGTTTTATATAGAAGTCAGCTCTCAAAATAAAACAGCTTTACAATGAATGGGAGCAATTTCCTGATTTAAAACAAGCTGACAAGCATCATCAGCTCATATTAAGGCACTGTCCGCCATGTTCTCTCTTTTGGAGCGTATATATAACGTGGTGCACGCACACAGACGAGCATCTCGCCACCGGCAGCAGCGCAGGATGTTCAAACAGCTCTGCTGTTCCAGGAAGGGCTTCGGCAGCTACTCGCTGGAGCCAGTGAAAGAGCTCACAGAGCCTTTGCTGGGGGTGAATCCTCAACAGCCTCCAGACAGGCTTTCATTTTTCATGTGGCAAGAAGCCAGCAATGAAAAGTCCAATTGCTGGCCTTCTCAATGCCCAGTGGTACAAAAGCAAACAGGGTAATCGCATGAAAAAAAAGAAAACAAAACAAACAAAAAAACCCAAACAAAACAAAACCCAAGTGTCTATTATTCTGTGGTGTGGGTTTGTTTGTGTTTTGTCGTGGGGTTGTTTGGTTGGGGTTCTTTTTTTTTGGGGGGTGGGGGGTGGTATTCCCCCAGATGTAGGCCCTAAGTTCTAAGGTCTGGATTTCAACTGTAAAGATCTAGGCCATATGGAGGGGAATGGAGGAAGAGCTGGATTTGAGCCCTAAAATACGTACATATAATCTTAACTTCCAGCTGTTTAATCCTTATTCTTAACAACGCTACCATCTGTTTTATTTAAACCCCCAAATATGAATTTTCTCTCCCTTTCCAAAAGGCAATGATGCAATTGTGACATAACACTGCAGCTCTGTATAAATTTAATGAGTTGCATTGGCACATTACACTACCAAAGCTACTCAGAAAAACAAAAGCAAAAAAACCCACAAATATGCTAAACATCCTTTATTTGACAAATTAATGCCACCGATGAAACTACAGATCGCTGCCAGCACCAACCATATCCAAATACAGCATCTCCACACAGCCCTGTGCGCTTTGGGAATGCAAGATATGCTGGTTTAGCTACTTCAGAATGGATGGTTTCTGCTCCTGCCTTCAGAGGATATACAACAAAACAAAAAGAATGTTGCTATATTTTTCAATCAAGTTCAGGCAAACTCCAATACCCATAAATCCACAGAGCAGCCTCATTCCTCTTTCTTCCAATTTTGAACTCACATCTGAAAGACATTTCAAATACCTTGCTAATTTAACACACCGAAGGCAAGCAAAGCAACAACTCGGCGCTTCAAGAAGAGTGTGTTACTACAAAAAGATTTTTTTAATTTTCTTTTTTTACACATCTGTGACAAGACCAAACCCTACTGTGTACCACAGCTTAATATCTGTATGAAATTTAAAAGCATCATCTAGGCAAAAGTAAAAAAAAAACACAAACAAAAAAAAAACCCACCACAAAAAAAAACAACCCACAAAAAAACCCCCCCCCCCCCCAAAAAACAACAACCAAACAAACCTACAGAGAAGCACTGTAAAAAGGAAGTGAATTATCAAAATGGATTCATATGCATCTGGAATGATTTTAATAGAAAATGCCCAGCAAATCTCCCTGCACTGCTGACAAATCACCAGCTGAGGTAAATCCCAGATAATGAAACATTGTAAGAAAGGCTCTATTTAATAATTTAGCCCCTGTCAGGGAGTTTGTATTGATTCTTGTTTTCAGCACAGGGAAAGAATGTTATCTTCAGCCTTACGGCTCAATGACAGCATCAGTGAATTTAATCACTGTGCAGCTCCTGCCATGCAATCCTTAAACTGTCACCTCTGATTCTTCATCATTCCTTGCGACTTCGTTCAAAGCCCCCTATACCCACATTTTCATACTAATCTCCCACCCCACACATGCCCCACTGTAATCACAGCAGCATTTCAATCTGCTTCACATTAGACATAAAAGCCAACCTCATTTGCAGACTAAATTTTTTATTTTAAATAATTCAGCACTCCTTCAAATGCCTCATTTGTCTACCTCTTATTAGCAAGTCTGCTCCGTACCTTAACGGCAAGCTTAGCTGTGCTGAAGGCAGGATTGAGCAATCATGGGACAGCAGTTCTAGCAAAGGTTTTGAGTAGAAAGAAAATCTTTCAGCCTTTTCTTGGCTGTAGAAGGGGAGATGAATCTGGAGTAGCAAGAATCTATATTAATCAGCATTTTTTCCAGACCAAAAAGGAAAGGTCATGCTGCCTCATAACTGGCCAGGAAAAATTAGCCACAAATTAATTCAGCTGCAGTTCAGGAACAGAACATCAATTCATCTACAAAACAGAATGAGGCTTTTTAATACATAAATGCTTGTGGCTACAGAAACCTCACCCAGCTATTTGCATTCAAAAACACTAGCTCCTGTAAAAGTGCAGAGAATAACAGATGTAATTTTAACATGTTTGCTAAAATGCAAGGCCATACGCAGGAAGAATGCAAAGGAAGAGAAGCATATACTGCATAATTCAGAAAAACAGATTTCTTTTACATTTTCATCTTTATTCCAGGTGAGATGCAATACTTTCCATTTTATAATCCTTTGGATCACAGTAAAATGATCCCACAGGCCCATACAGACAAGGTCATCATACACAGATTTTCTATTACAGGGCACTAGCGGCATTTCACAACTGTCTTTTTATGCACTTCTGCCTTTCCATCCAGACTATAAATTGTTACAAGGCCCTGGGGCAATCCAGCTGTATACTCCATTCAAATCAGGCTTCAAGGAGAAAGCACCACAGTCAAGATGCTTCAATCAAGTAAACACACAGGCACAAAGGGCAACTGCATCACAATTAATAATGTTTTCTTTTGCATGGCAAATTCACCATTTTTATGTTTTCAAGTTTCTCTCTGATGCTCAGATTCAAAGTGTTGCCCATTAGCATTTTAAATGGGACATCAAATCAAGTCAAAACGCGATAAATCAGAAGCATGCCGCTGAAATCCATTTGCTGGTTGGGTTCTGTCTCTCTCTTGAAAAAAGGAAAACCTTAAAAAGGGAATTTGGACCTATTTATCAAACACTAGAAAGTCATACCAAAAAAGGTTTAAATTACAGGATTAGAGGACAGATTTGCAAGGTGTATTGTATTTGTATAAATTGGCTTGTATCATGGTCAGAGATATCCTGTTATTACCAGCAGCTATGTGTTTCTTTTGGCTGTCAGTTATCACCCTTCGGTTTTGTTGTTGCTGTTCTTGTTACTTAACTTCTCACTTCACCTTTACTTGTTATCACAGACAAAAAGCACATAAACGTCTTGGATGATAGTTCCACTTTCATTTCGGATGTGTCTTTTTTCCCTTTCAACTTAGAAGTTAAGCTGGAATTGCCTTGGTTTCAGTAAATTAATCAGAACTCTCTATATTCAATACACTCTTAAAGTGCAATGTTCTGTGACTAGCTACGTTTTCAAATCAGTGCACTCTTACTTGGGATAGAAGTTAAAACTTACCCAAGTTCTGCACTGTGCTTTGTTTCTCTCTCCCCAAACACTAATATTCAGTAATCTTATTTTACTGCTGATCTCTGCATACAGATAAACATACTTCCAATAGCCACGGCTCTTTACTACTTTTGATATTTAAATTGAGACAAGTAATCAAAGCTGGATACGCATGGTTAAACCACAACATAGATGCATTCTATAATTAACATATTCATATTTGAAATGCAGTTACTACTACTGCATCCTCTATGTAAGCCAACGGCTGGTTGTTGAAGGTGAGGAGAAAAGTTTGGGGATAAAACAATCTTGTAACCAACACCGCCGGCTTTTTTCTGCTGACAACGCACTACAGCAGGTGCTACTGTCTCCCAAGGAAGCAGTTCGCAGCACTAGACATATCAAGAGCTTGGTACAAAGCATCCAGGTCTATGCTCCTCTGCACAGCGATAGAAGCGTTTGCTTAAATCCTACTGGATTTCAAAGAATACTCCCGTTGGATGTCTCGCTCACACGTCACAGAGCTCTCCCTAAAGCCGGTTTAGTTTATGTAACTAGGGGCGTATGCGTGTGTATCTGGGTTATAAAATGGCTACCCAACCCATCTTCTCAAAGGACAGTGCTCGGCCAGTAACGGTGCCTGTCCACGACACCGGGTGTCCAAAAGAAAAGCCACCTGGGAAGAAGAGGCAGCAGGGTGATCCTTGGCTTTATAACAGCATAGCTTTCCATACCAAGTAACTTACAGCCTTCAGAATTTCTAAAACACTTTGTCCTGCCCTCTCTGGTAGGCCCACTAAACAAGGAGTTAAGTCTTACCTACATACCCCGAGGTATCAGCCCTGCAGGCAGTCCGGGTATTTCACCCTAGCTGTAAGTTATTAGCTAGCACTACAGCTGCCTCCTCCCTCGCCAGCCTGCAACACAAAGCAGCTTTTTTCTAGTTCAAGGGGGTCCCTACATAAAGGAGCATCAAAAGCCATCTCAATGGCCACTGTGCATGCGTAGTAACTGAGTTTCTGCATATTAATTGGATTTTCTCATACAAGTCAGTCATCTAAGTTTTAATCGTGTATTTTCATCATCTGGAAGTAATCACAATCAACACTAATTAAAGAGAATGGACTGGATTTTAGGACTTGTTAAAGATTAACAAAGAGATAGAGAAATTTCACTGTTTATAATACACTGATTATAATGGAAAGAATCTGTCAAGGCTTAAACTACAATAGAAACCCATGGAAAACTACTATCTAATAAAAAAATAACATAGCTGTGGAGCTATATCCTCAGTCCGATGAGAGCCCAAATCTGTCTCTTCAAACGGCCTGATCCAAAAAGAAATTCAGCAAGACCTTCCATTTTTAAGACACAGCATTCTTCATTTAAAAAAAGAAAAAAAGGACTTGAGGTTTTTGGGGGGGGATAGGGGGCTGGGTGCAATGAAGCAGCAAAAAGGACTGCTGTATGAAAGAAACATAACTGGCTGTGCAGATCCTCAGCTATTTCCTCAAGAAATTCCAGATACTGTTCTTCTGCCAGAAACTCAGAACAAGATCAAAGTGATTTTGGCCAGGTTTGATTTATTCTTAGCAGAGCTTAGACTTCAATTCAGAGACCACAATAACAGGGTAAGTAACTGAAGTCAGGCTTACTTCTGAAGGACTACATGAAATGAGCAAAGGTGGTATCAATTCTGGAAATTTAGCATTTGAGGGAAATGAAGCAACATTTGATTCCCAGCTACTTATTTCAGAACTATTAAAGTTCAAAACTTTGGGTCTGCAGACAATTCACCCCTCCTCACTTCCTCTTCTTTGCCAACTAAAATACGACTCAGTCATCACTGCTCTGTTGTGTATGCTTTGATCAACGTTATTTGTAGCACCAAGAATATTTCAAGAATACTTCGTGAAGCCTGTAGATTTTTAACTTGTGCCAAATTAAAGTGAACAAAACGTATGCTTCCATAGCTTTGTGATGACTAGAAAATTTGTATTAACGACAGCAGTACGCTGCTGTTGAAACAACTGCATTGTTAGAAATGCAGTGGTACTACTGCAGAGTCAAGTGAAAAGCAACAGAGTGATGTACAGGAGACGTCTCTTGATGTGAAGAACCTTAACATTTTCTCACAGGAAAAAAACTCATCAGAAAAACTTATGTGGGAAAGGTATTTTAAAAAAACGCACCTAAGCATTAACTGCTTCCATTTTATCGACTTGCCCATATAATTTCAACCCCAACCAGCAAGATTGTTCTAGAACAAAACCAACCAACCAGAAAAATCCACAGTAAGTTAATGCCGAATTAAATGTTAATAGATCCCAGTTTTACTACTCTACAACACACCATTTTCCTCCTTCTTAGTTATTCAACACTCAAGTTACATCAATGAAGTATTAAAGCCACATTACTATGCCCTTTTGCAAGCTTCAACCAAATGTTCCAGCTTCCCAATTATATTTTGCTGCTTCTTATAAAAAAATAGTACTTTTTAAGTAACTGACATTGTAAGATGGACTAACACAGGCTTAAAATAAAGGCGTAAAGAAGAGTTTCCCAAGGAACATAACACGGTTAGAGAAGTTGCTCTAAAGCTAATCATAACCTGGCATAATCCAGATTTACAGAAGCCCACTTAAAACCCAGCCCGCTTGTTCAGCTGCCCTCATGTGCTTCTGCTTGGAAGGAAGGAGACTATCTACAACAAAGTAACTGAGAGCTAATATTGAGTACCACCAATGAAAGAGAAGGAACCGATAACCAATAAAAACATGTAAAGCAACAAACCAAACAGATTTAAGCACTGCTTAAATTGTGTGCAAAACCACAGCTTGTTCTTAATCAAAGTCCTTAAAGATAATCTGGTCTGGAATCCTGAAAGAGAACAGTATTAATCCAGAGCAAAATAAATTAGCACTAAAGACAGATAAAGAAAGAAGTCCCGGGTCACAAACAGCACAGAATAACCCAATCAGTAGGGGAAAAAAAAAACCAAACCAAAACAAAAAAAAACCCAATTTGTAACATGTTAGGGGATTTTTCTGGTTTGGGGTTGGTTTGGTTTTTGGTGGGTTTTTTTTCCTCCAAGTACAGAGAACTGTCTCAATCTTCTGATAGGCTAAAGCAATTTCAGTTTTTAAAATGTATTAAGTTCAATAATTCAAAACTGGCGAAGCGAACAAGGAAAAAGCATTTATGGCACATTACACCCTTTTGCATGACCCAGCACCTCATCACTTGAAGGAAAAGAAGCTGTAGTTGTAACAGTCAACATTCACAAGTATAGTAAACATTTCAGTATTTGAGGGCAAAAATAAAACAGCAGATTTCCAAAGAACTTACTTGCTCCTCCTAATGTTCTGTAAAATTCCCAACACAAACTAAACCATCACAAGTAGCTAACATAATAGCATGAGAATTACTGAAATATTAGTCTGTATTTTTACATTTTCAATGTATCATTTCACAACAGAACTGCTGCCTTGAAAGAACACCAGAAGCACTGCATAAGAAGTTATGTGATACAGCTCAGACAAAAGGACATCTTGGTTTTCTAATGGGGAGAAACACAGGTCGGAAAAAAAAAGTACGCTACACACTGCAGTACAGCACAACACTCCATTACAAAGAAAACTAATGTTCACTTTAGGCCCCACACATCTTTTTTGCTTTGGAGAATGTCTGCTCTAGTGCCATGTAATTTTTATTTAAGTAACTTGGCTCTGCAGGCAGGAAAAAAAATTATTTTCTAAGTAAGACAGGATTCCAATGAAACACTTTCCATTCCAATCTTTCAATTCTTTTCCACCAGTTCCTGGTGTTTCCCTTCAACAATAACAGGTTAACTAACCAGGCTACTATCTACTACTGCAGAAATCAAGCTTTCTAGTTTAAAAAAAAAGTTAACTCAGGTTTATATATGAAAACGCACACATTCTTAGCACTTGAGAGTTCTGTTGTCAGTGGACAACACCTATACTAAATGTATACCTAAGTATTTCCAGGGAAGAACTTAAATTACATTGCAATCACTGCTATCTTAATAAAAAGTAATTAACGAAAAAAAGTCTATTAGCGAAGACATCTGGTATAGTAAAAAAAGTTAACATAGTGACACTATCTGGAAAACTGCAAAATTTTTTTATCCAGCAGTTCTATTACTGCTCTGTATTAAGTCTGTCCATCTCTGTGGAATCTAATAGATCTCCGCACAGAGGAAGCTTTGCCAGCTAGACCTGGTCCAGGTATGGCTACAAACATTTTGGCAGCAATTTTTCGGCCTTTAAAGAACCATCAACAAAATTACCTTTACACTAAATTCTGCTGACCACCTGAGGATTGACAGACTACCTATAGAATATTTTACCAATACAGCTGAGATGGTTTGTCAAAGGACTACCAATTGCCAGCAGAAAGATCACAGTGCCTCTCTATCAAAGTATCTGATAGATACTGGTAATCAATTCTATAGTCTGTCACACAGAATGAACGCAAAGGAAGTCCGTCAGACTTAATGCCGTATCTAAAATTTACTATCGATTTAGCAAACGCCAGTTAGTGGCCACTATAAAAATCACAGCAAAATTCTTGATTATGCAGAGACAAAACAGATTAGAAGGCAAAAGCTTAACAGGTCCTATTTTTCAAGAACAGAATTTTTTTCTATGGTATAAGGAAGCATATGATTCAATGGATAAACTGGACCAACGCTGCACTTGTAATGCGTTGAAAAACAGAGAAAGAAAGATATCTGCATGTTTTCTCTGCTATCCCTTCCCTTATCCATCCTGAAGCCCTACCAACTTCTGAACCTAAAAGGCTCCTATACTAGGCAGCTGGTTTTTAAACCCACTCAGATGTCAGCAAGCAGCCAGCAGCTGAAATGTATAAGCAAGTTTTCACTGACTCCATGTTTCTCCATACCATCCGTCTACTTTTTTAAGCACAGTTCAGACAGACGGAAGTAACAGAAGAGATCCAAGATGCTGTACCTTAAAAATACTCACTGTTACCTCACCTCTGACATCCAACCCTTTGCTTGGGTCCTAAACAAGCATAGCATTTCCTTGGATTCTAAAAATAATACTACACCAGAAAGGAATTGTATCTATTTAGATCAATTGTCATTTTGTGGCAAGGCAAAGTAAAAGCAAGTGCATTTGTACTTGCTGTGGCACCTTCCACTGAAAAAGACACAAACAAAAACTTCCTTGAAGACACCCGACAGATGGTTTTTTCCCCCCATGGTACCTTTCATATCACACATCATTCTGAACAACAAAAAAGTGAATTTGACTAGTTTCTTAAAACTTCACCATTAAAACGAGTCTCAGTCCTGCACTAATTCTAAAACCAGAACACAACACCGCAGCAAAACATCAGGGAACTTAAGTTGCCGCAAGCTACTAAAGTATCTTCCGTTCATATTTACCATACCACCATCCATAAAAAAAAAAACCCTCCTCCTATCTGCACAAACTCAAGTTCAAAAGACAAGCAACTTAGTCCTAAGGTTATCATGCCAGGCAACATGCTTGGAAACTCCTGACTTAGCTCCTCTGGCTGTCGAGTACTCTCCTCACCAACTGAATTCTACGGAAGATGTGAATGCTCGGTACGTCCGCCAGCAATCCTTCTGAAATTACTCAACGTGAACACTCGCAGGAAGGCAAGAGATTTCCCAAGTCTGGTGTAAGTGTCCAAAAGCATAAGATAAATCTGAACTCAAAACAGAACACAACTAAGCAGTAAAGTGTTGGGACCAAAGCTTTAACACCACCAGTTTAGTTAAACACATAGCGACAAGAAGGCAGACCTTATAAAAGCCATTGCAACATAATAAGTTCATTCACTCAAAGGCTGCGAGCAACCCCGCTATCGTCTTGACGCTTTTAAGTCACAAATAGCTTTTGAATAAGGAAAAATTATTCCTGATCGCCTTCTCACTAAGAATATTCTACACATATATCATTAGTGAGAAAAAGTGGAACTAATGGAAGTTAGCACTTAGATTCACATTTACTGCAGAATGGAAAGTTGATAAGTGTTCATATTGAAAACTAACAGATACCTTGTTTCGTTCATCATCTCCAAACCTTACTGGTGGTCCTTGTGTACTGAAGCATTTTTAAAAAAATACAAACTCCACACCCAAACCACAACACCCAAAACCGCTTACCAGAAGGATGGACATCAGGCATAGGGGCCAGGGTGCTGGGGGGTGGGTGGTGGTGATATCATTAGATTAAAACAGTTCCCTCTAAGTTCCCCTTCCTTCTAAGAGAATTAGGCATAACAAGAACTATGAAGTCTGACCAGGAATTGAATGTGCATTTCCCTTCTCAAAGTCTGAAGCGCATCTTACCAAGTAGATGCTAAACAGCAATTTTGAACTACAGATGGTTTTTGTAACTCATGACTAGCACTAGAGAGTAGAAAAGGACAAGCAATAAAGGAACAAGCCAAGTCCCTTCTGTCATCCCACAGGTTTCAAATCCATGCTTTTTCAAGGCAGTTTCCCAAGTGCAGGAATAGTCAGTGCATTTCTTAAAAGCATGCCAAGAAGTTCACCTAGCAGAACAGTACTCCTACTGTTCCTTTGGTGCTGGTGTTATTTAGCTCTCTCCCCAAGAACATCTGAGACCATCAACACGTTACTGGAAGTGATTTTGAAAGACGGTATTAATCTTACAGCACAACCCATGTTATGGAAGTACTGAAACAACGGCAGACCAGAAAGGACACAACAATTACTTGAAGTGCCACTTCTTGTTGACAGTTTCCCTAAGACACAACACATCTTAGTTAATCATATTTTACTTCTCAGTTCCACAGAGTTATTTACATGAACCCCAGAAAGCTTGAAGGAATCCAGTAGCACAGAAATAGTAAAGACCAAAGCGGATAAATGTTACCCATGACAGTTAAGCTGGATTGATCAAATCACTTAACTTCTTCCCACATGGCCAGCCTTAATGCACTATTTGATTTTTTTCACTCAGGAGACAGACCTAGAAAGCTAGCTATCCTCCTCCAGTTGCCTCCAATGCTTGGCAGCCTAATCTGCTGCTCTTCCTCCCAATCTCAGCTTATCCTAATACGACAACTAATATAACTCACAAAGGGAATGACCGACCTCCACAGCATCGCAGCTCTGCTTCACGTCAAGAAAGACACAGCAACAAAACACAGGATGGCAACAGACAGATTACAAAGAAATTATGGTAAGTAAAGCTTCATCACAAGGATTTTATGGCCATTGATGAACTGCAGTTGTTCTTCAGGAAAGCAAAAGAGCTGCTCCTCTAGTGTAATTTTTAGTAGAACAGATTCATCTTAACGCAAAGAGAAACTTGCGATGGAAGTATAAACTAATGCAACAAAGTATACCATTTTACTTGCTATAATTGCTGGAACTGCCAAGAGCATGCATAGGAAAACACTTACTGGTTTCTCCAAGTCTCAAGAGGTAGACACTAGAGTACAAAGCTGCTCTGAAATTATTTGTAACATCTGCTTCTGGAGTGGTATGACTTCATCAAATTGTAAGTAATCTCACCCCTTTTTCCACACTGGTATTTGTGAAAGTGAAGCAGGCAAAACAGTTCTAACCACAAAGATGCTGTTTCTAATACAACTTGAGTAACATGAAAGGGAGTAAGCCCATTTACAGGGAATACACCACTCTACTTCAGTGTTTGCTTCTACCTTTTTGCCTCCTGCCATCTGTCTGTCAAATGAAGGAGGCCTGAACACTAAACTGGAAGAAACTGCCAGACTTCACAGAACCAGTTTCTACTTCCGCAATAAACATGAAGTCATATCTAACTATGACCTAAGATGTTACTGGAGAAAGTTAAACCTCAGTTTACTTCCGAATGAAACTGAACGGTACTCTAGCCTCATCCCCAGAATAAACCTCTGTACCTTCCACCCTGCAAGACAGCACATGTGTATCAGACGACATTTGCAGAGTTGTTTTTAACTCCCCTCCTCCTGGTTGGTTTGTTGCCTTTTTTTTTTTTTTAATTCAAGCTTACATTCTTTGTTTTTATCAGTAAAAAACCACCACCAACACCTCCTATGCCTGAATTGCACCTAGAACACAGGAAGTATAGGGTAAGACTCATACACTCAGCCAAAAACTTTTAGTTTATGACAACTAACATGATAACATACTTAATTAGTAGGTGACATTTCAAAGCTGTTGTCTTTAACTTCCCTGCTTCACTTGACATATTTAGCTGAAGGCAAAAGAAGACTGCTTTCCTATTGGTATCTCACACTAGAAGAGAAATCAAGTGTCCTTTCCACTGTGCATCTTTCCTTTCCCCTAGTAGTAAAATCAACAGCGACAACACTGAAGATTCATTTTTGCTAGTATAATCAGCACCAAGGGTCTTTTTGGTTTTGTCATTTTTACGGGTTCCTTTCATGCGTGTCAGTAAGAAGGAAAAAAATAAAATCTAACAGAGGAATTAAAGAACTCGGAGCAGGCAGAATTGAACATAAAACAATGATACTACTTCCATGTGAAAAAAATATGCAAAATTGCCAGCAACCCTGATGTCATATCCTTTGCACATTGAAAACATGAGAAAAGAGAAACCACTCAAAAAAAAATTAAAGGTATTAAAACATAACCGCAATACACTTCCCACATAGTTTTGCAAACAGCTTTAATGTGTTGTAGGAGACCAGTGATGACAACAGAAGCTTCAGCTTTTGTTGTTAATATCCTGAGCAATTAATGCAACTCAGCAGGAACTTATTGCCCAGAATGGCAACTATCACATTGTAATTCCAGTCAGACACAAAAGCACCTGCTAATGTGCAAGAGTAGTACAACTGTGGCTTAACCCATTGCTAGAACCTGTTAACTACAAATCTGACAACTCCTTTAAAAAAAAAAAAACAAAAAAGACCCCCAAAAAAACCGAGCGGGGAGAGGCAGAGGAAGCAAGCAAGCCCATGCCAAGCACTACCATGGACACCAATACTGAAGAAAGCCTACATGTTCTCCTTCACTGTGCTCTCACAAACTTGTAAGTAGTAAAATGGAAAACTTGAGTCAAAAACCTTGGAAAAGGAAGATATATTCTGATATCAACAGATAGCGAGTAATCTACATCTCTAGACTATGCATCGGTAAGAACATTTTATTATGTATTCAGAACTTCCATAAACCAACAGCAAGATGATCAGCAGTAAGTTACGCTACCCAAAGCACTGCAAGGTCCAAAACAAGCACAGGCGCCCTTTATTTCAAACAGGCAGCAGCTTCCTGCTCTGCACCGCTTAAGCGGCAAGTGGTTTTCTGTGCAGCTACAGCATACCGGGAAAAACATGTCTAACCTTTGAATCTGAATTTGTACGCTTAAAAGGGGATAACCACAACTGCAACAAATCTGTTCTTGCACAAGTCCCTGACTTTTCATTGTCAAAGAATAAAGTGTTAAAGTATTCTTAAACGTTATTTTCTATTTTTCCAAATCCAACTTGTCATACTGGCCTAGTTTCTCTTTGCATTCTCAACTGTCAGTACACCAATCAGCTGAGATACATAGGCTACCGCAAGTCAGCCCACGTGCTGCTTCCATTTACACAGCTGTGCTATATAAAGCTAGAGGTAAAGGCATAGCCAAATTTAACTTCCCAGGAAAAAAACTTAACTTACTGAGCCACAATTTCCCAAAAACACTCAACTCGAAGTTAGTATTCCTGAGGGTTGCAAAACCTTAAGTTGATGTAGACCACAATTTTAAACTCTAAAGCCCAGTTAACTAAGCCTGTACCAAGTATAGATCACTGCCTTAATAGCAAAACATCTATTTCAGAAGCTAAGGATTTACGCAGAAGGAGCGAGGAGATACAGGAGGAGATACAGACTAAGAAATATTGCCATCTCACTGGAGAACGGGGCAGGGAAAAGGAAGAGATGTGAAAATTGTCCTTACCAGTTTGAAGTCTTGAATGCTGCAGATGAAATACGGGGTATTCGGCCGGCGACTTTCAATATATACGCAATCTTTAAAAAAAACAAGATTTTAAAAATAATGGAAATTAACTTGTGTACCTCCAAGAAAGAACATAAAAACAGGATAAATTAAAAAACAGCTTAAGCTTAGAAAGAGCCACCATTTCATTTGCATAACATGCAATTTATTCCAAGTGTGATCTAAAAATAGAAACTAGATGCTTTATGATGATAAATAAGGGAATTAACTGCATAAAAATTAACTTTGATTTGAATAGACATTTTGCTCGAAAAACAAAAGAAAGTCATAAGACCATTCTGAATTTAGTTAGCAAAAATGACCAGGTCACAACCTATGAACCAGGTCAAAATAAGACAGGAAACTAATCAGATCTTTTGTGGTTAGCTTGCTATGAAGAACCTAGCACTAACATATTTTCTCTTCTAATTGTGAAGAAAACCAAGGCAACCAGTCACAGATGAAATGCAGCAAACTAAATTAGATTTACCTCAGGGAAGGACTGGGCTTTCTCAAATTACATTTGACATGACAGAAACTGCGTAATTATTTTTGTTTGCTTTTGACAACCGGACTTTACAAGGTTGCTGTAAAATACGGTCTGTTGTATTAAAAACAGTCTTGGCAATAACCGCAACAAAAGCGGTGCCTCAGAATAGAATTACAGCAAGGATGGGAAAGAGGTGCCTGATTAACAATAATGACCTTAGAAACCAGAGAATTCACAGGCAGCTCGCTAGAAGGCAAAGATGCTACTCCCAAAGCCAAACAAATATTTAAGGGACAGTCAGTTCTCCTTTTACACTCAGAGAGGCAACTGCTATTCAGGAGACAAAAGGCACAAAGAACACCACCTATTCATGAATGATTCTCCAGGAACCTTTTTTATATCTCTACAGAAAAATTCCAAAGTCTTAGACTTTTAAGACGTGTTTCAAAGCACAACTATTACCGCGCTTCATGAACAACTTTTAGATTTTACAAGACAAGACATTTTCTAGTTCATATGCTCTACAAAGAGCATCATTAAGGATGCATTATTTTATTGTTTATAGCAATAAAACAACTTCCTCCTGAAAGAAACAATAAACTCTTCATTAATCATTTGAAACCCAACCTGTCCTCAGGAATTCTCTCACCACTGAGAGTTAACTCAAACATCCATTTAAAAGAAAGAAACTTAGCAGCTATCTAGCAGGACTACCAAAAGTGCGGCAAAAATCTTAGTAGCTCCATCACCCAAGCTGGAAAAAAAAGCCAGGCATTTCAAATCTATAGCACTTGAATGATATATGCCAGAATTACATAGTTGTGCATCTGATTTTAAATGTGGCAGCAGTATAATATCTTGCTGTAATGAGAGACAGAGGCATACAGCACCCATCTCCATTAATTTCAGGTAACAGATGTTTTGCCAGGATCAAAGCAACTTTGGTGGCAAACCAAGCTTGAAACGCACTTAGCACTTTTCCCCAAATTCTGCACTGCTTGTTGCAACCACGCAGGTCTAGACTTGCTACTTTTGGCTACGAGCACAGTCATACCCAGCAACGCTAGATCATACTAGTATTCCACTAGAACACCAGTATCTTCATTTTGCAGCCAAGAAAATGTAGCCTGAAGTAGTCAGGGAACAGGCTGAGATTTCAGAGTTGTTTGGTTTTGTTTGGGGGTTGTTTGGGGTTTTTTTTTTTTTTTTGGATGAAGCAGTGAAATGAACTTTTGAGATACAGTCCAGTACTTCATATCATGAAAACTCTTCCTACACTGGGATATTTCATAGCCACAGAATTTGCTTTCTGCTTATACCAGAAGATGTTCCTCTCACTCAGTGGTGAGACCAAGAGGGGGAAACAGTTGGAAATAGTTCTAGCTTTTCTACCAGTCATTTAAAATTCAAGTGTAAAATTTCTTCTCTGTCTTCCTTTTCTGTAACTTCCCTTACCTTTCTAAACTCTATTTTCAGATCATGTCTACACACTTGCAAGTAGGCCTTTATTTTGTCCCGTGTCAGCAGTATGTCAAGGCAACGTAGTCAAGGTTTTAAAAAACGAGTCCCAGAAGAATGAAACCTAAAAGCTAGTACGTAGCGTTTCAGATGCACAAGTGTTCCCCTCCAGCATCCTCATTCTAGGCACTACCCATCCAACTGAATTGAACTGCAAAACCATGACAGCAGAGCAGTACCTCTTTTACCCAGTACGTTATAAAATCACCTGTAGGTACTAGTCTCAAATTAAGCCTGCTGATCAGTATAGCTAAAATTCCGCATCCAATGAAGGGAATTCAAAGGCAAAGGTACTTCTCAGTTATACTGACCCACGATTTCCATCTAGACTGGTAAAGATGCTGGTCTTCAGGTGCTTACAAATCAGGCTGAGGTCAGAGCATGGAAGTATCACCGTCAGGCAGGTCACCTTGACTTCTGCAGAAACCCTTCTGAAGAAACTACTCAAACGGCAAGCACAGCTCAGTCTGGTCTACATCCCCCAGAAAATCTAAAGGCTAGCAAACAGCTAAAAGAAAGCAAGCACTTAACCGTCACCAGAACCTTGCTGTGAGAAATCAAGTACCAGGAGCTTTTAAAACAGAACTGGGAAAGAGTTAATTAAACCATCCCCTTCAGAATAAAATCCATTTAGCACCAGTAGTACCTAGTTGTGAACAGATTAGGCAATTCCTTGAATTAAAACACTAAATCCATGGAGCACGAGTTCGTAGAACAGATCACCTGCTTGGGAACATCTCACAACCACATACAGGAAAGCATGAACTGAGGGCCCAGCGATGGCAACAGTGCACAAAGGGTGGCCTGGAACACAGACTTTAACAGAGCATCTGCGTCCTCTCAAAACCTTGGCCTTGTCGCTCACTTCCTGCCGGTTTATCACATAACCATAGTAACCATCTGAAGCAAAGCCTGTAAATCCAAGTGTCAAATTTCTACCTGCAACACTAATTGTAAAACAGGCTTCTTCACCACACTGTTCACCATCCATTGCAAATCGCACTGTTAATCACTTCACAACAGCATATGATAAAGTCAAGTGAGCTTGACAAAATAGATTTATTTTAAGCTGAAAAATCTATTGCTTATTTTATAGTAAGAGTCAAAGACACAGGATAAGAATCTGGATTAACCCAAAATCATAATTGTATCAGCATCAGTAAAGCTCCTCTCCAAGCGTACAGAAGGAATGTAATTACAGCAGAGTTGCGTCCACATTCCCACTAGACACACAAATGTAACGACTCGCAGCCCGAGTGCTCTGCATCAGAATTTAGCCTTCAATTTCCTAAACCAAGGAGTTCTCCTGAATTTTTTTTCCTAATAACTAGGAGTTAATATTGTTTAACTCGCACAAATTTAACCGAAGTCTTTGAGAATTTCTGTTAATGTAATAAGCTTTGATTATGCTTTACAAAAGCATCCACAAAAATAGCACTGAAATGAATTCATGACTTCTCAGGCCACAAGTTCCAAAAGCCGTTCTTACATGAGAAACACCACTACTGACCTTCTCTGCGCTCGCTGTCAGTTATAGTTCCCTATGAGTCCTGGCCTCTTTTGAGAGCTTCGGCACTTTTATGCTCTTTTTAGCATAAAATTGCCAGAAAAGTAAGAATTCGACTTCAATACAGCTAGCATCTCTTTAGCGGGTGTCCACCAGATGTAAATTTAACCCCAGCTAAATTGAGAGACAGTAACGAAGAGAAGAAGGATAACGGAATTAACCAGAGTGAAACCACCAGCACTAGAAAGGCAGGTGTTTAGAGACATTTTTGCACTATAAGCATCAATAAGTTCTTCGAGCAAAGAATTCTAAATTTTAAAGCAAAATAAAAGGACATGGTGAGAAAGAGTTAACTCATATATTGGATTTATTAGGAATCCTTAATACCACTCTAGCATTAGAGCAGGGGAGAGGACATGGTCAGGAGTCCAGTCTTTCAAAAATACTAAGGTATTCAGTAAATACAGTGATGTGTCTTAATGACAGCAGCATCACAGGAAACTATGCTAAATAGCAAGGCTACATCGGTATCTAAGTAATATCAGTTTGAGGTTTTCTGTTGCATATTTTCACTATCTATAACGTGACAAACCAAACGCCTTGCACCAGGAGTCTCAAGAGAGACAGAAGTTTCATGAATGTTAAGTGCACTAAGACCTTGGGGGTTTTTTCTTTAGTTGGAAAACAACAATAAACACTTATGTAACAAGCTTCAGTATCTCTGTAGAATCACTAAGAATCACGTCCATTTATTTCAAGTACTACTTTGCCTTTTCCAGATGACCAATTTCAAATCCCGCGTTTCCTAGCTAGGATTGTAGCAACTGTTGCAGCAGCACGCACATGTACATTTTAAAAGCTTGAAATATGATACATGTAATCAGCCATCAACACCAGAACAATGGTAATCTATTTGATTTGTAACTCACACTTACATAACTCTTCTCATCCAAAATCCTGAAAATCCCACTGAAGCTATTAAGTCAGTCTCTCTCGGGAGGTAAGCATCTGAACTGCCCTGCACGAAATGCATCCTCTTCGCCTCCTTGCATTGATACAGTATGACTCAATCCAGTTTATTCAGAAGCTATAGCAAAATTTAACCATATCAAACAAAGTATTCCCGCACTATCTTGTTTATCCCAGACTTCCTTGGCTAATCACGCCATTTAGACAGGCCTCTACTCGCTCAAACCAACTGCTCAGCATCCCAGGTGAATCATGCATCTACGTGATGTTCCACCACTCATTTGCGTTAAGTTTTCCAGGATTCACCGGGGAATGTGTATGAAAAGCTACGAGATTCCAGATACAGCAAAACACCACAACCTCCAAGATTTTTTTTTCTTAATATCTCAGTTTTGCAAGCCTCCTTTTTAGCGTTACCAGACAGCACGCAGAATAAAGAGCTAAGCATCCCTCTTAAGTGGCTGACACAAAAGGAAGAGAATCTGCCATCTACTATGGATAAAGCAAACATGTTGACTCACTAGTATACCGCATTTAAGTAAGGCACTGCGGGCTGCCTGCCAAGATTTAAAACAAAGATGACATCCCGTTAAGATGTCTCCAAAGCAATAGAGGCCATACAGAGAATAAAACAAGTTAATCCAGGTGCAAAGCAATGTCACGAACACTAGAAACAGGAAAAGTGCCAAAAGGAGAACATTTACCAATGCGTTCACATTAGCCACTCAAAACCCACCATAAAGAGCAACTACTTTCATTTACCAGAAATCCAAAATACAAATACAGTATTTTGAAGAACGCTTCAATGTGGACCCAAGGAACAAAGAAAAACTGCATTTTTCTTTTGCAACAAACCTGCGTAGATAAGACTTATGCCCATGAAAAATACAGAATTGCCCCTCCTTATCCCTAGCACACTGGCATGTGCTATTGCACCTGTGTTTTTTTCCACTGATCACATACTTCTGGAACATTTTGAGCGCTATATGGCTACAGCGAACTTATGCATAGGCTTAGACAGCTACAGTCAAATCTCATCACTACTGCTCAGGCTGCCTTGCGTCCAAGCCCGCGACAACTACAAATGATGCCCCGTTTGTCATAAAGAAACATCTAAACTATTGTTACAAAATAAATTACAAAAAATTACAAAATAAAATATATTTTAAGTCACAAAATAAAGATGCTCCTCACACAGAGAAGTTGACTTACTTCCAAATTCTTTTACTGATCAGCAGGTTTATATAACTTGAGTGACATGCACTCTCTTCACACTAAATGGAAGTCTGAAGCCTGAGGCTGTTTGTCAGCCTAAAATACAATGAACCCATATGCAGTCTCCCTTCAGACACCTGAAGGAAATTCTGGTCAGTCATTTCAACATCTATTATTCTAGAAAGGAACTCACAGTACAAGTATGTTTCAGACATCTATTTGCTTCTGCAATATTAATATTCTTTTTTACCAACCTTAACATTCCATCCTTTCCACTCAAAAAGCCCAACAAAAAAAACCCAAACAAAATAATCAAATGGACAATAAACTTCCCGATTTAAACTTGTCATCAACCGAATGGTTCAGTGTCACGTCTATGGAAGTTGCTCTATGGTGGCATAGAATTCCTAACCCCCTGATCTTCAAAGAAATACTACCCAATACTCAAAAAGTTACTCATCTTACTACATGGAATCACGGACCGAGTGGCACATAATTGTAATTAAGCCGTTCCACTTCATGCCTACTCATCCTAGTTGAGTAAGGCATTAGTTTGCCCGCTCTGAGCGTACGGTCAGCGGACTTGGTTGCGGCTACTGACATTTGGCAGCTTGGGGGCAATACATGTTTGCAGAGAAACTCTGACACTGTAAGTTCCCTACAAACCAGAAAACAGCTCAGAAGGCCAACAAATACTCAGGAACACCACTACGCTGGCTCCACACCCAGCGCTTGCTCTTCACTGTTCTATGACAGTCTTTATTCCAACCCTGGCTGACTAAAAAACCAGACTCACAAGAGGCCTTGGCTGAAATATGCACAAGTTAATCCCTCTACGCATGCCGCATCACCATTGTTCTTTCACTTACCTCTAACTTGCACGGTAGCGATAACCCTAATGTTTTTTTCTTAGCCTGTATTCCGTCCACTTCCAAACCCTTCAAGTCTCCTTCCCTCCCCAGTCATTTTGTCTTTTCTAGTCCTTATTACAGTTATATCAACAAGTACAGTATGTATTGGCTGCTCTGTCATCTGCAACGATCCCTTGAAAACTGAACTTAAGGATGTGTTTTGTTAGGCAAGGCTCACGGCTCCCTTTATAAGCAAAAACATACCAGTAATAGAAAACGAAAGGAGATGCCCGATTCTCTACATGGACTCAGTGAAGAAAATCAGCAAAACAAAGAAGTCACTGTGAAGTAAGCTACAGGGAGAAATATAGCAGGCAAAAAGTGTTGCTCTGAACATCCTTACACACTTTCCAAAGTATAAGTTAATTTCTTTTACTGAAGATTAGTCGTCCTCGCATCATCCTGCATTTACTAGTAAATAAGAGCAAGCACGAAGCAAGTAACCACACAGAAAATGGGTGTGCTATAAATTCACGCTCTGGGTTTCTCCACAGCAAGATAAGATCCACGCATCAACTTCCAAGGGCCACCTCAGACAAGTTAACCATCTGATCTGTTACACCACAGAGTTTACTGGTGACAAACCAACAAACTCTTCAACAGAATGAAAGAAAAAAAAAACAAGATAAGAAAAAAATTACAATGAAAGGGATTTCCATAACCACTACAACAGCAAAACAGACTAAAAGAAATCTTAAATTCCCTGCACAGCTAGCGGGATTCGCTGCCTGTATCCAACCATGAGCGCATTTGCTTACTTTCCTATTTCGTGTAAAATGTCCCACTGGAGATGAAGTATTTCCACGACACATGGTACAGAGTCATTATGCCTTTGGGCTTCTGATATTCACCAGATGTGCCCTAGTTCTGAAGGGTTACATTAATATTCCCACACTAAAAGCTCCTGTTAAAATTAGAGCTTCAATACATGGGCTTAAAAGACCTTTTGGAAAAAAAAAAAACCAAGCACCTCACTTTTCTGAACACAGGAACCTTTATCAGCTTAAATGCTGCTGTTTATTTAGCAACCATCTCCACCATCAGAATCCTTTTGTGTTGCACCTAATGAGTCAACTGCTTGGCGTCGTCCAAGAAACAAAGCCTTAGGCTCTCTCCACAGCACCACACTTCCACAGGAAAGATATTCCTTGAAAGCCATCGTCAAGGAATTGTCTGCAGCCCCCCCCCC
>JANZLQ010000001.1:4650703-4663558 GCA_026212715.1 Elanus axillaris
GGGGGGCCAGAGAGAAACCCAACGGTTTCTCCAGACAGACCCCCAATCCTTTGGGAGACAGAATTTTGTTTCTAGACTTTACAGAGTCATATATATAAAAGGACTTGAGAGGGAGAGACACAGACAGACTCTTTACATGTGTGCGTGCGTGTGTGTGTGTATATATATGCTTAATACAAATTGTGAGATAGGCAAGTAATTAAAGGATATTTACATCCGAGGATTAAAGGATATTTACATTCCTCCTTTCTGGTGTCTAAAATTAAGAGGCTTAGTTGTCCTAGTGCCCTCTGCCAACCAGTGAAGAAGCACGATCAGGCGATTCTGAACCGGTCTCCAGAAATACCTCTGCCCAAGCCAAAACCAGTGGGAACCCCCAAGCAGCAGGGCTTTTCATTTCCACGTCTCAGGCACTTAAATGCCACAATCCTTCACCACCACCATCCGGAACAGTTAGATACGATTAAGAGCACGACGCTAGCAGCTACAGATCATTCATAACCAAGTAGTACCTTTCAATAGATCAGAAAAAAAAATATTTGCAACTTTCACTGAATTCTAAATGTTGAAAACTGCATTCGCCTGTGTACCAAATACAGGAAAATTACCAAACCCTTGAAAACAAAGGTCAGAAACAGACCTCCAACTACAGCAAGACATTTGGCATGATGGTTTAGTAACAAACGTAGAAACACATGGTTTTAAATCGAAAAATATTACCACTGACAGGTAGGGAGCTATACAGTCGCCTCTCTTCCCCCCATATGGCTGACAACAAACAAATTGCTAGTCTGATCTTTTAGTGTCACTTCCTGCTGCGCAGATTCCAAGCAACACTGCTGGCTCCTTGTCAGAAAACAATGTGTTAGAGCCCTGTTCTGCAATAAATGGTTCAACCAATTTACTGTGTTCATTTCAAACTCACAGGAGTATTCCCAATGCCTGGACTACAGTTCTTATTTGGCAAATGATTTTATTATAAACTGGTATCATAGTGAATCCATTTTCTTTAAGGGGTTTTGCTGCTGTTTAATGGACTGTCAGTATAATTTAGATTTCATCTATTTAAACTCATTCAAGCCTGGCTCCTGATTGTACAATAAATGGAACATATTTCTATTCAACAAAATTAATGACAGCTAATTGTAGTCTGCAGTTCCCAATTTTATAAAAGCAACCGTTCTGCAGTTCAGGCACCCAGCTACACCATTTCCCACACCAATTATTCTTCTGCACTTTTCATGCATGTCCACAACGCTATACAGTTCTTGCAAGACGCATTCAGACGTACTTTGTTATTTTTCATACAAAGCAAACATTTTCTCACAGAAAGCAGTGCTACCAAAAAAAGGCCACACTGAAAGCAGAGACTTTGTAGATGGTCAGTCACTAACTCATGCCAGGGTACCCTCCTGTCTTAGAATTGCCTGTCTTTTTTATTAAACACCTGAAAAGGGAGAAGGGCTGCGAGTAAGAGTGCCCGCCACTAAAAAAAAATAAAACCACCAGTTAGTCCAAGAGCTCCATCTTTAGCAACAGATAAGCTTTCCTGCACACATGCCATTTAAAACAGTCTTTTCCGATCTTTTAAGGTCACAGCAAACTTTTGCTAGAGGTGCAGCATTTGCTCCCAACACTTCTCACTGGTGTTTTACAAATGCCTGGATAGCCACCTGTCTCTCAAACCTCAAATGGATGGATTTCAGTAGCTCTTCATCTACACCCATTTTTAAAAGACTGTTGAAGACACAAAACACAAGCAGCACCACAAATGTACCTACGTGACCTCACTGTTTTTAGATATCCTTAACTTTTTTTTCTATTAAAAAATCCTTAACACGCAAATGACAACACACTTGAACAAACTGCTATGGTTAATTTCTCCAAGACCTTAAACACAATCATTAATAATAAGCCTCAAGAAACCAACAGAAGTTGTCACAGTCTCCCAGAAATCAACTGAACCATCTCCACAACGTCTTCAAATAGTGCACGCAATTGGCCAATACACACAAAAATCCCAAGAGATGAAGGGATCAAGATTCTGTATCACTCAAGATACAGAATCTTTCTCCTCACGTAGTTTCCATTTACTTGTGTTTCCCAAGTTTTGGCAATGCGTCAATGGCAGCATTAGAAGAAATCAACAGTATACAGTTGGCCCATGAAGCTGTACTAATGTGAAAACTGGCATCTTCACACGGCTTTGAGTTTAAGAAGTTCTTCTATTGGACCACGCATAATTATAACTCCATGCTCTAGCAGGCAAAACAAGCACATCAAGAGGACTTGGAAGAGAAAACTCTTCTATTCCCAAGCCCACCACAAACACCAAATGGTTACTTAACTTCTCTCCCTTAGCTACCCTTTCGATAATTAAAGTGCAACACACTATAATACCACATCAAAGTATGGATGGGCTTTATTTGTGTAGCCCTCAACTAGAAAAATATTACAGCCACTACTATTTCCCTAGTAATTGGCCCATCACTTCATCTTCCCGATTAGACAAATCGATAGAGAGTAATCCATTTTCCAAGTTGTTGGTGCAGCCCTGAACAGAAACACATGTTCAGAAGGGGAAAACTAAATGTGTCACTTGAGTGAGGATGTTTATCACAGAATACTGTACTTCAAATACTGCAATCTGTTGCCTCAAAGCCTGCTGTGAAGCAAATACAGACACTCCAGTTAAGTAAGCTTACGCTATACTCTCCCTATTGTCTGCTAACCTGATACTCGCCTACCTGCAAATATCTAGCAGCACAGAAAAAGTACCTGTATTTAAAAAAAAAACAGTATGTATTCTCAAAAACAAAAATGTTTTCCTATTATTTAAATTTGTAAATAGCTCTGAGATGCCTTTTATACAGAACAAACGAGAGCAGCAGCTGTAAAGCCGATCTCACATCAGAAGTGTATTTACTTTGTTTCAACACTGGTAGGTTACCTTTTTTCCTTCATTTTAAAGCATAACCATCATGCTAGTATGCTAGTCAGCTGCTTAAATAAGAAATGCCCATTTCTGGAAAAAAAATGCTTTCCTCCCTATTAAGAAAAGAGGAGTACAATCACCACTGTAAAGATACAAGCATAAATTTTTCAAGCCAAAGAATAAATATGTCTACATTTAAATGTATTTTTCCTAAACAAACAACACAAGTGAAAAACTCTTAAATTTACATCGAAGCTTCCACATACATCCAGCTACTCCTTTTACAGCAGGGTTTCTAATCCCTTCTTGCTTTAAATATCCTCACTGCTTTTGGTAAAAGCATCCATAACACATTTTAGACTTTGAAGAAAAAGGGAGACTGGAGAGACCCATTCTTCCCGCCCATGCTGAAAGAAAACAACACTATTTCCATATGTAGCTCAATTTACTGGGGATGCCTCTTTAGAGCAATACATGCTCTCCTACCAGACACTGTTTATACAAAACCATATCTTTAAGATAAAAGGAAAACCAACTAGGTTGCCCCAAAATTATGATATTACAGAAAAAAATAATTCAATAATCAGTTATGAGATATCCAGCTCCAGACATAAATACCTTACCAGTCTGGCCCATCCAGCAGTAACATGAAAACAGAGATAGCTTTTAAAGGAAAATTTATTTTCATCAATTCTCAAGTTGTATTTAACCTCCTTCATTTTCTATTCCACCCAGTCTCACTTTAACATGCTCTCTTCACTTAGCCTGCTTACACACAGCACTGAGTGTCAAACCTAGAGAGAAGCATCTCCCTCACCTACGATATTTCTCCTCCACCACCCCGAATACTTTTACAAGATATTTTCACGAAACCTGTATTCCAAAAAGAAGCAGCAAAGGTTAGTCCCAGGATCAAAATCCCAACAGATGAAATTTCATTCCCTCCCTCCCCCAATTTAACAGAAAAATCTCCAGCTAAAAGTTAAAGCAATCTTCTGGCATCAACACTGCATGGGAAACTAACATCGTTCCCAGTACAGAAGCTAAAAGGAGAAATTGGTTTACTTCATACACAGGTGTTGTCATTACAATTGACCAAATGCTCCTTTATCTAATTATCAAATGAAAGACATGGCAACTTCCACAGAGCAAAAGAAAAAGGACCGGTAAATTCATACACTAGAAGTTCAAACTACTTGAACTGAAATAACTTGAGGGCAGGCCATGAACAAACCACCATTTCAAGGAATTCCTCCCCTCTTAGTCCAATTTTTCCACACTTTTTATTTCAAAATTGTCATTTGCCTGATTTCATAATGCCGTGCTGCATTCCCCATAAAATACTACTTCTTGCTTAGGTTACAATCTTTCTACATTCATCCTCTGCAAGAATAATTCCCTAACAGAGTCCGCAAAACTGCTCGTATCTGTGTTCCGCAGTTACCTAGGTAGTTAAACCACAAATTTTCAACTATAGCTGTTGTAGTGACACACAGAAGAAATTATGTCAATAAGGTGTTCATGTAAAGTTTCACGTTCATCCTAGAACAGCTCCAAACCAGCACAGCTTTACAAGGTATTTTTATTTTGCATTACAAGCTTCTCCGGGAACATGTTATGAAGTTAATTTAGTACGCAGCATGTGTTTACGGAGTTCACATAATCCACGTTACTTTTAGTAATGCTTCATTATAGTAGTCAATAGCAGGACATCTCCTTTTGTTAGTGGCCCATGTTTTGTTATGATGGAACACAGGAATGACTCACAGATAAAAAGCATTAACAATAACCTCATAGAGGAAGTCTTATCTAATATTCTCCACTTGCACAATTCGGCAGTTATGAAAACACTATCACAATTTCACATAATAACAAAGACAATGTGAAAAACCACCTGTTAGATGGACACTGGCTAAGCCACGTCCCAGTCCCAGCCTCCCACCCCTTGGCGTGCTCACCTCCGTAGCATTGCTCTTCATGATTTATACACAAAAGCCGAACAAAGCCAGAGGAATCCATTTGCTAGATCAACCTTGATCTGCACTTAAGACTCCATCTGTCAAGCACCAACAGCTGTCCATATAGAGAGCAATGCCTGCCACATCTAAGAGTAAATACGAACTCAGTAAACACACTGCTGTCTTTTCCCGGTTTGGCTTAGGTTTACTGCTTATACTAACAGCACACATACAGAAAATTAGTTATGTGCAGTTAAGTAGTTGATGTGTGCTGTCATGTAGCCTGAGTTATTTTCTACATTTATTATTCACCTACTCACCTGATCTTAAAAACCACACTTTTCATAAAATCTCAAATGCTGAGGGCAAAAATTAGTTACAACCACTGTTATATCCAATAGTACATAACAACCACAGAAGTTTCAGCTGCATGTGGACACAGTTCTCTACAGACTTGAATCAACTTCAAAGAAAAGCCTTCTGTGATGCTTTTACGCATTTTTAACTGCTTCTATGCATTTGTTAACCCTCCTGACATGTTTTAAGACTCACTTACTAATCCAGGCCTTTTTGCTATTTTTTTCCTTCTCTTAATTACTAAAGGAGGAATGGGTAAAGAATGTATGTGCTTCCATCGAAACAAAAGTCTTAAAGAACCTCTTCTAAAAAAAAAAAGTGTTACAAGTTTTCATCACCACTATGCACGTATGCAGAAAGGTTGAAAACAGTGGTGTAAGCGTAAAAAGTAGGGGAACTCTTACGAACACATTAAGCACAACTCCTGAGGTAATTCCTATTTACAGCAGCTGAAAGTCTGTCACCAAATCTCTTGATTATTTCAATGATCTAGTATCACGATGGTAAAAGACTTTCAAATCAAGAAGGAAATACCCAGTCCATTGTGGTAAAACACACACTCATTTCAACTAGGAAGCTTTTGAGGGGAGAAAAGACCACACATGCAAAAATACACATCTCCGTGACAAACTTGGTCAATCCATACAACAGACAGAAAACAACAGCCCGGCCAAAGACCCAAAATTAAAGCGTACAGCTGAAAAAATAATTTCACTGCATTTCTTTCTTCTGCCCAAGCACAAAATTCAAATGTTACAACTTCCCAGAAAAGAATTAACTTTTTCCTCCCCTAACTTTTTACCAGCCTAAAAAACACTTGCCAGAACTTCAGGATTTATAGGGGGAGAAAAATCATGTTCATATTATATGTGTTTTCATATTTAATTCTGGCATGGCCACCTTTCTCAGCTGCTAAAGCTGTCAGAATAAATAGAAGGCAGCATCTAGAAGAACAACAAACACATGGGTCAATGTCAAATACAAAGCAATCATTGTCAGAGCATGAGCCAAACTGCTGCGTTTCAAGTTCACTAACATTCACCCCAAATACCAGTATACCACTTATTAACAAAGTAAATGCAGGGAAGAAGCACTTTTGTTTGGCTTTTGCTTATATATATATATATTTTTTTTTTTAAAGCTGATGGAGATTTCTGGATTAAAACAACCATTTCAGCAATTTCCTCAGATACAACAACGCAAAACATCTCAGCACAGTTACAATAAAGGGAACATTTAACAATTAAGTACGCCAGCAAAAACTAAAGCTAAGATAGCTAGAAGAAATCTCAGTCTGACTAGATCTTGGGTAAATATAATTCTGGTTCCACTGCAGCTGGAACTCCACAGGCCATACTCCACAGGACACTTGGATGTCAGGCCTGCAGATTCACAGAAAAGATGACCCGCCATCTCGCTATCTTCTCAATGTGATAGTGCAATAACCCGACACCTGCAAGCTTCAAATCTCAGCCACTGAAGACTGCAAGCTCTTTCACAGCTTATGAAGTACTCCCTTTGAAAAATGTCCACGTGCTCTATAATCACAGAACGTATCAAAGTAAAAAGTATGTAAGATCTCACTTCGATACGCTTGGTGACGACTGAGCAGCAGTATTTCACAACAGTGCATCCAACCCACAAATTCAGTCTCTCCTTCCTTCTCTGATGTCTGTCCAGATAATAGCCTATGGGGTTATGGTGTGCCCTGAACAGCACTCGTACAGAAATCTAACAAAATTTTGAAGGGACATAAACCTATAAATCCAGAAAAGTTAGCACTCAAGTTGTATTTTCCAGTAGCAATATCTCACTTTCATCCTAGTGACCGTGATTTCCCATAGTTAAAAAATAAAAAAAGGCAACTAAACCAAAAAAATCCAATAGCTGTCCCAAACAGCGATCGCCTAAAACATCTCAAAGGGGCAAAGAGACACATTCTTATTTTTTGTATACTAGGCTAGATGTTCCAGGATCCACACAAAGCTAATTCTGCCTCTTTCCCCGCACCATGTCGAACGGCCCTTCCCACGTCTAACAGTCTGCACCTCTTCTTCCAGCTTCACACAGATCTTAAAACACCTAGAAAAAGAGGTTCTCGTGTCAGCTCTTCCAAAGCAATTTGCTAGAAAACGATAAAGTCCTATATAATGCATTACTCTCCCTGCAGAAGCATTTCACCTTGTGTTACCTCATGTGGATTCCTCTTGCTGATGTGCTGTTTATATAGCTACTGATGTCACTGTAGAAACAGATCCTCATAAATCCTTTTAATTCCTGCAGATCCTTTTAAATGTTTCTACGTAGGCAGAGAAAACAATATTGTCCTCATCTCCAGGTGACATATCAAGTCATCTGTTTTCCTGAGGCTCCAAATCAACTCAGACTTTCATCCAACAAAGTTTTTCCAGCCCAGCATTCAAGGTACCATCACAATGACATTACAGCCGTCTGCTCAGTAACAACAACATCCTCAGTATTAAGTTCCGTGGCTTTAATATATTAATAACCCTTCCTGACATGCTGAACAGATCGAGGGTGAAAGGGGACAGGGACCATACAGCTTCCTCCAGCAAGAAAGGTGTGCAAGAGTTCAGAGAGCAAAAAGAAACAGGCCAATAAAAGTATCCTCATAATCAGCTATTATTTTGATGCAGGTATTTCTGCTCTGTACTTTTTCTGGAATCTTAGCCCATTTACTTCATAAGAGCAGTTTCACTGGGATATTGAAAAGAAAACCTCCATGTTCAAGGACAAGCTAAAGATACAAAAGAAAAATACCTCCATACATCAGGTCCTTGTAAGACTTTAAGCAAGTCATTCCCTCCAGAAAAAAGCTTCTCTGGAACAGTACCACCAGTACATTTTTCATCTTTCATTAGGCTGGCCAGAAGTTTAAAGTTACTGACAGCACTATTTGTTTTCCATCACATAGCTCCCTCTTCTAGCTAGGCAAGTCACTCCCTTAACCAAGTTTCCAAAGCAGGGCCTATACAAAAGCCACTCTATTACTCGACAGTGTTTGCAGTAGCAGGGCACTTGGAAAAAGCCTGGACAGCTGTTTCAAAAGCACCTTGGCCACTGAAGTGCAATACAATACTCTGAGAGCCATTTGACTGACAGCACTTCAGTACGTTCTTCTATACAGAAAGTCTTACACTGAGACCAATTGTCTAACCCAAACAACAGATGTAGTTCTAAAGTCTGGTTTGCACAGCAGAGTATGAAAGTATTCAAATTCGCTTACAGTCTGACAATCAAAAAAGTAGAACGGCAAAAAACATACTACAAAACAAGACCACCAGTTTTAGAGTACACCCAATTAGGAGCCATGTGTTAACCATATTGCACATGCACACAAACTGTATGGGAAACCAACCCTTTCAAACCATGCTGTATTTTTGGCAAAAGCCAGTAGGCTAGAAGGCAATCGATCTGCACTAGAAATGGAAGGAAATCCAGCGTTAAATAATCTAACTGAATTTAGGAGGAGAAAAAAAGTCTTTGTCTCGATGCAACTATCATTACCTCATGCTAAGGAAACCTGTAAGCAAAGTTGAATACGCGCCGTACCACAAAAATTCATTTGTTACCACAACAGTCCTTTTGACAAAAGCAAGTTAAGAACTGCGAGGGAAAAAAAGAAGAAACACCCCTCAGATTAGACGTGGAGGGAAATGGGAGGGAGGTTGTGGAAACCGAGATAGGACAGATGGGGAAGTGGGCCAACAAGCTTTTAGGATAGGCCTGTGTGATTTCCAACAAAGTAGAGAAGATTAATTGCATAGTGTTGTCTAAGCTCTCCTCAATAAATTTTAATAAAGGGTTTAAAAGCTATGCATGCACTCATATCTATGCAAATTAATAAGAACCATGTTTATCTAGTAACGATATAGTGTAACCTTTTATTTGAAAAATTCCAATGATCTTGATTATCCATTTATTTACAGTTTATTTGCTATTATTCAAGTATAGCTGCTGGGCTCAGCACAGAAGAAAGGAATATTAAGTGTTGGATTAAGTGCTATAGAGCAATGGGGTAAACATAGAATGAGATTTTCACCAAGGACTTTGTAGTAAGAAAATGCAGATCTTTAACATTCGTCCATGTCAGATAAGAGTTTTTATAAGAGATAGATTCAAACGAATGGAAAGGATTTACTTTCCTTAAAGCCTAAAAGATACAAGCTGAAGACAGCTATCCGTTCTGCACACACCTCTAATTTTCATCTTCCTAATCCTTGCCATGCAAGTCCCATTAATTTAAACTCTCTTAATCCCTCTTAAATTTTATGTAATTTGTACCCTTAGGTATAAATATATCTCCCTATATGTAACCTAGCCATAAGACAGAAACTAAGATTTTTCTTCTGTAACAGATGCTAAAATTGCTTTAGAATATATTACGCACTGGAATGCATATCGAAGATCTCATGCCTCTTAAGAAATCACGTTTTAAATGAAATTTAGAAATCAGTACAGTTAATTAAGGTTTCAGCTAAGCTGATGTCTCTCTCCAACAACGAGCTAGCCAATAATGTGTTCTCATTGCTCCTTGCAGTTTGAAACAAGAGACAGACCCAAGCTTAAAAAAAACAACCACAGAGCAAACTGAACCGAAAAGTTTCAATGCTAGGGTGCATCTCTTATGCTAGCTGCTGCTAATAAAGTTTACAATTTAATAAGCAGATTTTTAAATTACAAAATGGGTACAAATCATCTCAAGTGTCACGAGTTCTACGGCCTTCCTTGTTCTTTTGCTAGATAACCTCCTCCAGATCAGATACAATCACTTCCTCCCACCCCTTTTCTTCAAAAAGCTCAGAAAGACGGGCAAAGAGAAAATGAAGCAAGCTGCCCGTAGCCAGCACTGGTCTTAGTTGAGACGAGGCAGACCAGCTTTCAAATCCATTACCAGATCACGCAACCCTCTTCCAAACCCTGCCAAACATCACTCACGTAGGAGGTACTGCCCCCGAACGCAGCCTGCTCCCTCATCGTTGGTTCCGCAACCACCATCACCAAAATACCTTTGGCGAAGGACTCCGCTCGTTTGAGAAGATTGCTCTCCCGCACTATCAACCCTGCATGCTCCCTGAAGACCCAGTAAGACCCAAGCGGCACTGGGCCAGCATTTACAGAGCCTTTGCTGCACGCAGGTTCTCCGACACATCTCCACACCTGTGCTGCGACTGAGGCTTTACCTTGCATTTCAGGCCATAAATAGAATCTCCCCCAGTGGGTAACTGCTGGCAAGTGAAAAGGTACAAGCCGTAACTGAAGCTTTTGACAGCCTGTAAAGACTTCTCTTCTGAATGGATGCCCTCGTGAAAAATACAACATAGACCATCTAAGGTCTCCCCACACTACCAGCATTTACAGGCTCTCCACCCTCCTTTGTCCATTACCTGGCAAAGGTGCAAACTCTGTATATAAACTACAGTACTGATTCCTGTTGTTCTGCAAATATCCCTCTATCCAGGTACTGCTACATTAGAGGTATTCCAAGCACTGCGCCTACTGGATAAAGAGTACTAATACTTCTCCATCCTACTACAGGATAAAATTGAGATCACAAACTGATTTTCCATCTTAATTTTAAGCAGTCTTTCTGCAATAAAGCCAGTGTCCTAATGGGCCCCCACAACAGCTGTTCTTAGCAGATCTTAAGTTATTTTTCATCCTCTGACACCAAATGCAAGATTGCCAAAGCTGACGCTTTTGCAGGCTCCCTGTTGCTACCGCTCAAGCCGCAAGTATTACTCAGCTACAAGCCCTGACCAGGAGAAGAACTTACCTTTTGAATGGTTTGAAATGGTATTTGAAGCATTTCAATAGATAAGCTATTCTGATGAGCAATGGCAGATCTAAGCGAAAAAAGACTCTACAACTTCCACCTGGAAGAACAAGTATGGAATGCAACACCTCCACAACCAGCAGAATTTTAGCCCATCTGTACCAGGAGCTGATAATGCCCACCTACACAACTAGCATTTCAGAGCTTTTACAGCAACTACAGCTGGACAGAGCATTTAAAACATTTACATCTGTACTCATACAGAGAATTCAGTAGCTGAGATGCACAGCACCTCATGGAAAAATCAGGTAAGATTTTTACCTCATTAGTTTCCATGGTTTTTAGTTTGAAGCCATCTCTATTTTGCTCCAGCAGTGTTACTACAGCATACCGATCATTTTACAGAAAAGTAATATAGAACTACCGTGGCCCTTAAGCCAGCGCTTTGAACAGTAAATCTAAACATAACTATTCCTCATAGTGCAACAAACAACTTCAATCAACACTTTGAAAACGCTGGGTAGATGAACACAGAAGTTTTTACTCAAATTAGGGATACAGCTAGCTGAATAATCTAATTTTCAAGTAAATTTTCATTTTCAGGAAAAAGCTGACAGCAGCCACAGGTTCGCTCTTGAACCCGACATCAAACTCTAAAAAGCTTATGTGCGCTTGGCAGTAATTAAGGAGGCACAACCAAGACATCCAGAGCACACTGCAAGCTGCTTCTGTCCCCAAAACATCCCAGATACTTGCCAATACTGACACTGTCTGGTTTTTGACCAACAGGTAAGCTGCTGTGCGTAAACATTAGCAGCTATTAACAAGCAGGTTGAAATCAGTGGCATAACAGGTATGAGATCTTAAGTCACCTGATTTATATTTCACAAAGACGACAGGTGAGGAGCTCTACAAAGAAATCGGTCGCCAGAAAACTTGTCAGAACGGTTGGAAGGTATCTCTATATGCAACCTAGTCAAATCTCTAACTCAGATCAGGTCTCCTTTCAAAGGCGAAGCAAAGCGCTCAGTGCTTTACCCAATTCAGTTACGAAATTCCCAGGGGCAGAGACACCATACGATATACAGATAATTAACGTATTAGAAGAAAAAAGGGGAGCTCTTTCTTCAAAGAGGAGCTAAGTTCATTCCAACAAACCACGTATTACAAGACATAGTCAAAAGCTTTTGCATGCATATCCATATTTGTCTCCAGTGGAAATGTGGCAACCTGCCCCTAGGACAACCATAATATAAATTAACAGACAGCACGTTGTGCCGCCTGCTGTAGCCAGCTAACTCTAAATGGTAGCTCTGGTGCACAATTACTTTCAAAGGAAACAGAAGACTTTCTTACCTCCGGGCCTGTATACAACATCATCCTCTGTGATAAAGGAAGTTATTTCACCGTTGTCTGTTCTCTCGTATCGGGACTTCTTCTTGGGCGGTTTCTTTTTGCTTTTCTTTGTCGACTCCTCTGTGGTGGCACTGTTGTTGTCATTGTCCTCATCTTCACTGTGGTCGCTTTCCGCATAATTCTTGGCGCCTCCTTCCAACGTACAGCTCCGTCGAGGACGCGAGTTCTCGCTCTCCCTCACCTTGTCTCTCTTGTCTCGCTCCTTATCCCGGTCTCTATCCCTGTCCTTCTCTTTGTCTTTGTCTTTTTCTTTGTCCGCTGTCATGATTCGCCACGTGCCTTCTTCTGTCCTCTCACGGCTGGGCCTCCGTGAAAGGTAGACAGTGAGCCTGGGCTTCAGTCTTCTGAATTTCTTACTCAAATCCAGGAAAAATTCAACCACTCCAACAACC
>JANZLQ010000001.1:4668796-4687311 GCA_026212715.1 Elanus axillaris
CCATCCCACCTGGGGGGGGGAAGGGGTGAGCGGCTGCGTGGTGTTAGTTGCTCGCCGGCCCTAAACCACGACACCATATTCAAAAGCTATCATGTTGCCTCATCACTCTTGACCAAACCGTAAATACTGTGAAAACGTATCTGCTGACTCAATATTATTCATCAGTTACAGATGCTGTAGTGGGTGAAGCACTTATCCTATAAGTAATTATGCATGAATACGGAACCCATAAAACTAACGCCATCACAAAAATTGCAAAAACATTGCAAGCCGCCTTTTTTATTCTCTAAAGTAAACTGGGATAATACATCACGTATAGCGGCAAATACAGTAATCACACAGATGTTTAAACCTGGATTAGGACAGAAGACGCAAATACATTGAAAAAGTTAAGTGGGTCTTGTCAAGCTCTGTAGCTTGTACTCACAGGCAGCTCCTCATTCTCACTATATCAAACGACCACCAAAGCAGCTGCTTCTGTCATCATACTACAGAAAAGAAATTTAGGTTACAGCACCACAGGTTGAAGAGTATTAACTGCCTTTGATACTGGTTTACTGCTTCTTCCACAGGGAATTTTTTAGAGATTAACCTCGGAGAGAAGTCATTTGAGCTAGAAGGGGAACATACACTTTAAAATGGCCGAGACTGGTAGACAAAGGAGTGGAAGAATAGCCCCCATCCATTATTTGTTCAATGCAAGTAGAAAAACTGGAGGAAAAATGTTAGCTTCACTGCAACCACACTCTGAAATGTTTCCTTGTCGTTTTGTTCTGTTATTTTTTTAAGTAGAGCCTCAGGACATGTCCATCTATCCAGGTAAGTTTATTATGTCCATTATGGGATAACTTTATCTCCACCCAGTATGCCATCAGACATTAAAGGTCCTTTTTATCTTAAGCTGTTTAGAAGTCAAACATAAGCCAGAAATGCGTTTGCACAGCTACTCGCTAAAGTCTTCTGTTCTCTGCTTTCTAGCAGAAAACGCAGATACCTGCAACTTCAAATCATGTTCAAATGCTCTTATTTCTGTTAAAAAGGTCTCTAGAGATGAAGAAACCGACAAAACTAGGGTTCTGGTAGGAGACAGAAACCTTAATTTAGGAGCCTGGGCCAGACACAATGAAGGCAAGTTGGCAGTAAGCGTCCCCAGTAGAGAAAAGTCTGAAAGCAGGTGCTCCACCAAGTTAGAACATTGCCCCTACACCATTCTGCTACTTAGTACGCCGTCTCAAGCACATTCAGTGCTTGCAAACACTATTTTTGTACAAAAAAGGCATTGAACATTATAATTTTAACTGTTCTGAGAAACTGTTGTGCAACAACTTCAGACAAATCTTGAGGACGACTCCTTCGCCCACCTAAGTTCAAGAGGAACACTTCAGTGCGAATGAAGTTGAAAGAACAGTGCTGCAGATAACAGTCCCTGCATTCCTGAAATGGTCTTTTGCATCTTTCACCTATTTGACAGGCAACTTGACAGCAGCATCACTCCAGAAAGTAATACACAAAGGTCCCAGCCACCTTTCAGGACACAGGATATACGTGCATCTTACTACTGGTCCTTCTCTAGTCAAACCCAAAACCAGCCAACTATTAGATGTGACTCTCACACTAAACCCTTCCCAGTCCCACTCGCAAAACCAGAGAACGAAAGATGTCATGACGACTATGATTAGATCCACCTATGCATTTTCAAGGGCAATCTAAAAAAATGAAGTTATTACCAAAGTATCTTACGAGAAATCAAGCAGGTATGATTTAACCATTAAACTTCATCTTTAAAAAACTGACGTGCGGAAGTTCGTAATCATTATTTTCAACTGATCATTACCCCACACTCACCTGGTTGAGGGGTTTTTGCCAGCATTTTAAATCTAGTTCAAATTAAAGTTTCATCATTTGTTCAGACACAAAAAGCTTCACATCATCCCATCCAAGTCAGGAGACCAAGATACTATTACTCCCACGAGAAGCGAGTTATAGTCAGATCTGGGCACTGCGAGTTATTAAGATGGCCAAACTGCAGTTTCCCATTACACACAGCTCTACAGTTATTTGATCTATACACCTGGAAATCATTATCAGAGCAAAAGACATACGTACCAGCTCTTCACACATTAAGTACTTAAACCTCTTAACTAGTATTAAATAGGTTTTAAAGATAATGTGAAAGCAAGTCCAACAGAAATGCTATGAGACTGAAACAGGAAGGCATCTAAGCACCTAGGGTAACTAAAAATATGGAGAAGAGCTCCTTTTTCTTATTTAAGCCAGACAGATAAATCTTTTAACAAGATTTATTTGATCATGTGTTACCAGTCTTAATAAACACAACAGGACCATTCTTCTGTAAGCTTTTAGTTTCTCATTGCAAGATAAAAAGGCACTGTTTTCAGCAAATGCCAGATTAAAGGAAGTATGTGCTACAAACTGCTAGAGTTCTTTCCACAGATTTTTCTAATGTTGATGTCAAGGAAAAATTTTAACTTGGTTTTAGTGCAAAAGATTAAATAAATTTTAAAAACTAATAGAAAAAAAGCCATAAAGATCCCCTCATATACTCATAAGGCTTGAAGAACTGCTTTAAGACAACCTTCAAGATATTTGTGAAAAACAACCCTAATAAGACATTAAGAAATCTCAGCTGCAACAGACGGAATGAAGCGCATAACCGCAAGTATCAAAATGCAGCACTAGCACTATAGTTCAAAGACACACGCGCCTGCTTCAAACGCACAGAGGAGTAGCTTCTACACGGCCTATACTTCAAGAGATCCCACCTTCTACGATAAAGCTCATTAACTGCACGGGCTTGACCTCCCTGGGGAGGCACACAGAAGTTTAAGGTTAAAGTTTCAGAAAACACTAAGAACATCTGTTAGCAACATACTCTTTCCCCGTCTTCCATTTGCTGTTGAAAATGCAAGTTGCAAACATTTAGAGTGACAAAGAGTTCATGCAGGATATCCCTCAGAACATTCCTCACCCCCACTATCCATTCATCCATTCCAAACTGGAGAGCCCGAGCTACTAGCCTCATGACAACACACATCCACAGGTTACAAACTGAAGTCAAAATCAGCGAGAAGGCAGCATAGGAAGGAAAAGAAAAAAAGGAGAAAAAAAAGATAGAGCAAGGCTCTTACACCATTACAGTTGGACAGTACTTCACGCAGTTTGGAGTGAGGTTTTATTAAAGATCTCACTAAAGATGCCCCAACGTCCATAACCTAGATCCTGCTGCATTTACCTACAGTATTTTCCAATCAGCTGCCACATACAGAGCCTAAACACAGATCTCTCTCTCCCTGCCTGCAGTAAGGATAGGAAAGCGAACACAGGTCCTGAAGGCAGCAGCAGGGAAATATCCTATCTGGCAGCACAGACAGAAATTGCAAGCCTGTCAATACCAGAACTTCATAGATAGTACTGGGCCTGCTCTTTCTTTCAACCTTGTATTTCAACAGAAGCCAGGACTTACGTCACATCCCACTAGACTATTCTACAACAGTGGATAGATGCCAAAAGAACTGAGATTCATGTTGCACTACTTCTTGTGCTGTTTTCAGTGTAACACTGGTTTAATATTGCTACTCCTGCACCTGAAAACAAGAGCGAAAGCTTGGCAGGGATGGAGTCGAGCAGAGAGGTTACTTCAAATAAAAATGCTTTTGACGTGCTGCACAGTGACTTTGTTTTGTGGTTTTTTTGGATGCTGGGGGTCAGTTAATAGTTTGGAAAAAAAAAAAAAAAACAGTCCAGAAGCAGTTTCAAAAGTTGTTAGGGAAGACCTGGTTATGAATGTCAACATAGCCATGTCAATTTAAGTCACATTCTAATGCCATATAGGAAAAGAAAATATAACCAACTTACACAGCCTCGAACTAGAACAACTCTTCCTTATTGATGTTGCCGAAAGAGAATGTTGATAGCTAGCGTCTGTTTAACTACACCATGCAGCAGTACCTGTTGCAGAACTTAAAGATGTCTTAAAAGCATTTGAGCATTTGTAAAACTTTGAGATCTCTGAAATGAAGGTAAACATGATAAGCCTTTTATTACTGTAGGATTAATTCACTAAGTTTCCTGCAAGCTCTAGAGGGTAATTGGCTTACAAAGTTCTCACACCTATACGTACACACTTTTTTCCTACAACATTAATGCACTGGTGACTAAAAAAGGTTAATTTTCTTCCTCTTTTCTCATGCACCTTATGACTGTCCTCTGAGGACTGTGGCAATCTAAGTTGGTTCCTTAGCAGCTTTATAACTGAGTGGGTGTTGAAAGGGTCCACTGCCTGTTCTTGAATGGTCATGGGACTAGTGTGTGACCCTCCTGGAGGCAAGTTTGCTGAAAGTCTTTTAAGAAGTTCTTAGGAGTCTTTCCAATGAATTATATGCCTCTTACCGTTGTCCTCCTGATCTCTTTTCACTGGCATTTCGAGTTTAACACAAATATAGCACTACAACACTTGAGCCAGTAACGGTCATTATGAGTTACATATTTACAGTCCACAGCTCTTGTAGGCCTTCTAAGTGCATGCAATTAAAAGTGTGTTTGTTCACTTTGAACCGCTCTCTACTAATCATCCCCAAACGGTTCCAGAAGCTAGTGTGCAGAGAAAGAAACAAACAGGCACTGACTTCATCAGCATCTCTCACAGCTGAGAAGTAATCATCACGTGAATAAAGGCAGACAATTCAAGGTGTTCCTCAAGACAGAGAGTGACCTTTTTCCCCCCCTGCTATTTACCCAACTTGACCTGAGAAAAGAAAAACAAGAGATCTCGTATTTCTGAGCCGTGCCTTACACCAACGATGCTCACAGCTGTCAGTTTTTAAATCACAGTCTGTATAATGCCGCATATCAGCACTCTCCCACTGGACATTCCACCTTCACACCGATACGCTCTGACTTGGGATATTATGGCATCATTCTGAAATCCCGGTCGAGGGTCTGTTTGACAGAGGAGCTATGCAGGATGACAGCTTAGGTAAGATCACAAGTCCCTCTCTTCAACATAAAGCTGATGCTACAGAACTTAAAGGAACCAGAGAAAAGCGGCAAAGCAAGATTTCACAGGGCAAAAAAATTACTTCTGCATTTATCAACAGAAAATGACAGGCTATTTTGCATGTCTTCAGAGTTACACTTTCAGAGCAGGAATGGGTTTCATTTCGTTTTACTCAAGAATGTTTCAAATATCTTTAAATCTTCCCTCAGAAAGCAGCCAGGTTTACCCGGCAATTGTGAGGATTTTTTGAAGACTGGAGCAGTAAGGACCCGAGAAAGGAAAGTGACATTTCACTTCATATGTGGTATTCTAATTGGCATAGAACAGGCAGGACAACCACCTAACTACCCGAGAGAGGTCATAAATTCAGTAAGTGCCAAGAACAACATTTTACAAGACAGACAGCTTTGACCATGGAGTAGACTGAAAGAGCAGCAGTAACATTTGGCGTGAACATATCGGCTCCTACCTCCTCCGAAAATGGTTGGGCCATTCATGTACCATATTCACAATCATCATCTGAGAAAAGCTGCCTGAGAACACCTGGTTTTAGATGGTTTTACACACAGGCTTCCATAAAAGTAATGTAATTCCAAATAAGCTGCAATTTCTCCCCACATTAATTCAAGAGCAGCAACATAAAATCAATAGTGTTAGAAAGTTTCTGTACTCCCAATCAGATTTCCCAATTCTAACAGATAAATTCGCTAGACTTTGTTCTCTCTATTACTGTTTGGTGAGGAATCTGAAAAACTGCAGGGACACTGGAGCTGTCGGCACACTCATTTTGACAAGAGGTGTTAGTTTGGTCACCGCCTGAAGAGTTCAGCCTTCATTTGCCATGCTGTGATACATAAAACATTGAAGACAACCCCTTCCCAAATCCTATGCCCTTTTCACCTCTCGCACATACCCAGAAGCTTAAGGGCTGAGTGGCTGGGTAGGTGGCCACTTCAAAACCCGAGAGCCACCAAGATACAGAACTGTAACTACAGTACAAAAGTTCAGATCCCAGCCCACTGCATTGATCCACTCTACTAAAACCATGGTGCTCAGAACTCCTCTGCTCATTTAAAAAGGTGCTTTAATGGTCTCTATAGTCATAACACACAAGAATAAACAATCATCCACAGACAGTAATACGAAGACATGTATTTACTTTTTCTCTAAAGTCATTCAGGCTAATGTAAACGATTAATACGATATAGGTGTGAGTAATGTAAAGTAATCATCCCAAAACACCATTTAAAAAATAGGACTTTTAAAAATGTCCATATAATGCGATATAGCTCCCTCACTTTAAAACGCTGTTAGGGGAGAAAAGGCCCAAGGGGCCTGTAAAGAGCTGCTATTGTAACAGGAACTATTAGCTAGGGAATTTCATGTCATTAGAGCCAAGAAAACATCTGCATTATAAGGTTGCTTAACAACATTTAAACCAGAAAAAAGTTAAACAAGAACTTGTTAGGATATACAGCAGATAATTTTGAACAGGTTCTACTTCTATCAAGGCACAATTACTTTGCTTTCCTTCCAGCAACCACACCAAGCCAGAACTGGATTTGCAGGGTAACTACTCAGCCAACAAGACACAGGTAAGGACAAAAAGTGAGATTAGGGTGCAGAACCTAAAACAAAGGCAGTGGCAACCACCGCACCATCCCCACCACAGACTAGCCACGGGACCATGCGTACACCAACAAACAAATCACAGTCACTCGTGATAAATCAAGTGTTGTGAAAAATTCATTTGCTGACAGAGGTTTCAGAAAAAGATGACAGACTTTCAGAAGCAAAAAGGGTAAACCTTGAAAGCATGCATATGGATTTCTCGACAGGCAAGTCTGTGGCAAAACAAATAAATAATTAAATGGGTAGTGTGTTTACTAAAACAGGTTTAAAAAGTAAACATTCCCAAATGCTGCGAGTTCAGACCAGGGAAACACCAAAGAAATCAAAGCTTTGAGGAATTCCTGCTACACAATAGCAACCAAGCCAACGGTAACGTTAAAGAATACTTCCATAAAACAGAGTTGTATGTCCACTTCACAATAGCTCCAGTTTTAAGGAATGCAGGACTATCAAAGTTACCAGTACACCACGTATCTATGTCTTCCTGTGAGGTCATTTATTTTAAGACAGAAACAAGTTTTGCATAACACTGAAAGTGAGACCACTGCTGCTTTGGAGGCAACTGCAAATGCAACTGCATGTAGAACTCTACCCACTTAAAATTAATTTCAATTCGTAGTCCAAATTTTATTGTCTACAAATATCTACCAAACTGTCATTCCCTACGTGTACATAGCCATGCTTTTCTCCATTGGATGCTTCATTTTTAAATAGCTGAACTCTCAACTATCCTCTCACAATCCTTTCTTCTAGAAAGCCTCCAAAATATCTTCAATTAAATCACCCAAACGAAAAGTAGATCAGGTCATTTTCTGAAAACTCCTTTCAGCAGCTAAGGCAAAAACCTCTGGTCTTCAGACACATTAACTGTTTTATGTAACTCCATACAACTGCCTGTATATTTGAACTACTCAAAAAGGAAAAACAACTGCAGGGTGGGCTCCTACCATGAGCTGACTGACCAGACATATCCGCTGAAACGCAGCTATAATTAAAGCAGTTTCTCTCTACAGAAAGCAGCATCCTGAGAGTTGCAGAGACCATCTACAAGACTTAACTACAGCTATGCCACCAAGTGCTCCATAAAATTCCCCAACAGTGGAAACAAAGAAATTCTGCTCTCTTTCAGTCCTGCAACGAAGGGGGGGGAAGTGGCAGAATGTTATCAGAATGAACAGTAGATATTAACAGGGCTTTTTTTTTTCGTCCACTGTTTTAAAATACTTTTTACATGAGCATGAGGACATGATATTTCTGTCTAGAGAAACGGTCTTTAATTTCAGACGTTGGTCTCATTTTCTCTGAGGAGCAGCTTATTTTGGTTAATGACAGAGCAGACGTCAGAATTTTTTTTCCTACAAAGCCTCTCTTCCCAGTATAGCAGCACTGTTGTAATCATGAGATTAAGTGTGCTTATTCATGTGTGAAATGCAGGCTTGATCTCTGTCTCATATTATAGACTGTCTACAGCAAATGGTCAGCATATTCTTCATAATTTCATAGTGCTTAACAACTGAAATGTATTAAATTACATCTCACTTCCTTTATTGGATTTACAGAAAACAGTAACAAACACTTAGTATTTAAAGTAGTAAGACTTTACTAGTGGAAGTATGACCTCTGATCTTTATTCTTCAGCTACATAAGCAGGTTCTGCTATGAGGCAGCAGGAATATTATTCAAAAGGCAAACACACAACACTGTGCACGATAAAGCATAAGCACAGGAAGTTGTGAGAGGCATACCGTTTAAATATGTTTGTCTGCAGTAAACCTACGCAACAGCGAGTTATCCTATATTCTTGCTAAACATTTCAAAACACATGTTAAAAGGTATCTGCAAAGAGGGTCTGTATTTCAAGAGATCATATGATCTCTTGTATGACCTTAAGCGACAGAAAAACAAAACTGTCCTTATTTGCATTTGACTTCCAACATATTTTCATCGCAAAAGTGCAGCTAGGTGTCTTTTAGACATCCATGAATACATCCAACTTGCCCAAGGTCACACTGAGACCCTGGGAAACCTGCAATAATCTGTCTCCAGACTATACTCATAGGAGTCAGCAAGAAACAAAGCATTCCCCTCAACTTCAACTCTACAACTCCAAGGAAAAAAAAAAAAGAAAAAACCACAAAAGAAAATCTACACTGCTTATACATACAGGTATATCATAGCAAAAGGGCTGTTACTATCCAAACTCCCCAATTTTATCTTCCTGCCACTTAAAATGAGGACTTAAATCACCACATAATATTAAGGCATGATTCCTTTGTTCAACGTGTAATACTGTGCAACTGTAATACTTTGTTTCATTTTAATCAGAAAAAGCCAGCTTACTCCCATATCATCAGCAGCTAAGACTGAATGTGTAAGACAAAAAATGGCAGCGAACAGGTAATTAGGAAATATTCCATCTCTTCATGTTCTGCGTTTTTTAACACGAGATAAATCACACAAATCCCACAGGTTTGTTTTTCTTGACAAACAGCAAGGAAAGTTAGAAGATACAGGTTATCTTAACACATAGGATCATGAAGTAAAACAGGTTAATAAGCAAAAAAACCTCATTGTCTATAGCAATTTCTAGATTATTCTTTTTAAGTTAACAAAGTAGTGACACTTGCTCCAGCACCAGTAACTTCTACTACAACTCTCCTAGTACAACTGAACCAGCTACAATCACAGTACTGTACACAATATGCACCTACAGGAGTGTGATAACAGGTAGAATTCCCTACTGACACAAAGATTAGCCTTTATGTTTGAATTTAGGACAGACCACAATAATCTTCTTCATAATTATCTTCATAAAATACCAAAATTTACACAAGAAGGATATTCTAAAGGTCAGCTGACTTCTGAATCTGTTTTTCCACAGTGTTCCAAAGCCTTGAGGTTAGTCCACTAAATTCAGTATACTCCAGAGAGGCAGTGGTTAGCAGGAATACCTTATGGAACTACAGACTGCATTAAACCAACCGGTTACAACTCAGGAACTAAAAATTAAAAAAAAAACCAAAAACTTTTAGATTCTTTAGTATATATTTTTCTGCCCAGCAGAAACTTTTATCCTTACAAAGCAGCATCCTCTCTCATCTGCATTTATTTTAACACTGTGTATGCTAGAATAACCAGCATAGAGCTCATTTCACCCTGGCGAACCACAGCAAGGAAACAATACCAGTCCTGCTCGGTTCCTACAGCTACTACCACCTGCAACACTGGAAAGTTCTTAGCAAGTTCACAGAGGCAGACAGAAACTGTATTTAGACCATGTTGAACAGCCCAGCACTCACATACACGAGGTTCTTGCCAATTGCCATACCACACAGGAATACCAAGATTTCTCATTTGCTCAATGGCATCCAGTATTAATTCCCACAGTACAAGCTTCTCTAAGCTTCTTCCCTTAAGTGCAGTTTGCTTTTCTGGAAGTCAGTGAACCTTCTTTTTAAATACTAATATTACTAATAATAAAAGTACATAGTATCAAAGATAACAGAAAAAAATTACCTTCTTTGTAGCCATTGTTACTGCACCTGGGCAGCAACCAATTTAATTCATTAGATTTGAAACACTATTTTTGGAAAAAAGGACCAGCTCACAGGTCTCACACATCAGGTTCTTCAACGCTACCTATTAATCTCCAACAACAGCCTCTCTCTGCTACAAGAACGATCACGTCAGCACACTGCTGGCCACTGCTAATGAACTGGAAAGGGACTTCGTAACTGGCCGCGTCTTTCAGGAGGAGAGGAAGAAAACGTTAAGAAACCCTCCAAGTGATTAGTCTGCTTCCAATCTAAACCAAGAGGAAGTATTTTAACACTGCATGAAGTAACTCCTGACTTCGGTCATGCTTCGGACGTTAATATAATTTCTACTTCAAGTACTCTCAGTAGTTACTTCTAACCATTGCATGACTAAAGCAATGGAATCTCCTGTAACACAATAAGACAATACAGTCGTATTAACGTTTCTAGGTCCGATCTTGTAAGCTGCTCAGAACAATATGGCAAAATTAGACCATAAACCATTAAGCAGAGAACAAGCGATGCAAATGATTAAGCCACATGTGAAATGTGGTGGCCTCGTTCACATTACAATACCATCACATCTCATCATTTGCTACCAGTAGCAATCAGGAGACAGCAGAGGTACTGTGGCAGAAGTTTGATTTTGTGGCCTTGTGCCTTGCTCACCTTAAACCCAGGACTACTCATCCCTTGTGTACTGAATAATACATTCCCAGAAAAAGAAGAGACTTGAAACATTTAAAGAAAAGAATGAGCACATGAAATTAAAAAAAAAAGGAAATCTCCTTAGCTTTCATAATTACATGCTAATACCCCATGGCAAGCAAATTAAGACCACACAAGCCATGTATCATTCTGAAAATACCTTCAAAATGGAGGCTATTTTCCCTAAATGAAGCAGTAGAAAATTCCTAACTCTATTTTCAGGTAAAGTTTTAAGGTTTAAGTAACAGCTCTGAAACAATATTAAAAGATTACTAAAACTACCTGCAGTCTACAGTGGACAAGACACTAGGCTAAACAGAGCACCATAAACCATTCATAGCAGTGTTTAATCAATCTGCGACCAACGCGTGTCTTTTCAGACCTTCTTAATTCCCACAGTAACGTAAACTAGGATTACAGCATTTCACTTGTTATTTCAAATAAAAACCTGAGGTGATCCTTTAGCAAACAAAGACAGCAAAACAAACTACACTCTTTATTACAAGTATGATGTAATAAAGTTTTACTTCTAAAAGCATACCTTTGAAGGTTCTTGTCCTACGGAGTTTCCATCTTTACTGCACATTAGCATTCAACAACTAAAGAAGCAGGAGTTTAGAAGGATGTCATGTCACAAAGATTTTTCCTGAAACACTAACCTAATCAGGAGCTGACTGAAGAGCTACTTTAAAAATACTACAGAAGAAAATCCACCAAGTGCCAGTTACCCAAGCAACTGGGGACCTAATTAAACCTATCCAGCACTTCAGGGATTAGCTTGTTTTCTCCTACAGTCCTGTAGCCTCTCCCATGAGATAACATATACGGCTATGGTGAGATTTATGACTTGCTGACTAGCTCTTAACGTATGTTGAATTATGATCTGGCCTGTGAATCAGAGTGAACTTTGGTATAAGCGACATTTCAAAACAATTGTGTAACTATCTTTGACTGAGAATACTAAATAAATCTTTATGTATAGCATTTTAGTATCAAGTGGCATTGCTTGGGCCAAGAAAAAACACAATAAACTCCTACAGAAGGATATTTATCAAGCTCTCAGCCCAAGAGCAAAGTGAAACACTTTTCATGATTCTTCACTAGCACTGTGCGTATTATTTCTTTGTCCATTGGTCCCCAGACTGGTGTCACGTCACTCACACTGTTAAGAATTTTTACAATTCCCACAAAATAATAGCCTTTTTGGAGAGGGGGAAAGAAAGCCTTCTTGGAGAAGGAATGCAAAACCCCCAAAAAACCATCCCCCTCCCCCAGCAAAGCAAAAACCACAGCCAGAGTCCTAAGAAAAAATATCTCTAATTCTAGACAAAAACAAAAAAACCCCACCCAACACAAAACCACTGTTTTCCTCGCACATTACGCTTCAGAACAAAAATAAAGGAGCCACGTGCACAATTTAGGATGCAAGAGACAGGGAAAGTTTCCACCACCTTCTAAAGATAAGCATGGGCAAAGTTTCTATTATTGTTTATCTGCTTAAGAAGAATAGTTAATATACTTTAGAACTTCCATGGAAGCAAACTCAAAACAAACAAGCTACTGGTGCATTTCATCTGTTCGAACTGCTTTAAAGAGTCAGTTTGGAAGAAAATGACACCAGTGTTTATGAAGCACGTCTGGCCTGTCTGGAGTTTCCTTGAACTCCAAGATATCTACAACACCAATGCAAAAAAATACACCGCAGAAACTCAAGCTTAGTTTAATCTTTTCAATAGGTATTTCAGCTGCATCAGCTGTCTTTAGGAACCTTAATATAGATACAGGAACACAGAAAAGGCAGCCTTCTGCGTGGTGTACCCTTTACCTTGCAGCCCAGTAACTGAGGTATTCTTCTGAAAGAGCCAGGTAAGGACTTGATTTTTCAACTACGAAAAAGCCTACGACCGAAACATAACATGCCAGTTTAGCTTGAAGTCACAGCACTGCGCTAGTGTCAGAGCGTCTGTTCACACCATTTTAATAAAGCTCATGCCGATTTCCACGTGCAGAGATGCTGTCGTACCCGCATTATGCTAAGCTTCTAGTTCTGCCACCCCAGAGGGCTTTGCACAGAAAGCCAGCCGAGCCGCTCACGCTACCACCACAGTGCCGAGACCAACACGGCAGGCAGGAACCCCCAGCCGCGCTCAAGGAACCCAACAGCTGAGGTCGGCAACTCTCAGAGCTCCGAGACCCACGTCAACTCCACGCTGCACATCACAGCATGGCTTTCACTGAGTAGAAAATGAGGTCAGAATTTTACTAACCTGACATACAATGCTTCGAATTTATCACCAACAATTCTCTATACTCTAAATGAGCAGAGAGACACGTACTGAGCAAAGACTTCGCTGTCAGAAAGGTTATAATGCTCCTGAAATCCTAAATTATCATGCTCCCACATGAACGTAAGAAAACAAGATAGTGATATTTCCCTTTGGCATCTCCGATACTACAGTACGTCCTCAGAAAAAAAATCACTCGGCCAAAACCAGGGATTCAATAAAATTTTACGCCAAAATATAACTTATTACAGGAGCATTTATTTAAAAAAAATTCAAACCCTAAATTTCAGCATGTACATCTTTAGCTGCGTTCCGATTTGTATTACTGACTGCACGCTTTAAAAATCCACAAGCTTTGCTTTTACCAACTAGATGGAGTCTGCACATCTTTCTAGGGCAAGCTTCAGACAATTAGTCCCTCAAATCCAAATCTGATTCTTAAGTACCAGCAGACAAAAGTGACACGGTACAGAAGGTTACCACTTGCACCTGCCCACCCTCACTATCACCCTACTGGAAGAGAACCCAAAGTGGTACCTACAATCAGGGCACGCTGCTAAATTCCGGTAAGTCAGCAACTGCCTCACAAGCAGCTAAAACCATCCTTCCAGCAGGGAGGGGACTTCTAACGGAAGCAGAGGCGAAACAAACAATCCCAAGCTAAACCGTTCCTAGTTGGGATTTAGAGATCATAGCTATACTTACTTTTCACATTAACAATATTTTAATCACAGGCTGTTATCACTCAAAGCCACAGATCTCATTTGTTCACAAAGTCAAGTTAGGGTAAAACTAATTTAAGTTTTATTATTTTTTTTTTTTAGTCTTAAGTTTTATTTTTTTTTTTTAGTCTTAAAAATTCACATTGATATTCCCCACGTACTGGAGCATTTGACCACGTGCTTCTTGAGTTAAATATAGAGCATCATTGACCGCGTCTTTCCCAACACCACCTTTTCTTACGTCAGGGCTGCAGAGAAATACCCTACCAACAGATGAAGCTGCAATAGCCCTGCTCAGTTGCAACTACTACATTCATTCAAGAAAGAATTCTTTCAATTTAGACCAGAGCGTACTTTGGATTCCCTTAGCAACAGTGGCAAGTACTGTTGTAAAGAAAGCAGACCCAAGGTGAAATATTATCAAGAACTGAAAAACCTCACAGAAAAACCTATACAAACAGATGGCATAATTTGTTTTTTTAAATGCTACTTAGCTTTTACAGCTGGAAGTGGCAAATATCTAACATGCTTTGAATATGCAAATTATAAGATCAACACAAAAGAGGACAATGCAATTTCTTTTAAAGACAGGCAGTCATAATGTTGAAACAGACTGCAACCAATTTTCATACACTATTCATAATTACTTTATTACACTGTGAAAGGGTAATCAGTTTCCAAATGATCTAACAACCTTGGGCTGCTCTTAACTCTTTTATACCAGTCTTAAATACAAGCACAGGCTAGGTCACCAACTTAAAGCCAGTTACAATAGTCTACTGTTAAACACGCAGGTGAGATGTGCTCTTCCTCACATACTCTCACACAAACCAGCACACAAGCTTACCTAAGAGCCTTCAAGTAATAAGCAGGAACTTATATATATATATATCCATTTCCAGCTCTAATCTCAAAGGAATAGCTACATTATCAGGAAAGGGAAATCTGATTTTTGGCTCCTTTGTTAGACTTCAATAGGAAATGGAGCAAATACAGTATGTTTTGACTGCTTGCAAGAGTAAATTCTACAGGGATCTGTTACTATGTCAAACAAAAAAAAAAGTCCCCAACCTTAAGTGCTCGAGTTGTATTGACTCTAATATTACGGCTGAGTCATTTTCATACTGTCTTGTAACTTAACTACCTGCTGAGGCCACTTTTGTTCATCGGTCACTGAGTAAACCCAAGAAACTTCACAACGTGAAAAACTACAAATAACTAAGATCCCGGGTCCAACTCGTGCTTGCATTAAAATACCTCCTACCCTCTGCTGGGTTTCTACAGTTTTCCAAGCAATATACTGGGGAGGAAGGGGGTGGCCTGATGGCAAGAACAGGAAGGCCGGGAACTTCCCACAGTCAGAGGACATAACACATTGGTCCTGGTTTAGGTAAACATGTTGATTTTTGTAGACTGATTAGATTAACAGGCTGAAACCTCCCAAGTAAACAACAAACCCAAAGCTACGTCATTTTCAAGTCTTAGAATTTTTTACTGCCATCATTTTACTAGCTAGATGAACAAGAAAAGAGATTACAGAACTATGGATTCAAATATTCAGTGCGATGGCAAAATTCTCTGCACTTTCTCCAGATCCAAACAACAATGACCGAAACAGAGACCCCGATCTTCCAAAACAAGATTAACACACAAAACCTGACAACAGCATTCAAACTAGTAAATGCTTTTAATGTTAAGCACCTAAACAGAATAAAAACTTATCAGACTCCATACGCTGCTGAAACACGTATTGCCCGTTAACAAAAAAAAGTCAGCTTTATTTCAAAAACAAGTCATTTTCATCTCTGCAAATAAGCAAATTCAAAGAAACCATTGCCAAAACCAAAGCATTTTTTTTTAACGCTAGTTTCAAGGAAATTCAAATCAGCACTTAAGACAAAATTTATTACATGTACAAAACTGGTGTTACAGCAGCAGGAATGTAACTACACCAAGATTGGTTGGTTTTAGTAACAGGTTTACTTATCACACAGCTTTTTACACTCAGTTCATAAAAAAAAAAAAAAAGACTGAAAGATCTGCAAGTACCTAACTTTTAGGAACCAATACTAATGCATTCTAGATTTATCTTACATGAAAATGAAAGTGATGCCCATTTTCATAGAAGCCTAATCGAACCAAGTTTGCTTTCAAAATTTGCCATTATTTCCCCAGGGAAGCATACAGCTACGTTTTTAATGCTAAATTTACAGTCACCATTTCTTCTGTATTTTTACTAATATTAGAAAAGGCCTGAATTCCAAACCCACCATTACATAACAAAGCCATGTGGTTGTAAGAAAATCTACACACCACAATCAAATACCATGTATTCCAGTAGTAAGACATTTATCCAATCACCAAGACCTTTTCTTGGCAAAAAAACTTGACAAAAAAGTCTCCTAAAGAAAGCCAGCTTGTTTTAATCATTTACATTTTTCAACACTATTTGTTCTCACTCTGTATCCAAAGGTCAGAACTGAAACCACTACCCCAAGCAAACTTTGGAATAAATACTATTTTTGTCCACTCTCCTGGAAAGAATTTCACTTCTGTTAAGAAAGTTGAAGTACAAAATACCAGATTCCCCTCTGATCCATTTAGAGATGCTTCACAATATTTTTCATGAACAGGAAGCTAGCTTAAAGGAAGTTTTTCACGGGTCCTATCCTTTATTACTTCATTGAGAGTGTTGCATCATTATCAGCTTTTGCTTTCTTCAGTAAGAGAGAAATTTGCTCCATGAGAAATACACACACCAACATGAGAAACAGTAAACCAGAGGAAGGCCAAGCGAGTTCCCACTGACGTGACAGTTTGAACTACGCCAACTACGATTCCGGTTCCCCTGACTCAGCCCTTGTTCCCTAAAATGCCCCTTCTGAAATCACCTCGTTATATACGTACCAGAAGATATCTGCACATTAATCTACACGTTATTGGCTAGTAAATTATTCCAAGAAAAGGCCTGCCCATCGCAGCTTGGCAATCTTCATCATATTGAGTGCTTACATCCACGCCACATGCAGCTCAGTGATGCACTCGGATCAGAAAACGGGAAAAACCTCCCCTCATGCACCGAAGCCGCTTTTGCTGCCCCTTGGACAGACCTATTTCTGAAGCAGCGTTCTGCACACCAAGACGAAAAACTTTGTTCAGAGATTCATGCAATTGACTATCAAGATTAGAGATTCACATCAGAGTATCAGGTAGCTTTCTATTCTAGGACTACGGCGATTAAGATACCATTTCTTTTATTTACCCCTAAAATGCAAAATAGAGCTACTCGCTGTTGTGTCATTTACTGATCCGAGTGACACTTTAAATGCACAACGCTCAAAAGAAATAGAAGAAGTAGACATCTCAGCCAAGACATTACAGCTCACAAAAATTAGTAAAACTAATACGCCGGCTTTGTTGACCGACCCAATCACATCTGTAAGCCACCGCTTTAGTAAAGCAGTCAAAGCTACTCTGTGCAGTCTTTAAAGAGATGAAAGTGCCGAGTATTTGCATCAAGCACCACAGGCTATATGGAATTTCTGCTTCCTAATGCCTAGAAAACACTCCTAGTTCTATCCAATTTTCTGAACCTCTTAGCTACGGAGCCAAGTAAGCCAAGTCCTCAACAACTATCACACCCCTAAGGAAGAACTCTCAGATGTACTTGCCACTTAGCTCCTGAATTGCTTTTGTCTTCTGCCTGGTGCATTCAGCTCAAGTAGAATTAGAATTTGTTTAACTAAACATGTCTGGCAGTTCAAAACCAAGCTTCGCTCACGATTCAGATATTCCTGCTTCGGGGACTAGGGTAACAATGGCCACCCAGAGGGATAAGGCCAACAGCTGGGGACTGTAACAACTCCCATCAGCACCTTTTAATCCATTCCTCTGTCAGATGAATGCAGCTAATGCTACAAAGAAGTATCCTTAATTTGAAAATCACTTGGCCAAAACAGCATTTCATTATCATCTCAACACATGGTATCTATTTCTACACTCTGCCTTCATAATTGGTATTTTTACCAGTAACTGGACCTCAGGTAAAATATCATGTTATCCATACATATCATCACTTCACAGAAATACTGGTTTTCAGCATTCTACAAAAAGGTTTTACTCCCAATTCAGCATACACAGTATCAACACAAACTCTGTGCCACTTGAAAAAGTCCCAGAACAAGGAAAGGTTAACGTATGCACACTGACCGAACATTTAGAGCCACCAGCTCTATCAAGCCGTACATTCTTTAAAGAACACAACCATCTCCCCAAGAGACAATCTTCCTAAAAATCTGCAGCACCCCAATGCCAAGATGAAGCAGAAAGTTATGGGAAGGATGGCTTCATCTGCCTATAAGCCTCAACCATATAAAATGCTACCCAGTAGTAGTTAGCCTAGGACCTTGGTATGGGATTTTTGGACTATGAGCCGGCTATCGAACTGTACTTGCAGCTGATGCTGAAGTAACGCCACCGAGTTTGTGGAGATCTGGCCATTTTTCACCTGCTGAAATTTGGCCCATTAAATCAAAGTTTCAACAGTACCAAGATCATCTCAGGTGCCAAAAAGGAATGGCATTGCCTCTACGCTTTAAAAGTCACTTCCCCCCCC
>JANZLQ010000001.1:4699588-4710177 GCA_026212715.1 Elanus axillaris
TGTCTAGCGAAGAGGGGGGGAGTGATAGAACGACTTGGTGGGCACCTGGCGTCCAGCCATGGTCAACCCATCACAGTCGTTTCTTGAAATTACTTGCAGAAAAGTGTAAAACATCAGAGTACCATTCCCTCCCATTCTAAATTGTGTTCCAGACATTACATCTTTGATGAAATAAACTGCCTGCAGATTGCAACTCAGGACCTAACTGAAAAACACACACACACAAAGGGACACTTCCATAAAACAAACATTCATTGAAGAAAATATTTACATGTTCTACATAAGCTTACACAAAAGGCAAACATTCCTGGACAAGAGGAATGCATGAGTTCAGATGATGTGAGGGAAGTTTCTAATGTAACAACAAACACACACCTTTAAAGCCACTGCTTAGAAACATAAGAAACCTCCCTCAGAGGGCTCAAGAGTAATCAGTGACCATTTTTTCATCAGGTGACATGGTCAAGATGCAGTATGCCATCTAGTGTCAGACTCCTAAAAAAAAAAAAGTCATAAAACCTACCAAACCACTGTAAATTCAAGCAAGCCACAAAGACCCTGCAGAGACTTGACTCTGCGATTGCAAATTCTCAATCTCCAGTTTTCCCCTTAAGTGCTGACAACACCCCATCTGAAAGCATTAAGAAAAAAAAACCCGACAAACTTAAAGCACGAAGTTAAGCAACATCACAGGAAGTTCTTCAATACGCTTGGTTCCCACTCCAGCTAACAATTTGATTCATTAATCAAGACACGAACTGAAGAGCAACAGAAATAGCGTGCGAAGTACACAAAAAACGAGAGCCGCACAGGCAGGTCTTTGGACATGTGATACATAGAACCTCAAAGGTGTTCTTTGTTTGGTCTGTGAGCTATTATCTCATTCTCTTCTGAACACAATGTCTAGACTTTGACGAGGTGGCTGACAGGAACTGCTTAATTTTCATGCTAGTGTTTTATCAGTAACAAGCATACACATACACCTCAGAAGTTGATTGATAATCCATTAATAGGACTTGCATTAAAGCTTGGTAGGCAACTTCCTCGTGAAACAAAATGTGCTTCTTTGCTTTTTAGGATGTGAACATGCCACGAGCGGCATATCAAGAGGTGAAAAAATAATTTAAAGGTTCCCCTTTGTTTCAATTTCCCTAACGCAGTCATCATTAAGTAGTCACAGAACACACACTAGGTCATCCATTTTGTTCCTGTTCATAGCCTCCAGTCATCAAGTTTCAGAATGAAAATTTTCAAATCACATGTCTACACTAACGCATGCACATGTAACTTCACATTCATGTAACCACACACAGACAGCAAGAACTAGTGCCCTCCCCCTAAAGAGCAGATGAAAAGGTCACGCTGCACATGTTTAACTTCCATGAGGACGCCAATGTGTGGCAAGTCATGGCTGTAAAACACATTAAGCAGGGAATTGTCAGGAGTGAACTAACAGGAAAAAAATCAACTAAATGAAGTTTAGGGAAGAGGGGGAACTGGAAAGCTAACTAAGTAGATTGAAAGCCTGTACTTCCAGGCTCATTTGTGAGGCACGGTTGTTAACAGTGGTTAAATATTAACAGTGAATGCAATGTCAAGAAAGCAACATAAAGTATACTCCGTAGCCTCCCTTTACAGGCACATAAGCAACGATTGCTTAGTCCATTACCCAATTTACAGGGTTACAAGACATCAGTTCCACACACACCCCCCTACAATTTTCCAAACGAGCAGGCAACAAAATGTTGTCGTCATTCCCCTTGCTACTTTCCTTCACAATGAAATCTACACTTTGGGATACCAATAACCAGATATACTTTAAATAAGTGGACCTCACTGGACAAGTGAGGTCAAGAACAAGTCTGACAATCCTGTTTGATTCAGTTATTGGCATGAATAGGGAGCGCCTTTCATGGCTTCCACCACTGGGGAGAAAATCATCATTAGACCTCATTTTTCAGTTCATCCCAAGGTTGAAGATATATACAGGAAGTGGTGTTTAAAAGAAAAGACTTTGAAATCAAATAGCTCCCAAGAATATCACCAGATCCATTTCAGATTAAAACTACTACTACCTTCCCTCCATTAGTCCAACTTAGGGTAGGAAGCGCCATGTTTTGCTCATTAGTTTCAGAGCTTGGGTGAGGGTGTGCATTTGTGGGTTTGGGGTTTTTTTTTAAATAACCTTTAAGATGGTGCTCTGTCGATTAGGCCATGTTCATCCTTCAATGAGTTTGATTCCTATTAGTTCAGACTGCAGAGAAGACATTGATTTTTACTACAGTCAGGATCAAGAGAAGTAACAGCTTTTCCAATTAAACAACTGCTCGCCACGTTAAGTAGAAAAATACGTCCACAGCAATAATGTGCGAGTGTCCAAAACACTCTTCAGTGCTAACAAAAGCTCACAGACATGCTTGTAATAACTTTAACCTTTAACTTGAGAAAGGAGGAAAACTCTGTGTATTCCAGACAGTTCAGCTCCCGTTAACTCTGCTGATAAGAAGCTGTAACACTGAGAAAGGCTCAAAATTACAGACAACTCATCTTCCAGCTCTGAATTACCATCATTATACCACACAAATCACCACATTGGGCTTCAGCCTACTAAAATAGAAATCACAACCAGAAATGGTCTAGTAGGTTGCTGCTGCTTCTCCTCTTAAATGAAGCCTTTATACCAAACAAATCTATACAGTTCTTGTGCCATAGCCTTTCACAGAGTTACACTGTAAATCAAATATTTTATTCCACAGCCTGCAGCTATTCCTACATTTAATAACTGACATGGGAGACAAGTTTTAATCTCCAGACTGAAACAATTACTATCCTCATAACCACTCTAGTCAGAGGTAAAAATCAGAAGTTTTGTATTACCCAAACATATATTCAGGGGGAAACAGTAATACTTTTCCAGAGGAAGAAGGCAAAGTATATTCAGTACAACAAAAGAGGGTAGCCCAAACAATCATACTCCCTAATTTTGCATGTACCAGGATGACCACGTACCCCAAGCAGTCAAGACAAGACTTTCTTTTAAGCTGTAAAATAAAGGTGTCATTCTTGCCAGAGCAGCAAAGAGAAGAGAAATCTGAACAGGCACTGTATTTGCAGAAGTAAATACTCTCTGACCAAGAGCTTCAGCTACAGCTTTAGGTAAGATCTTAAACAACCAGGGCACGCACTTTAGTCATTAGGGAAGCAATTCTCACGTTCAGAGGAAAACCTACTGAAAAGCTACCTGAATTAAGTGACCTGAAAGTCCGTCCTCTATCTATGCAATTATTGTCAATACTGTGTTTTCAGGCTTCAAAACGTATGTTAAAGGGAGTTCAACTTTTCATTTAGGAAGTTACTCTAACAGCAAGAGCCATGACTGAGAAGAGCAAGTACCTACAGTCCCCCTAAAATGCTGCCAGCACTTCTAATACTCTTCCTTGGCCACATACAGCTGGTCCATGGATATACATCCTACTGCAACTGCCCAAACGGAAAGGCATTTGATATGGAATCTACTGCCCCATGCTGCAAGTCCAACACTGAGCAACGTAAGAACCATTAGGACTGAGGCTTTACAATCTCTAACCAAAGTATGCCCTCCCAAAGACAGTTACTTAGTTGTTTGGGAAAGGATCGCAAAACTGTACGCAAATATAAGAAAACGAAGAATGCGTTACAGGGACAGTTACAAACAACAGAAAAAAATCCCTACATGAAATCTCAGTTTGGTATTTGTACATTATTACATGTTTTACTACCAGTTATTACCAGCGGCTGGAAAGGAATATTACAATAAAACAAAAGAAAACCCAGAACACAGCAAGTCAAGACACCGCTTCTTTGTCTTTGAATATATTGAAGAAAAAAATGCGGTATTTTACCTCTTGTCCAAGAAACTCAGAAAACGCCATTCAGTTTGAACCATTCAGCTTTTTATTTATGCTCTATAAAGCCCTGCAAAGCTACTTCAAACATCCAAATTATTTAAGTCAGCATGAAAACGAGAGGTAGGGTGTTAGAGCTCACGGTGTTTTAGAATCCCTGTGAAGGAATCCCCCCAGAGCTACATAATTAAGACACGTCTTCCAGATTAGCTCTCCAGTCCAAACCAATATTCACATTTCCAATACACTGAGAGGCCATGCGGTTGGTGAGAAAGACAGAAGGAATGCACAGCGACTTTTACTGCTTTTCTCCAGAGAAGCTTGATCTTTCGGTGTTAAAGGGGAAGGAGAACGCTATCTTGATTTCGAGTGCCCTCTAGAGTCAGCTCCCCGGTAATGACATCAAACACGAAGCCTTCATTCACTTAAAGAATTCATACCGCTAGTACCTGCAGGTTTCTAAGAAACGGCAGTGTTTTACACAAAAGCCGGTAACAGCATTTTTCAGACCTCAGGGGATAAATGTATTCTTCTCTAAATTTACATACAGTGACTATATATATAAATATATAAAATATCTATTATATATATATAAAAAACATGGGTGTGTATATACATTTATCAGTTACATATATCCACCACAGTGAGCTGGGAAGAGGGGTGAGTGAAATAGCACAAGTTGAGTGGTAACTCATTGCACGAAGCTTTTTTTGCCGTTTTGAACAACTACCAACTTATTTAGGCAGACTGTTGATAATTGTGTGATAGCACACAACTGAACTTTCTCTGAGTTCAGTTTACGAAGGGGTGTTGCTTTTACCACACACAGTGCAGCTTGTCTAAGAGCACAACATCCACAGGAACAGTGCAACATTTTACACCTGTCAATTTTCACAGTTCTCCTGTAACAAGTGTTAAAAAAAGTTCCTGGTCTTTTAAGTATTGTTAAACAACGACAGACACCATGCAGCAAAGCTTCTTATTTGATATGCATGTCCACTTGCACCTTTTCTCCCACCTGCTGCCAGTGTTTGGGTAAGCTTCTTTCCCCTCTCCCTAAAAAAGAAAAAATAATAAAAAAAATTCTCTGTAATAACAATGCCCAGAAGGAGTTATTGCATTGGGCCACATGAAAGAAAACCCAAACACCAGAACAGTATAAAAAAGCCTTTTAGTACTGCTAAAAATGTCAGTATCATCCAGACTGAAGAGTCTCATTTTCAAATTCCTCTCGCAAACTTCCATTTTCAACTGCTTAGCTTCAGTGAAACCACAATGCTCCTATGTTCTTCCTAGTTTATCTCCTGAAGGTATCTTCCTTCACAGAGCAGAAAACTTGCAACTAGTTTCACTTCTGATGAATTTTCCTACCCATGAAAATTTAATGGAGGGTGGGAAATAACGGCAAAGCTAAGAATAGAACTCCATTGTAGTCGCCAAGTCCATTTTGTCATTAAGAAACCCATCGCAGAGCAGGAAAAGCTTAATTTTTTCACGTTGGAGTTAGCACCTCTCTTTTTTATTTCCTGTCCCAGTTTTGTGGGAACATCAGAGTTTTTCGTGACAGAAATGTCCCCCACGTCCACAGATCCACAGCCCAGAGTAAGTCACGTAGTCCAACTTAAATACCAACAAGCTTAGCCAAAAACATCTTGAGCTTTTTATGTCATATGCCTGTTAATTACCTGCATTTCTATAGCTTATCTAAAGAAGTTGTTCACCTTGGGCAGAGAGACACATCATCTTTTTTACCGACAGGCACAAAATCTTTTCTTTTAATCAGTGTTTTACAACAGAACACAGGCTAACACGTGCCCCTTTCTGTACAAATTCCATTAGGTTAACAATTTCAAGTGGGTTTACACTTAATGTAATTCCAAGAGTAAGTCAATCCTAGACAATGCAACTATTTTTAGGACTTACTTGTCATCACTTAAAGATGCAGGTCCTTCCATCCTTAACAGCCTTAAAGGGTGTCATAAGCTACTAATTTTAATCTCCAGAAGCACTGAAGAATTCATAGAGGACTACAGCATCTAACATGAGATGAGCTTCTTATCTGAAACCTCAAGGACATGGGCATCTTGATCCCTTTTTCCCTGTGTACGAACCCTTTTGAAAGATGGTACGCACAAACATTCTCTGCGTAAGCTCCTAAATGTTTTTTCCTCTGGATATCAGGCAATTCCTGCATACTCTTAGAAGACCTAAGCAGCATTAAGTCCTTTGATTTTATCAAGTAACACATGTGTCCATATCTAAACAGTTCCTTCCTCACACATGAAAGCTGTGTGAGTATGCTACCATTCCTGTGACAGGATACACTAATAGCAAGAAATAGATCTTCTCATTACTAGCCCCATGCTGTTGGCCACTCTGGCTGCCTCTCTCATCATGACATGAATAAAGTTGTGTAAGTATTGAGGCAAACATTAAAATGTAAGTAGAAAAAAAAACCATCGTCTCCCTGAAATCTGTCCTATCAATATGCTGAGAGCAAAGTAAGACACTACCTCTGATTAAAGTACGAAGCTATTAAAAAAAAATTGCTACTTCTCTGTCACTTTGAAGGAAAATTAACTAGCTCACGTTGAATTAAGTCTACGTTTTGTTTTCAAAGGCTTCGTGTGCAGCTTTCTACTGAAGTGAATAAGGAAGCCACTATTTCTCAGGTATTTTTTTATCAGCCAGAGTAAGGATTGCAAGAGCCCTTCTTGATCTGTTTTAACATCGGTCATGTCTGTCAGATTACCTGTCATAAGAACTGGAGTTTTTCACTACTATTTGTAGGTGAAATTTTTTAAGGCAAAGGGTTTCAGTTAATTCACTTAGTTATCAAACTATTATTAAAAGACCTACTTCAACCTCAAACGAGGGTAAGTTACCGCCACGTGGAAATACATCATTAAATGCTCACTCATCAATTATAAACTTTTTGTTTCAAGTAGGTACATGCAAAAGATAACACTGGCACAAGAAAGGAGCTATGCAGAGAACATCTAGAAGTAACTATTAATCGATTCATTTATTAGTGATTCATTTAATCCAAATCTGAGCCCTTGGGAGAAAAAAAAGGAAGAAAAAACCAGAAAAAGAACAGACTGTAGAATTTAATAATGTCTCTGTTTTAATCCTCCAAATTAAGCAGACTTGCAACCAATGACTGAGAAGAGTGAACAAGTTACACAATGCAAGCAATTTCTAGAGAGCTCTGAAAGCAATCTAAGTTCCTAACCAAGAAGGAGGAAGGCGTTTCCTTCACCCCCACCATTCCCTCATCTTCACTTTCCTGTCTGAGGGCCACATCTTCTAGCACAGAAAAGCAAGTAAACACGCTCTTGAGCTTTACTCACATATCTCATACTGGAGACCTATCTTCTGTTTCAGAAAATCTATGATTATCCTTCTAATCTTTCTTGAAGAGGATATTCATCCTTCACCTAACGGGATTCAAAAAGATCTTGAGGACCCTGCTCTTGAACACAGACAGTAACTGTAAAAACTCCAAGGGCCGTAAGAATTCAGGGCTATCTTCAGACAAACATTTCCTTTCAAGTAAATCACAGGAAAAATGAGGAGCTAAAACAAGGGTGGGCTTTATTTTTGAACAAGCTCAACATAGCCAAAAAGCCAGAAGAAAATCATTTGTCTCTGCCCACATTAAGTCATTGCCAGGAAAATAAAGATTTGGAAAATAAGTCAGAAAAGGTTTTTGCAACATGAACAGGCAGAAAGACTAGCCTACAGAAAGGATATAATAAGCTTCCACCACAAATTATCTTCCATAGAGATATTTGTTGCAAGAGAAATGTTCAAAATAACGGCTGCTCTTGCAATTGCCTAACAAGTACAAGTCAAAAACTTAACTTCACAGCCACAACAGCTATTTCACAGCTAACAAAACCAGACTAGGCTACTTGGACTGCAAATATCATCACTTGGAAACCCTAGCATGTTTAGTCTAATTTAAAGGTCATGGCACATCTTCCTTGGAAAAAAAAAAATCTGTGTGATTTTTTTTTCTTATTTTTGATCAAAGTGCGTATCGAACTAACTACTACCTATATGCCTTTTTGCACACAGAAACAAACATCTGTGTGGGTGACCATGATACACAGTAAAAGTAGTTCCTGTACACTGGTCAACGTTAGGTTCCCAAGCCCTAAATATAATTCTGAACGTAATCTTTAGCGATATCTTGATGGAATTAAGTGCCAAACTATGTAAAACACTGCTGGATTAATAATATCATTTGCAAGATACGGGTTTTGAGCCACAAAAGCTGTAATACCACAGCTTTTAAGGTCTACATTGTCATATACAGCTAACTAATCTACTGGACTTCCTGTTGACAGCGCTCTACTTTTACACATACAAAGTTTGCAGTTTTATAACAGTTGTCACTGCAAGAAGCAGTTTGGAGTTTTAAGCTCGTGCCTTTGTACATGTGTATTTACCTTTGAAGGTCAAAAACAACAAATAATTGACAGCAGTAGCTAAAAATAGAACCTATTGAAAGAAATGCAGAGCCTTTGATAACTACAATTCTTTACTACATCTCTCAATACAGATTGCTTTTTCAAAAACGTTCAACAAGCTGGCCACTGCTTTAGCATAACCCATTCTTTCTGTAGAACCACTACGGCTCTGATTCTGAAAATGAGCAAACTGCTGTGCACATAAAAAAACATTACCTGCGATTCAACTGACACATAACTCATCTTGGTAGCTTTCCCAGCTTTTGCTAAAGAGCATTTCCTCAGACCTCATTTCCCTTTCACTTGACCAAAATAGAAAGACTAAGGTAAGCCATTGACAGCTAGGAAAACTAAGACTTATCACATCTTATTTTTAACTAGCTACACTGAATTTAAAAACTTAATCAGAAATTATGCCATGGCTTTCAGCAGCAACATTTATGCCTCCCACAGCCCAAAATCTGTGCATTTTCTCCCTCCTTTATATTAATGTGTTTATCCAACCATAATTCCATTAGTATTATGTAACACAGACTCTTCTTAGGCATTTTATCATTATCTTAAACCAAAACTAACCCACTGCACAAGTACACTTCGATTGTGAAACTGTTGTCTTTCTAGACTTTGCTGACACAAGAAACTGTCTGATGTAGAACTAAACTAACACCTTCAACTACTGAGCAGATCTGCCTGTACCCTCAGCCAAACTCTCACAAAACACAACAACGGTATCACTGGCCAATGCCATCTTTTCCTCGTACACACTCACGACATACTAACATCAAATTACTGTAACAGTTGAGATTCTTTCTTTAAGAAGAAAAAAGAATCTTAAACATACATTCAATGTTTGTCAGCTGTCAACCTCTCCTCCGTGCAGAACAGAGTAAGTACTATTTGCCATTATGTCTGTAATTTGACATTAATTCCTTAATCTTCTTAAGTCAGGGCAAGCTTGTGGATCATTATGAGGTTATTCAGAAGAGCACATCTGAAGTATTACATGAAGCGTACGTCTTGTTAAGAAAATAAGTTAACTCAAGTTTTGTATTTCGTCATTCGTACACCTGAAAAATAAATCAATCGCCTTCGGAGAGCAATTAAAAAAATACAGTATGAACTATTATTGCTATGTAATCCTCTTTCGTGTGGTACAGTATCTGCTAACAAGATTGTGTAGCTTTCACACTGGATCAGCAAGACTGTGACCTTTACTGACAGTTATTCTAACTAATATTAATGCTAGAGAGATGGCCAGTGCAACAATCTTCCACGTTTATGCTCTCCCATAGAGATAACACACGGATTAGCTTCCACTGCCTGTCACCACTTGTTTCTTGCTTGCATCAAGAAGTACATGGATCAGGCCCAGCAATTATTTATATTGCCTGTACAACATCAGCAAACTACACAAAAAACAAGCTTCACCAGAAAAACCCTTACTACAGTGGTCTTTATTGTGCCATACCTCATTTAGAGGACAGAGCAAACAGGGTCCTCACTAGGCCTTTTCAAACTATTAATAGGGACCGCTGCCATTCCTAGCACAACCATTTCTGATTACATCACTTATCTTCAAACACACATAAACAGTTAGTAGAAGAAACTCCCTCTAGTGAAAACAATGCAATGCTGGGTGGCTGGTACCAGCATTAGAAGGAATGCATCTCCTTCCTTCAACTCAAAGCTAAAAAGCCCCAAACATATACATGCAAGAATAAAACAGTGATAAAAAAACCTGTACTTACATACAGCCTGTAAAGTAAACTGGACATACAAATCTCAAAGAACTTCGGCATTAGGACATACGGCTCGGTCTTGTCATCCGTGTAAAAAGACACAGGAGACAAGCCATTACCTTCAGTATATTTTAAGTGCTTTTTCAAGTTAGAAACACACCTAGATGGCATTGCAACTAGCACAATGTGGTGTGACAATTTTCTTATGTAGAGAAACAGAGGAAGGGATGGAGCTGAAACATTAAACATTCAGCTTACCTATGTGGATAAATTATTTGGAGTATCTCTGGAATAGCATGGGGGTTTTTGTTTTGTTTTTTTTTTTAAAAGGCAACTAAGAGTATCAGTTTCCTTAATCTATTCCCAAATGCATTTGTATAACAGTACATGAAGCACTCTTCATGAAGAATACACATCTACACAGAATAATATTGCAATCTTAATCCACACTTCAGTTGATTTTTCCAGGAAACAATTCTTAACCACTT
>JANZLQ010000001.1:4710187-4733127 GCA_026212715.1 Elanus axillaris
GGGAGCAGGGAGAGAGGATGAGGGGAAAACAGAGGGAAGGAAAGTCACTCAGCAGACCAAAGGACAAAAGCAGCATGCCTTGACCACTGTCAGCTTTTGTCCATGGAACAGTGACTAACTGCATCCAAGACTCTCCCCAAAACCTAAAAGCCAAACCAACCCACCGCTCCCTCAAACGGACACCTTCAGGCAACTGTTGTGATCCAAAGTATTTGCGCTTTTTAAGTCCTCTCCCCACTCCCCAAATAAAATAATAATTTTAAAAGGACCCACAAAACACCACACGACAGAACCAGTATAGCCTAGTAATTATTCTTCTATATCCACTGCATGCAGTCCTTTTCTTCTTGTATACAAAGGTCTTCAGCCATGCCAATATGCAGTTGGGGCTCTTGCTGAAATTTAAGTCCCAAGCCAAGGGTTTTAGTTAAGCCAAGAAAGATGCGCTTAGAAATAGCTTTAAAAAACTGACCTACGCAGGGTGCTGAACTAACAAGCACTGAAACTCACACTATTACACTGGTAAAAGACAGACACCTAAACCAGAAGTGGAAGGAGGAAGAGCGAGAAGACACGTACCAGGCAGAAATGCTTCCTCCTAAATAGATTCAACACTCCCAAATGACACGCAAGAGAGAATTGACTACCTGGCACATGACAAGATGTTTAAAATATAATTTGCATGCAAAAGTCTAAAGCTGTAAGAGTTCAAGTTACTTTTCGTAAGTTGAAGTTTTGTAAGCAATTTTGCAACGTAGTTAAGTTTCCAGAGCAAGCTTCATTCTGATGCAAATTAGAATATTTCACTTGTTCATACACTAGCGACTAAAACTAGTTTATGTAGAAAATGGGATGTGAAATAGCAGCTACGTCTATCAGCAAAATATTTTTTGGTAGGTTTACAATCATAATGCATTTTGTAATAAAACTGCCAATGTTGCAGAACCCAGTTTTAGTCAAATATATATATGCAATTACATTAATCAATTAGCCTGTAACTGCATTTTGCTATTTTTGATTCCTAAGACTTTGCTGGGCACGTATGAAAACCTGATACTCCCTGGTTTTGGTTCTTGGGGGGGCAGGAGGGAGATATCAATACCACAGCACAAAAGAGGCTGAATAATTTTAAATATCATTATGTTTTCAAATCAAGGTTTACCTGGGAAACAGAACATGATCTTCCGTGTACGATGTTTTATCTGTCGTAACGGGACAGAATCTGTGCATGACTGGTCACCATGTGAACGACTTGAAAGAGAAAAAGGATAAAAATACTACAGTGCAACACTCTAGCTTAAAAGTACTTTTTCTGAATGCAGAAGTGAGCTGCTTAAACTGTTCTTTCTGCCTCAGAAAGGTTTTTTCCCAAATGATTACTGCAATGTCCAGGGGAGATAATCTACCAAAGAAAGGAAATCCCATTTTTGAAACTTGATTTGCATTTTGTGCTCATCTAGTGGAAAGAATAAAATTTCAGCACCTTTTCCTTCAAAATACCAATAGAAAGACCACACAACGAGGAATGTCTTTCTTCGGTATCTTGCCGAAAGATTCAAGATATATAAACACTTATAAAAACAAACTCATAAACTATGAGCTAAGTAGGAAACATTTTTTTTGTTGTCATGGAAAACTGGAACCCAGAAGCAAACAGCCAGCCAGGCATTGATCATGAACTTCCTCTCTGTGGTATGTAATTTAACAAACAACTTTTTTTTTCCAGTATCAGGACAGACATGAGTCCATGAAACAAGAAACTTCAAATTTTGCCAGACCTGCCTATAATGACAACTAAACCAGAGGGTTTTTTTCCTCTGGGAAGTGTTTTGTTTCTAAAAATAAAGATGCAGAATATCCCACTGAGTTACCTGGTATTTCCCCAGAAGACTCATCAAAACACACTGGTATTGCATGACTACAAAACCCATAAACCACATTAAAATTATCACAGTTACCTTAATAATTCTACTGAGTTAAGAGTCTGGCACTGAAACATAACCAAATTAAATCCCCAATGTTTCCCTGAGTCACTGTCATTCTTAAAGATGCATTACTCATCTGGGTTCCACTACAGGTGCAAGTTGATTTGATGTAGGCCAAAAGGATTTTATTTTAAGCAAGCAGTAGTATCTGTTTCAAGAGCAGGTAGTTCTCAGCCGTCGTAGCCTTCGTCTACTGTCTAGTGTTTCCCGAACTACTACTGGAACCCCTTAGAATGATTTCCCTAAACAGAGGGCCTTAAAATTAGCAGAGAAGAAAGTTATACAGGGACATTTATATATACTTCCTTCCCCAAAACGATCACAATTACTGTTAAGATAACTAATTACTCTGGCCAACACTTGATCCACAAAAATTCTGCTCTGAAGTGATGAGCAAGCAGTTATTCTAGCTGAGAAAAAGTAATCCTGTTTTAAGAATTGCTTTTAATGCATTTCAGCTCTATGTGCCAATGTTGGTTAAGAACCCCGTACCTTTGGTCTTGCAGTTGATTAGAATCCAACCAAGGCGGATTTGCTGCAATTTACATTTCCGGGAATGTCCTAACAAGATCAAGTGAGATCGATACCACCAACTATGAGATTTTTTTTTTTCCACCAGACACCACAAAAGAAATCCGAATTATTACTTAAGGTAGCAAACAAGTTCGCACGCCCTCAGCAGTGGTTATAACTGACAAACTGCTGGCCCTCACTTAGCATGTACATCTCTTCATATTTTTGGGTCTGTCTCACAGCTTATTGGTTTTTGCAAACAAGAGCAGTTGAGCTCTTGCCAACAAATTACCATGTTTTATTATCATGGATAATTTTAAAACATCAATGTACCTACATAAACAAGAGACTTGAACTGCAAGTGTCCTCCACCAATTGCAGGAGGTATTTTCTTTGTATCAGCTGCAGACACAGAGCAGCGTTTTGCGCAGAATTGCAGGATAGTGTTTTCATCTACCATGACAGCTGAGGTTGTGTAGATACCAAATACACAGTAAATGGAGCAAGCGTTTCTTTTAATAAACTGCCACAGAAAAAAGTATGAAAAAAAACGATTCAAGCTGAGGACATATTGATGGGTACAAAATCCTTGAGGCATTATGCAGCTCACACAAGCTCATGGATCAGTATTATTGCAGCAACCAGTAGCCGTCAAAGCCAATTACCCCAGGGACTTTCCTATGTGAGGACTGGGTTCTATAGATGCCTTCTGTAACTGTCAGAGGCTGCACACGCTGGAGAGAGGAGGGAGTGCTGAAAATCTGTCACAGCCAATTACTGCCAATGTTTTATTTATGTCAGGATACACCTGATCAGTGAACAATAAAGCCATTTTATAAAATACTATGATTACAAAAACAGAAAGCAAAATGGCAACAACTGATAGAAAAATTTCATTTGTAGATAAACACGGCACATACATTTTCCATATAGGCACACGTAAAATAAATTATTGATGCTGAGGCAGCGACACACACAGATTTTTAGAGCCTCCGACTCCAAATGTAGACTGCTTTTTTCAAATGCCCTGAAATAAGGCTTCTTTGTATATAACTTGTTTTAGAGACAAGAAGATGCAAGTCAAATCTACTGCAATGGATTTGAGGAATTAAATTTTACACGGAAGGAAACCAGAGAGGGAAAAGAAGGGAGCGGAAAACACTGACACGATACGAAGATAAGGCCGCAGAAAAACCTTTTCTGTGCAACACCAGCCTTTATTTGAATTGTGCAACTCAACTGACAAGAGAAAAAGGTTATCTACAGGAAAAATACAGAAATTATAACATCCTCCAAGGCTCGAGAGCCTGCTTTGTACTTATCTCTCTTCAACTTGCAATACACTACCTGCATTTTCAAGTTAAACAGATTTATGTTTAAATCTGCCCTTTGGCCATGGGACTCAATATCAGATACCAAATAAAATACTGTTGGGTTTTTTTTTTTTTTCCCCCACAGATATATAAGCTACACCTAGTTTTCTTCATGGCAATTTTCAACTGGCTGCTTCCAAGCAGAGAGCATTGTACAAATCTGTTCTGAATGAACAAATCAGCTGGAGCCTTGTTAGGTGAATATGCTGTTGGGGAAATCCTTCTTTAAGCAGGATTGACCTCCCAGGAGAAGTTGTATGGGACCAAGATGGAAGCTGGCACTTCTAGACAGTTCTCTTCAATTATTTTTCTGCCTTAAGTTCCAACTGCCAACATGTCCTAACCTCTCTGTTAAAGGATGTGTAAGACACCATAGACATGTGCAGATTCAAACGACATTTAGCGACTACACCAACCACCGCTCTGAAAACGTGATTTCCATAAGTCGACTTTGAAACAACCAACAAGCTAGCAGTCTATACTTTTTTTCCCTTAAGTACGGTTTTTTCAAGTACCAGATCTAAACTGAGCGATATTCCACTGTTTCGTAAAGTACTTTGTAACGTATGGAAAAACAGCAATATACATAATGTAAGATTTTTAAAAAATAATAATCCTAAGAAACAGAGATGCTTCCCTCAATGTTATGTTTCAATGTGGAAAATCACTTAGAATAATCTTCGAGTAATCTAATAATCTAATCTACTACTCTGAAGAGCTACTACAATACTGGCTGCTGCTTCCGTTTACTCTTCAGTTTTCAACTATAACAGCTCAACCCAGGGCCTTAAAATAACTTTGGCTCACACACATACACAATTAAAGGAAGTTCAAGAGACTACCATACAAAAGGCTCCCACCTCAAACACTGCAAGTATATCAAACCTGCTCATCACCAGGATCCAACGGCATTTACTCTCTAGAAAAAATACGGAACTTCAACTTTCTTAGATTGCTTCACAACTCTGCCAATATTATGCAAGTACTATTTTCAACTTAATTTACAAGGCAGAGTTTACTAAGAAGCTGACTAACCTCTATGCCCCAATGAATCAAAAGGCACAGAACACAGAAAGCTAAGGCGTATGAGAACTCCACGCACAATAGACTACAACGGCTTCCTGGGTATCCTACAGCTCCACTGCAGCAGGAAGCTAAATAAGCAAGAGAATCTAAGGATAGCCTGGTAACAACATCCTCCTCGCTGTACCTGCTTGCTTGCTTCCTCCTGCCACTGGGGAATTTGGCTACCCAGAAGCTACAGTAACACCACAACCACAGCAAGGGTATGTGACAGCTGGAGGAGACAGTTAAACACTGCAGCATTCAGAAGTTGAACACAGCTCAAGAATGACCCTGGCCATCTCTACCTGTTGCGACGGCCATCGTGAAGACATAGGAAGCCCAAAAATACAAGAACCAAAAAGCGCAAGACTACATATAGCACCTTAAAAGGTATCAACACAGGCAGTAATACACAAGAGTATTTGGGTATGGCCGTCCCTGGGAGTAGATTGTGAAGAGCACAAATAATGGGCAATTAAGACCCGAAATAAAAGTATGAAAATAATGGCTGTTAGGTGTCAAGCCGAGTATTAGATAGTTGGCTTCCCCCCTCCCTTACACATATAGGATATGCAGTGTTTGTCAAACGGTCTTGTGATTCACAAGTCAGACACTATGCGAGTACAGCTGCAGAATAAGGTGTCATTATAACACAAAAATCTACCCTCTTTAGAGTTCTGTGCACACTTTGGTATATTTTTAAAAATAATCTGTACTGTAGCTATTAGAAGGAGATACATAGCTTACTGTTTTAATAGAGCTAAATGAAAGAGGATCAATATTATTTTAATTTTTAAAGGTCTGTTTATGAAATGCAATCATCCTTCATTAAAAATGCAAGCTGTGCTTCACAAGAGGTTAGTGTAAATGATTCATATTTTGGTATCTCTCCAGTATAATCATCCTCTCTCAGGAGGGCCCATCAGATGCTTCATCACACCACTCAAGCTGGTATTATTAAAAAATACTTGCCCACGACAAAAAAAAAATAACACATTTTTTAAAAATCCTGTCCCACCCATTCTTCATCCCAGACACTTAGATATCTCCTACATACGTATTATCAGAAGGTTGCCTATTTGGTTGGCTTATCTGTGGCTAAAATAGAACTATCAATCCAGCCACAGTTTTCCTTTTACTACCTTTGAAAAGCCCAAACAGAAAAACTCACCACAACAAAAGAAGTCCGTACACACACACTGCATTAAAGAAACACCTTTTACTTAAAGAAAAAAAAACCAAACCAAACCAAAAACACCTACCACCACACATTCCACCCTCAATGTCATGTTAAGGGGGGGAGGGAGGAACAAACCTCAAATTTTTCAAATTCACTTACCTAGCCTGAAATTTCAGTACGATTACTGCCTTTCATCAGAATAAAAATAAAATTTACCTTCAACATTGGACTTCAATAGCTTCTGAAGACCAAAATCTCTAGTTGAGCCTATACAGCATTTAAATGCAAGACCCTTCTATTTAAAAACACTAATTGCAGCTAACTGTTTCAAAATAGCAGCATCTGGCTAATTATAACATGAGGTTTTAACTAATAAATTCTTAATTATTGAACTCCAGTGTTCAATTTCCTTCACACAAACAATACGGCATTGTATTATACCAATTACAAACGCTACGGATATACCAGTTACAAAAAACTTGTATCACAGAAAGGCCTTTTAAAAAGCTCACCAGCTGCTACATTAAAGCACAGAATAAAATGCTTACATTATAACAACGTCTATAGAAGAAGTGTCCTTATGAGCTATTATATACAGATGTATGCAGCCTTTATATGTGTACGAGATATTTCACCTTGCTATGTGCACATGCATAACACCCAGCAGTTCTGTTTGTGCCCATTACAAGGTATCTGCCAATAATTTTCATCTTTATTCTTTTCTCTCCAAACACATGTCTTTGAATTTAATATTACTGTACTACCATCACCCAGTGTATTTATGTGTGTGATGCTGAAAATATATTTAATCAAGGCAATATTACACACTGTAGTGTCTGAGCTCCTGAAGTTCCCTAGAGAAAACATTTGGTTTAGGCTTTAATACCTGACAGGGACACCCCTCCCCTAAAAAAATATAAAATCAGAAATACAGCAGATCTGACAGAATATTTTACAATGGAGTTGCACAGTATATGCATTCAATCGCTCTATTTCCCAGAAGATTCATTACAGTTACATTAGAAAGTCAAATCAGGCAATTCTGCAGTCTGGTGAAAGCTAGCATATGAAAGCAGGTTAATACAAAAGAATTTCATTTTAAATAGAGGACATTTAGGACTTTTAAAAGCAACATTATGATAAAAATTTCAGGGTGTTTGTTCTGGCTTCAGAGCATGCTTTTCAAGTCTTGTTTCAATGATGTAGCTGATTTTCTAAGGAAAGAGGGAGGGGACGTTGGATCTCCAAGGTTTGCCATCTTAATTACCCTACTGCTTCCACACGTTGCTAAGAATCACATTGCAGATACACTTCTCTACTCAACAGCCAGCGTAGAGTTGGTATCTACTCCTACCAGTAAAAATTCTAAATGCATTAGTTAGCATTTACAGAGGCTATGTATTACACGCTAACAAATCACTGGGGATTGCATTTTAGACAAAGGTATTAAGTACAAGATACAGCCCATTTGAAGTTTTCTGCTTACCTTACAACAGAAGTATTACACATAATTACTACCATTTATAACCTTGCCTCTATTTCAGCAAGAAAAAGGCAGATAGGGAATGTAATTACTTACTAAACTAATAATCTAAGAATTGATTGACAGGGTGGAAGAAAAAAATTTGTTTAAACCACTATTAAGAGTATAAGCACATGTGAATGAAGTCAACTCATTTTAGAGCATTCTTTACTATAAGCGAGACACCTACAAACACGCAAGCCATATACACACGCAGTTACAACACCAAAAAACCCCACAGAAGGCAAGAAGTAGTTGTCAACAGCACAAGCTTTGGCAACATTAAAGATGAACTTCATGCACCCCTGCCTATGTTTAATTTAACACAATACTAAACGCAGTCAAAACATCTGGTGCATTATTGATGGTTATCATGATAAATGAAATCTGACACTTCACAGGAACTCATTAGATATTCTACTTAAACCCCATACTTACAAAGCAGAAGACCTACATTTGCTTCCGATTTTACATCTTTTTGGAAAACATGCACTTTGTAGGTAACTGAGACTTCATGAAAAGGCAGATGCATGTATTAGGAACTCTCATTCCGAAACAAGATTTAGAGCACGTAAAAAGAAATACTTGCATCTTTTACACTGGGGGAGGCAGTTTCTTCCTCTCTTGCTTACACACCAGCTACAAGCCATTACGTTTCTATCACTCACTGGAAGGCAGGGCAAGGTACCTTAACATCAAATCATCTAACTTCCTCTGTAAGAGTTCCAACTTTCTGACAAGACAGACCCGTTTATTTCTCGTTTTCCTCTCATCTCATTTCACAATGTGTTTTTTAACTCACTCACGCCACCAGGTAACAGGCTTTTCAGGAAAAAAAAATTCTAATCATTGCTCCACTCCCCTACCACTGCCCCAGTAATTTAAGCACTTCTTTTTCCTTACTTTCCATTTGCAGTGTTACAGAAAACCTCTAAGTTGGGTTACCCAGATAGAAACAAAAAACAAGCTTTTACTCAAGTCTAATTCAAAAATACTGTTTACCACTGTCTCTAGATAAATTTCTCAGTCAGGCATATAACGTTGTTCCTAACAGTACACTTAAGTTTAGGGGGTTTTATTATTTTTTGCATGAATATTCACTGTGCTATTTGCATGCATTTGATTAAGTCTGTTACATTCACTATCTCTTAAATTATTCTGAGACAAACTAGAGTCCCAGAAGTACTCAAAGCCCGGCGTGTTCACCTGTTATTGTCTGAATCTGGGGGGGGGGGAGTGGGGGTGAGAATCAAGACTCTTAAGTTTTCATACCAATCTCCACTTGATCTTAATATAAGCGAAATACCATCAACTACTACACTGGACTACCAGAAGTTGAGCTGATATTCCTGGCCCCCATATTGCAAAGGAATCAGCTTGCACAGTTGATGACCGATATTAACCTGCTAGTACAACCTCGGAAAATTAAGTTTAAAGCATTTTGTCAGACACGTTACTTTACAGTGTGAAGCAGGTATATCAAAACTGGTAAAAGAATATTAACGTGACCACAAAAAAGTCTGGAAAAACATGGGTTATGCTCTTGCCCAGCCTCTGATGGAAAGGACAAGAATTTAAGCGCCACAGACTACTTTTTTTTTTTACCCTCTATTAAGCCCAATGCTACTGAAATTCTAGGTATTTTTCACAGCATTTTGTTCCATTTGAAGGGCAGAGATCGCAAGTAGGGGCAATACAGATACAGGGTCATGTGACTCGTATACAGATTAGAAAACAAACTCGCACCCCTCTTATAGCACTACTACAGCAAGCCACACAAGAAGGCTTCATGCAGCCTTTTTACATGTCTGTGCAAGATAATACTATACATCAGGTATAAGTGTGCTGCAGCCGAACCAAGAACTGTGTTTCCCTTTAATTTCTCACATCTTCACTCAAGAGCTGTACAAAAACTTATTAAAATTAATGCAATCTATCATAACTCCGTCTTTTTTTATTACTGGTAATATTCCTTCTAAAATATTAGTCTCCTTGGCTGAACCAGCATGTCTTTTTGAAAGTTGCCTTTGAAGATCAGAAACTCTTTAGCATAAAAAGTGAAACATGCAATCATGTTAATGTGACAAGGTAAAGGGGGGGGGGGGAACACTTCAGCTTAGTATTTCTGAAACTCAAGCTATTCTTTCATTTTTAAAAAAAGCATTTTTTCTTTCCTCGTTCCCACTACAGCAATCGAAGTGAGGATGTAACAAAGGCTTCTGGTACTCCAAGCATTTTAAAAACAAACCAAGAAAGTATCAAACTTGGCAAGTGAACTAAGTAAACACTTCCCATCTTAAACGAGTAGGTTAGAATAAATTGCTGAAGCACGAACAACCTTAGCAATCCAGCGAGCACTCATTTTTCCTTGTCTGCCTAAGAAATACCACAGTTACATACATCCATATATATACATATATGAAGGAGGTAAGAACAAGAGCATGAGCACACATGTTTTATAAACAGGAAATTCAAGGTGGAATTTCTCACTCTTCCTTCTAAAGTTTAAGTGAGCTGTGTGCCTAGCCATAACACTGTATTATCCAGAACTATTTTTTCAAAGCAAAAACAGAACCAACCACACATTTCAAGGTTTTGTACACACAAAACAAAAATCAGGAACTTTGTGTTGGCAGAGATATTAGTTTCCAATATTCAAGTACAGTTTATGATAACACTTCATGCCTGTTAACGTTACACTCTTTAATCATTTGTTACTCTTTCATCTGCTTTGCACCAGGAAAACCAGGTACTGCTTTTGAAAGACTGAATAGCCCATTTCTCACTACTCCCATGTACAGCTGTGTTCTTACTAAGCGATCCACGTTACTTACCGTTACTGTTCCTAAATATTTATAAATACCTTTGCAGTCAATAACAGGCTCTAGATTCCAGAGTTCTAATATAGTACATCTGCGGTGTTGATCACCACTTTGAGAACTGCTTACTTTTTCAGCAACAACCTAAATGCCAAAATTCTAGAATGAAAAAGACGCTGGTAGATAACTGTATTTTTCTGAAGTTACATTTTGTGGAGATACTCCCTTTGAAACGAGAAGTTCTATCTCTACACTTTTGTTAACCTTTCTTCTGGACAGACATGCACATTTTACAGACATGCAAATCAACACACACCAAGTCTGTAGTCACAAAATACATACATAAACAGAATTTCTGCCTTTGCTATGACTGCTGGCTCCCCAGTGCTTGTTCAAATACTGAATACTCAACTCTGGCAAAAGGAACCATTTACAGAAGCTGCAACTAGCCTTTTCATAATTGCTCACTCAATTTTTAAAAGCATGTTCCTCTCCCTTACAGTTACAGAATTATTTCAAAAGCATGAACCCATTAAACATTTGCCGCAGTCTGCCCTCAACAATAGCCTCAAGAGATAAAAATTCCCATTCATTTCAACAGAGGCCCTATTGATTCCACCATCACAGAATATGACTATTTTCTCCCCATGCTGCTTCAGAACAGAGCATTCTGTCATGGAGCTATACATTTATTTCCTTTCCTGCTTCTTTACAGAAGCTTTGCAGCAGTGGTTTCTCACTCCCCACCACCCTTCTCTACCCCAGCAGATAGCTTTCAGCAGTTATGATGCAGATAAGTCTGCTACACACACACACACACACACACACACTAATACATGAGAGATAATGCAAAAAAGCAACAACGGGTGGGCTTGAATCTGCAGGCATTCATACCCAAATTCGGGGGAATACCAAAACTCTCTTCACTACCGTACATACTGCTTCACACTATCTAGTAAGAACAACCAAGAGTCTAGGACACAGTTGGAGATGAACTACCCACCTTAAAGAAACCACCCACCACATCACACAGATGCTTATGGCTCTTCAGAAAAAAAAGGTCAGAAGACTTATTACTTTCAATTCGGTAAATGTGAAAGTCTCCAGGCATGATGCTTGGCTGTCACTGTAGAGCTGCCAAGTTTTATTAGAATTGGGGAGTATCGACTGCGTTCTGTCCCCCGCATGTCGATGATCTGATGCTTCAAGTTAAGTCAAGCACAGTTTCCACTTCCAATGATGCAGTCAGCTGATGAATTCATGTCATGCTTACAGAAGCTTAAGAACAGCTGTTTAGGAAAGCCAGTACTACTTATCACAACTGGATGTAACTAAAGGTGCCCTTTGCTCAGCCTCCAGTACACATCAAAGATTGGAACTGTCTAGTCCCTACAAATCATCATCCAGGCATATTGTTTCCCAGGAAGCAAGACACAACGTTCAAAAAAAATAAAGAGTAGTTCTGCGAGCAACAAAACCAAGCGCCTTCTGATAGGCCTTTGGCTCTTATTAGAGGGGAAGGGAGGTTGTTTTTCAACAAGATCACAACAAAGTCTTTCTTTTTACCTCCACAGATACCCGAGGTGCCCCACACTTATTTTTTATAAAATCCTCTAAAAAAAAAAAAAGACAACTATGCTGAACAGGGAAAACATAGATGAGGTCAAGTTTCTACAAGCTCACCATTATTCAAACGTTACGCTCTCTCCTTCATACCTCTCAAACATAACTAGTTGGCCCAGTTAAAGACATATGAAGCCAAGTTAAACAAATCAGATACACCTGCTACTGCAGCAAACCAAGCTACTGACACAAGATTAAAAACTGTACTCAGCACTAGTAATTCTCTCTCCACCCAAAAAAAAAAAAAAAGAAATTCGATTACTCTCTAAGAACAAGAGGATTTATGGTTTTGGTTTCCACATCTCCCCAAATATTTCAAACACCACCACTGGTTTAAGCTTTGCTGCTCTATCGTTTCTTCATGGACTCAAGTTCACCTCAGATGTTGAATTTCCAAATTAAGTGCTATCTTCCCCCTTTGATTTCTGCCAATATTTGAAGTACTTGGCATTCTTCCTTATCAAGAAGAGATACTATTTTGTTTCATTTGTTGTTTTTTTTAAATGTGAAACATGACATTGGACACACAGTTTCCACGCTTGATATTTTGCCACCCAGAAGTATTTACTCGTCATTCCACATTACAAACTACAGAAAAATAGGAAAGGGTAATAGCAGAAAGACAGGTGGGGAAGTCTGAATCAAATTAAAACCAAAAGAAAGCTATGTGATCAGTGCTTATTGTACAAACTGCTTGCAGAAGAGCAAACAAACCAAGCAGAAAGATCAACAGCCACAATTCAGAAGAGATCTCCCTGTTGAGTGGGCTTGACATTGAAGAGCAAAACCTACTACTAGTTTCTACAAAAATCAAGGAAGTTTTTAGAATTACAGGTTTATCGGGAAACCACAGGGTATCACTACAAATATTTAAATCTGCATCCCACCTCAATGGTAGAGTCTAGCCAGGTAGATAAACCATTACAAAGCCAAAAAGAAGGTTTTCAGTATTGATCTTAATTTGGCCTCTAAACGACTAACTACCTAATGAAGCTTAAAGGCAACTTGAGCAAACCCTAACTTTAGTTAAATTTCAGGTTCTCTCCGATACCTGCTTTCCCCATTGCAAGATATATGAGGTGAGCAGAATGCATGGAGAAGTACAAAGGAGAAAAATATTCACAACGGAATCAACTTCTCATAGCACTCAATTCAACGCTGTCATCAAGTTACAATAAGCTAAAACACGTACAGAAAAAGTAATCATCTGTGCATCTTAGAAACCTTGAACCTTTGACTATCCACTTGGAGATAAAGCTGCAAACACATACATACAAGAGAGCCAAACAATACAACAGAAGAGAAAGCACTGCACTTTCAGTTATATCACCTTAGCATATCTTTGTTGACATGACAACTTGACTGGGGTTGACAACCTGAGTGGTCAGTTTGCTACAGTATTTTCTAAACAACAACAACCCCACCACCAAAAAAAAACACCCCAAAAATCCCCACAACAAAAAAACCACCCACAACCCACAAAGAGCAAGGCAATGAAACTTAAAATTCTAAGGGAAAAAAAAAAATCAGCTTGCTAATACCACAATAAGGACTAAGTAAAGACATCAGAATTTAGCAGACTAAGTATTTTATAGAGCTTACAGTTGGACCTCGAAACATTTTCAGTGACCTTCCAACTCCACTTCAGTTACGACACTACACAGGGCCACCTACAGCTCACTAAAAAGAGCTTCTGTTAAGAATTGTGTAATTCCAGCTTCTTTGATAGTACAGAAAGAGCATTTAGTGAATCCACTTCATAAATACAGGTTAGCTTATAGATGTGAGGTATTTGGGGACAGGCTAAGCTAATTCCAAGAGCTACATGAAGCTGCTTAGCCTCAGAAGCCAACAATGACAAAGTAAGAATTCTTCATGACCTTGCTACTACCGTGAGACAGACTACCTATATACCCTACCATCAGAGCCAAATAATTTTCTGTAGTAGGCAGCTCACTGTCTTGCTGAATTCCATTGTTTCCAGTCCTAGCAGAACATTCTGAAAGCCTTATAAATCTCCTCTTAACCTCTCTGCTTTCCTAATCCTCAGAAGTGCAAAAACTTTTTTCCAGTATCCTGAACGGTTTCAGTGGTACATAACTCACACTTGAGAGCTAACATATGGTTCAAACAAGCATCAGATTGTTGCATGGTTTTCATACCAGCCCTCATAATCCCTGGCTTCCTAACATCTGTCTTTCATTTGTGTTATAATTATGCTTTTATTTTCCATTTTACTAGTTTAATTTCATATACTGTTTACTTGATCTTGCGTATGATTTTGCTACAGCCAAGGGACATCATGCTCCTCCTTAATGATATGAACTTGTTTCACTTGAGCTTACAAAGTTCTGAAGTTCTCTCGTTCACAAACAGGTTCACCTACGTAGACAAGAAAATTGCTCATATGGTTTTCCCCTCCCTAAACTACAAACACAAGCTCTTAATACATCATAAAAATCTAGTGGAAAAAATTACAGAAGCTTGACCAGTTCTTCTATAAAAACTTAAAAACAACTGCAAAAGCTTTAAGAGTGTACTGGAAGGTGAGGGGAGAGAAAGAGGTATCAATATTTAATCTACTGCTAAAAATGTAGCATCAAAGCTGCATCAGGGTGGCATAGTATTGCAGCTGGTTCCATTTTCATGTTCTTACATTAAGAAACCAGATTTTCCTTTTGCATTATGTATTAAACAGTACATATTTTAGAATCTCAGAAAATAATCTCTAAGCCTTGCTAAGCCTTTATAATTGAAAAAATTGCATTGAGCATTTTACCGGCTAGACATGCATGAAATACTAAATTCCAAGACAGAGCCCAATGTTAATTTCTTGATAGTCCCTTCTGATATATACCCCTTCTCAAACTCACTACATCTGGAAAACAGTCATCAGTGTAGCTAATACGCCTAACTTAAAGCATGCTTACATTCTTCATGTTTGAGCAAAGAAAGTTCAGACCTATCCACACAAATTCCTCTACTGAGAAAATTGCCACCACGTGGTGACTAGCCATCATGAATATATGGCCTATCTGTAAGAACATTAGGAAAAACACATGTTATGTTTCAAAACATAGCGATGCATTCATCAGGAGTTCCGTAATGAAAATCTGGCTTTGCAGGTTGCTACAGACAGGAATTGTGTTTTCCCAGTTCAAAGCAGAACACTGGGAACGGTCACCGCTTTACACGCTTTCAAATTAAACTCACACATATCTCACTGAATACAACCTCTAAATACAGTCACGTAACACATAGTCTTTCCGTCAATTCAGTAAGCTAGGCACATGTTTACCCTGACAACATAATGCAACCATCATTATGGGGCAGAAGGAAAGCTGGATGAAGATAAATTGGACATATTGTTAACAGAATACACTTCTGGCAACCAAAGAGCAATTAAGATTAGAACTCTTAATCATCTCAAACATCTCCAAATTTGAGATAACTGCATTAGCATGTGGAAGAGTTAGTGGTAACGTCAAGTTTCACAGTCATCATCAGTTTGAAACAGCAAGCTTAGCATTAGTATTGCACAACGTTGGCGCAAGTCTGCTATGCTGCACTAACTCAAATCTATTCATGTACAGATAGGTCTCCTCTTCCTCCAGCTACAAGGGAAGTTCTTGTTAAAAACTGGAGAAGCAAATAGTTTTTAGAAGACATACAGAGCAGAACAGTGCAACACATTTTTGCAGCACCACAGAATGTGCTGGAAACTGGTTTTGCTATATCCGTTAACATGTTACTCTACACACAAAAATCCCATAGATGACCTTTGAAAATAAGGTCACATTTCCACAGCGTATCTGTGCATAACTAGACAAAGCAGAAGTTTGCTATATAGTCTCCCACATTCGTTTTTCCTTGTTGTAGCCTTAATACATATAACTGCAGCTAGAAGTTCTACAACCTGCCTGGTATCCATTATTAAAAGCTAAACAGATGTTTATTCAAACTGTAACATCACTGTTTGTAAAGCATATAGGAACTGTTTATATCAGCACAGAATGGATGCCATTTACTTATACTGCTCTAGGATGAATCAGAAAGCATAACAATGAAAGCCATTCAAGCACAGCAAAACGTGCTAATGGATTTTGATAACAGCAGAGACACCCACTGTATTCTTCATTACTGCTGCAACGTATTTCACAGTTAATTCTATACAGATCTAGATGCATACAATCATACTAAGCACTGTATTTCAATACATTATTTATCTAAGCACATGATTCCTTCAACGCCTTTCCTATATTGACTAACTGACCAATACAGCAAGGATTTACAAGTCCACTATAATGGAAGCTATCTTCTCCCGAATCTCCTCATTCGTCCTTCGTGCTCATTTGTGCCCTCCACGCTTTAAGGGATTTTTCATTCTTTAATAAAACACTTCTCTGGTCACACCATTAGGAGTATCACCACAAAGTAACAGCACAGAGACACTGAAAATACTATTCTTCCACTCCGTATTTCTAAACGGCTCAACATCACATTAAAATAATAAAAAAGACAATCACTCCAAAATACTGCTTGGTTTTGTCAGCTAGTGTAGATTTCAAAATTCAGACGCTTGCATTTTACTCGTCTGCCATTATGGCAAATTAAAGCTATGAGCAAATGCTGCGTAGGCAACAAATAATTCTACTAACATGCCAACAATCACTTTAATCTCTTCCACTTAACAAGTCATGAACCTTTTATGAACGTAATCTTCTAGAAGGTAACTGGTAATACAAGATAATCCCAGTACAAGTTTAATTAAAAACACAAACTACATACAGCTCCATGCTTACCAACTCTTTCATGCTGAAAAAGCAAGAGTGGCTATTATTAATAGCTCTGTTAATCTGGCAAACTGAAGTGCAGAGAAACAAGCTAAAGAAGCATTCAACAGACCATTTCACACTGAAAAAATAGTTTTCACAAATTATAACTTGCCTTAGCATAAGCATTAAAAAAAACCCTATTTTAAATAGCTGAAGCATGCTTGCAGAGTTACATACCCTACTCTTTCAAAGAAAATCCGGTACAAGATTATTCCTTGTTACAGGCTACAATGGAATTAATCTAAAAATCAAAAAAGCCATTTTTCTTGAAGAAACATAGAATTTGAATCACTTGGCTGTCAGATGGAAGTCAACATAGATTTCATTTCAGTTTTGAATGCCAAGAACTTTATTTGACTGGGCATAAAATACATTTGCTATTTTTAATCATACCCCATGTAATCGTTTAACCAGAGCCCTGTAATTCAAACTAGGGCGCTCTTTTCACATTAAAAAGCTGATCAGAAGACAGGTCTTTACAGTTCTGCTGAAGTGTTGGCTTGTTTCCATAAATACATTTTGCACTCCCAAACTCCCCTAGTAATCATCTCCGCAGCACTTTCCCCTTCTTCTAAACCCAGTTAGAAATATTTCAGACTGCCTGAAAGCCTCCAGAAAGCTTCTTCTGCTTACCTTTACCACAGCCACTACCTCATACCTGTGGCAAGCAGCAACTACTTGGGTGAACAGCGACCACACAATGGACACTCAACAGGCTATGTGCGTGTCCATCTCTTCTCTACTCTAACCAAGAATAATGAAGTCTGAAGTTTTACTCTTATACGTGGTGCTAACAATCAAACCTGTCATCAACACAGAAGTGGCATCTAACCGTATACCAAATCTGAATTAATTTCTCACCTCAAAGACTTCAGATGCGTAATTCTGAGCTTTATAATTATCCAAAGTCAAAGAAGGAATTCTCCTTAACGTATAAAAGTAAAATGTGTCTATAACGAACTATCCTGACACACATGGAATGAAGCGATGTGTACGTGAGCTGTGACATTCTTGTTCAGAAGCACGTTCCCCAAACCATGAAGTTTTTCGTATTAATCTCCTTTTCGATTAGACTGTGCCACGATAAAAGGCACTGTATGCGCTCTTTTCACACTGAGAAAATAGCAAGAAATCTCACGATGGAGAAAAAAAATTGTGCACAAGCAAGCAAAATTAAGCCTTGTAATCTAATGCAGATTTCTTTAAACATGTTTCAACTGTGACACTTCACTGAGAACTAAACGCATAGCAAATATCTTTGCCTCCTACAAGACAGCATCAAATTTTAGACACAGCCAAATGAGTTACCACTACAGAGAAATGTGCGTTTCCTCAAGCTCAGGATCATCAAAAAAGGCAGACTATGCAAAGGCTTTGTCTTTTCAAGAATATCTTCAACTAATTGTAAGGGACAAATTTAATTCAGATGGGATACCCAGCTCCTAAAGGGATCAGGGAAGGGTGCTACTGTTCGTAGGAAGTTCTTGCACATTTTGAAACCAGCTCCTTTAGATGTTGCACTGTGACAGAATAGATCAGCTCCCTGCTCTTAAATGATTTGATGCATTCCATTACACAGAGCTATCCTCAAATGTTAGACGTTCTGCACACCCTTCACCTCTAAGCAGCCTCTCACTAGTATGAAAACTTCCCATTCAAGCTTCTGCAGGATTCAGTCCCCCAAAGTAGTAGATGTTTGTTTTGATACCAGTGGTTTAAAAAAAAAAATTGTACTGTGCTATAGAGACAACACTTACAGTTCACCCTGACAGCCAATTTATCTACAGTCCAAATTCATAGCTAATCAAGTCACTAGAGCAAGCATATCATCCACGTACCATGCTCTGCAAGTTCTTTCTGACAAACACTTAACATCTGCAGTCTTCTGAAACACAAGACATTTTTCCACAGCTACAGAAGTCAGACTGTGCTATGGATGACTGGCCCCTGAAGTCCTATTTCTGCAAGTAGGAACTGATGACCTGAGAACTGTTAACATCAAGGAACTAAGCAGGCAACAGTCTCAAAGGGATGTTTAAGTGATACTACCCAAATAGTTTCTTCCCACATAAAAATCCACTACTTTCAAGATTTACAATACTTTATCAATGAGGCATTTGCCTGAACTTAAACACTGAAGACAAGGGCTCTGCTGCTACAGTGAAGCAGTATTTTTAAGGTACCTTTTAAGTCTGATGTCTGTCTTTATTGTCCTAGTGCAGAAAATGAACACAGTCGACATCATCTTCATTTTCTCTCAAAAAAAACCCCAAAACACTAGCAAGGGAAAAAAAAAAATTAATTGCTTTCAACAACCCACGCATGCTCATACACATGCCTAAGTACTTTCAGAGAAGGCAACACTCTTCCCCCCCAGACATGCTCCCCAATATGGTGTTTGTATGGTGTCAAGTTTTATTTTAAAGTTTAAAGAATATTTTGGTTTTACTTGTGACACCAGCTCACTACAGCCACCACCTCTTCTACTAATCCCAGACTAGACAGAAAAGCTATACAGGCTCAAAAAACACATCCAGCCACACAGAGAATAGACCTGGTTGGACTTCGAACAGAAACTTAAGATGACAGAAGCATCGGTCTATTTTTTTGCACTGCAAGTATTAATGACTTCTGCCTAATTTTCTTCTCTGGAGCCCTTCCTTCCTCTCACCTGGGGGCAGCGGGGGAAAGCAACTTAGAGAGAATACTGTTTTACTCTTCGTACACCCACTGAACCACAGACTGATTTTAATGGACCATATTTAAATGAGGTTCAAGTTACATTCCTACTGAACTAGATTCTAAAGAACATATTTTTATTAAAAGCAAACATGTACATACAACATAACCTTCTGGCTTTCCTCAGCTTACTAATGGGTGACACCACCTCTTCCCATCTTGGAAGGCCCATTCAACTTTTATACCTTCACCTTCGTACACCTGAAAGCAAAATCCCAATTTCATTCACTTTGAGGTGGAGAGAATGTTACTCAGAATATATTTCCAGTATTGATTCAGAACTGTTCTCTGAATGAGCAAATAGTCAATTAGTAACAAGAGGGAGACTAGGTATAGGAGCTCTCCCTTTGTAATACCTAGAAACGTCCTGTGGTCACAAATCATAAAGGCATATATTTTCTTCTGAAATTACACATAAGTAAACCAGGGAGTAAGAAGTTACAGTAAGTCCTACAAAGTTTATTTTAAAGGCAAACTTGATTCAGGACAAGAATTGTAGCATAAAACAGTTCTGAGAACCACCGAAAACAGCAAGCTAGAAATTTATTCTAAAACTTCAAGAAGAAAATCTAGCATCGCTCAAATTAGGTACGCAACAGAACAGGCATTTACAAAACAGTAAGAGTGATTTCCATTCAATATTGAAGAACTAGATTATTTTCTACAGCTGCTGTTATCACAAGATCCTTAACGACTTTGATATGGACGAGTAACGCCAAATACATACTGATAATACATCAAGACACAAAATAACAAGTGCAAAGATACAACAGAAAGTTGCCATCAGAGTTCAACTTCGAAGTAAAGGAGTAACCATGTCTCAAACTAAAAGATACAGTAAAAAAGTGATGATCTACAGTCACACAGAACAGAGCTCACCGGTGCCTTGATGCAAATATACCACCTAATGCAGATCAACCTTCAGACATCAGTATAGGCAAAACACCACACCAAAACAACGTCCATACTTCAAAAGCATACCTTACCTCCCTGTTATGTCCCAACAGGAAGAAAAAAAAAAAAAAAAAAAGAGAAGAAGATGGTAAAATACCAGCACAACTTCATTCTTCACTGGGGGAGAAAAGGTGCAAGTAACTACAATAGAGAGCTGCCCAAATCATATTTTTGAAATATCATCCTTTCTTAACCAGTAGAACAACAGGTTCCTGAGAGTTTACCTATTGTTCCTGTAACCCACTGTTGAGCACAAACTGCAATTAAAAAAAATTTTTAATCCCCACGTAGTTCATCATTATTTTATAGCTCACTGGTCCTCTATGCCAAACAATAACATACCTTAGAAAGACAGCTAAAAGTTTGCCACAGCACGGATTATCATGGTTCTGAGCTATCAAGTCAAGTTCTGTCTGTATTGGGAAGTCACCAAGCTGCTAAGTTCAGGAGGACTTTTTTGTGCTGTTTTTGAAGCATTAACTAGCTATTTCATGATGGTTGTGAAGAGAAAACACATCATGTAGAACTAATTTAACATGCGTTTTTGGATTAGCAAAGTAAACGGATTTAAAAAAAATTGGCATTTTCAGACTGCTTAACATCTATAAAACTTCCCGATAACAATGACCAAGTATCATCACACCTATTTCATAAGCAGAAAAGCACAATTGCAATTAGATGTTCTGTTCAAGGTCATGCAACAAGTTGTGTGGTTTTTTAAAGTTCCTGGAGCACAATCCAAATATTGATACCAATGACATCTAAATTTTTCTTATGAATTGAAAACATGCAATCTTTCCAGTCTCTCTTGTTGTTTACTTGTAACATGACCCTTTATCATCTTCAGGAACTAAATATATGACCTAAAATATCTTTATGATTTAATATGGGAAATGTGTTTAATTTCAAACAGAATGTCATAAACAAGAGGCCTCATTCATTAATAATCTCTCCTAGCCTTTGTTTCTATTCAAGAATATCTAACATGTGCATTAGGGCCTCAGAGAAGTCCCCGCAAGGAGAAGTGTAAATTTAACTTATCAGGGCTCAGAAGACTTCACTAAACATACACAAAAGTAATTACTTTCCACATCTTACTGAACTTGTACTTTGGGACAAAAGCTATGGAAGTAGTTATTTGATGAATAATTAGTGTAGGGAAGAGAACAGGGCTCTCATTAATTGAAGCAAGCCTGCACAGAGAGAAGTGACATACAATGAGAATACAAGTGGAGCCAGTTTCTTTTTTCGTATATTACAGACATGGAAAGAGAAGCATGCAGTTAGACAATAAAATTCAACAATAAAAGACTAAGTCTATTGAACATGAAGAGAAGCAGGAAATAAGAATCAAATGACTTTTTCCAACCAGAAGCACGAGCAGATATGCTGTTTACAGAACTGCGTTTAACAAAGCCCAGCCCTGGAAGGTAAGGTGTGATAGTGACCGAGACTCACAGAAAAAAAAGAGACATATCCTCAAATGCTCACATTAATCACCAAAAGAGAATAACGGCAGGTAGAATCCTAAAGCCAACAGTAGGAAAATTGGCATAGTTATGAAAAAAATATGAGCAGAGGTAGTAAGTATGCTACAAGCCACATACTTTTGTACTTACCTGCTAAAGGACGTTTGAGATACAGCAAAATGTCGCTGGTAATTCCAGCGCCTCCCTAACAATTAGTGCCATAAAAAATAATCATCTTAAGACTACTAGGCTACGCGCACCACTGTCTTTTCACCTACTGCACTCGCACAATATCTCAAAATGTTGAGGACATTCAAACAGCAACCAGGACCGTTTCGGCAGGTCAGAAGAGAAGTTGGATTCTGCCTACGTTTTCTGCCAAGAGCATATGGTAACAGTCAACTTGGCCCTCTTCTAATCCAAGTATTATTCAGACTTTCATCCAGACACACGCATTGCAACCTCCCCCCAACACCAGGAGACTGCCCATAAACAGAAAAGCCCTAAACACATGTTCCCTTTAGTCAGACATTCAGAGCTGTTTTATTCGCATCTCTGCCCTAGGGAAACTACTTGCCTTACCGTACTCCACCCATGTTTCTTCACAAACACTCACCTCCATGGAATTATCCACATTTGCCCCTTTTCACTCAATTCCTTTGATTTGAAGCCTAGCCTCCAAAAGAATACCCTACTCTTGCTTTGGCCAGCCAACACAAGAGCAGCCTTAAACAGTTTTTCTACTGTCATCATCTGAAAGCCTTCCATAGCTTCTGCCCTGAGTTCAGCTGAATTAAGCAGCAGGGAATATGAAATTTACCATGGAAACTGAGTCACAGAAAACACTGTGAACAAGAAAGGGG
>JANZLQ010000001.1:4742763-4773363 GCA_026212715.1 Elanus axillaris
CCCCATCATCATCATCATCATCATCATCAGGGTGTGTGGAGCCAGATCACCCAGACACGTCCATCCCTTAATTGTTCTGCGGGTTGATTTAACAATTAATCGTCAGAAGCACGGGGGCGGAGGGGGAATTGGCTTTAAGTCGCCTTCATCCCACTGCTGCCCTGGCAAGCTGGGCAGGAGGAAAATAATGGGGAGCGGGAGGAAAATAATGGGGAGCGTGAGGAAAATAATGGGGAGCGGGAGCCCCGGTAGCGCCCCACGGCCTCGTCCCACGCAGGCGCGTGGGCCGCGCGGCCCAGCCCCGGGAGACGCACGAGGCCTGGCGTGAAGGCGGAGGAGCAGCACCGGCGTCAGCGACCGGCACAGTGCCCTTTAGCCGGGGCTCCGCGGTTGTATTCTGCACGCGAGTGTTTCTTCCCAGTCGTCTCCTTCTCGTGAATAAGTAAACGGTTATCGGCGTTGCAAGTAAATGCGTTGGAAGCGTCTTCAATGGGAGACAAGGGGGAAAATTCTATGGCTCTCCTCGGAAGATTTTGGCTGTACCGTGGCTCCAGTCCATCAGACCTTTTAGGTCCACGCTCCATAGTAGTCGCATTAAGCCACCGTTCCTGGTCTTGCACAGAAAGTCGAGATTACGCGTAAGTGCACTGCTAGATAAAAAGCTGATGCTGCTTCTAACAGCTCTGTGCAGTGAGGAAGTTGTCACAACAGCAGAATTCCAAATTAACCGAGGAGCAATTAATAAAATATTTGGTCAGCTTAGGAGATTTTTAAGCTGCTTCATCTCTGAGCCATCACATTGTTTGAAAAGATAGGAGGAAGGTACCGGTGCTGAAAATAGAGCAAACTTGTTACTTAACACTAACCTCACCTTTCATCTGCAGCACACAGGCCAGCAAAATAAATCACATGGCGGTAAAGAAAGCCACACATTCTTCCTGGGGATCTGAGAAATTTCATGTGGAATTATATCTTGTTTTTGAAAAAGCGCTAGGATACGTCAGGACAGATTTTGCCCTCAATTACGCTTGTGTAACCCCACTGTTTGCTGTCTCCGTAAACTCTCTTCATGGCTGATTCTAGTAGTATCACAGGAGATGAGTTTGCAGCTGTTACCACTATTGCCTTTAGCAGAGGGAAGGGGGAACAGTTTTCACTGAAGAGAAAGGCACACACAAGGAGATTTGAGGTCTGTACATCAGAGGAATTTAGTTCTTTGCCCGGAACATACAGGACAAATTTATCCCTAGCATAACTTCAGGGACATTACCGCCAGAGGTTGAGACGCAGAGTTGATTGTGTTCTAATAACTAATTTAGATAAGCGTCTAAAAATGCACATCAGTTAAATGTCTGACACAGCCATTTTGGAGGCTACGCTTAAGCTGTCCTTGATAGAGTCTGATTCCATCTCTCCTATTTTCTCTGCTAATTACAATTTCATGTTCCTTGGACTCTGGATGTACGCATTAAAAACTGTACAAATTGCCACAACGGCAGGCTTGCCTTCAGCTTTCCCCAGTCACGATCGCACTATCGCTGTGATGGGAAAATTCTCAACAGCAGCCTTTCTCTCCCTCTTCCCTCTTTTACTCACATCCTGGTGATCACGTCACCACGCAAGGATTAGAAGTATTTACTCGCGACGTTTTGATGCCATATTTTGTCGGTAAACAAGAATAAGCATGTCTGGGGGGGGGAATTTCCTCCTATATTGTACAACTAACATCTGTGTACCCCCTGAAATTCACACAAGTTGAACTGCAGAAGTAGGTGATTATTCACAGCCAGTTATGGCAGGCATATTCACATCCTCATACCACGCACAAGTGATCCAATTATAAGTTTGCTTCTTAACCAGAGGATTGTTGCAGGAATAACACATGAATCTGCTGCCTTTTTTTTTTTTTGGCTGGCAAAGATGCAGCCCTGCCTGTGGACAATAATAAGCAAAGCCACGGAGCTTGTCCTGTAATCTTCTACCGGCTAAAGCTACAACATTTAGTTAACACAAGGAAGATCAAGGAAGACCCAAATGCTGCAGAGAGAAATCATTGCTCCTCTGTCTGGTGACTGCAGATTTTCATGGTTCACATCCCAGTGGAGGGAGATTGATGGTGCAATGACTGGGCATGTTCTACATGTAAAATATTTTATGTACATATAGATTGTCTATATGAGATACTAGTAGGTCTCTAACAAGGCAGTTTCTGACATCTTTGCAATGTTTCGTGCTTCTATCCCCTAGCGCTCCTGGGAGGTATAAAATTGCTGATGCAGGGAAAGGCTAATTGGCCAAATCCACAAAGAGACTTAAATTCCAACATGCCACATAAGGTATCTACACACAAAATGTTAATCCTCAAAATCCTGTTCCTTACCCCTGGATATTTCTAAAGATCTGATGCAGCAACATTTCTGCTATCTGAGTATTCTGGATCTGAAACACCGCTTTTGCTAGCAGCTGGCAATGCCTCTGTCTTGACCGCAAACAGGGTCACACCAGAGTTCCATCAGTGTTCACAAACCCGCCGGCAGGACAGCCTGTCCCTGGTGCGTGCGTAGGTGTCCGTCATGGAGTTCATTCAGCCAAGAACACGCTCTGGGATGCTCCAGGAGCCTTGTTGAAGGCTGCAGCGTGCCTTTCAGGTTAGCAGAAACCACACAGTGTTGCTCCTGCCTCATCTGCCGCTTTCGCACCTTCCACGCTCGCACAGACCTCCTGTCCCAAGTTGTTCTGCCAGGTCCCCTTCAGGCCTCTCAGCTACAGAGTTCTCATCTGCTGGTCACGTATCTGGCATCCACGGAGGCAAAAGACATAGCAGAAACTTCAAACATTTGTTATTGTTATTATTATTACAATGTTATGGAAAAATCATACTGTGTTTTGTCTGTTATCATTCCATCTTCTTCATTGCAGGGGGGGGAAAAAACAAACCCCAAAACAGTGGCGAAATACCACTTAGTGAACGGACGGAAAGCGGCCACTGATGCAAAAGGAAAATCTCTTTCAGACAAAAACAGGTCATCAACGAGTGAAGAGTTAAAATGTTTCATGACAACTTTGCTGCCAAATCCAGATAACACTTATGTGGGTAGAGACTGTAGTGCATCCAGCAAACCTTAGAAACACTCTTGAAGAGAATAAACGCATTTGCATAATAATGACGCAAAGCATTTCTGGATTTATTAGCATGATGCAAGAAGAATTCTTACCCTGGGTAAAGGAGGATTCTGCAGACAACTTTTGACTCCTTTCAGATGCTGATCTGTTTCTTGCAGGTGCGTAAAACTTTTCTGATGCTTCCCTTTTGCTGCAAAGTTTGCTGTCAGTGTATTAGGGAGACCAGGAACTTATCTGTTCAGTCAGTAGCTGTGGAGGTTTATTACATGGACAGTTGACTCAGTTCTGGCCTCAATTGTTTTTTTCTTTGTAGTTTTAGACAACATTTCTTTCTTTCTCCCTTTGTCAGCCCTCGCATCTATCATATCTGACATCTACATGTCAGCGTATGTAGTATATTTAACTTCTTAAAATTATCTCTTTAAAAATGTGTTTTAACATGTCTCTTTTTTTAGTAACTGTCACTTTGCCAACTGAATGAAACAAAAAATCTGTGAGAAGGTATCTAGCTAAGAACTATGAAGTCAAAAAAACACCAGTAATGAGAATTCTGTGAACACCATTTCAACCCATCTAGTTAAAATAAGGGAGAGGGGTTTTTTGGTGTTTTTTTTTTGTTTTGGTTTTTTTTTTTATTATTCTGCAGTCATGAAATTACAAACCAGTCCTTGACCATGACAGATGAGTCAGGTTCTAACCTCAGCAATGCAGTAAAAACTCAGCTCTAATGAAACAGGCAAATGTCAATACAGCGATTAGCTTGGAAGATAATATTCTGAGAGGCTTTTACAGATGACCTAACTCCACTCACAAAAAAGGATTATATTCTTTCTTTCCCTTTGTAATATCTGAATACCAGCCCTTTAGCTGAAAACTGTTTGCTTTGGGGTTTTTTCCGGTTTGTTTTCTTTACTGTAGAAATCTCAGGAATTTAAAATCTCATTTTCACACATATTACTAGAGAACTTTTTGGAAGTCTCATACCGCTTGAAGGACAATACACTGGATGGTTGTGAACTCCTCCTGGAAACAGTTATCTGTATTTAAAACTGGCTGTATGGGTTGCAGTGAAAGCAAAAGTCATGTAGATGAGATTTAAATCAATTTGAGCAAATTCACACACATTAAAGTGCACACAAAATTACAGCGGCTCGACAGAACCTGTTAAAAAGAGTCACGGAAAATGTTAATCTGTTGCCACCTTTTAGAAGCAGGAGAAACAAGTTACCCACAGGATAGGCTAAAGACACAAGTTCCTGGGTATCAGCTACCGCACGGTGACTGTGGTACAGACGCTCTCGCAGGGCCACTGGAAGAGAAAGAAGTTACTAGCTATTTATCATGGGATGAAAACATGCCCACTGCAGAGATCATGGTGTCAGTGGCACACAGCATGTTCACATCCAGCTTCCACCTTGGTGGCCTCTTTCAGATTCTTTAACGTTAGGCTCCAAAATCACCTCTGAATACCTTTTCTGTGATCTAAAAAAGTGCCTCGTCTGTATCTTTGCACATGGCTCAATCGTTGTACCTTTGCATTGAAGTTTCAAATACCTTGATAGCACATACAACCCTGAAATTTCTGGTTTTAATATTCTAAAACATGCTAGAAATGTGAAGTGTTATAAATTAGTTTCCTCATTAAAAAATAAAAAAAAATCCTTTTTATCTTTTAAAGGTTTTCCATTTCCCTGACTCAGACCATTTCCTAGTGGGTTCTGCATAATGAATATTAGCAGAGGTTGGCTTACCACAGTGTCTAGTGAGACTCATTTATCAAAGCCCAGGATGTGCGCCATGCAAGATAAAAAAAAAATCCCATTGAAAATGAACAAAAAATTTCAGCCCTAACAATCGTTCCTCTCATTTTTGTATACTTGGGCATGTTCCAGTGCATGCAGCGAGAAGACAAAATGGCCATCTGCAGAACATGAAATGTATCTAACGAGAGATTTGTACACCTTGAAAGTCACCAGTGATGAAGCTGCAAATGACTAATGACAGTCTTTCCTCATGAGTGGGATTAATTGCATCACCCCTTGATGCTTATTTCTGTATCCCGTTTATACCTAGGGATGGTTACAAGGTAATTCATCCTGCGATTTACATACCAGATAAAATCTGGCAAGTAAAGAAAATCTAACTAACTTACTTTCAGCCCAAAACAGCTTTTGGCTAGAAATACTATAAAAATGATCCTAAGCACTAGAGGGTTTTGTTTATGTTTTTCTTGTGTGTAATATGGTACCTTTTCACTTTCAAGCATCAGCCTCGTGCCTGAGAAGTAGCAGCCGCTGGGCATCAAATAGTAACCGAGTACGTGTACATTCGCACACACAAATACACGGGCATGTTTAGATCTACTTCTATAGCCACACACAAAGAAGCCAGAGGCACATCAGTCTGCACCTTTCCAACAGAAAAGTGCCAGTTTTGCTTAAGGTCATACCCTGCAGACACACACGCGCGCGCGCGTGGACAAGGCGTAAGCCACGGCAGTGAGGTAACACAGCTCCAAAGCGGGTGTATTTCCAATCTCATCTAAAACCTTGGGCTTCTGTAAAGGGACTCCACTGCCAGAGACAAGCTTGGCAGATGCTGGCCCATGCACGGAGTTGGCTCGTTTCTACGTTTCTTATGGTTAACGTCAATTGATTGCTCGTAACAGAAGCGTATGTGAAAACCAGTTGCATCTGACGTTACAGACCGGAAAGCTGGCTGCCTCCGACACACCAAAAGCACGATGGTCTTGGTACAGGCCCGCTGGCCTTGCAGGAAAGGGAGCTCTGGAATCACAGCATCGGTCCGACAAAGCACGGGGTCTTGCTGAACAAGGCAGAAAAGTGGTTTCCACGTGCAGCCGAGAACAGGGGCGACAGGCGGGGGAATTCAGATGTTCGCAACGCCTGCTGCTAAGCCCGCTGAGCTCTAAGCAGATTCGCCACTCTGGGAAGGACCCCCATTATTTTTTGATGCAGCCGTCCATCCCCTCGGTGGCAGGGAAGGTTTCAGGGGGAACGACAAGAAGGCTCGTGCTGCCGGCACAGTGGGACCGCAAACAAAGCGGGAAACGAAAGGCGATGTGGGGCGGACACCTCCGTGCCTTTGAGGAGAAGTCAGAGCCAGGGCGGCGGAGGGAAGATTAGGCTGCAAAGCCGTTTGATACATCTGGCTCCCAAGGCCTACGTGCTTTCTGTTTGTTCAAAGGTTTCTGCTCTGATATTTTTGAGCCGTCCTCTACCGCTAATGTGGAACACCTCATCTGTGCACTTACTGCGTTTCCACTATAAATTCACTGCTTCTCCTTTAGTGCGGAGAGTGGTAAATGGATTTACAAGCTTCTCTTCTTGTCCTCAATGACTGACTTCACTTTAAACTGTTATAAATGGCTAAAGCGTTCAAGGGAGAGAGAGATGGATTGATTTCAGATTTGCATTTTTGTCCTTCCCCCTGCAAATCTGCTCCTCCAGGAGGAGGTTTCTGGCTCCCACCCCCCATTGTAGCTGCTCTTTCCCTGGTGTTGCGACACTGCTACCTTTGATGGTACATTTGAATGTACTTTTTTAAAAGGAGAGAAAATACAGTGACAGAAATGGGAACATTTCCATTTCAAGCACCATCTCTTTTTCCCCCTCAGCACCTGTTAACTTCAAAGCACTGTACAAAATCGACTGATGAATTCTCCCCACCTTACTGCAAAATGTCATCCTTCCCGTGGGACAGGTGAGACAAATGAGCAATAGAGAAATGGAATAACGCATCCAAGGTCTCAGAATAGGTCCAGGGCTGAGGACCTGGCGCCTGCGTGGGGATTCTCTCCACTGGAGAGCCTGTTCTTAACACTCTTCGCCCTGAACAGCTGGGCAAGAGGATTTTAGTTTTTGTTAAGTAATAGAGAAATCTGTCTGCCTTCCTAAAGACACATACCTCTCCTGTTTAGCGGCTGAAGACAGGTTTAGGCTGTACCCACCTAGAAACAGCTGCTCGCTGGATTTTGATGGGACAGTAGACTTTTAGGCTCTGAATTCAGCTATTCCCACCGTCAGTGATTTTATAGCCTACATAGAAGCCATGATATGCATCTTTCAATCACTGTTTATTGCCAGGGGATGAGAGAAGAACCTGAGTACTACAGACCATAAACACCACAGGTTAGGACTTACTTAAAGCTGTGCGGTAAAATGGATCCGTCAGCTTTGCAATGAAAGAGCAGTGCAGCAGCTTGTGAGCTTTTCTTCCCCAGCTTTTGTTTGCAGACCTGCTTCAATGAGGAGAAAAATCAGAAAACAAAATAGTGCGAAGGTAGGGGCACATCCTGGTACCTACCTTCACAAAAGCCCTGCAGCTCCACTCTGATTAGCAAGCGTGTCTTTTTCAGGGATTTGTCACCTACCCTCCAAAGTACTGGCTTAGGAGCTTTAGAATACACTGCTTTTTTCAGCATCTTTCTGATTTTGCATGTACTCACAATAGCGCAAGTGAGATATGGCTGGCATTAGGCTTCTGATGCAAAAATCCCCAAGCCCGACCTATACTAATATTCACCCACCAGCTGGTGCCTCTGGAGCCACGGCAAGGCTGGGACTTCGGCAGGGCGTTTTCTAGGCAGGACTCCATTCTGCAGAGCCACATAGCAACGCTTCAGACAGACACCCAAAAACTACGAGGACTCTGGTCGCAGTGAGAAGGAAGCAAAAGGACAGCACAAATGTTTGTTCTCCCCTGCAGAATCCTTCCTTCTTTGTGTCAGCAATGTTTGGGGAGAAAGTAGCCTCGGATTCAGCCCATTGGTGTAGCTTTGGGGGCTGTCTCTATTTGGGACAGTGGTTAAGTTAAACCAATTTAATCCAGCCAGGTTGCAGTGGTGTTTTCTGTCCTTGAAATCTACGAACACCGATCACCTAGGCTGATACTGGAAGTTTCTGATCAGCAGCAGACTGACATTTACTGGGTCAATTCGATGAACGTTCATCCTGTCACTCTAAATAAGCAAGAGGGTCAGATCAACATGAGCTCCCGAAACCGAGGTCTACGCACTTTGCTGAAGAGCTTTCAGAAGCAGATTGAACACTGTCAGCAGAGGCATTTTCCCCATGCCCTCTCTCAAGGTCATCCTTGCCCCACAGATTCTCCCCCCCCCCCGACGCCTGGGAGCAGGGGCTGAGCTGCTCTGCTCTCTGTGCTCAGCTGCGGGGATTTCACTGCTGGGACTTAGACCGAAAAGCATCTTAACTTGCATTCTGGTTTTAAGACCTGCCTAGGTAGTCGAGTTACAGAATCAGTCCTCTTATTTTTCAGCACTAGATGCCTGTTTAATGCAATATATATTATTCAAGACCCTTCTGCCAAATTTCAGGGAGCAAGAACAAGCGCTTAGAATGAGATGTGGATAAAGCCAACAGCAACCAGCTGAGGCGTATTGGCATCTTGATGTATGAAGTTCTATCTGTGTCTTGCTTTGACTAATGCAGCTGCTATAGGACATTGGTGCCTTTGTGACTGACGCTGTTTGCAAGCATTTTGTAGGCAAAAGTCAGCTAGTGGTTTTGGATGACTTCTCAGATTAAAACACACCATAAAATGCTTGCTATTACACAGACACTCAAAAATAAAAGTAAGTGGGTTTTGTGGGAGGAGGGGTTCAGGCAACTCCTGTGCTAGAAGTCAAATGCATGCAACAATCAAAGTTTCTGTTTCCCTGTCCACACACAAATTGTGTTGTGTCACCCTGAAATCGAGACACTCGGCAACGTGGAACATTAGCAAAGAAAGCGTTTTGTCTGGCAGAAAGTGTTTGGTTTCCTTGCGAGTTAGTTTTAAAAGCTTTCTTAAGGAATTATCAAAAGAAATATCCCTTCAAAACAAACTACGTTAGTGAAAGTGTTTTGTTCTCAAAATGCCAAAACAAAACACACCATCATGCAAATAATATTTTGTGCTCAAATCAATTTGCAAGTTTGTAAACAGTTCCAGGTGGGCAGAAGTGATCTCTGCTATTCATCACTGCTAGCAGGAGTTTGATCTGTCTGAAGTGAAGCAGCTGGCAGAGAAGGAGCCACCACTTCTGAAAAAACCTTTCTGAACAGCGCAGGGTGACGCTTGCTTGGAACAGTTCTGGTCCTTGCAAAGAAGCCAAGGAAGACGCATACTCTGCTTTTGAAAGGCACCGATCCTGGTGCTTTCCCAGCTGATTTTCAGAGGGAAACTCCACACCCCGCCTGCCCATCACAGAACTCCCTTCTTCTCAAAGTACTCTTTGGATGATGGGGTTAACCTCATACTTGTTTCACTAGTAAAATTGCTGGCTGGTGACAGCCAGTGTCAGCAAGGGGAGATGCTGAACCAGAGCTGAACTCAGCTGGACTGCAAGCACAGCCAAAGAGAAGGAGGCTCAGCCCCATCGGAAGCACGAGGTGACGGCTCGGGGATGCCCAGCGCTGGTCACGGTGCCTCCGCTGCAGACACCGTTGTCAGCAAGGTGTCATTTTGCCTGGGCTTTTCCCCGGGTCTTTATTTTGCCGAACTACCTTGTATTTCTTTGCTCTCCTGTAACTGCCACCCTTGAGGATTAAACGTATGAGTTTCTAGACAGAGCTAAGTCTGTGCATTGTGTTATAGACGTGAGATCTCACCACACGCAAACTTCAACTGTGGCACAGGGAAGTGATCTGGACCTTGTGATTATTTTCTTCCTTATAGTTTATTCTGTATCTCGTTTTTATCATCAGAATTCTTCACTCAACCCTTTTTCATCCTCCCTGCCTCAGTTCTCTTCCTTCCTTGGTTTTTTTTTTTTCCCCCTTCCTTTTTTACTTTCAGCTTTCCTTAGCACAATTGAATGCTGCAGCTGGTATGGCGTTATTTCTCCTTCTTACCCTCCTCCACACCCTGCACTTCCAGTCTCTGCGTCTGCATCTATCCATGGAGCACAAAGTACATAGAGCGTGCGTCAGATCTGATAGCGCTTCAGTCCCTCTTTGGGAACAAAAGGAGGAACACAAACGGTAACTCTCTCACTGGAGGAATGACCAAACCTGGGCTCCCCAGGACGGGACAGCTTGAGCACCATCGTGGTGAGGCCAGCAGCCAGATGCAGGGAGAGGCTGTGTTCCCACGTGCTCAGAGAGGAGCAGGATTCTTGCATTTTATTCTCACACCCACCCACAGTTCATATCTACAAGGAAATCATTTCACCCAGCAATACAAAGAGAACAGTAATAAAAGCTTTCCAAGGGAGTGGTGGGACTAAGCTGGTGCCTGGCACAGTTCTTTAAACCCTGCTGTGAAAGGGAGCATGAGGCCGTAGCCTGAGACACCGCTGCAGGGCAGGCAGGGCTGGCTGGCTGCCCAGCAGAGATCCTCTCTCCCTGCATCCACCCTCATGTCTCCTTGCAGTCTACAGAGCAGCAGGAAAGCCAAATATCCTCCTTCCAGTGGGGAAAACACAGCAGCTACGCTCCCGTCATCTGCTCTTACTGGTCCCGTGCACTGTTGTGGGGCTTTTCCCCTCAGCAGCCGGCTGAGAAGCCCCCAGCAGCCCGCCAGGCTGTTTACACAAGTCTTTATGTCTGCGAATGACTGAGTGGGTGTTGACGAAGCACTGCAGTCAATGAATTTCCTTCAAAGAAAGATGGCTCACTCCTGCAGCTTCTGCCTCTCCAGACACAGGGAAACGTGGCACGGCTTGTGGAGGTCCCTTCCTGGGGACGTCAGAGGGCACAGCAGCCCAGGGCGAGTAGTGGCTGCCACAGGCTCCCCCAGGATGGTCATGCTGGATGCACACAACGAGACAGTGACTTTTCTGTACTCAGGATAAGCATGCAGGAGGGGAAAAAAGCATTGGGTGTAAAATTGTTCTTACCCACATTAGAGGCAGTAAAATCTTCTACCTGGCAAGTCTCAAGATTTCACTGAGCTGAGCAGTTCCTGCAAGGAACAGAGTCAATCCGCTGTTCCACTGTAGTTTTGTTTCTTTTTAAAATCAACCATCTAAGAAAAAAAAACCATTTCTAATATTTTTGAATGACACAAAAATTGGGGATGGAAGGTGAACAGGATAAAACACGGACACTGAGCAATCCAGATCATCATCCCAGCCGGCATCGCATTACGGATGCACGTAAAGAAGTCAGGTCTGCGCTCAGGGGACAAAGCTGTCCTCACCAGGTGGGTGACCTGACAGGAGCTTCTGACAGTACCAAACAGAACTGGGAACGTTACGGTCCTGCTATGTTTGACACCGTTGCTGCTGCTGGAAGATAGAGCCCAGTTTTGATGGCCCCAATACCAGAAAATGAGTGAGCAGGCTCTGTAGGTGGTTCAAACTAACCAAAGGGTTGGAAAACAGGCCTTGTTCTGACAGCCTCAGTTTCTGAGAGCGAAGGTTAGGAACGATGTGCTTACTCCTACCAGGGGTTAACGTCTACTGAGAAAGCCAAACGTTGAACCATTTGGTTTCTCATCGATTATATAGAGATGGCAACATTCTTTTCTGTCCGGAACAAACTCTTTAAGACAGGGCCTGTATGAGACCTAGAAGCCACGATATTAGGAAATTAATACTAAGAGCAGGCTGGGCTACAAAGCAGAAAAGCTACCTCTACAAACCTAGAAATAAAGCCAGTGGATAATGGGAGAGCTTTCCCACTCCAGTCCCTTGCACCACTCCATTATATATCCTGTTACCTGAATAGCTCCCAAAAGTGCCACCTGCCTCTCGTCTCTGCTCATCAGTCATCTCTTCTGCCTGCTTCTTACTTCAGATCTGCTTTGAAGGCTGCCTGCTATTCTCAGAATAGCCTCCCAGTTCGTGTTTGCTAAGCTGATGCCTCCTTCTGCTCCAAAGAGTGCCATCCCTGCAAATTATTACAGTAATAAAGCCACTGGCTGTGCTACATTTGCACTCTGTTATAAAGCACAGCCTTTCGAGTAGGAGCTCCATGGGGATAGTACAGAAAGGTGAAGAGCTATGCAGCAGGATCCAAGCCCTGATTAAGGAGCAGACACATCTCCCCCCGCCTCTAGCACTGCAGGTTTAGGTCTTGATTTTCAGCAATCAAATCTTGTTCCCTATTCACTTATTCCCCTCTCTCCAAACACACACACACACACGCACAGAGTTACCAATCATTCACTTTTCTCTAACACGCTTTAAATCCTTATCTACAAACCACAGTCCCGCATTTCAGCACTTACCCATTCTGGTCTCTTTTCTTCTTTTGCAAGTAACTCCTTTCAACACTCGAGCCTCATTAGGCAGAGCCTGAATCCTGTGCAGCTGGAAGCGCCTTGCTGATCTGGCCCAAATACTCTCTGAGATTTAACTTGAAAGCTTTATATAGCTCTGGTTTGATGGGACAGGTGAGCACAGCATCTGACATTGTGGAATTGATTTCCTGGTGTAGGAAGGAGCATACAGTTCAACAGCATCTGACTTCAGCTTTTGACTTTACAGCCCAAGCGATGTTCTTCTAAACCCTGCCATTTCGCACGCTATGTCCTGATTACTTAAGACATGACACATCTGGTAATTGTACCTCTACCGCTTCTCCACCACGCACTGACAACAAGGTGTGCGCAATAATACCTGGGCTTCACTCGCCGCTTCGTTAACCAGCAGAAGTAGAAGGCTCTTTTGTCAGAGCTGGGACCAAACTATTCATCTGAACAGAGGAAGATTCCAGCTCAGCGCACTGGCTTACTTTTTCCCCCAGGTTTATGTAGCTGTGCAGAAGTACAGCAGCCCAGGTGCCAGCCACTACTCATGTCAGTCATTTCATCACAGCTGTGCTGCCACTTAGGGCTTTGTCAATTTACGGCAACCGGTGACCTGATTTCCCAGCTCTTTTTGCTTTCTAATGCCTATAAAAAGAAAATCACCAGGTGTAAACAGAGGCCCAGGTAAGGTGGGTTGAGAATTTGGACTTGACTTTCTGAAGCACCAGGTGAAAAACAGCCAGGCTATTGCTTCCCAAGATGGTTCTGCTAAAAAGCTTTCTAAACCACTTTGCATATATTACAAGCTTGCCTCTTTGACAGAAGAGAAATCCCTTGATAGGATTTATGAGCAATTAGTTGGTTTATTCATTTAACAGGTCTAATTCAGAGATCAGCTATGTGTGAAAAGTGCACCAGGTTTCAAATCTGCATGGAGTACAACTAGCTTAGACCAATGCCTTATGAAAGGACAACTGTGTGCGAGGGAAGGCATTTACCATGTGCTGAGCTTGGGCTGGAAATTTGGTATTTATAGCAAAGCTCTCCTTAAGAAGGGCTTGACAGCAGAGATAAATCTCATAAGGAGAACAGTTGCCAATTGCCCAACAAAGGGATGTTTTCATTGCACTGATTATTGTCTTTGCAGGGAGGTTTGTTTCAAGTAGCCAGCTGTGCCTGCCTTTGCTTTCAGCCTCCATCTGCTGAACTGGCTGTAGGGCCTGGAGAAGCCTCAACTGCAGTTGGGGTCTGCATTCACCTTATTCCCAAGGGATGCTGGTCCGTGCTCATTTGGACACTGTAAAACACAGACCTGGATCCAAACATACCCACATCCCAGGGGAAAGGAATTCAATATTCTTCCCGAGTACCAAGTAAGAGCGAGCTCACGGGACTGGGGCCCACGTTTCCTCAAGACATAAGCTTTAGTCTGCTGCTCACATCAGAAAACACAACACTGTACAAAACCCACTATTTTCCTCCCTCTGTGGTTTCAGTTATAGCAAAGATGCCAAAACCTAAACAAGAAGTTTAGCCTTCTTGGTGTTGCAGCTTTATCCAGGACAAGGTACTTTGGAAATGCCAACAACAGATGAGTCTTTCTAGTTAAAAAACAGTGGTCAAGAGACGCTGCAAAAGGCAGGCTTTCCCATAAACGGTTGCCTGGGTGCTAAATCCTTTCATAGCTATTACTCACGCTAGTGCTAGGCAGACCCAGCACCTCCCAGCAGCTCACAAACATCTCTGTTCTGGCTTTACTCCTCACAGGGCCGCCTCATACCTCTTGTCCTCTGATGGCAGAGCGCTGCTGTACAGGTTTGTTTAAAGATATAGCACACGGTCCTTACCCCTCAGCATTTTACAGCTCTGTACTTCGTAACAGCAGCTTTCGAAATAAAATCTGTGGGTTTTTTTCCCCAAACTAGAAAACTGAAGATGTTCTTTAAGATCCAATGTTTGTTTAAGGTAAATGATGACACATACCCTGCAGCATCACTGGCTTTAAATGTGCTGTTTCCATCTCACCGATTTAAAACCGTGAGAGAGAAAATTGTCTTACAACACCGCAACGCAACGCATGCAACGCCCACAGTGGGGCACTGTTGTGCTCCTCACAGACAATAAAAATTTTCAGCCACAGGTGATTTCATTTCCTGGAGTTAAGAGACTAGTAGAACAGTCATTGAAGCTTATTAGAAATTCATCTTTTCCTTACAAATCTGCCATTATGGAAAAAACACATAAGCAACAAGAACTGGCTTAAACAACCACTCCATCAATTGTGTAATAATTTGCTTTTTCCTACCTGCTAAGGGATTAACATGACAACTCTGGTCCCTGAGGATGCTCCTGACGACTACACAGAATAATAGAAGCACAACAGTGACAAGAGCCACTGAACGCTCTCTTGCCAAACCCCAAGAAAAAGGAATTCTTCCTCCTCCTCTTTGAGAGCAAACACTGAGGATGAGCCATACACTGAGAATGAGCTCTACAATACCTCACTGCCCTCCCTTCCCAGCCAAACCCGCAGAGCTGCAACCTGAACAGAACAAAGGGGCTTAGAAATATAAATATTTGCTCATGAGCCTTTTGTTTATGGCCATCTGACCCCATGCAGCTGGAAAGCCCCTCAAGAGTTTTCTTCTCCCACATGAAATATGGTACCTAGATACTAATAGAATATAAATTAAAAGTGCAGCTATCAGATCAACTTTCAATTACACCTTATATTAGAGTGCTATTAACAAAGCACAAGGGTTCAGGAACAGTACTGTTCCACAATTCACATGCTGTTAATCTACGTCTTCTCATAGCAAGAGATCAAGATGGAGGCTACAATTCACTTTCAGCATGGCTAACTGCGCCAGCCTTCTGCTAAAAAAGCCAAGGCTACCATTGAATTTTTTCAGTAATACTGTGACAAGACTGACACGCAGACATCTGCAAGAGTCCATGATAAAGGTTAATCACAGCACTTGTCAGGATACACCTCATCTTCGATAAATGAAAACCTCTGAGCTTTTCCTCACCCCTTGCAGGATCACAGTCGATCTAGGGATTAGAAACCTATTCTTAGTCCGCTTGCCAAATGACTAAACATATCCTTGAAGGCCACCTCTTGATAGCAGGCAGCTACATTCAGCCAATTCTCTGTGTATTTGTCACAAAGGAACTTAAGTCCAACCCATGGCCACAGTGAAAGCAGTCCCAACTCTTGCTCCCTGCAACAGCTTTAAAACAGGGTACGAGTACACAGAGGTAGGTATCCCTGCTCCTCGGTCTCCCCCAAAGTAACTCAAAGCCACACTTCGTTGGGTTGTTTGATGCTTTTATTTATCACATGTAAAAACACTACTATTTCTGTTTGCAGGTACCTCTTGCTGCACTGCAAGTCACACAGCTCCAGACACTGAAGACCAGACAGGCAGAGAAAGGAATTAAAGTGTTTATGCCCAGAGTGACAAGGTCATGACCCCAGAGGGTGTTTAATACACATAAACCCCCCCCCCAGGGACTGTTCTACAAAAGCAGTAGAGCATTACAAGTAAACAGATCAGAGCTGGTGAAAACACTAGGTGAAGGAATCATCTCAGGGGGAGAGGATCTGCAAACTGGTCTTTCTCTTTCAGCTGCCCTTATCTTTCTAGCATAGGTAATTGTGATCTAAGTAGATGACTAGTGCTTTAAACCAGAACAGGGGTTGACTGATCCACACAGCTTAGTGGATACAAGGGTTCCTGAAGTTCCTTCCAGCAAAACGGGCCTTGCTGCCAAGCTCCTCTTCAATTCTGATGGAAAGGGAAGAGAGTGCCATGTGTCAGCAGACAGTGGGTAACTCCTGCGTTAGCACAGCTGCTGGCCTTACACTAAATCACCTGATCTACCTGGTACTGAAGATACTGTCACAGAGTCCCACCAAGCAACTTGAGTTATACACGTTTAACTGCACTGGTCAGTATCCCCCACCTTACAGAGCTTTGCCCAAACTTTTTAAGTGCTTGCCCAAGGGAGCAGCATCATGCAGACGGAAGGACAATGTCTCTTATGTAGTTATCGCAGGACACTTTGAATCATGTTCCCCTTCAGCATATCCGTTCTGGGCATTACCCATCCAACTCATCATTTAGCCTACAGTCAGCTCTGCAAGCGCAGCACCAGCCCAAAGCCACCTCTGCCAGCATCAGTTTACGTCCTTAAGCTGCAGAGTGTTTCTGAGATGCTGAACAGCAAGCTGTTCCCCAAATGCATTAGTGGAGCAGCCATTCTACATCAGACTTAACCCTCAACCCTTTCCCCCCCCCAACAGTCTCACCTCAGCAGTTGGTTATACTTGGCTAGACGCTCAGATCGGCAAGGGGCACCAGTTTTGATCTGAAAGGGAAACCAGAACGTTAGTAAAGAACTATGGCAGAAATAAGGCCACAGATGCCCATACAAAACTATCCTATTTAGAATTATAAGCACAACCACAAGCTTGATTTCAGCATCAGACTCTAAGTATCTGTATACTCACAACTGGATAGGGCATGGGAGCAATCAAGAGCCTTCATTTGCTAGCACCTTCAGTATCAGGAAAACCTGATATACCCACTGGAGTTGACCAAGATATTTTTTTTAATTAGTGGTTAAAGGCGAGTTTACACAAGATAAAATGTTGCCTTGTCACACTCCCATTGGACAAATCAGCTTCCTACATACAGAAACAGCAAATATACATGCCTTAAGTCAGAGCAGACCCCATCTGCTGTGCGTCACTGCTTCATCACCACATTATCTCATCAAGCAAAGAGGCAAACTACAGCAGCCACAGATACCAACCTGACCGGTGCAAAGACCAACTACGAGATCAGCAATGAAGGTATCTTCTGTTTCTCCAGAGCGATGACTCACCATCACACCCCAGCCATTGGACTGGGCAAGCTTGCAGCTAGAAGAGATAAACAGATAAAGCCTCGCACCATACCTGTTTGCTTAGCAGCCTTTGCTCTAGAGATGACGCCGAATAGCAGGCATTCGTCACTTTGGCAAGACAGAACTGCCCCGTGGTACATCTTAGGATTATGCGACAACACAGCGATAAAGAGCTGCTTTTACACATGCTTAGACCCACTAAGGTTGTCCGATATGCCTATATGACTTCAAGACCACAAAGGTACAGTTTTACTTGTCAATATCCTCTATTAGTTAACAACTCTTCTCCCTCACAGATGGGCAATTGACAGATTTCTATTCCACCCACTCTAGCCTTTATGTTCATCTCCCTTAATTAGACAATCACCCTCCCTGGCACAGCCAAGAGGGGAGAACTTACGCTTGCAGGGACTCTGTCACCGAGCCAATCTGGTTGACCTTAAGAAGGAGGCAGTTGCAGGATTTCTCCTCCACAGCCTTGGCAATACGCTTAGGATTGGTCACAGTCAGATCATCACCAACCACCTGGATGCCAACACTGCCAGTGAACTTCTTCCAGGCAGCCCAGTCATCCTGGTCAAATGGATCTTCAATGGACACCACTGTAGAGAGATACAAGGAGCTTTTAAACCATGCCACCATGAAATGCCTTGTTTGAAGACAGTGGTGCCAAAGTGCTCCAGCCAAGTTATTATTCACCTCCAAGAACATTCCTACAGCTCCTAAAAGGCTAGCTGTTTGTTCTGCTCTTGATCCCTTTTAAAAGCGAGGCTGCATCCTCACTCTTTCCTTCAGCAATCAACCCCTACTCACCACTACTACCCCGCTTCTTGTTGACAAACAACTTACAGGGGTAGTTCTTGACAAAGCCCTTGTACAGGTCAGCCAGCTGATCAGGAGTGATGTATCTGCTGGGATCATCAGGGGATTTGAAGTCCAGATCATATTTTCCATCACGATAGAACTCTGAGGCAGCCACATCCATGCCAATGACAACCTTTTCAGTGTAGCCAGCCTTGCTGATAGCAGTCTTCAGCAACTCCAAAGCTGAAACATGATAAGGTACTTTTAAGTTCCTAGCAAACATCTCAACTCAAAAGCTATTCATTTACCAACAACAGCGCATTCACTTGGCAAAGAATCTCCGTTACCCCCTACAGAAAGCCCAAAGGCCCCACGGAAAATGTTCTTAAACTCTCCCACTTCTGAAGTGACTGGAACAAGACTTTACTTTTAATACTGCTTTTAGCTTGTAATACTCTTCAGACACCGTTATGGGATTCATAATCTCTTCAGGCAGGACGACATGTCAGCCCAGAAAGCTTAGTACTAGATGGTAGTACATCCTCTTTCAGCTTTATGCGTGTGGGCAGGAAGTAGTGACTGCACTTTAATCCCTTTCAGCTCTGATCAGGTGTTGACCATTAGAGCGGCAAGCATGCAAACCCTGACAGGCAATGGGATACACAGCCTGCCCCTGGACAAGGCACCCTCTCTTTGCATCCACCCATTCTCCACTTGCACATTTATATGCAGAACTAGAACTACTCAGTAGACACCTCCAGATACTACCCACTATGCTACCTAGTTTGGCAGTGTCCAAGCAAGGAAATTCACATTGGATCATCACAACCAGTAAGACTCTCCCAATCACCCCTGACTCAAAGCCAAGCAGTTGGATCAACCAGGCTATTTATTTACAGTAGGAAGCTCAGATCAAGTGGTTTTGTTTGGGGTTTTTCGGTTGGGTTTTGGGGGGTTGGTTGTTTTTTGGGTTCCCCCCCCCCCCCCAAGATGTTCATGTAGTACAAACTGCAAAAGCAGCTGCGGCCAGCAACACAAATTCCTTGGACTGCAATGGTCGTTCAAGGTCATATTTGTTCATGTCTGCTAGGGTACAGGCCTAGCAAGAGCTGCACGTGACTGTGGTATTCAGAAACACCCTGATTTCTGGTGCTGGCTCAGTATCTTCAGTGTCAGGCAAAACAGTTCAGAGGCCACCTTCCACAATAACATAACTAACAGCTTTCAGGTAACAAGTAACTTAAGAGTTCTAGTATTCTACTGGCTTATTAGCAGCTCTCTTTCTGCAAAAGAGGCAGAAAAACAGCTCTTCCAGTACAGTTCTTGGAGGAACAAGTATTTCCCTTTCCACAAGACAAACTGCCTCCCTCCTCCAACAGGTTTCTTAACAGAACTGTTTGGCCGCAGAAGCGATAAAAGCTTCAACTTCCCAAGGAAGCCTTCATGCCCTCCCACACACTACCAGGCATAGCTGAAACTGTTTTCCTCCTCCTATGTCAACAGAAAAACAAACTCCACTTAACTTTGACTACCCACTTGTGGGAAACCTGCAATGCACGCAGACATTCCCATACCACTTTTCAACTGGAAGGGGGCAAGATACCCTTCAGCTGATACAGGAATCACACAGTAACTGGGTATTGAAGTCGAAGCCATCTTCAAGCTGCATAAACTGATGTTCAAGGGTACAGCTCTGTGGTCCTATACTGGACTAGACCAGTATAGCATCTTGCAAAGTTTGTCAGGATAAGCAGAGCAAAGAAACAGCAGGAAGTCCTACAACCTACTCATCTTGCTTTCCAGTCATACTGGACTTATGTATGGTCTTAATTTTTTGGCTAAGTTACACCTCCTCTCACACTTGGCTCATTCTTACCTTCTTTATTTTCCAGGATATTGGGGGCAAAGCCACCCTCATCACCCACATTGGTCGCATCCTTGCCATACTTCTCCTTGATTACATTCTTTAGATTGTGATAGACCTCTGCACCAATGCGCATTGCCTCCTTGAAACTGTCGGCACCCACGGGGAGGATCATGAACTCCTGCATAGCCAGCTTATTGCCAGCATGGGAGCCACCATTGATCACATTGAAAGCCTTGAAGTAACCAAAAAGAAAAGTCAAGTTAGAATGTTTCAGCGTAAACCGATACCAGCATTTATATTGAGTCTCTTCATTTGCTAGAAAACTTGATCCAAGACCGCAAGACATCACGGAGCTCCTGGTCAGATCAAGTCTTTATTTAGCTAGCCCCACCAAGAGACTTACAGGAACCGGAAGAATGACTTCTGCATTTCCAGCAAGGTCAGCAATGTGACGGTACAAGGGGACACCCTTCTCAGCAGCACCAGCTTTGCATACAGCCAGAGATACACCCAAGATGGCATTGGCACCAAATTTGGCTGAAATAAGAAGACATTTTTTACAGAAATGTTAAGTCTTCATAAAGAGACTCAGCAATACCAGCACCATGGTCTTGATTATGCAAGTGCACAGCATACGCCATGCACTGCCCATTGTTTCTGGTATGGCAAGATGGAATTCTATAAACCAAAATGAATCTTTTCACACCTCACTGCAACACAAAGCCCACTTACATTTGTTCTCTGATCCGTCCATTTCCAGCATCAGTTTGTCAATCTTTTCTTGCTCCATAACATTGACGTTCTGCAGAGAGAAGCAAGCAAAGCACTGCTTGACACCAAACATGGCTCTACAAACCTACCCGCTGCATTTTTTTATTTATTTTCCCTGGGAGGCACCAAGACTTGCTTAAGGGCAACTACCAACAACAGTTGAAGAGACTAGTTCTTGTCATTATCACACAGCAGCAGCATCTTCTGTAAGGCTATATCATGTCCTTTGACTTCCTGACATTTACACTGCTATCTGCCTGGCATAGCATAGGGGAAAGGCCCAGTTTGTGCCCCCTGCCCTTTCAGTGCAAGCTCAAAGACAACCAGCTTGCTCACAACGTACACGCATTTGTAACTCGGTACGTAACATTCGGATTTGTCACTAAGCATGTGCAATCACTTTGTGCATTACCACTTAGATTTGCACCATCCTTTCTAGCTAGCCGTTAGCGCCCACCAAGCACACAGGAATCTCACTCAAGCAGACTTTCCTAAGATCCCTTCATATTCCCCTCCAAATTAGCCAGCATGGATAAAACCCAGTCCCTCCCCATCATTCAGCTACCCTTTTAAGCATAAAGCAGCTTGAATCTTAACTGCACACCAGTCAAGTTCCCAGGTGCTTAAGTATTTCTGCACACAACACTAGGCTACTAGACATTGTTTTGATTAAGTGTCAGATACGCAGTCATTAAGTAAAGCAACTCCTGTAGGTAAGTTTGTTCACATGCACTCCAATACACAGGCTAACACACCCCCCCCACATCCTAATACAGTTCCTGTAACTGTCTCTTAGAGAGACAACCCGTTAGTTAGGACACACCGGACCAGCACCAGCTGATGTTAGCAGAAGACAGATTGCTCCTACCTTGCTAATCAGTGCAGGTGCAATTGTTTTATTGACGTGCTCAACAGCTTTTGAGACACCTGGAAGGAACAAGCAAATCAGACACTGGTCAACCACAGGGGTTATGCAGGCATTAGTAGGTGATCTCAACAAAAATCAAATCTCAAGAGTACCACCTCATGCTAGTCAAACCCCAATCCAACCTGAGCTTACAGCCAAATCTGAACACTTATAGGGGTCGCCTCGATTGAACGGAAGTTGCATGAAGTAAGCATCGTCTAGGAATGCCTGCTGCAATGTTAGTTTGCAAGACCATGCACTGGAGAAATTCATCCAAGTGACAAGGTTGCACTGAAAGCACATCCATTACCTGTGTACACAATGCTGTCCCCAGGAACTCGTTAACATATTTAACAGCTCTGGATACACCTGACAGAAGCGAAATGGACAAGAGAATCAAGGAAGAGATGAAGACTCAGCCAAAAACAAAGCCAGTCATGCAAGAAAAAGAAAAGGACACAAATAGGTAAACAGACCTACAAGTCAGCAAGTGTCTGATACCGAGCAGCAGACTAGAAACAAAAGGGTTCAAAGGGTAGAGGAAACTGTGCATCAGCCAGCAAGGCTGTATTTGGTCTTTCGATCCAGGTTTCCATACTACTGAAAACACCATTGTGGACCCAAGCCTCAGGTGGCTGAATGACAGCATTTAGAAAAGGTTTTTAGCATAGGCTATTCCTATCCATTCGTAGAATGGATGAGTAAGTGGAAAGAAGGAGGTTTCCCCAGAAGTTAAGCATGCAGCAGCTCAGGCATTTCACTATCTGCTATTATTCTGTAACACTGCTAATGCATCACGTTAGCATATGTTTTACACTTGATACAATACTGAAGTGCGCTGCCTCTTGCGCCTGGATGCAGGATCGGAAGTTGCCTGCTCCTGGCTTCAGACAGGGCAAAAAGCATGAACACAGCACCATCCTTTTAATCTATGTGGACCTACCATTGTGCAAACCAGAAGTTCCAGTATGAACCTGCTTTTTCCCCCCCATAAGCAGAGACCATCATTAGCCAACTACCACTATTAGCCTAAGGAATACCATCATCCCTGTATGGTGTTTGAAGTTTTCCAAAGACTTAAGCCTCAGAACTGGTGAATGCTAACTATGTGCACCCTGAACCACATTGTCTTTTCAGTGGTCTAAGTCTGCAGATTTATATTACAGAAGACCTACCAGCTATCTGCAACTCATCCCATTTCGTAACTCATGTTACTCCCCAACTGACAAAAACCTTCAGCCGTGATAGTCTGTTGTAGAAGCTCAGCCTACTGTCTAGCCAAGTGCCATGAAGAACTGCCTGTAGGATCAGATTTAACTGGTCTACACACGCACATATTTAGCGCCCTGAGGCAAGTACACATTTACTCTTCTCAAGGACGAGTGCCCTAGGTCAACAGCATAAGCTCTTCAGCTCTGGGATATTCAGTCATCTAGGAGTTTATTCTGCATTAAAGTAGTAACAACCGTAAGTCTTCTCAGAAAAGGCTCTCCAAGCTCAATTCAGTAGTTAGCCACTCTAACCCCTCTTTCTTAATAGGCACAAAATATTTCAGCTTCCTTTCACTGGACTGGCAGAAAAACTTGCAGACAAGTAATTCTCTCTCCCAGCCAAAAGTTAAGTTGATTGCACACACTTGGAAGACATCACCAATGCTTTTACAGCAGCAAACTAAAAAGGAGTACTATCCGTCCAAGCTCTCAGAACAGTCATAAGAATAACTATTAGGAAGTTTATTAGGTAATGACATCTTGTATGCAGCTATTTGTTTTCCCCCATACTTGTTCCCACGCCAGTCTGGTGACCACTGTTGTTTAGTTTCCTTTCACAACATACAATCAGTCCCCAGCCAACTAAACAGTACATCACTAACACAAACTTTAAGTACCCTGGCTACCTACTATGACAGACAAAAAGCTAAAAGTGGCTGTATTAAGCAGCCTGAAACAAAAGTATCTTTCTTGATTGTAAAGCTGCACATGAGCTGTGGTCAGCAGCTGGCCTAAACCTCAGGTTCAGGACTTAATATGCTGGTATCAAAGGAGCCTATACTACCAGAGCACATACATTTACCAGTTCTTGGAAAATTTGGTCTAAGAAGAGATCTTGTGACTAGCTGCAGTATCACCAAGCCTTTTGGAGCAGGTAGTTTAGATGCTCTTACAACACACTACTGAAGCACTCTGTACTCTGACATACACCGACATGCAGGGCAACAGGAGTGGCCTAACAAAGTACGTTGAGGTATACTGTACTAGAGACATGATCACCTAGCTGGCATGCTTGCGCTCCATGTACCCACCTACAGAAGAAGTACAGTGATCTCTACCACTAAGCAGCTGCACTGCCGGAAGCAGAGTCACTCTCCACATTGTCCCCCGGAAAATCCAGCAGTCTGTGCTTTACATCTGCCCCAGCCACACAGCCCACGTGTGGTATGCTTTGCTGTCATCTTACTGTTAATCTCCATTGCTTTTGCTTAATTGCCATACCCTGTACGGAATGTGGACAACAGTAAAGGAGCCCACGTGTCCTCTGTTACGATCTGGCATAAACATACACAGCAGCACAGTCATTATAACTTGCCAAGCTGGGTATTAAAATTCATGTTTACCTTTCCCCATGTAGCGTGTCTTGTCATTGTCACGAAGCTCCAGAGCTTCATAGATTCCAGTTGAAGCACCGCTGGGAACAGCGGCTCTGAACAGACCTGTTTAGAACAGCAACAAGAACTGTCTTAGCACATTCAAACCCTCCAAAGCGTTCTCCACCCATACACCATCCCAACCTACCTCATACTTCCATCCCTGGACATGGGAGAGGTCATCTCTAAACCACATCTCTGCTCACCTATACAGTGATCCTGAGAGCTGTCTGCTCCTTTCCAGCATCACCAACTCAGTGTCTCCCTGATGCTGATTAACAGCAAGCTGTCTCACTCATTCTCTTCCACTGTGCGTTTCAAGTGTTTAAGTTAGAAAAGTCATCTATTCCCCCTCCAAAAAGGGTAGCTTTATTCACTGAATCTACTTTTGAGCTCAGTCTGGCAGGCAAGCTCTTAAATTCTTCTAAGATGCAGCATAAAAAGGACAATTCGGAGGCCTATTTTGTTAATATTTGAGTTCTGCGCTCTTCTGACACCAGCACATTCACCCAGACAGCCCATTCTTCCAACCAAGGATGCCGAACTTTGAACGCATCAGTACACTCGAGTCTGTTCTGCCTGTGGTTCAAGATGCCAGTCTCCAGTCTTTCCCTTATCTCACTACAGTGAAGAGCTTAGCAGGGGCAATCTCATTAAATGACTGCATTAATCTTTTGAGGCAGAAAGATCAGCTATTTAGTTAGTGTATTACAGCTATTGTGTTTGCCCATTCCACCAAACCACGCTGGTATGTGTTTGCACAATGCCTTTGTCAGATCCTATCAGATAGGAGATGAACAACTAACAAACCAAGGGAAAGTCCTGCAATAATTAAAAATATAAGATGTTATATGTGAAAACCCAATTAGACAAGTTTAGTCATGCCCGAGTACTTACAGGGAGAAGAAACCATTACCCAAGATTCAACTCTGCGGCAGAAAACTGTTTCATTACACAAACTTACTGCTAGACAAATCAAGAATTAAATTTCAAGTGCAGTCACACAGAGTTTAGAGAACACTGAAAACTAAGACCATTAAGCAGCTGCCCAAGGACAGGAAGGAAGGCCTTGTTAACACTGAGTCTGTAAGTGCAATCCCAGTTTACGGTCAGGACAAGGGGAGGACAGCAGGTTTGGATTAACACTTGCACAATTTAGACTGCAAGAAGCAGCACACTTCAAAAAAATTCTTCGCTGTCCAGGCCAGTATCTCGAGCTCAGCAAATTCATCCCAGTAGAATGAGGGAAAGGTTTTTCCTCCAAGGCCCATAGCAAGCTCTGCACCATGTTATATGTATGAAGGAAAGAAAGAGCAAGGACAATTCCACTGCTAGAACAGGACAGTCTGTATACCCCTGACTGCCTCTTCAGTTTTATCAGATACAAGAAAGGAATAAACATCTACAGCTAAGGACTCACCTTTGTTGGTAAAGAGGTCTACCTCAACAGTGGGATTCCCACGAGAGTCAAAGATTTCACGGGCATGGATCTTGAGAATAGACATCTTGAATACCTGCAAAGAAGAGTTCAGCATTAATCATAGAATGATTTGGAAGGGACCTTCAAAGATCACCTACTTCAACACCCCTGCCATGGGCAAGGGCATCTTTCACTAGATCAGGTTGCTCAAAGCACCGTCCAACCTGACTCTGAACACTTCGTTGGACTCTGAACACTTCCAAGACGGGGCATCCACAGCTTCTCTGGGCAACCTCTTCCTGTGTCTTATCATCTTCTTCATAAAAAAAGATTTCTTCCCTATCCCAACTAAATCAACCCTCTTCAGTTTAAAACTTCCAGTTTCAACTTGGCCATCAACAAACTGTATGTAACATAGCTACTCGTTTGAGTTTTTCCCATGATTGCACTGGCAGCTATGACACCCACCGCTGCCTTCATGTGATGGGGGACTTCCAGCTACTGAAGGTCTATGCGATCCGCATCTGGACAGCTATTCCTGTCCTTGAGAGGACTGCTTGGGTGAAGACATCAGCATAGTTAAGCTGCAGTGCTTCTGTTTGGGTTTCAGCCATGGCCTTGCAGTGGCAGCAGGTGGACACCATTTTATTTCAGCAGGTCACAGTCTCCTTATAGTTCTTGGGGCAGGGGGGGGAAGGGGGTGTGTGGAATAAACACACACACAAAATAAAGTCCACTAATAAAGAGATAATTCTTTTGCAAGATGCCATCCTTCTAATTCCCTGGAGACCTCAAGCTTCTGGGTAGGCTTGTGCAGCCACCAGTTGAGTTGGGGTGACCATCAGGTTGAAGCCTAAGCCTGCAGTTGAGCAGAGCAGGCAGCAGCACAAACACTGGCACACCCTTCCCACAAGAGCTGCCATGCAAACTGCTGATGCTGCTCCCAAAAGACACCTCTCCCCATTTCCACACTGGTTATTCATGCTCCCTAGAGGCTTCCAGCAGCTTAATTGGCCACAGGTACCACCCAACTCTCTCTCAGCCCTCAGGAGACCTGCTGCCTGGTCCCTCTCCCACACAGCCCAAGGGTGCCAGGGGCACAGAAACCCCCTCATGCACCCTCCCCAAGGACCTCACAAGCCTTGCACGCCTCTCAGCACGCAGCAGCTGCTGCGCTAGCATCAGCTTGACATTTATGTCCTGTAGTAACACCTACAGTCCTAAGAACAGTTCAAAAACATCACTTCACACTACTTCAACTGGGAAAACTTTTTATACTTGGTGAGAGTTAGAGTCTTACGTTGAGGACAGAAATCTCAACCTAGTTGGGAAGAACAGTCTACAACCAGAAGCCTTGTTTCCAGAGACATCTGAGGGAATGTCACCTCACCATGTTAAGAGCAGCCAAGCAATCCTAATACAGGCAATCTCTGCTACTCGTTAGAATTCTTTCTGATAAAAGACTTAAGCGCAACAGTTCTTAGTATGCACAGCAGCTGTTCAGAGCCAAATGTAACCTATCTTGAAATAGAAACAGACAGTCACAGCCCTAATTAAGAACTCGCATTAATAGTTACACCGTCTTGAGTACTTACAGAAATAGCTTTTACTCCTAATAGGAAAAAAAAAATAAATCACCACTATCTTTTGAATACTTCCTCTTCCCCCTTTCTCACATTATCTATACACTTTTCCTTAATAGAACTGCAGTAAGTTCAGCAGCATTTTAAAAATTAAGTCATACAATTGCCTGTAAGCCATCGACTGGCACCAAACCGAGCTCATCTGCAGAGCAGCTCAGCCTCAGAAGCAGAACTGTCTGGAAGCCAGCTTTTTGGCAAGCCAACGTGGGTGGTAACCTGTTTACAGAAATCGCTATGAATCTCTCCGCAGTTACTGCAAAGTTAAAAAACAGGACCTTACAAATACTGCTGCTTGTACAGAGCGTGTGTGTGGGGGTTAACTTCATACACTATTCTTCCTCCACAGGAAATTTTCCCTCCCCACGTTAAAAACATGGGTCACCGTTTGGTTTGTCCCCTTGGCTTTAGAGTGCCCCTTCCAGTTGTCCTGCCCCTAAGCAGCACATTGTACAGGCAGCTCAAGGATTAAGTATTGCCTGCTTTACAGTAAGACCTGCACACTGACAGATGATACGACTAACCCAAGGAGCAAGACAACTTGGTTCAAGCTGGCCTTCATACTGCCACTACTTAACTTTAATCAGTGAATATGCAAGCTAGAAATAAATCCCTGCAACTCTCCAGTTATCAGTCCCTACCACACTAACACTTCTCTCTCTGCACTTGCACTGAGCAATGGCTAATAGGAACAATGTCCATTTATCTGAAAAGGGCTTTCAGAGGTTATCAGGCTGGCACCTGCTATGCCTTACTTCCATTTTCAGAACCATAGCTTTGCAACAAAACATTAGGTGCCTTACTCTTTGAAAGCACAGCCAGCTCACAGGGAGTCTTAGTGCAATGCTTGTTCACCTTCACAAAGAAGGTGGCACTTCAGGAATACACATTTCAAGAGCTTCTGTGGGGAATGTCTGCCAGGTTTGACATGGTACTTAAGTGTCCTTGACAAATGACCTTTCCAGCAGTCCCTCCCTTCTCTTTAGGAGGAGGCATTTCACAGCCCTGTGCCATTCCAGAGATTCCCCACACCACCGCGTTGGTTGGTTTTTTTGGCTCATTTTACAAACCCACTCACTTCTACATTCAAGAAACAGTTTTCCCACCGAGCTATTCGTGGGTAAAAATCTCATGCCGTTTAGCTCATCAGAAGCTGAGCATTTTCTGTTCTGCCTCAACCAATTCAGTCAACCCATCTAGAAAGTGAGTCCGCCCACACACAGGTCTAGCTGTAGAAATGCTAACTGAACTTGAGAGTTCATCAGTGGCACTGCCTGCTCCAGACCTTTGTACTTAGTGATGGAGCTAGCCAAAGACAAGCAAATATCAGTGGTATTTAACGCATGCATTGACTTAAACCTTTTTTTTGTACTGCTGGCAAGGTCAGGGTCTCCCTTTAGAAAGGCCACACACACCAGTTCTCCTGGCCTTCCCAGCAGTACACACGTTATTACCTACTTCAAGGCTAAGTTAGAGCCCGCTGCGCCACTGCCTGTTCTGGGTACTAGCTTCACTATCAACTGAAACACAAGAAATCACCACTTCACTCCCTGTTTGAGCCCATGCTCTGCAGAGTACATGCAGTACTCCAACACCAATGTGGGCTGCTCCAACTTAAAATCATTTCCAGTGGTTTTGTTTACAGCCAACTTTACCACCAAAAGCTGTATTTGTGAGTTATTCTGTAGCCACATTTCTCTTAAGTCAAGACAGGGTTAAGACAAAGCACTGCAAGAATCTGAATGGACATTAAAAAAAAAAAAAAACAGAACAGTGAAGTTTTGCCGTAGAATAAACTACCCTAGCCAGTGTCTTGTTACAGAACTGCCATACAGTTATCAGAGCCTTACATGACACTTTGAAGTCCCGTAAGACTACCATTCGCACACCATCCCCGCTCTGCAAAAAAAGTTTACTGCTCATTAGACCACTGACCTCACTGTATTAGATCCTAAGTAACAATCCTACTGCTGAAGCACTCCTAAAAACTGGATAAGTGTGGACCAACAAGGGCACCTTCCAGTCTCACTGCCTTGTGTTCCACATGGTATTAATTCACCTCTACACAACGATGCAACCTGGTTTAAATAATGCCTGGCAGGGAGCAAGTCACAGACATGTTGAACTACTTGCTCTCTTGTCATTTAATAAGATGGAGGCTTGAAACTGCATTGCCTCCATCTGTGGGTTTGGATGACGAACTTCACTACTTCCTGCCAGGCTCAGAAAGTCAGAGCCCTACCCTGTGACTCAGCAGTCGAGTAACGGAACAGGAGAAAGACCAAGATCCTCTCCTACAACCCTGCACGAGGCAAGCTCGTTAAGAAGCAATTTTTCTTCCACACCTTAACATCCAGAGACACACACCAAGTTGTCAGGTGCTACTCCCCACGACTGCTGCCGTGGTAACTAGTACCCAGTTAACCCTGCTGGGAGACCTAAGGCACACAGATCTGCGTGATGACATCAAACATCAAATATTTGAGATGCGTAGCTGAAGGACATCCACTGCCACTAGAGAGGGAAAGGTCCAAATCACGCCACGCAATCCGAGAGCAACTGTTAATGATTAAGAGAGAGAGGTTAAACCCTGCCTTTGAAAGAAGCCATGACCCATCGCATTCCCCGGAAGATTTTATGCCCCCCCACCCCGCCCGCCGGCCTTGCTGCGCACGCTGACGGAGGTATGGCCGGCGCAGGCCTCCCCCCGCCCCCGCGATGCGGCTGGCGCGCTGCGCGGCAGGAAACACGCCTACAGCGGCCAGCACCCCCTCGATAAACCGTCCAGGCCCGGCCTGGCCCGCGGGCAGAGCCGGCGCGGACCCGTCTCACGGGAGCTGCTGCCCGGGGAAGCGAAGGAGGAGAAACCGCGGCCCCACCGGGACCTCTCGCCCCCTGCACAACTGGGGTGTGGGGGGGGTGACTGGGCCGCTGAGGCCACTCACGGCCAGCAGGCCCTGCCACCGACCACACTCACCTTCGGCCCAGCAGCCCCGCTCCGCACCTCCGCCCCACTCGCCGCCTCACCTCCGACTGGGAACGAGCGACTGCGCGGACGGCAGCCTATAGCCCACCCCATGCAGATGAGCCGCCCTCCTCCCGCCCTCTATTGGTCGGCTCAACTCCTCCACGGTCTTCCATTGGTCTGCCCGACCCGTCACCGCTCTCCCATTGGCTACTCCCTCCTCGCGCCAGAGGCGGGCTCGCGTGCGTGCGCTACGTGCCGCGGCAGCCCGGTGGGCTCTGCCGTTCGCCTCGTGGAAAATCCCGGGGGGGGGGGGGGGGGGGGCCCCC
>JANZLQ010000001.1:4773463-4790150 GCA_026212715.1 Elanus axillaris
GGGGGGGCGCAGCCGCGCGCCCCTCCTCCCCGGCGCGTGGTGGCGGGAGCGATCGCCTGGGGAAAGGCGGGAACGGCGCTGAGGAGATTTCTCCTCCTGTGGCAAACCCCTGAGCCAGCGACAGCCGCCGGGCTTTTCTGCTGGCCTGTAGGGACAAAGAAGACGGGTCTGTGGTGCCCCGTAGACGTACTTGGGGTACATACACTTGAGTGTGCGTGTCCCTCGATGAACATAGGCACAGGCCTGTGAGGAGAGAGAGAAGGAACCGCGCGTGGGTGGTCGTCGTCACTAAAACTGGAAGGCGAGTCTTGATTTTGCCGAGACCCAACAAGCTCGTGGTTCAGCTTAGTGCCGCCGCGTCGCTGACGCCCCATCCCTGCTTGCTCAGAAGAAAGGTACAGCCACGCTTTCACACGAGGTGGGCGTAGAAGCGGCGGCTGAAACCGGCAGGAAGGCGGCACGCTGGCAAGAGGAAGGCTGGGGGGGTGAGCGTTTTAGTTCTAGGGAAAGGTTAATTACACATACAATAATTTTTTACTTTGAATTTGAAGTGAAATTTTGAAGTTACATTACCTGGGGTGGAGAAGGAGCACTCATACAATTGGTTATGACACTTCAGATACTAGTGTGCCGACAGGAACAAAAAGCTTTTCAAGCGTTTTGCCTGGATCTGCACAAGGGCACCTGATGCCCCAAGACACATGCTTGAAGACTGTGTTGTGACCCAAAGATAATAGAGCAGACCAGAGCTCAACACTAGGACACAGATTTAAAGCCACTGCCAAAATGGAGTGACTCATGCTGCTGAAAAGCTCCAATCCCGCCATGGATGTTGAAAACAACATCAACTTATTCACTAATAATTATTTAGTCTGCTGCATTATGGTGAAGTATGAACCATGCCACCACTGAATGAACTGGATGCTTTGTGATTGGCAAAGCCTCCATCCCTGGAAAGTAATACTCAACTTTCTATCGACTCAGCGGTAAGCACGTGTCGTGGTGTTTAACAAGAACATGACCACTCACATGAGTTGTTCCCAGCTGCAGCACTGCAGAGGGATCCTGTTCCTTCGTGGACTTATTTATCCAACTCCCACCAGTAGCTGCTCCCTGCAGCCGGCTTGGCAAGGCCCCATTCCACCTCTTCCTCTGTGCTGGAGCATTGGACGCTGGGGGTGTGTGGTGCTGGTAGGGGGGGCATGCCTCCTTCACCATCAGCCCTTATTGCCACCATTTCTCTAGGCTCTCCCTGGTGGTAAGGCTGCCAGGGAATATTCTGCTTTGGTTCTCTTAGATAAGTCGGAGTTGTACTATAAGATCTTTGTGGGCTTACTGTGGACAATAGCTGTGTCCATGCTTCCCATAAGCCTGTTTTTCTTCCAGGATTTTTTAACTGAGGGACAGTCACACATTGCGCTATGGAATGGGGTCTGCAATGAGGGGAATCCCATTGCAAGGTCAGAACATCTGATCAGGGCCATAGGCTGACCTGGGAAAGGCACAGTCTTGTCCCTTCTCACGTTCCCATGCCCTTAGCCTTCAGTCCGGGACACGATTGCTCCCATTCAAGGCACAGTACCATCCCCAGCTGTGACAGTGTGAAGGCCCGAGCAGGGACTGGTGCTTTGTCTTGCTGGGACAATGCAGAGCCCAGACCCATGCATGTAATCCCATGGGGACCCCCAATTCCCCTGGGTTTGCCTCCTCCCGTTTCACCTGACACTACACAGCCTGTGTTCAGACTGAGGGAGGCCTGGCACTGCAGTATTTGAGGTACATAAAATGAAACCTGTGAAGTTCCCCAAGCCTGGAGTTGGGGTCTAGGGAGTCCAGGGGTCTGACAGTGCCCGGTTCCTCCTGACTGCACCATACAAAACCATTTTGTTGCTTGCAAAGTTAGTTATGTTTGTGCTTGCTCCAAACTGCCTCGCCCTTCTAGCCTGACTATGACTGATCATTTCTTCTGGGCACATTTTTCTTTCCTTCCTGAGAACATGCCCCCGAGACAAGCTTTAAGTCTAATAAAAAGCAAAGGAAATCTGTTGAACTGACCGCCTTCCCTAGGCACGCCATGCTGACACAGTACCCCACGAGGCCCCCCTGCGTGACTCCTAGGCTCTTAGCAAGGAGAGGCCGTTTGAAACGCAGCTGCAGTATGGCCCGCATGCCCACAACAGCACCGCGTGCTGGGTTTTTGTGCTTTTTCTGCCTTGCTGGGGGTGCGGATTCATGTGGGCTGCACAGCCATCAATCAAGTTGAAATGCTGCTGGGTTGCACACAGCTGAGATAAAGCAATATTGGCCAGGAAAAGCCCTCGGAATTAAACTGTCAGTTTATAGGTAGACGATTCTTTGCAATGCCAACCTCCCCAAAACGGCATGTTATACCCACCCCTCATAGCTGTGTCCTCGGCAGTAGTTCGTGACTTAACCTGGAGCCTTACCCTTCCTGCTGCAAAGGCACGAGAGGGGAGCATTCCCTGCAAAAAACATGCTCGTGAGCGATCAGATGCTGGAAGTGATAAAACTGGATTTTTATGCTGGATAACTGCTGGATTAGAGATGCTCCACCATCTTCGCACTTTGTAAAAGTCCCTTGGTTGCTATGCATGGAAAATCACGTAGAGATACTGAGTCTTATAATGAGCAAAGGAAGATGGAGCACAAGAAAGCCCAAGGCCGGGGAAATTCAACATTGTAGTAGTCGAGCAAAAGACTGACGGTGAAGTATGGTAGGGTGCTGTTTGGGAATAGAAGACATATTATGAAAGGTCATAATTAGCTTGGTGGCAGGCAGAAGTGGCATGTAAAGCAAATCCTCTGGCCTGGGAAGCTGAGCACTGAGCCTCTTGCAGGTCCATATTCCTCCTGTTCAACATAACCAAAGCCGTGAAAGAGAACTGGCTGTAGAAGACCAGCCTTTACTCTTCCACTTGGTCCTTGCCTAGGGTCTTCCTTCCTTGTGACCACTAAAACAGCACAACGCAAGCAAATGTCCTTTGCAGGAGTGTGAGCAACAAGCTGTGTGCTGAGAACCTGCATCCACTCCTACTCGCACAGTCCCATCCCTGGCAGGCAGGACTCACTCGTGGTTCTGGCCGCAGACGCCGTGCCAAGAGACGTGTCCGCTCCACTGAATCGTGTGTCTGCGAGAGAGGGCGCAGCTGAAGACACTGGCACTACAGTAGCTAGAGGCAGCATTGATCAGGCATCCATGATCAGAAGTCTGGCACTGTTCAGGTGTTGGTATAATTTTTCCAGGATCAGCAGCTTTAAAATTGTGCTGTACCATACATATTAGAATAAAAGTCAGAGCTGATGTTAAAAATGCCACTGCTCAGTCATGTATCCCGCCTGATTTTTATTTTTCTCTAAGGAAGAGGTTGGGCATCCCTAAGGCTATGAGATAGCTAGCTGACTTCACTTTCTATGGGAAGCCAGGCTTGTTACCACTTCATCAAATACTCAGTGCACTCTTTTAAAATAATATATTTCTTCCATGGTTTGTGAGGGAGATGTATGGCTAATGGGGTGGACACTGGGAACAGAGTTTCAGGAAAACGTAAAGCCACTGTAGCTAGTAATCCAGTTTGACAGCCCACACAAGTACACCAACACTTTGGTGTAACATGCTGATGGAACACATGGAGAAAAAACACCAACGCAGTTGTGGCTTAGAGGCATCCACCACCCAGAAATGGAAAACACTTCTCATGATCAGAATCCCCTTCCATTGCAAGGCCTAGTCATTCCTTGTGCTTTACAGGCCACAGTAAAGCAATAAGTGTAATATATATATATATATTAGGTTTTTTGATTGCTTGCAACATGCTCATGAGCACAGAGGCTGACTAGGCCAGCCTTTTCCTTCCCTGTTTAAAGTGGTTGGGCAGGAAGGAGAGTTCAGAGCTTTGCAGAGTGGGAAATCACTGCTTCAAACGGCTGAGGATGCCAAGGCAGGGAGCAGAACCACCACAGATCAGGACTTGTTTGCCAGTGGATTAATATGCTTAGTAACCATTATGCAGTGTAGGGTGCATTCTAGGGCGTGAGCTTTCATAGCACCTTGAAAGCACTTCCTGAATACTCAGGGACCTCTCTTTCTCCCCAGTGCCTCACAAAACACCTGAAGAACATGTGTCTGGGTCGCTGTGTATGCACCACCCTTACCTATTCTATCCGACAGTTCTGCAAGTGCCAGCCTGTTTATGTTTTGGTAAGTTTCTTTTTAAAAAGCAGTCCTGCATCTAAACGGCCTTACGAATGAGGCTTTCTGACTGCGTTACTACGTCACCGCAGTTGAGGCAAGATCTCCGGAGGAAAGCGATCGGACGCAGAAGTCAGCACCCTGTCACTCAGATTTCTTCTCTCCATTGACTCTACAGATCGTGGTATTTTTCAGGAAGGTTCGTTGGAAAGGTAATGGCAGTCTGACTAATGCTGTTTCTGGGTATCTATTAAAATTATTGACCGGCTGTTTAAGAAGACTTCTTCCAGGCATTCAAAGTCTCCTCTGACTTCATCCACATGCTTCTCTCTTTCTTCTCATCCCCCTTTTCTGCCATGCTTTTGTCTTATAGCTTAACTCTGCAATTAACTACCACAGGTTTTAGGCACGTGAACGAGGAAATGACTTGAGATGACAGACCTGATGTCTTTCTTAATGCTTGTAAACTACACCGCTTCTCTTAATTCTTCTGTCTTCTCCTAGGATTTTAGAGGGGGACTGGTTAGTGTCCTGAAAATTATTTAAAAGCCACCAGTTCCTGCATTTAACAGCCAGTCTGAAAGTAACTTCAGTACAATGACTGGGGTAAGGGAAGGACCTAGACTGAATTAGATCTTTTAAGGTCCTCATACAGAAAACTCGCAATCACAGCGCAAAAATTAAGAGTTGTCAGTGAGGTTCTGCTATCAGAGTGACAAACCCTGCATGGCTGCAGGGACCTCAGCCTGCTATCTCACCTGGCAGTCCGATTTCTGATTTTCTCCAACTCCAGCTGGCTTCAGTAGGTTTGGGATTTGAATTTTCTATGGAAATTACTGCCCCCAGTTTGCCATCTAGCAGGGACAGGGCAGGGAGCTTACAGACCTTGGCCAGAGAATTTTATGCCTGACTTCCTATGAAATAGGCACTCAGGGTTTATTCAGTACCAAAGGGAATTTAACAGATGCTGAAGATGCAGGTAACCTTAGACTAACTGGCCATTTTTGAGAAGTGATTCTATGGACACAGGTTTGCATGCAGCTGTGAATATGTAGCACGGGTCTATCATCAGCCTACATGAGTATGCAAGAGCTGTGTTAGACACTCGTGTACTAGGCAGAATACTTTGAGCATGTTTTATTTAAAATGAAACATTACTGCACAACTACCGTGGCAACAATAAAAAGCAGGTAAGATAGCTGGAATAGGAAAAATACATACTACTTGTTAACTACCATAAATGCTAACCTACATATAAAACTACTACATCCATTTTCAGGTGATAGTGAAGGGTTATTTGGAAGTGAACCAACACACAAATCAGGGTGCTAATACCAAAGAACACATTTCCCAGCAGCTCATAATCTGACATGATGATTTGAGATGAGACTGAAAGCTTTTAAACCAGCTGGATAATAGTTGCCAGGAATTGTGCATCCAAAGGCCATAGCTGCTCATTCAAACCATGACAAAACCATTAAGTAAACCCCTTTACAGAGCCAGTGTGCAACTCTTGCACTACCTCTTACAGGGTGTTCAAGACTCCTTGCTGAGCAGGTTTTTCACTCTCATTTTGAAATACATCCTGCTACAAAGGGGAAAGCAAGCTAGGAATCGATTAGCCATTAAGAAATTATATTTGGTATTTAGGGATTTTTTTTTTAGAAAGGAAACCTGAAAAAAAACAGTATGAGTAAACCAATAACAGCTCCATTTGTTTTCTTAATGAATGCATAATGCTTATGTAAAACACAAGAGTTATCAAGCAGGATTCTCTTGCCACAGAACAGGTACAGCACAGACAGTAGGATTTAAATTTCCTTCATGTTGTCTTCCTGCCTTAAAAATCGACCTCATTCTCATGGGAATAACTTCTAGCTCCTATCATCTTCCCCTCTTTTGCACAGGCAGAGTACAGTGGCAATGACCTGCTGGGAGAGGAGGGGCTGTGGGCACTTCTGCTCTTGCCCATTGCCCCTGCGTGGACCTTGCCTGCAGCAAAAAACCACTGCAGGTCTGAGCAAGTCAACACTGGGGCACAGATGACTTGAGGAAAGCAGGCACTGATTTCCTGATCTCTGAAACTGAATGCATCTGTCCATAGTTTGGATCTCTGAGTCATGCAAGTCTGCTTTTATAATCAAAAGGAAGCAGGCGTGTCTGGATTGATCTCAAAGATACCCATATAAACCACAGCATCTGTATCAAGGCTCTTACTCTGCATGGGCTAGAAAGGAAGATTAAGGTGGCAAACTCATACCTAGACACATAACTTTTGCACACCTTCCTGGATCTTACACTGTGGGATATGGAGTAATTAATTGCTCCTGTAAAACTGAAAACTAACTCTCATAGGCTGTAAGCAGCTCAGCAAACACACTCTGGCCCACATGCTCAGCTCCCTCAGCCCATACCTCAAGCGCAGGCAAGGAGTTGAGCAAAATCTGAAAAGCAGCAGATGCACTAAGTGCTGTGATTAAACCTCTATCAAAGACTTTATACTCACTATTCTTCCCCATTAATGCAGGCCTGTGAAAACCCATCTCTTGGTCCATTTCCTTCTTTCTTTGTGAAATAGGTGTTTGCTAGCATCAGTGTGGGACGCCCTGCTCCATGGGTGAGACCCAGCTCCTCTTTTCCACTGATTTGTTTTCTTTACCTTCCGATTTCCGTGCCACAAGTGGAATCCCAGTTAACTGCTGGGATCTCATTACAGTCACATTTCTTTGATTCCACCACTGTATTTCTTAATGCAAATCCATCTTTGTGTTCTTTCCCCTACCTTTCACATCTGTCAGTAAAGTCCTCTGACACCTTTAGAAAATCGCTGCAGAAGCTTTTTCCTCTGGCTGGGGCTCTAACAAAGCATCTTTTCCAAACCAGCTCTACTCCTGATTTGTCTACTTATATAATTTTCCCCGGTCCCTAACCATGGGCTCTCTTGCTCTAGGGAAAAAGAGCCCAACCTTTCCCTCAGGTGTGGCCTCTTCATCAGGATGCTGAATGAGCTCCACCTTTCCGATCCCTTATCTCTCAGCAGCTGCTCTCTGCAGTGGGGGGGTGAAGGTCCTGCACTGTAGCCCTAGGGCAGGGTCATCATCATTCTAGAGAGCTGTTTGCCATGCTTGTGGAAAGCTTGGAGAGTGGTTTTCCCTCCTCACGTTTACTTTTACTGTCACTACATTGATCTTCCCCACTGAGCTGTGTAGGGGTTAATGAATTTACTGTTTGTACAGCTCTTTGAAGATGAAAAGTGCAATGGAAGGGCTCTGTTATTGTTACCATGTATGAAGAGTTCTGTACCAAGCCCAACCGTATTGTGTTTGGCCACTGGATGTCACAGCTGCTCAACACACAATGCAGCTGAAATAAGAAAAGTGCTTACCCAGCAGTGGGCAACAGCCATGTTTCCAGGGCCATTTTTCGTTTTGTGAAGAGTGTTTGTTAAGGGGCTTGGGGTCTTCTCCCGTGTTTATGCATTGCTAATATTGATTTTCAGAGAGGCTGAGCAGCAACTGTGCTTCCTTTGCCTGTTATTATGCTGGGAGATCAGGAGCAAAGTGAGTGTTTTTAGGGAAGGAGGTGCAGATATGTATAAAATACTAATAACACAGTGTCTGAGAAGGTGGACAGGTATCTGCACGTGCTGACAAGCTGTCCTGTCACTGAATTATTCTTTCTTTATCCCACCACCATCCAGTCCACAGCATAGACCCCTGTTACGATGGAAAAATTTCCCCCAGGCCAGCTCTCAACAGCACTGCTTCAATCCTCACACTCAGGCTACGTTACTGTGTACCTCACACTAAATGCAGAGGGAAGATTGACCTCCCCTTTCCTAAACCTCCCTTCACACTTTGTTTTTTTTCAAAGTCTCCAGTAGAGATCCAGAACAAGAACTCACTTTCAGCAAAGTCTGTAGAGCAGACCAACATAGATATTACAAGAACTGTGATTACATTTCCTGGAAAAGAAAATGAAGAGGGATTATTTGGCCATGTTCTCTTCTTTTTATAGCATCACATTGTCCTTTTCGCCACCTTGGGGAAATGGCGAGTGAAAGGCTGCTCATGCGTGTGGTGCAGTGAGGTGATAACCTCACCAGAAGTGATATGAACATTAAAGAGTAAAAAGTATTTTAAGATAATCCAAGGGCTATAGCTATAACTAAGAGTAATTGGCTGAAACAAAGTAAAAGAAAATTTAGGTTGACAATGAACTGCAGGTAGCTAATGCTGAGATCTGTTAGACCATGAAATGGAATTCGCAGAGGAAACCTCTCGGCTTTAGAATGGACAAATCCTGCTTTTAGGAACACCAGTGTAAGCCTCTGGTGTCTATCTCTGCCTTGAAGCCCATTTCTATCACAAAGCTTCAGTAGAATCAACAAATGTATGTGAATTTATGTCGGTAAAAGGTGCATTTAGCCAAGCACATCAAAATATTATATAAGAGGAAGGAGGCCTAAAGGGATTCTGTGAACTGGAGAAATGAATTCTAGTGCTTTTCTACCTCTGACTTCTGTGATCTCTGTATGTAGTTGAAAGCTAGGGGCAAAAAGGGGAAAAAAAAACCCCACCAAACCATGGGCAAAATTTCAAAGAAGCGAGGGCCAGTTTTGCAAGGAAGATGTGAAAACATTACAGGAATCATTGAATAAAAGGATCTCATTTTTCAATCCACACAGCTATTGCCAGCTTTCCTCATGGGCTTGGGCCTACCAGCACTTGCTGCTTTTTGTCTTTCATAAAACTTGTGTAGGCTCTGAATACTTTTATTCATCGAGCATGACTTCGGCAGAGAAAGCTCTGTTTGAAGAGGTTTTAGACTCACTTACAAAAATAGCCTGACTGAAGGCAATATCTGTCCATCTCACATCAAACAGCCTGTTCCTGGTCAAATGTTTGCTGGACTCGGGAGTGATGGAGCTATTACTGCAACCCCTGATGAAATTCCCACTGATTCAGAGAGAAAGGAGTTAACCCTTTCAAGTTCTGGGTCAAAGGAGCACTGAGGTATTGAGCCAGCTACTTCAATGCAATATCAAGGTTTTAATGGGGCTACTAATACTCCGAATGGATCTGAAAGTCAGACTTGAGCTGAGCTTTAGGCCAGTGAGGACAGAGGGAATAGCCTGGGAGAAGCAGGATTTAAAAGATGGCAAAGAGTCAGGGAAAACCGTAGAGATAAAAGTGAAGTGCATGGAAGCCAATGATGTGGGATAAAAGGCTTATTTCCTACTGTAGTCGAGGCGGGAGAGGGGAGACTGAAGTCTCTGTAACTGCATCTGTGTGAAAGTAGCCTGCCTTTGTGAAGAAATCGTGCCAGGAATATTCATGGCTGAGATACCCAACATTAGATTTTCCCACTGGCTAAATCTGGGTGCAGAGATGAGTCCTGCTAGACCCACAGTCTTCTTCACTTGTAAAACGCCAGTTTACCTCAAGCACGGTCCTGCTGTGATACCTGGAGTTCCTAGGCACTAAGTCCATACTTCTCTCTAGAAAGTATATTGAGGTAGCAAAACAGATGACTAAGACAAACCTCAAGCCAGCCAGGTTTAATACCATATATGATAAAAAAAGCTATAGCTCCAAGAACCAATAAGCAATGCTTGATGTGTGCAATACTTTACACAGAAGAAGGACTCCTTCCATATTACTCAGCTTGTGGTTTAGAAGCTTAATAGTCAAATAAGTTTAAAGAGTTTCATTAAAATTATTGTTCTGTCATAACTCCAAAACAGATTCATACTTAGTGCCCTCTGTAAATCCTCTCCCCAGACTGCTGTGTCTTCCAGAGTAGCCACTTATTTGGGGGAAGCTAACTTGAGCTGAGAGAGATGTGGGTTTTGGATGTGCTGAGCACCCACAGCTCCTGCTGATGTCAAGTGAAATGTCACAATTTTACCGTGTTGCAAAAGCTCCATTAAAAATTAATTCACTGTCATCTCCAGTTTCCTGGCACCAGTACATTCTCAAATGGGCTTTATTTCAAATCCTTTGTGCAGACTGGGCTTGCTAATCGATAAAGCGCAGGCAAGAAAAACAGCTTGTCCCCAAATGACATCCATTTAAACACTTGGCGTGCACACACAGGCAGGGTGCAGGAGGGATGCTTTGGTGCAGAGATGACTGCCTGTTCTTGACTCTTGTTCACACCCTCATGTGCTGCTGTGTGGAATCCTGGAGTGTAAACAGGTATAAACCCCCAAAATTTCTCCCTCAGCTAATTTCAAAGCTTATTTACCCAACTGGATATACAAGGATTATGAACTGCATTGCAGGGCATGTTTGATTAGTTTAGTCCTTACACAGTTCAGTGCAACTGTCAGAATAAATGACTTCTTCAGGGGAGAGAGGGGAAAATACACTTTTGCTTAATCAACTCAATATTACAGCAGTTCCCAAAGATTAAGTATGCACTGCACAAACCAGCAAACCAGGAAGGGCCTTTTAATGTTAACAATTCACTTGCAAAAAAGAAGATTTTGAATAAAAACCTGCTTCTGCTCTTCAGCACAGTCTAATCCTAGAAAACTGAGTTCACGTGAAATCTGTAACCCACCTCTGGCTCTTATTGTTGAATTGTTGTTATTACGTACCTTTTTGCTGAAAATAATAATGACAAATATTATTGCAAGTGGCAGGGACATTGCAAACAGAAGTGATGAGACTTCACTGATGTGAACTTTCTTGCCAAATGTTTAATACTGCTGCCTGTCACCCCAAATCAACTGCAAACTTGTACTGCATTTGCTGGAGGCTGTAGCTCCCCAGTACCAGGTGAAAATTCCATTCCTGGGGAGATTTCTGCTCCCCTTTTGTTATTGAGTCGTGGGTTTATGGGTTGGGAAGCAGTGCTGGGCAGAAGGGGCTGTTGGTAGTGTGTCATTCTGTGGGGAGGGAAGGCTTTTCAAAGGGAATGACATTTGCCTAGTAACAGGATACAAAAAGGCAGGCGCAAGATCTGTGGTCTGTTACGAATTTGTTTGCCAAATGACTTTTTTACTGGACCTTGGGCAATTATTTGGTTGCGACACATTTTTAAGGAAATCGAGTGTCTGAATATGTACAGAGCCAGTACCGAAGTCCACAAGAGCATTTAGACATCTGACACCTGCTAGTTTTTATTTGAATTCCCATCTGTTTTTTAAGAAGTTCATCAGGGTTTCAATATCTTGTATCATGCCTGTATCTTTCAAGAGTCTAAAGAGTTTTTCAGAGCTCTGAATTTTCCAACGGTTGCAACTCCCTCACATTCAAAACTAGATTTTCAGCTACTAGGGAAGGTGTTGAAAGCAACGTGCTTTGAAATACTGGGCTTGTGGGTGTGGAGCACTTTTAAATCTGGCTTGAGAAGTCTGATTTTCAAAGGAGCTAAGCGTCCACAATTTCGACTTCCAGTAAGACTGGGAATACTCAGCACTTTTGAAAACCAGCCCCTTAAATGCCTTCTGCCTCGGCTCCCTCCTCTGTGTAACAAGGAAACAGTTGGCCCCCTCAGGACAGTATTTTGAGATGTGTTAGGTATCTTTGCTTACGAAGCACTGTTTTAAGGATATTTGCAGTGAAGTTTTTCTACCTGCTCCTCAGGAATGAAGGGAGAGGAAAAGTGGGCAGAGAGTGTGCAGCAGCTGGGGTCAGACAGTGACTCTGAGGCCATCAGCTTCATCTATTAGGGGAAACCTGTTCCATTTGCACAGGCGGCTCGGTTCAGAGAATCAGTGAAGTGCCTTCAGTGTTTCAGGTTGGCTGTCCAAATAAAATACCGCTATGGAAATAATGTTTTGGATGAGTGAGGAGAAGGGCGGAATGGGTGCTGGAAAGGCCAGACCTGGAGTAAATCAGTGTTTATGCTTCCTGAGGATTCTTAAAGAAATTAACTCTCCACCTTGGTTCTGACTGCAGATACAGCGAGAGACATGTGGGTCACAGCTGTCTTATTCCAGCTGCTCCTGATGCATCTGGGCTGCTCGCACCTTGTGCACTGGACATACAAAGGTAATGAAAAATGAAGCTCTTTGGGGGTTGCTGCTGCTGCTAAAAGACGCTCCCATCCTTTCTGTGCTGCAGAAACAACACTCAGCTTGACTCTTTTTCCATTAGTGAAAGATCTGCACAGAGCAGCTAATTTATTCCACTTTACTGATGCCTGTGTGTCTTGAAAGTGATTCTCTTCAATGTCACCCCTTTTTACGCCTTTGTGTGGTTAGGACACATTGTCAGAGTTGGCAGACAAACGAGATTCAAACAATGGGTGAAATCTTTACAATGTGTTAGAATAAAAGCTGCCCTTTGGATGATACTGGAAGGAAAAGCTTTAACTACTGCCTGTTTATTAATTTATTGTCATATTCCGTGCAGTACAGATCACTAAGAAGCACTTATTCACGTATTTATATTTTCCGTGAAATTTTATCTGATTTTCATTTGGTTTAGGGGGTTGTTTGCAGAGCTCATTGAGGTCAATGGTAGTCCTTTTATGATTTTCAGCGGGCTGGGAATCCAGCTAAACCAAAGGATATTGTTGACTAGGTGCAATATCGCAATTAGGAGACTAAGCTGTTTGCAGACGTTCTCTCTGGATTTTCTTTTGGCCAGGGTGCCTGCATCTCCTAAGCCTCCCATATTTAATCAATGTCAGGAAACAAATACTTTCAAATTGACATTACTTACACGAAATAAAAAGAAAAGAATTAGCAAATAGTAACAAATCCTTAGGTGTGGCTCTAATTGTAATAATCTGAAAATTAGGAAGATGTTGAAGTAGTTTTGAACTATTTTCTTTTTACAACAATCACCTCTCCTTCCAAACCATCTCTGCAGGATTTGAAGTCAGTGAGTTTAACAATCACATGATGATTATGCCTTAGCTCTAGCTCTGTTCGTCTCAGACAGACATGACTCTGACATGGATCAATACATTGCAGTTCTGGGGTGAAGAAGAAAAGGTTTCCTTACTGATCGTCAGTCACAGCCATGACAGAGATGCCATCAAAATTCCTACTTATCTTTAAAGTCCTAAATATAGCACTATGGAGAGGGCAAATAGCCTTGAAAGGTTCAAGCGTTTGTTAAGAGTTTCAGCAGCACCCAGACCTCTGCAGGAAAGATTCAAATTAGGGCTAAGAGGCTTAGAGCCACTGGAAAAAGGATAGCATCCAGCATGCCAGGTCTCGTACACATTTGCTTCCTCCATAGGTGACCGCAAGAGATTTTTAGTATTAAATACTTGCAGAAATGGTAAGCATGTGCAGGTGAAGCTAGGGCCTTTAGTTCTTAGTCCCACTTCAAAGGTTTGTGTCTCAGCTGGTGACACGGCGCAGGAAAAGGAGCTGGTATTAACACTTAGCATGACCTTTAAGGTCTGTTAGGCCTGGGGACCTAATCAGGGGGCATCAAAAGCTCAGAGTAATCAACGAAGTCCAGAAATTGGGATGCCCAGGTCCAATTCCACACCAGAATATGTCTCACAAATGCAATGAATCACTTTGGCATTATTTGTTGTGTGTAAAAAAAAGGGGCACCAGGAAGAGGCATAGCACTGCACTGAGGAAGGTGTGTGGGGGGGTTTGTTAATAAAAAGACACCCAGGATATCAAAGCCGCCCCAGACCACTCCTCTCCCAGAAAACATAGAAAAGGTTCCATTTATTTAAACCATTTCATTCCTATTCTTCTTTTGTTAGTTCTCTCCCTAGTTAAAAATAAGATCAGGAACTGGCAGCAAATTTGCTAAGCAGATACTTCCCACCTATTGCCCTGGTCCTATTCACTCTCACATCAGTTGAGAACCCGATTCCACACCTTTGGCAGTTGAGACGTATTTAAATCCCTATTTCTTTATGAACACTGCTTCTCTTTCGGTAGAGGTTCCATCTCCAACAATCGGTAGGCTATTATTGCAGTGCAGGTTTCTTATTTTGCAGCACAGTTGTCCTGCAGACAGAATAACATATATTTTCACTCTAGGGAAGACAGAGAACCTTTTATTGCTGCAACTCCTAATATTATAATAACTAGATTGACATGCCCTGCTGGCAAATGAGGAGAGTTTTCTGACTCCTGAGCTAACAGCAGTTCTCACCGTGTCCTAATAACCCGGTTTGTTTCTCCTCCCCACAGAAGGAGAGCTGGATGAAGAACACTGGGGAAAGCACTTTGCCAACTGTGCTGGCAAACACCAATCTCCAATTGACATCCAGAGGAAAAAAGTGAGGTACAACCCCCAGTTGCTGCAGCTGGAGTTGAGTGGTTACGATGGGCCTTTGCAGGGGGATTTCACAATGACCAACAACGGTCACTCTGGTAAGACTGGGGGGATCCTTCTCATTACCTACCTAAAAAGAGGTGCTGGTCAAGAAGTCATTGCGACAAAGCAGCAGCCTGAAACAGAAACCAGGGCATAGAGTTTAACTGGTCCTGCAACAGCTCGAGCTGTCAGTCACCTTTTTGCGAGAGAAGCTCTACAGCACAAGGAAGCAAGTGCTGCCTGTCGGCTCCAGCCCCATTTTGCCCCCCCCGAGCCATGGCTTCGTACGTGCATGGATGACTGCACGTGCAGCAGCCGGGGCCCTCCCGTGCACTGCTTCTATGACAGTCGGTGATGCTGGCAGCCAAGAGTGCAGGGAACAGGCCAGCAGCAGCAAAGCAAAGGCCTTACATTTTTGAAATACAGATGTCTTTAATGGTAGGGCTGTCCTGAAAACCCAACCCTTTTTATCCACACCTCTTTGTTAGCGTCCAGCTTTCTGTGCATCATACCGGGTTGAGTACTGCAGTGCATTCAGTGCAAGAGAGAACATACCCTCCTGCTCAGACAACTGATGGAAGAGATACCTGAACGTGACACCTTTCTGCTTTTAAGCTATAAAGCAGGCTGTAGTGCATCCTCTGGAGGCCTCCCCTGGGCAGTAATAGCATGCACTTACTACATCGTGTTTGGGCTTTAAAGGAGACTTTATGAGTTCAGGTATATATTTTCCCAGCACGTGCAGGATATGGGAACAGCTCCTGTGTGTTCATCTCAGTGCTCTGCCACAGCTAGAACACGATCACAAATCTTTTGTGGCCAGCAAGTGACACTAGGTTGAAACGCGATGGAATGAGCAAACTTTGCCATAGCAGTGGGTGGTGTTCCCTTCCAGGGCTAAGCGGATGTCCTGGGAATATGTCAAGCTCACGACACAGTGCAGAAACAGATTATTCATTTTAGCTGATTGAAGTGCTATCCACAAAGCCCATTTTTTTTCTTTTTTTTTTTTGTGAACTCACCTTACTTTGCTATCTCACCTCATTCTGCTCTCCTAGTTTTGGTAGCTTTCCCAATCACACATGAAAGCTTTCCAGAAACACATATAGGAACCAGAGAAACAAAAGGCAGTTACATTTCTGCAAGATATTTTCTCTGTTGGACATTAAAAAGGGATGAAAGGCAGCTAAAACATTATAGATTGACCCTTTCTTTCAGTGAACTACAAGACTGCAGGACTATAGTAGGGAGTAGTATTTGGGGCATACCGACTCCTCTCTGCATTCAGAAAATGCATCTTTTTTCCCCTGTGCAATAACAAAAACTAGAATTGATAGGAATGGAGAACCATAGTTCAGTAGCAAGTTTGCATCCAAGGTCTGGTTGGATACAGGTCATACAAAGCACAACACCGAGGAGAATCCCTCCCTTATAGTCAGAGGACTGTTATTTCAGATCTCCGGAAAGCAAGCTAAAGCACAGCATGGGTTAAAAGCCTTGCCTTCGGCCACACAGTCTCAGGGAAAGGCTTGTCATTTAGGAGGTCCTGGATTCTCCTGCTGCAGTCTGTAATTCATTGTCTAAATAATTAATCAGCTAGTACTGTTGGGATAATGCTTTTGGACTACAGATGAGCAATGAGACAATTTTCTAATAGCTGCAGTGGAGAGGCAATGGGTATTTTTGGGAAGGTGTTTGGAACATAAAGCTGGCAGCTCTTTAATCCTGTACAACAGTCCTTTCTTCCTCTCTGTAATAGAGCGAGAGAGAGAGAAATACGGTGCGAGAGCAAGGACGCGAAGTGATGAGAGACATACTGCCCTCAGAGGAAGACTGTTGTGATTTTATTTCTGAAAATCCTAACTCCTGTTTGTTGCCCACACAAGCTCAATGTTCAGTTAGAAGCCCTCATGTCAGCATTGCTACTCTGACTGCCTATAAATTATTTGCTACAGGTTTAGCTTTCAGATCTGACCGCAGGTGTGTATTTTCGTGTTCTTTTGTTAACATCAAAACAATGATTTTCCAATGCAGGGCATTTTAGTAAAGAACAAAGGCAAATGACTGTCCTTAGTCACAGCTCCTGTGAAGTCAGGCTAGGTTTTCCTACTGGCTTCAGAGAGATGGGACAGGGTAGCAATATCGCTCACGGAAGATACTCCACTGGGCCACAACAGAAAGCATTCAGCTGATCTGAAAGGGACAGGAGATGGATTTATCAACC
>JANZLQ010000001.1:4790250-4827631 GCA_026212715.1 Elanus axillaris
CACGGAAGATACTCCACTGGGCCACAACAGAAAGCATTCAGCTGATCTGAAAGGGACAGGAGATGGATTTATCAACCAGGACAGGAGATGGATTTATCAACCGGGCTCTCCATACAGGCTCTCAGGATCTGAAAACCGAGTGTCTCACCTATGAAGCCAGCTACACTTTCTCTGTAGTTGTATACCAGGCTAAATCCCACCTGAGAAAGCCTATTTGCAGCAGTGCAGAGTGTCTGTATGCAATCACATTCACACAGATAACCTTAACAAAGCCTTTTGTATTTGGACTTAGTTTTGTTTTTTTTTTAAACAGGATTGGTCCTCTAGCAGGTAGCAAGGACATGCACAGCTCTGGATGATTCAAATGTCATCCACGCAAGACGTGCATGCTTCCACCAGCAGCAGATTTGTTTTAGAACGGGGACCTCAAGTGTGGCCTTCATTAACTCAACCACCTCAGAGGCCAGAGATGGGAAAAAAAGGCTCACTGCACGTGCTATAATCAGTAAGGCAGTAATGGACAGGAGTTCAAACTGCAGAGCGGAAATGCTAGAGAAAGGCACAGTTACAGTCAGAGTCACACTGCTTCATCTCAGCCAGTTTTGTGCTGCCTGGCAAAACTAGAACTAAGCAGGAGTAAGGCACTTCCAGCTCAGAGCAGTAATACTTTCCACACGCACTTTACACTGGTGAAAAGTAGAAGCAAACTGGGCTGTTACCTACCTTCATGCTTTCAGCAAAGTATTTGCATAAAATACCTTACAGAAGACTTAAGCTTCCCATAAACTCAGAACACAAGTCTCCAGCTGCGTTTGCAGAAATTTAGAAACCACAGTGAGGTACTTGAGGTAAATAACCCTAATTATGAAAGGCAATCAGCAGAGATCTTATGTAAAAAGGTAGACAGTTTTTTTCCCCCACTCTAGACCCTTTGGTATGTTACAAGGAAACATGTTTTCATCTTGTCTGTCTGCGAACAGCTTAAAGACAAAAGAAACTTCTCATAAACCCAAACTATGACTAATGAATCATCAACTGTGATACCTTTCCGCAAAGATAGTTGCTATTTTTTTTTTATAACAGGCTCTGGGCTTTCATTAGGATGAGCCAATTCTCTATTTTTGCTCCTAAATTTAGTGTATTTATTAACATAATATATGATATGTAGCAGTATATTAGCAGAAATGTTTTGTAGCCTCTTTGTGAATACTCCTTGGCACAGAGAAGCAAAGAGATTTGTCTCTGCAAATCCTTCAAGCATTAACACAGCTTTTTCAAACTTACAGGGCTCTGGCCCACTATGCCTGTTCCTGGAAGATGCAGGGTCCAAAACACTGGAAATTACGATGACAGGTTATATAAGGCCAGTCAGTTTGTTGATTTCTATCCCCCTTTTCTTCCTCGGAAATAAAGTAGTTCACAGATCTGCACACAGCCTCGAAAGACGTGACGTACTGTGCAGGAGATTAGCATTAAAGCACCCTTATTACTGCTTAAGGAAAAACCCAGAGCTGCTCAGATGGAAGAAAAGTCTGCAGACGCAGCTAGTGCCCAGTCATCCTTGTGCCTGGTGTGGTCTTTGTGGTGCAGAAGCCTGAGGTCAGGAAGGATTTTAAGCACACCTAGCTTTGAGCTTCAGTGCTTTTCCTTGCATATTAGAGTTCCCTGAAAGCGACTGTGCCAGCTTATTTCAGAGAGCGCGTTATTGGCAGACAGCACTAGGCACTGTAAGCATGGCTACAGGAATGGGCATGGCTGCACCCACTGCCGTCTTCAATCCTGTTTTTCAGTTCAGATTGATTTGCCACCCACCATGCACATCTCCAGAGGGCTCCCAGGCCTCTACACAGCTGTACAGATGCATCTGCACTGGGGTGGCCTGGACCTGGAGACCAGCGGCTCTGAACACACCATAGATGGGATGAGATACTTTGCAGAGGTACTTGTGAACGGAGCGGTCTGGAGGGAGGGTGCGTTACAAGTATGGCAACTGGAAAATGGGAGGCTGCAGCCCACAAAGCCTGCAGGAAGCAATGCAGAGGCAAGTGGGAGAAACAGGGTTCCCATAAGTGCAGGTGGTCGGTGCAATGCAACGGCTGAGCCTGATGGTGCTGGCACAAAAGACTCTTAAGAAAAGCCATCGCAATAGCACTAATATCTTTCAAAGAAGGGGTTGTTCTTCCACATTCGTCACAAACCTATTAAACTAAAGGTCTATTTGCCTGTGAAGCACAAGCAGCAGGAGATGGGACGGTGACTCTCCCTTCAGCCTGTATTTGGTCCTTTAAAGCACCGAGGAAGCCATTTATCACTTCTTCCTAAATGACCCTTTCTCTCTTCTGACAGCTGCACATTGTCCATTACAACTCAGCTGACTACTCAAGCTTTGAGGAAGCCAAAGACAAACCAAATGGATTGGCTGTGCTTGCCTTCTTGTATGTGGTAGGTTTGATTCCCAGGTTGCTGAGCAAAGCCAGTCTGTGATCACTGTTTATACTACAGTTGCAGTCTAAGCAGGTCCAGACATCAGCAGCCTGTACTAGGTTTGCACTTTCATCCTAAGAGATGATGTCTGACACCAGTTTGAGGAAGCTGTGCCATAGCAGGACTGTTCTTCCCTTATGTCATCTGGGGTTCACACTATACCAGCCAATAAAACTTGGGAGCCCCAGAAAAGTTTGCCCCATGAGAAGTACAGATGGATTATCAGGTGTAGCAGCTGGCTTTTCCCTGCTGTACCTCAAGGCTTTGCTCTGTTTTGCAAATGGGAACACTTGATTTTGTGTGCATTTAAAAGCGGTGAAAAAGGATCCTTACAGTTAACCATTGTACCCGAGATCTATGTGTATACACCTTATCATGCCTAGGATTGTCCAGCCTATCAAGCGATCTGCGATAGTATTTGTTCTTTTTATCTCCCAGTTCATCAATTAGTCCTCCAAGGTGATTAGTAGCATAGAAGGACAGGCAGGTCACTAACCTTTTGTTCAAGTTTCTGTGCTGTGTTTAGGATGGGCACTTTGAGAATACTTACTACAGTGAATTCATTTCCAAACTGGCAAAAATCAGGTTTGCAGGTAAGACTTGGGAATGCCTTTCTACATATTTGATATTCTCAAAGCCTGTGCATATGTACTGGGTCTGGGGACAGACATTTTGCTGCTGCTTTGCTTGCAATTATGTGGCCCGGCATCCTCAGCCATGCACAACTTCACAGCATCCCTGCCCACTTATCTCAAACAGCAGCCCACACATCACGGCGGCATCGAAGATGCTCAAGGCAGCAATAAAAGTACTCCTGGTAGGTCTACGCAATACACTGCGGCACCATCAAATAACCTCCTACAATCCTGCAGTCTGTACAACCCAGACAGCAGGTGCTCTGCTGCATTAATACACTCCGCTTCCTGTGAGAACTAACAGCTACTGGGGCAAAGCACTGAGGTGCAGTTGCCCGCCGCCTCCAGGACCCCAGGTATCTCTGAATGGCAAACTGTAGATCCACTGAAAGGACCATTCATTTCCCTCCATCTTCATCCAGTTCTGCCAAAGGTCTAATATACCAGTGGTCTGGGCAAAGTGATTTGCCAACCCCAGCTTTAACACCACTCTCGCCTTTCTCTTTGTCACCCATTAATTGTTAATACTGTCTCTGTTTACTTTTGAGGTCAATCAACAAAGCTCATTTCTCTGGATGTCCAAGCCATGCTGCCAGAAAACCTCTCGCACTTCTACAGGTACCAGGGCTCACTAACAACCCCACCTTGCTTCGAGAGTGTGATCTGGACCATCTTCCATTCTCCAATTGTCCTGTCACACACGCAGGTGAGTGATAACTGTTTACCAGACAGAGCAGCTTCTCTTTCCTCCATGCTTCGTCTTCCTACACAAGTTTCCTTTTCTGTCCTCCAGCGTTTTGGGGAAAAGCCTGACAGAGGAGCTAAGAGGGCGTTTCTCACATAGGGCTTTTGGGACAGACTCCTAAGCGACTGGAATTACAGGTGGCTGTAATGACACTGTGATGCTCTATCACAGCAAGGGTCAGTTTCTGCATAGCAGCGGTTTACCTGAGGTCTGGTGAGCGGTAACAAAGCTCTCTGCTCAGTTAAGCTCAACCATACTGAAGCGCTATGAAAAGGAAGAGACCAGTCAGAATCAGCAAGGCAAAAATTACTGCAAGAGAGTCCAAAACCACCACCCCAAATAATAAAAGAGCCATTCATAACTTTAAAATAATTACAGAATAATTGGCACATTTTAAAAAGAGTATTTCAGGTTTTTTCTTGTCTACACTTACATTGTGCAGCTAGATTGGATCATTTCAGGAGTGGCCCCTGCTGTGAGTTTTGGCCGTGTGACAGGAGAGAGTTATCCAGGCTCCAGCAGAAGCATTACAGGGGACTTGGAGTGCACAGGAGCACTGGGCAGTAACCCCACTTGTCTCAGCAGCTGAATACCATCACATGGCAGGATCCCCTTCTCTCCTCTCTCTCTGCCTTGTCAGGACAAAGGCTTTAGCAGGGGAAAAAAAGCAAACACGAGTCAAATAACCTTCCTGTTAAGTCTTACAGAGTGGTTCATCTTCCTTAATGACAAAGAAGCACCAGAAACATTTTCTTCTAAGGAGAACAACTTTATGAAGTGGAGACTACAGTAGTGGAATATCACAGTGTGTTCCCATTTGAAAGAGAAATACCCTTTTTGGCAGGGGGAAGGCTAGTAGGCACTTGTGAGAAAACAGTATGCTACAGAAGAGCAGCAAAATCTCCATCCATGCATACTATCAGGCAGGTGTTAAAAACTTCCTTCAGGCAAAATATCTTTATAATGAGTTAGCTGATAAAAGCCCTCATGTTCTGTTCCTTTCCCCTTCTAATACTCAGCAAGACACCCTGTGGGTTCCTCTGTAATACATCGCTGGGTTTAGTCCTGAGCTGCAGAATCTGCACTGCACTTCTAAGCAAAACTGTTGTTCCCATTGCCCTCCGTAATAAGCCTGCGTTGCTCACAGATCAGCCTCCTAGAGAACACCTTGCTGGACTGGCAAAACAGGACACTGCGCAACGACTACCGGCATGCTCAGCCCCTCAACGGGAGGGTGGTGGAGTCCTCCTTCAGAGCCAAACTCACCCAAGGTAAAGGGAGTCAGCAGGCAGGACTCGGGCTTTCCTTGGGGAGGGTCAAGAAACCTATGTGGAAAGAGTTAAGTTACAAATCACTTAAGCTAGGCGTGTTGGAGACCACCTTTCCCAGAATTAGCAGTGTAGCAGCGTCCCTGCACAGCAGGTGGAGATGACCCGCATGCCTCTTTGCCCCCCCCACCCCCCAAAACATCTTGCTTCTAATGGTGAACTGGTGGCTGCAGGTTGTGTGCCAGGCCTTTGTTTTGCCTGTAATGGTGTCACACAATCTCCCACGATAAGTGGTACCACGTGGCACCACAGAAGAGTACTAGGTTCAGGTGTGTCTGCACCCATACGGGTGAGGTACACTAACCGTTGCAGAAACAGTTCTGGCATGGCTGATTAGCCAGGCACCATATGGAGGTGAGACGCTGCATTTTAAAACAAAGGTTTTCCCAAAATCTTCTACAAACAAGGAAGGAGAAAAATCTACCACGTGCAGGTCCTGGCCCTCTGTAAATTCAGCTGTCTGATTACTCTAGAACAATGCCATGCAGATGAATTTGACCTCAGACTGGAACAAATCCAGATGCAGCTCCAAGACATGAAGAGAGAGTTGCTGAATGGAGTGAGCCACGTAGGTAAGAAACGCACATCTGTGGCCTAAATCATTCACAGGTTTGGTACGGGTATGTGCAGGTAGAATTTTGTCCCATATCAAGGCCTGCTGATGGAAATTCTTCAGCTACAGCATCATTAAAGCTCGCCCTAATCTAGATACTCCCACAGCAACTGCAGCTTTCTCCTGCAACATGTAAGCACGTTATTACAAACGGTGAGGAATTTAAGCTCACAGTTCCCCTAGGATAAACAGTCATCATCTCTGTTTTACACAAGATGAGAAAAAAGGGGGGGAAAAGTTATTTTCCCAAACAGTTGGGTGAGGGGGCTAAGCTTTTCATCATTTCAAGCACCTTCCCTGTTGGTACAGCACACGCCAGTAACTGCGGCTCAAGACAGCTAAGACTGCCCCAACCCTGCCAGTTCCTATGGGTGTATTCTTCAGGATTTGGGCTGATTCATAAGCACAGCAGGAAAGGCAACAGCTGGCTTTTTTGTTATTTCAGGTATTAAATCCAGCACATTTCCAGCCTTCTACTTCCCTGTGGAAAACATTGAGAGTTTTGTGAATGTTCATCCCCTCCATAATATGTCTCTCCAAGCCTTCACCTTATGTTTCTGGACAAAAGCCCAGCATGCTGGCAGTCAGACTGTTCTTTCCTACTCCACACAGGAGAGGGATAACGAGATAGTGATAACCGTGGGCACAGATGTAGGATTGTGGATAGGAGGCCATTTCATCAGCTTCCCCCTGTACCACAAGGAACAAGATTGGCTGCACTACTGCATGGCATGGGCCTCCGAGTCTGGAATGGCAAATATATGGCTCAATGGAGCAGCTGGCAAAGCAAAGAGTATCCAGAAGGGGTATGTGAGCCAGGCTGGAGGGACGCTTGTCCTTGGGAAAGACAGAGACACTCTTCTTGGGACGTTCTCCAATGGTTTTGCAGGCTGGATGACTCACGTGAACCTGTGGAGCCAAGTTCTCAGTCCTGCAGACGTTCGGGCACTCGCACTGTGCAAACCAGGGGAACTGAAGGGAGATATCATAGCATGGGGAGAAACCTCCATGACCCTCTTGGGTGGGGTGGTTCTGGAATCTGACACCAGCTGTCAGTAACCCCAACTTTTTTTTTTTTTTCTTTTTTAAAGCAGAAGAATCCAAACTGCTTGCTGTGGAAACTGAGAAAAACTTAGATTTTTTGCTTGTTTTCCTTCTGCTTTGTGTAGGCCCACTATGCACCTGCTAGTGTTCCACGCCCTTTTAACAAGAGAGCAAACCTCCATCGGTGGGACAGAGGCAAAGAACAGAGCAGAACTTGGCACAGTCCACCACTTCGCATTGTCACATCCCTCCCAGGAGTTTGATTTAGGTCCCCATACACAGATCTTCCCACGTGCCAAAGAGGTGCCCTCTTTGGTCAAAGCAGCCACTTTCTCCAATAAAGTTTCTCTCACATCCTTCACCCAGTCTCAGTTTCTCACCATCTTCCCTGCATGCATCCTTCCTTCCTATTTCTCCCCATCAAATCACCACCCTTTCCCCTGCAGACATATCACATAGGAAGGGGCACGTAAAGCCCTTGCAGGACAGAGTGAGGCTCCTATGCAATCATTATGCTTTGATCAGTGGCATGCCTTCTTTTCTGTAAAGGCACGTAGAGCATGGAAACAGCCTTTTTCAACATGTACGCATCACAAGTTTGAAGGCAGGTATAAAACTCATTTTCTAAGGTTAAAGTAAATCATCTGAAGGACACTCTCCATCGACAACACAAAATCCATGCCAGGCTTTTCAACAATTCTGCTTTTTTCAAAACCAAGGGCAGCAACCCCGCATAACAACTAAATAGAATTTCCCCATGTTAAATTATGCCATAATTAACCCTAAAACCCCTTAAACTAATAAATACTTTAAGAAACCCTCCATTTTTATCAGTGTGCACTTTAGTTTCTTCTGAGAATCACCACTTAGTCGTTAGACCCAGAGCTTTTCCGGACCAACTTAGCCTTCAGGTGGAATGGTGCCCTTAGGGGACACAACCAGAAACCGGAAGGACCAAGCTCCACACCATCTGAAGACTTTTTCAAGTGGTTTCAAGTACCTGAGGCTGAGTTATTTCAAAAACTGAATTTAAGCAACTCAATGTGAGAAGCTAAAGACAAGTATGGACACGTTTGCCAACACAGGCTCCAACCTGTAGCCCACTGCACAGGACTCAACCCGAATTTGACTCTTGCAATGCAGCAGGCAAGTTCTTACCCTCAACTCACATTTCTACCTGGTTTATGAATGTTAAATCATCTTTTAAAGTTTGGGGACATTGGAAACAGAATAAAAGTCTCTGATTTGATATGAAAAAGATTCATTTAAGGCTTTATCTTTTCCAAAGGCACTGAGAGCAGAGGCTTTCTTTGTAAGGATTTGAATAAAATCCACATTCAGTCAAGAACCATCAGAAGTTTCAGTTCAATACCATGTATGTCTAGAGGGATGAAAGAGCTTCAACTGGCTCATGCATACAGAGTAGGGATGTGAGGGTTATTAAAGGATTAAGAAAGGGACTGTTGCTCTTTGGCAACTGAAGTGTAAACACTAGGGAGTGAAATGAGCTGAGCGCCACTGGAGCAAATGGGTCTAAAATGGTTGTGAATAAGCATCAGCCAGACGGATGACTCCTAACCTCAAGAATAAGGCTTTGGAAGGACTCACCAGCAACAGCCGAGGACTAGGTTTGATTTTAAGGACAGAGTTGGGTGAGCATGGTGGGGGTGAGATTATAGGGATACGCATTTCCAGTCTAGCGGTCATTTGAAACACACAAAGGAAGGACAAGAGTTAACAGGATACATGCCATTATCAGCCTGCCTAACGAACTACCTCAGAACAACTGACAGTCTCTCCACCCCGGAGGACCAAAGGCCAGGCATCACTCACACCAGACCCTCAAATACATGAATGACAGTGCACTCCTTGCACACAAGTGACCAAAACCCAGCCCAGGTGCTGGCTTGTGTCACCCGAGGTGTGTCAGTCAGGATACCAGGGACATACATCCCCTTATGGCATAGATTACTTGATCACAGGAACTGAGCTGGCTGAGGACATTGCCCTTTCTTTGTGAGGAATACCATGAATGGGTTAATTTGTCTTGGCAGTGGCTATGCCACGGAGCAGAATGGTTCTGCTAATTACTCAAAATGAGAACACTCTCAAGACAAAACGGCTTATTTGGAAACTCCTACTGTGGGAAATTTGCAGAAGATCTGAACAAAGATCACTATCAAACTGATGAATCGATGCACGCATCCATATATTTGTTCTCCCACTGAACAGATCCTGAAAAATATCTGGGCCAGGCCAAACGGTGGGCTGGGTCACAGTTTGCTGCTGGAGAATTTATTCTCTGCCTGCCTGCCTGGGACAATGTGGAAATCCTTAAGCTCTTCTTTGTCTTCCTGAATCTCCACCTTGTTCCTCCTGGCCATGATCCTGTTGATTTCCATGAATGTTTTGTTCTTCGTCTCAGGAACTACGAAGAAGATGTAAACTATAGTGGCGAGGCAGATGGCACAAAAGATGAGGAAGCTGTAGGGCCCCAGTCCAGCCTAAGGCAATGAAAGAAGACAGAGCAGGGATCAGGGCAATACTCCAGTTGCATTCACGACATGATTAAGACATGCTGAACCCCTGATGTGCACATATTTTAAGTTGAAGGACTAGAAGTTCGGGGTGGTTCTAAATTCTGCCTTCTCATACCACCACCATGGCTTTATTGGAAACGACCGTGGATTTACTGGAAAAGGAGCCTGAGGGTCTGTTGCATAAATCAAACTAAACTCACCAGGCCCCTTTGCACAGGCTAAAATCCGCAACTGTAGCAGTTTGAGTCACTACTGCTGGGGATCAGTTTGAACTGGTGACCTCGAGATCAAAAGCCGAAATTGGCTCCCTGAGACACGCCTCCCCTCCATCACCCAATGGAAGATGGGGAATTTGCCATCTTTTCCATGCTCCTGAATTCAGGATCAGACATTCACCTGGAAAAGTAATTGCTTTCTTTTAAAGCAGGTACAACAGTCAGATACGATTAAAAAAATGCTGATTAACATCAGTTTCTTGCCCTTAATGTATAATCCTGCAAACAGGTACTGGGAACCAACCTGGGCATTTACAGCTCTCAGGATTAAAAAGGCTCTCCAAGAACACGGGGGTGAAGATACCAATTCTAAGCTGAAGTCTTGCCCTGTTGTGTTGTGATTGCATCTTACCTCCATGTAGAGGAACACAAGCCCCACGGTGAAGTTGCATAGCCAGTGCACAGACCCCCCCACCATGAACGCTGCAGGCCGGGACGACTGCAGGAACATCTCAGTGATCATCACGAAGGGAATTGGACCTGGAAGGTAGTTGCGTATTTGGAAATCCCAAAAGGCAGTTCTCCCACTCTGTATTCCTAGATTACACTATTCGTTTCGGTGGCAGGCAGTGGTTTCTAAACTACTAGTGTTTAGAAACACCCAACAAATCAAGTAAGTGATTACATAAAAAAAAAACCCAACACAACAAACAACAGGGCAACTAAATGACTCTCCTAGGCTCACACACTGCAGTCAACCTCTTGTCTCCTATGGTTGCACCTTAACCATGAACCCATCTCCAGCCCAAATTGTAAAATAAGGTTGATAAACAGGAACTGTCTCTCCAGAGAGTGCTCTGTGAGCGGCAACTAAGCAAGTTATTGCTTCTTGAAAAAAGAAAAACACAGGCCAACACATGCAGGTGTCGGAAAAACACCTCGTGGAACAAGCCCTCAGGCCCGTGCCCTGCAGTGCCGCCCCGTGGCATGGTTAAGCAGAAACAGACCGTGTTCTTATTAACTGGGTCAGGCCACAGGTCCAGCTGACCTGGTGTTCTCCCTCCAGCAATCTCCCTGCCCCCAGCGCTTGAATCTGCCTGATGGCATGAATGGAAAAGGAAAGGTTGTATGTAGTTCCATCTGCCAGTGAAACCCCTGCAGGAGTTTCAGAACTGCACTGCTGCATCCAGCAAGAGCCTTCCGAGCTAAACAGACAACTCCACCACGCTGAGAAGCTGAGTCAGGACAAAGCCTTTCCAATATCCACACCTATCTGCACAGCCCCTTTCTGCAAAGTGATCCGCAGGCCCACGCGTATAATTTGAGTTGCTTCTAATTGGATTCGTTGCCTACAGATGCAAGCATGCAACATCTCTGCCCATTTGGTAGGGCTCACTATCTCAGCGCAGTTTTGCTCCCGATCTTACGCAGGGCATCTCAAGCCCAAGCACAATTGTGTGGTTGAAAGCCAGATGCTCCCCTGCCTCACCGACACAGCCAGCCAATCACTGGAACATAAACAAGCCTAGCTGACAATCAACAAGGTACATGGCCACACAGAGAAGAAATTCAGTCTCCGTGGATGAGCTCCCCAAAGCTTTTGATTTGAAATTAAACGTAACGCTTGGCTTCACCCAACTTGTGGAGCAGACCGGACTAGAGCGTGCATACTTACTGGCTCCAATAGCGTGTCCGATGATGTAAACAATGACACACACTATGCTGAGGTAAGACATCCATGAGACAGTGCTCTATGAAGAATTTAATCATAGGTTAGACGCAGTTCCTACCCGAACATCACCAACATGTTCAAAGCACTATTTGTAGTAAGATTTGAAGGCATTCTAAAGCCCGTGTCACCCTCCATTGCCAGATATGTCCATACTTAGCCATGAAAATCATAGCCTGGGTATGATCCTTCCTTCCAACAACTGGATGCAACAGGTATTAGGAATATGACATACTGGAGGTAGTATTCAGGCAGGCAAGTTCATAGCTTCTCCTGGGTTTACTTTAGGTAGAGATACAAGTACAGAGACCTTTCATACTGTCCCCTCACCACCAGGGTGTAGAAGAAACTTCAAAATATACCGGTGGCCTTCTCCCTGGAAGGTCCAGAAATGCATTCGTGGGCTCACCTGAGCCATTCAACTACGCACCTGGAGATTGAGGGCCAAAGTTAACACTGCACAGGAGACACAGCACAATCCAAAACCAGCAAGGAGAAGGATTCTCCTCCCCAAGGACTCCACAATGAAAACCTGGGAGAGACAGAATGGGGTGAGAAACCACACACCTGGGGCACAGCACTTCTTATTCCAGCAAAATTTATTACGGTAGTCTTTGTCTTATAAGAAATCCAGTGACATTTCCACCATCTACTGATGGATTGTGGGTATGAAGTCACCCAGAAAGTGCAAAAAGCCGGATGTGTCAATAACGCTGAGAGAATAGGCAGGGCATTCTTCAGCACCCAGTCCCAGTGAGAACTGCGTGGAAGCCCTGCATGGTAACACTGGAGAGCAAAAAAGAGCATACCAGCCTGGAGACCACAGACTGAAAACTTCTGAGGCGTCTGAGAAGTCATCATGGTTAATCACTTTGGTTACCTAGCTGTCTTCAACCAAGGGACACTGCAGGGCACCTACTGTGCAAAGCAGCTCACACTATGCGTAAATCAACTAATTTAAACAGTGATGGACAGGGGAGACTGGACAAGCTAGAACTCGAAGAGCCCTAATAGAAACTTACAGCGATCAAAGTCACGACGACGTTGATGGCTCCTATTGACACGGTGACATACTGAACATTGTTGCTGTCCACGCCTGCCGACTGGAAGATTCTGTCTGCATAGTAGAAGACCTGCAGCAAAACCACAGCTGTGTTTACATGTGGCCCAAGGCAGAACACAGGAATCCCATTCTGGCTGCTTTTACACCCTGGAACTGGTGCACAGAATCCTGAGAACAAAATATCCTTGATTTCTGGAGACGTTGGTGTTCGGATCCAGGCACAAGCACCTTCCTCAAAAAACATCCAAACTATGCTTAACAGGACAGCTTGACCCTGTGTCTAGTACACGTGTGTACTGGATTTGGTACGAGGCAGGGTCAACCCACCATAACATGATGCAGAAGCAATGGCCCTGATAAAGGGGTACCTCTGTGTCCTAGGTTCTAGCTCCTGCGTCAGCACTGGCCCACATCATCCGCTCTCAAGTCCCATCCCTTTATTACTCACCCCACTGGCCTTTTCCACATGCCTTCCCACTCACCGCATTAACCCCAGAGAGCTGCTGGCCCATCATCATGACAACGATAGAGATGAGCTGCCACCGCAAGCCTCTGAAAGTGCACAGGCTGAGTACAGAGAAACGTCCTTCTTCCTTTTCCGACTGGTCTTCTTGGCGCATTTCTTCTATCTCATCATCCACATCATCCCAGCCTCTCAGCTTCCGCAGAGCTAGTTGGGAGAGGAAGGCGAGTTACGGACCCCAGAGAGCAGGTCTACTGTGAGCTCTCCTGCTTCAAATCAAGACAGAACAATATGTAAGACACAGGCAGCAGTGCTTCCGTGGTGGGGATACAGGGATTCACAAATGCAGAGAAAGGAGCAACATGGCAGGAATTCCATCCAGCAGCAAAGCGTCAATGAAGAATTTCACGCTTGCTTTCTTCACCGTTGATCGCTGTCAGTCGCGTCCCACAGTCAGATCTACCCCGTTCCACCTCCCCTTTCATTAAAGGATGATGCTGTACCTTGTCGTGCTTGCTCTTCATTGCCCTTTTGTATCAGCAGGTATCTGGGACTCTCCGGGAAAAAGGGCAGTATAAGGAGCTGAATTAGCGATGGGATCCCAGTGAGGCCCAGCAGCACAGGCCAGCCTGCAACAAGCGAGACAAGATGACAACTGTGAGAAATCTTTCCTCAGCGGAGCCCGCAGAAAAGTCCCGAGCCAGGGCTTTACCTTCGGCATTCCCAAGGATGCTGTTGAGACCAAGGATCTGAGCTACAAGGATCCCGAGAGTGATGAAGAGCTGGGGTACTACCCCGATAGCACCTCTCAGATTTTTAGGGGACATTTCTCCAAGGAACATGGGAACCACATTGGAAGCCAGACCTAGTAGTTAGAGAACAACATTAGACATGCAGCTGCCTGATGTCAGCACACTCACCATCTGCAGTAAAATGCCGTTTCCCCATGGGAGACCAAAGTGATCCCTGCTGGACCACGAGACATATGGAAACTTCATGCCCAAACCCTTCTGCTCCAGCTGAAGATTAATGTCATCCTCTGGCCAGTGAATAAGCTGTGCATGTTTTCCTCGCTCTTCAGTGGAACATGGGACAAAAAAATTCATGTGGCATTGGTTTACTCAGTAGGTGGGGAGGTTCAAAAATCCATCACTGCAGCTGGTGCCCTCCAAAAGGCCCAGGAATCTACCTTTCTTAAATAAAGATGTTCATCCCGCTACCCCTCTGTTCGTAGGTAACGCAGTCACCTTCGCCAAGGCTGTCAATATTACACTCCCATATCTTAAACTTAAGACAGGAATCATCTCTGTAGCTAAGATGCAGAGGCATTCCCATGTTGGAGCTAATTCTAGGAGTCTGGATTGCTTCACCCATCTCAGCTAAAAACCAGTCAAAACACAGTAGGAAACCAACCACACGTGCAGGATGGGCAACCTGCCCACCTTCTGGTGCTTTGAGGGTCTAGCTTATTAACTGCTCAGCAGCAAAGCATTTTAGGAGTCCAAGAAGGCCAGCAGTAGCCCGTCTTGCCTACAGAGCTGGCAGATAATTTGGGGGCTCTCGGTATTCATCTTCCTAAAAGTAGCTTTCTCCCAGCAGGGTCTGCCAAGTACTTCAATACAATACACGCAAACAAAAAAAATTGTGTGCTACTACTTCAGGTTTGGAAACAAACTCAAAGTGTGAGAGAGGAATTTCTACTGCTTCTAAAATATGAACAGAAACCAGTATCCAAACAAGCTGATGTGAGGGTGGAGGGATGTGACTTCTTGCTGACTTTTAAAAATTCACTACTCCTTTAATCGCTCAGTAACATTTTGCAGAGAGCTTTGCTGGTCTGAGATCTCTTCCAGGTAGCGTGTTGAAGTAGGTATTTCTACTCAAATAGGACACTAAGCACCCAGGTTATTTTGAGGAACATTGCCCGGTTACCCACAGTAACCCCAGCGAGCCGTCAGCTCCCATGCTTACGCTATAAATCCTGGCATGCAAAACCCAAACTCTGGGAGTCAAATGACCACACGAGACTCTTATCTTACATTTCTACAGTTCCTAGCCTTCAGGAACTTGGAGTTACAGAGGTGACCAAGCTGTTATCTGAAAGCCAAAAGGCATGGAAACAAGTAGTAAAGCAACTAGAAAACATAAAACTAAACTCATGAGGTGTAGTGTTTTGAGTTCACACTCTCTCCAGCCTTTTAATCGCCCAGGTTAAAACACGCTAGCACTGACTCTGGGACGATTGCATTCAATTAACGGTGGCCTTCTAACTGTTCAGACCCATGCTGATCCAGCCTCATCAGAGGGGCCCTGTATACACCAGAGCTGCCCTTTTGCTGGGCAGAGTGATGCTTGGACCCTACCAGATCCTGGAGCGGACTGGCTTGGCTGGGCAGCTTCCCTCCCCAGACACAAATTCCACAGTTCAAGGTAGATCAAGCTGGGAAGGGCAAGTCAGGACAGCTGGTGCAGATTCCTTTGTCAGTTATAAATAACTGGAAAGAGGTAATCACACTTAACTGGTCCCTTAGTATTTATTCAGAGAACCAATGCTCTTAGGAGCAGCTGCCAGGCTTCGGAGAGTCAAAAACCAAAACGAAAGCATTGGACTAGATACATCTCCTGCCTTAGCACACCAACTGCAATTGCTGTATGCTACAGATCAAGTTGTTTTCCTATGTCAGTTTCTTGTTTTCTCGTTTTATCTTCACAGGATATCCCAACTCGCTCCTAAACCGTGAAGCACATTGGTCTCGCTAGCCCAAAGCCAATTAATTGAGCCTAAATGCCGTTAAGACTCTTATTAGCCTGGCTCTGCACACACAGAGTACAGTACTGCATGGGGCATCCAGCCCTTCTGGGTTTCTGTTTGTTCCATAGTACTGCAGCTCTACTGGAACCACTTACACCAGCAGCTAACATACACCCTTCTCCTTGGCTTCCCACTATCTTTGCAGTAAATCCAGTGGCTCTGAACCCTTTGCTCTCCAATTTAACATTTTTCTCCTGCAGGAAGAAGAGTCAGTTCCAGGACTGGATTACTGGATCTGGCTTTGTCTACAATGACTTTGACTTAGAAGGATTATTCTGTTTCTGATTATGTTAAAAAAAAAAAAAGGCACAGGCTATCTGCTTTAAGATGTCTGGGAAAACAGATTATCATCAGCAGGCTTCCTGGATGTTGGAGCTCCAGTGCCTAGCAGATGCTTATTGCAGAGGATAGCTGCATTTACAGACACAAATCTCCTCTGTACATCTTAAATTCCAGTCTCGCTGCCATTGTTTACTAGAGGTCTTTAGTACTTATGCAACATGCAGGTGACAACTGTTATTCAAGCAAGTACAGCACTGTTACGCAGATGTGTGGCTAAAATACGCTACCTGTGACACCATCTGTTGTGAGAACAAAAGACCTTTACATAGCCAAGAATATATTTATGGCCCTCCTTTTACCATCCAAACTCTCGCTTACCTGCATATATTCCTATGATAACACGTGAAAGGATGATTACTTCAAATGTTTTTGCTAGCTCTGAGGTTCCCATAAGGATGGCAGCAGCAATGGAGAAGAGGTTATTTATCAGCAAAGTGCCCTTTCTGCAAAGTAATAGGGAAGAAAACAGATTCAGGTGGTTGTTTGTTTTTTTTTTTGTAAGATCCCAAGAGCAGATAGATCCCCTCTGTGTTATGCTGTCCGAAAATCAAACAAATCACTATCTCAAAGACTAATAAAAGAGAAAAATGGTGATTGTCCCATTTTGTCCTGCAGGGAATGAAGACTTCAGGAAAGAAGTGCAGTTTCTCCAGAAACCTGAGCAGCAGAAGCTGGGCCTGATCTCACGTCGCAGCCCAGGACTTTCATCATTGCTCTCTGCCTGGCTCAGTGCCCAGCATACAGCCTGGCCTTGACCATATTGAAACCATATAAATTCTTCTACACATGGGAGACAACACATACTGCTGAGTCCAACAACTAACCACCGGCCCATCTGCCTTGCGATCAAGGCGTGTGTGACACAGTCACGCTCCTGATGGGCTTGGCAAGCTGGAGCAACCGGTGAGTCAAGTCTTATCTGAACCCAGCAAACTGTTGGCGAAGGATGTTTAGCACTGCTGTCACGTACCGGCCACAATTGTTGACCAGAGGCCACACCATGAGGGACCCAAACAAGCCGCCCAGAGGGTACATGGACACAGTAAGAGACCAGAGCAGCGTCTGGAAACCACTGTCCATAGGCACTCCATTCCTGTTGAAGTAGGTTTGGTTGTAAAAGTCTTGCATGTACTGAAATACAGAGCATGTTTAGGACAGTAAGTAAAATTTTCATGCAGTAAAAGCTAATTAACAACAAACACCATAAAGCTTTAAACAAACATCTTGATAAAAACCAGAATGGCTCAGCTGGAAAATGAATGCAAGAGAGGGATGGAGAAGCCTGGGCTAGATAACTGTTACTACAAGTTATCCTGCCTCATTGGATTTGCCTGGTTTCCAGAAGGAAAGACATTCATCATGCCCCATCTCTGCTGGGCAAAGCTCGAACAGTAGTGCTACGGGCCTTAACATCCCCTTTCCTTCCCTGGGGGAACCACTTCTCACTGGGTGCCTGGTGACTCCAAATACGGAAAAGTACAAGCATCTGCCCACAAACACCCATAATCTAACTGTTAGGCTCCTGCCTTGTTTTGTTTGTAAACCTATTCCTAGGTCATGGTCCACTCCAGGGTCCAACCTACCGGGGCTGGAGAATTGATCACAGACACGTTGTAGCCATACTGGAAAGAAGATCCAAATGCAGACAGCAGTGCTACCAGCGCAAGCAAAAGTGTAATTCTCTGCAGAAGGGAAAGAAAACACACAAACACCACCGTAGAAGCAGGTTTGGGTTTTAGGCATAAGTGGCATTCAGTAAAAATAAAGAAATACCTTAAGACTTGCCTTCTGTGCTCTTCACTTCGTGTTACCGTATAAAGAAAGCCCAATGGGTTGTTTCCATTATAACTCATTTTGTTCTGCTTGATTTGCACATAGTCATTACAGTAATTCATTCTACTCTTTTTCTGGTATTGGTGCATCATTTGGATGATGAATAATCTTTAAGTTACCACGCTTAAAATACCACCCCGCAGGGAAAAAAAATTGCATGCAATTATTCTTTTTCCAACATGCAAATTGCTTAGTGAAATAACACAGGATATTGGCACAAAAAAAAGCTTTAAAAAGAAGAGATTTCGTATGAAGTGGCAAAATCCCTTTCCTGTTCATTTGTTCTGCTTTCACATGCTGGCTTGTTCTGCCTCCCACATTGCAGGATCAAGCTGTTTATGGATCTAATCCGATTGCCACTGAAGCCAATTAGAACTTATCCAAGTAGCTCAGCGAGGGCTTGGTTGTGGGGTGTAAGAGCAGCACTGTGCAGTTAAACAGAAGGGTGACATTGCCATCCTGGGTAGGATCACACACCAACCATGTCTGTGGGTACGCAGTCCTCAGGGTCACAAGCAACTTGCTTTTTGCAACCACTTAGTTGCTTTTCAGTCTTCAGGCTGGCCCTGCTGTGTTGACTGAGCTGTTTTGGTTTGGGGTTGGTTTTGTTGGTTTAGTTTGTTTGGGGAGTTTTTAATAGTTCACTAATATATCTCATTGCTGCTACATCACTAAAGTAATTTTTCATTCAGACACATATAATTTTCTGTCACCATCATTAGCCTTAATGTCTGCAAGGTTTTATGTCCCAACTCAGGTCCCACCTGAAGGACCTGTCATCTCCCTAACAGAACATTTGTCCAAATAGCTGCTGGTACTCCTTATATTCCTCAGAAGCTCCAGCAGCTCACCTCCAGAGGTCTGCAGAGTTTAAGGCACTGCAGGAGATCAAAAGTCAAGTCAATCTCAGACTAAGGATCAGGAGGAAACCAAGGCTTCCAGATACATTTTCTAGTAGACTGTTGACCTATTTGCTATGGGGATGAAAAGCAGGCTGCCTTGCTCACACTAAAATCCCAGGATCTCACAAGAGCCACTGGTGTTGTTCACATTCAGCACTTTTAGGAAAACCTCTGGCATACACGAGCTTTGCGCTGTGCAAGATGCCACACTAACGCTGCTGTGAAAGGTAGCCCCCCATCCAGAAGCATCTACAGCCTAAAACTGATTAGGAAGTAGGAAAGAAAACTCACACACAGAAGAGGAAAGTCACACAGAAGTTAAGTGGTAGGTCAGCTGCAGGCAGACAAGAGAGAAAATCACGAGACTCAGTGCAACACTACACTGGAGACAAACATAAACTGGGTTTAAAAACACAGGCATCTCTGCTCTCCCTGTGAGATCAATTGTGGATATGGTAGCCCAAAAGATCTTGGTCTTCTCCCTCCTCTACAAGTACCTGCAGATCTCAAGTAGCTTGTTCTGCATCTCCGTGGGAGGCTGCAGTTGGAAGTATAGAGCCCGGCACACTTACCCCCTTTGAACCTTCATCGCAGTCGGAGCTCTCCTCCTGCTTTCCTTTCAACTTCATTTCGGTGTTTGCATCACAGATGCCGAGTACAGGCTTTTATAGCCAAAACAGACAATGCAGGGGATGGAAACGCCCTACACAGAAAATCCCGCTCTGTGACTTTTCAGAAAACATCCAATCAACGGCAAGCTCTGTCGGCCAAAGTTGTTGTTGTCCGATCGTTCCCGTACTCTGTGCGACTCCCTCGTGCCTTCTCTTTCTTCTTGTTCAAGTCTGTCGCTGCTAGGTCAGACGTTCTTTTGCCAGATCCTGACCCAAAACACAGGTGCTGCCTAGCTACAGGGCAAACAGGCTCATCCGTCCAACTACAAGGGGCAGACCTGTCGCAAAAGCTGCTAGAGAAGCTGTTTTCCCCCAGCTATATGTACATCGACGAGTCTATAGCATTAGAGCTGCTGCTCCTTCATGCTGCAGCTCATGGGCAGCTGGAGAGGCTGCCTGGCACCTGCTCCGTTCCAGGGAAATGGGGCATTCCATGGGAGCAGCCTTGGCAACAGAGAGGGTGTTTGCCACCGGCCACAGTGATAAAACTGAACTGTACCAACTCTCCTGCAGCCACAAATTGCGTATCTGCTCTTGTGCTGAAAATATTGCTTGTTGTCCTACCTTGCACTGACCAGCTCGCTCAGGGCGCTTTTGCAGTTCGCAGAGAGCACGTTCATCCCCCCAAATCTGCGTTTTTGACAGTGCGCAGAGGACAGTTTTTCCACCAAAGCACATTAGTTCCTTTCCCTCTACATGCAAGGTATACCACGTGTTGCTGGCTCAGTATTAACCTCCTACCCTATGAGACTACTTCAAACAGCACAGGACTTGGTTAATAGTCCACTACAATTTCTAGAGTTTATCAGAGAAATGCAAAGTTCACAGATATCTCCAGCAGCCAGAGAAATTGGAAGCAAACCTTGTTACTGGTCTGTCTTTAACAGCCAGCTTAAAAAAAACAAACGCATCCTCTTGAGCAACAAGAATTGTTCGTGTGTCTTGCATGCATTCTTTGATTGGTCACAGCCTCCCTTCCTCCAGGTGAAAGCATTCTGCTCTAAAAATAGAAAGGGGACAGAGCCCTGTTGCTTTCAGGATAGTGGAACTTAGTCCCTAGACTTCTTGTCATTTGTTTTTTATTGCATTTGTTCTAAGTTAACATCCTCAAGGGTGCTGTTTGCTAGGATACCCTGACAGCGGAGCGCACCTCAAAAACACTCCTGTGTCTTTCAGAAACAACTCCTGCTTCAGTCCCCCCCAACACGTGGTGTCTTAACTGAAGAGAGGTGCAAACCAGAATATTCATTTTGTCCATAACCCATCGTTCTCTACCTTGCTCTGCATTCCCATTGAGAGAATGCAGCTAGCTGGCACTAACCAAGACACTCTGAGCTAACTCAGCTTTTCCCATGCTGCCTTCAAACATTGCTCAGAGCACCCCAAAACAAACGGGACAGGCCACAGCTCACTCAGCGACTAGTTAGTTCTCACTTTAACAAGTCTTTGGCCAGCAGAGGGAGAATGGAAAGTGAGCTATTCTGCCCAGGGGTGGGGAAGTTGCAACAAGGACAAACTTCTTCCACGAAATTCCTGTTCTTTAAAGACAGTATCATTCTTCTGGGAGCTCCTGGCAGAATGACGGCCACCCTGATACTCAGTTGTTAAAGGAAAATCCTCTATCATGGTCTTTAAAATTCCTTCCCTGAACTTGAAGAAATCATCGCGACACATTGAAATCACCTATGTTTGCCATCAGAAATCCTTCATCGAAGTAATTATCTGCTTGCGGCAGCAGAACACTTTGAGTATTTGCCAACCACTGCAAGAATCTGGTAACAACATCCGTAAGGTAGTAATTGGCACTGGGATGATCTTGGAAGCGATTGATGAAGGGAGACAGGATGGTGAATGAACTCGGACTTTCAAAGCAACTGCACGGATAGAACTTCTTCAACAGCCGAGATCCTATTGGACTTGGGCAAAGAACAGAGCCAGTAACAAGTAGAGAGCCAATTTTATAGGCATTTTACAAGCACATTTTCAATTTCAGCTACAGTACATATTAAGTTTCTTCTATCTGCTCTTCACCCCAAAGTGCATTTGCCTGAAGACATCAATTCAGCTCTGTATCTTCTCTGCACTTGTCCACCACACGGTACGAGATCCCATGCACGTTTGCAGGGAACTATTCACACTCAGCCCGATTGTCTGTGCTCAGAATAGGATCCCATGAAATCCTGACATCTTTGCCAAAAAATTATTAAGAGGGGAGGCTTAGTTTCCAGGAGAAGAAATCCGCTGGAGAATATCAGCGGTGAGCTATACAGAAGTGATGGTTAGATTAGGAGCTGGCAGTCAGCCACGCTGCAGTACACTGATCGCAATGCTTGCAGTAAAGAGCCTTAGGAGACATCCCACAGTGTATGTCCAGAAGAGTGACATTATCAGCCTTTTCACCTGCATTTTGGGAAGGAATTGTGTGTGGTCAAGGCCAATTCAGCATCATTTGCAGTCCTGAGTCCTTCTCAGAAGAGCCTTGGCCACACAGATGCATCCCCAAAATAAAAACAAAGGAGCAGACAGATCTGTAAACTTACCATCTCACAAGCTGTAAGCTGGTCTGAGAACTGTGCGGTCCTTTCTATTGGCAGTGCTGTGTGACCCAGAAGATGTTTCAGAACGTGTTGGAATGCTTGGATACTATTCTCCACCTGCACTTTGTTCAGCAGAAGCATCTGACTGTCCAAATACTCACGCTGCCCTCTTTGACCTTAGTGGGTTCATTTTTCAATCCAGGACAGAAATACCGACTGGGCCAGCCAAGACCTGCCTTTTGCCAGCTCCTGCCACTCTGCATTTATTTCTGTGGTTGCCTATAGCGTTGTAGGCACTACAAGATACATGGATTTCAGTGCAGCACAACAGATACTCACGCTCCTTCTCAGCAGCAGGAGTGACACGTATTACGCAACCAGAAGTCTTACAAACATTAGGTTCAGCAGCATTAGAGTACTCTGGTGTTGTCTCTGTAACTGTTCTTCATGGTGAGAAGAGAAGACAGTAGTGGCACAACCAGAAATTACTTTTCTAAGATGCTCCTCCACTTGAGCAACAAGAAGACTTATCCTTTTCTTGCAAATAGACAGTTCATTAAACACACACCTTCTAGGTTTTGAAGCAAAACAGACATTGCCTAAATCCTCCTGTACGACAGAACCTTGGTTCACTCCTAGAGCCAGGCATCATCTTGCCCAATTAGACTCAAGTCTTGGGAAGAAGATAAAAAGGGAAAAAAAGGGTAGGATTTTGCAATGATGAAATCAGTATCAACAGTACTGGTAAGTAGTATAACAGCACTGAGAATACGTATAGATGAGGGGTGAACTCACCAAGTTCTCACTACCTTCTGCCTAGGGAAAGAGCGTGGGCGAGCACCCTCCAGCCGTCGCAGCCCTTTGCTCTTTATTCCCCTCCATCCAAAGCTGCACCCTACTCCCGCCTCCTTCACACAGCCCACTCTCCTCCACTCAACATTTTCATTTCAACCAGCCAGTCTTAAAACTTCCAACTCCACTTCCAACCACCACAAGTCCTTCTCATCTTTCCGGCCTTGGTTTCCTTCCCGTCTTGTTATTTAACAAGCTCTGTTCTTTGCACACGCGGCTTTTCTTACTTGCCCTCCCCAGGCTCCACTACCATAGTCCATAATAGGCAGCCAGCACCCTCCCCACACATACAGCTCTTTCTGTCTTTATATACTTAAAACCTCTCCGTGAACTTCAAAAGACTCCCAAGAGTTACTGGAAACCAGCACCCGGCTCGGCTCCCTCCGCTTTGTTCTGGTATCAACCCTAGCCTGTGTGCTGGGCACACTGAGCACAGGAGCTCCAAGTGGCAAAGACACGCTCAAGGATGGCAATATTAAGGATAACCTGAAAGACAACCCTTGATGTGCAAGCTGAGATTTTTTCTCAAATGCTTGTCGTGCAGTCAGAAGGCAGAGTGTTGACACAAAGCACACATTGCAGGTGCCTCTGACAGAGCATTCAAAATACTGCAAGGAGCCTTCAAAGACTTCTACCACTGCAGAACTACTAACTTTCCCTCTGCTTGCCGTCTACAGCCTCTGGACTCCTTTCCTCGCCTGACCAGATCAACCGGTTCAATTGGAGGCAGAGTTACAAGTCACAGAAAAGCAGATATCCCAGACGGGCAGCACTGCGCAACCCTAGTAACAGACACTGTCGCTCAGTCGGTTGTGAATACAGCCTCATCTGGAGAAAGTGCCATTTGTCATCTCCTGATTACATAGCATTTGTAATCTCACATAGCTGAGAGCCACAGTCCATAAAGTCAAATGAGTCGAAGGGAAACAAGACCTACACACTCACTTCTCAGAGGTCTTTTCACAGCTCAAAGCAATAGGCCGGCAAGAATGAACAACGATAACGCATACTGGCGAACAGGTTGCTCCAACTGATGAGAGGTTTACATTTCTATAGGTATAAAAATAACAGGAACGTATCTACAAATAGGTAGATAACATTTGTCTTCCTGTACATGCCTTGATCTTTAAGGCAGACACAAAAGAAACCTGAAGGAAGATATTGCAACAGTTTCTCATCCAAATTCTCCAAGGTGCCGAGACCTAGCACAACATGCTTGAACAACATCTTAGTAAATAATAAAACTTTATTTTGTAAAAGTTGGAGAAAATGTTTAAAAAACAAGCAAACGAGGAGCTGTAAATAAGGTAAAACACTGTCTCCAAATAGCAAACAGAAAACTATCCCCTCCCCAGCTCTGATAGAACACTTCCAAAGCAAGAACAGACTGTAGCCTGTGCTTCAGCAGAGGACATCTGGAGTTCAGAGCACATGCCAGGCATCCTCTTGCTGCTGGCGAGGGCTCTCCTTGCTGGAGGCTGGGGTGGAACACCCAGATATCCCTGAGCACCAAGGGAGCCTGCAGAGATCAGATTTTCCCAGGAGGCAATAAGCATGCTGCCACCGCAAACCCTGATGATGATGGTGACCCCTAACCACCGAGGATGAGGAATAAACCATCAAGAGGAAGCATCCATCACCACCACCAAACAAACGTGTGCACACTATTGTCCACATTCAAGTGCAGAACAGGAGCTAGTCCGGAGCTCCGTGGAAGACCTCGCACACTAGGACTGAAATCCATGCCCAGGACAGTCCTATTCAGCAGCTACTGAAGTTCTTCTATCACTGTGGTATTTGTTTGCCCCAGAACTCATGACACATTTGCCTTGTCAGACAGAAAAGCAAAACCTCTAACAATTTTTAAGATTTATGGTGGAGGGAGAGGGGAAGGAAGGAAGAAAGAAGATCAGTCGGGATACAGCCAAACAGCATCTTCCAGAGGATCCTGAGCAAAGTTCAAGACCAAAGCAGCTGAATCTGAATGCCGAGGAGGACTGGGACCTCTTCCATTTGCTCAGCCACTCCAGCGGTGCTTTTGCCCAGGCTTCAGCTCCCTCTGTGGGACTCTGGGATGATCCTGCACCTGCTCAAAATGAAGCACAATTAAAATCCAGGACTGCTCCATCTTCCTGCAGCCAGCGCGCACAGGTTTGCCCTGAGCCAGGACAACAAGCTTGCCGCAGCTCAAGCTGCAGGGACATCACCTTGCAGCAGCTGGAAAAGGCGTGATTGTTTTCCCTTAAGCAAAGTTGGTGACAATTTTACTTCCTCTCTTCACGGCCGGCTCCAAAAAACCTGTACACAGCCCAATTCTAAGTCTCACAAAATTTAAGATTTACTATCCTGCCTTTCTGCAAGAAGTTTTTAACATAGCTCCTCTTTCCAAGCCACGTGGGATTAACACGAGGTTGAGCTACGAAGGCTGCTACTTAGCTTTCAGAAGTTTAAAAAAAGCCTTTGAAAGAGGGAAAACCTCTTGAAGTCATCTGTGCCAGAGAAGATGCTTGCTTGAAAGCCTCTAGGGATGCTAAAGAGCTAAGCCCCTCTACAACCCCATGAAACAGGCTAATGAGCTCTTGAGGACTCCACCTTCCCACGTTTACACAGCCTGTGTACAAGGGGGCTTAAATATATTAATAAACTTAATGCCAAGTCTTCAATTCAGGAAAAAACGGACTCACCTCTGCCTACAGCCCCATGAGATCACTGTATTATTTACCTATTCTGCATGCTGTTAAAATACAGCTGGGTGCCTGGAACAGTGGAGCCTGACAGCTGCCCTCTCTCCCCAGGCAACCCATGAGGCTCCTGTTCCTTTTGCAAAAGCTTGTTATACAAATTAAAAACAATTATCAATTGATTTTTTTTAAAAATCCTTTTTTTTGGGGGGGTGGGCCTTTGTGGTCCAGGAGGACAAGAAACAGATGTACATGAGAGAGGTCTACTCAATATATCCAATACTTTCCGGGATGCTCAACCCCTGCTGTGCCTCCTGACCCAGGCAGGCTTGCTGCCTTTCAGACTCAGCCCTTTTTACCAAGCATGACCTGCAGGGTAAGTATAGCTGCAAAAGCACACAGGGTTTCATACTCTTTCTGAAGAGACTGCCGTTCCTGGCACATCCATTTACATTTACCTAAGCAGTCAGGACAGCTGCTGTAGGTTTTTTACCTCCTTCAGCTGCACGCTGTTACTGAAGAGGCTATCAATACTAGCAATATCTGCTTCATAGACAGAAACCCACCCAGCACCCCGATCCCAATTGCTCTTAAATGGATTAAGTCTTGACACTCCTGCATGTTCTGCAACTATCACTCATGAGGTCAAGTGCAAGGAAACAAGACGCTTGCACAACTAGACCAAGGCATCAGTGCCCAATCTTCTACCTGAAATGATGAAGAGCTTCTGTCAGGTTTTTGCTCCTGCAGATTTTCTGTGTAAGCCTGGGTGAATAACCCACCCTCCGTTTTCTTTTTATGATGATCGGCAGCAGGGATTGCATTACCTTATGAGGAATACTTGGGGCACTAAATACATCTGAACTGTGCAGGACTGAAGAAACGTATGTGTACATGGTATTTTACACCAGAAGGAGCCACTAATTCCTCTTCTTCAGTTTTCACTGGTGTCCTGTCCCTGTGGGCCAGACAGCACTGCCGTCTACGCCTTCATTTTACAGACCTGAGTAAGAGATACTACTCGAGCTCACAGGGAAGGGGAGTGGATCAGTTCTATAAAAGGTTTCACCCCAAAGCAGCAGGATGGGGAGCTGCTGTAGCGTCAGACAGGACCCCCCCAGCAGCAGAAACCTATCTCTCTGTCAAATGCTTACTGATAGCTGTTCCCCACCCCTCGCATCACAAAGCTGTGCACAGGCAGGCCAGGAGGAAACTCACACCAGATCTTTACCAAAAAAGAAGAAATCAGCACCGAGATGTAGACAGCCCAGGCTCAGGTGCTGGAAAGCAGGGGTTTCGTCTGCTCAGGGCCTGGCACATCCTTGTCCTTGTGGGGTTCTGGGCGCTGCCGGTAGCTGTCTGATCTTTGCAAATGCCAATCCAGCTCATCATAGTGGCAACAGCAAATGGAGGAAAACAGCCGAGTCCGGACCACCCGCGTACAAAGGACGAACATAATACAGTTGGCACCTCCTTGGAACGTGTTACCAATTCCCTGCAAGGGCAAGAAAAGGAATTAACCAGTGCTGGTCCTACAGGTATGCCACAGAGAAAAGCAAACATTGTGTCGGACCACCAATAGCACTGTCCAACTGACAGTCAGCACCTTCCACCTAAATGAGAAAAACAGATTCAGAAAAATCAACCTTGCACCCAAAAGCAGACTAGATGGCTGTTGCGGGTTGCCGTTTCTATAGCCTGGTCTAGGGCAGGAGCAGGCTGAGCCCTGCTGAAGGACTGACACCCAACATTTCTGGTCTGAGCCTGCTTTTCCTACAAGCAGCCAGCACTGGCCAACGCTCTAGTTGCAGTTATTCTCTGTATCCACTAGATGCTGCTGAAACAGCTATTGCTGAGCATCCCAGACAGCGCTTGCCAGGAGGGAGCAGATGTTCTTGCAACTCACTGCATCCTGCCACATAAATGTGCTATTGAGAGCAACAAAGCCTTATCTCCCTCCCAGATCCTCCTTCTAATGCACTTCCTGACAAATACTTACATGCAGGACAACCAGGACTGAGTTTTGCACCGCAGGAGAGTTACAGAGGGTCAGAATGAATCGTACAGTGCTCCAGATGCGGAGGATGATGAAGATGACAGGGATGAGAATCAACTTCTTATCTGCTATGGAAGTCCGGGGCTGCAATGCGGGTGCTCTTGAGAGAATGGGGCGATACTCTGAGAGCGCTGCGTGCTTCCATGGAGAGTGGGAGACAAAAACATGAATAAAAAGCTACACACATTGGACATTTAGCTCCAGGGATTCTTTCCAAAGCAAACTATATTTTTGCATGTTGCAGGAATATAACAGGGACACAGTTATGAGCACCAGTCTTCAGTCACATTCTGCCCTTGCTAATGCAAACACTCCTGCTGAAGCCAAGGAGTGGCAAAGAGAGGATATCCAGCCCTTAGCAGAGTCCCACTAAAGCTTTATGTTAACAAACATCGCTGCGTAGTCACCAAGAAACCAGGTCATAACAATGTAAAAAGGAAAAAATGCGGTGCTCCACAAAATAGTTTTGCTGGGCCAGTTGCTTGGCCCCATTGCTGCTGGCTTTACTGCTTCGTAAATGCATGGCTAAGGGGTTTGGCCTTGGGAAGGCCTCTTGAGATAGATAGATAGATAGATATACACGCATATGAGGAGAAGTCTGGCTCATCCTTCTGAAACTATTCAAACTTTTGGCCTTCACCACGGCCACAGCCAGCAAGTCCCACAAGGAATTTATGTCCACGCGAACCATTCTTTCTGTATGTTTGCATAGAACCTGCTGCCTGATTTCTGACCATATACTGTCAGCAATGGGCTTCCGTGGATTTGGACAAGCCAGCAAACCTCTATACCCTAGCACGTGTAGAAAAAACTCAGGGATCTGTGCCCTGGATCAGGGTGGTTGGAGGTGTAAGGCCCATGAGACTTTCCTATGGTAGAAATTACAGGATGCCCTCAGATTCCTGGATGGGGGAGAGCAGGTCAAATCAGCAGACGGAGCAGCTGCTGGGCCACACGATGTTCATGTGGGTGAAGAGATTAAATCTCAGGCTAGCTGATCTGCAGAAAACTCTTCTTCCTACCATCAGAGCACACACAACTTTGATGCATAGTATTCCCCTTCACTCCAGTACTCCCAGTCCCGACACCTTACTTCAGAACAGAGCTGTGCGACAACACTGCACAGTGGCCCGAGTCAAACCCCGCTGAGGGCTTCCAGGGCAGCTTCCCATCCGCTCCCACACAGCCTTTTCCATGTGGAAAGCCCCTAGTACACACCCCGCGTGCGGCCCCCACAACAGCTATTTCCATCACTTCTCCTGCCTCTGACTGTGCAGGAACCACTACTGCAAAACCCACTTCAGCCATTAATACAGCCCAAACCCAGTCCCAGTTGCCTATTGCTCTTCCTTGGAAGCAGGAGATCTCCTGCCCGTAAAGAGGCTTATTAAGCAGGTGATCAGGCTTGGCAAAATCTTTACTGATGAGAAGAGAGATGCTCAAGTCCAGAAGACCCTGTGTGCTGCTGCTCCAGCCCTCAGCCCCCTCGCTCTGAGAACCGAAAGCAACAACTGTCTGTCCCCAGTGCTGCTCCTCTAAGAGGGTCAGAGCTGGGAGCGGGGAAGAGAGAGCCGAGTGCCCAGGAATCCCTGGCAGAGCAAGAGGGCAAGAGCCTGGCCAGGTGGGGGTCAGGTTTCCAGGCAGTCACACTGCTATCTTGGATGGCTGCTGGAACACAGCGTCCCGTCCGATTTATGTCAGGCGACAGTGACAGGCAGTAGCAAACCCTTTCCCGGGACACTTAGGATTGCTTGAGACCATGTTGTTCTTCCAACTCATCTGCAGGATCCTGCCCTAGCCAGATTTGTATTTATCCTTAACTATGATGGCCGCAGCTGCACCACAGCAAGCAGGTTTGCAGTGGCAGCATTTTCCAGAAAGACATCTATCCAGATGTGGGTTTTCTTCCCCCTAATACAGCTTAGAGAAAAAAGGAATCTCTGGATGTAGTTTCTTCTGCCACTCTCCATCTAGATTTCTCTATTATGCAAGTGTTGTCCTAGATGCCTGGATTCTTTGTGGTCACAAGGAACAGCAGCAAATAAGCCTCTGAATTCTGAAACCCTCCTAGGACAGAGTGTCTTCCCATACTGTGTATGCATATGGTGCCTAAAGCTATAGTGCCGAGACTCCCAAACGGGACTTTACGCTGCTAGTACAAAACAGGTATTCGTAAACACTAATTATCATTAGAAATCCTAAAATGACTGAGGTTACCTAAGTCCAGATGCCAAACTCAAAGCTTGGTACAAGTGCAGCTGTGGAAGACTGATTAAAGCTGACTTTTGTCCTTCACCTCCTGTTTCAATTCTTACTGCAGGATTTACATTTCACTCATGTACATCCTGTAACCCCGTAAGTTTTCAAAAAGCTTTTACATTTTTCTTGTGCTAAGTCACCGTGTAATGATGCTGCAGGCTGCTCAATCAGGTGTACTGCTTCTCCCAGTGGTAGGTGCATTTCAGTGGCATATGAAGCAATTCCTGCCTGTGTAGCTGCTAAATATGCAGCAAAAACTTCAGAGCATAGGAGGATATAATCACATAGCAAGTCTGTAACCTAAGCTGAAAGCAGCAAAATACTCACCGCTCTATTGATGTGCTTCTTGATGAGAATGTAGAGCACCGGCAAAGTCACATAGGCCAGTATCTCCCAAACTTTCCCCGTTAACAACATCCACAGGACCCGATCCTCTGCATCCAAGTTGACCCAACACCAGCCCACAGAAACATTGGAGGCATCATAGCCAATCTTCTTCAGAGCAACAGCTGCCACCGTAATGCCAAGGGGGACTCCCCAGCTGATGAAAGAACACAAAGAGCAAGGTTAAGTCAAGAACATACTCAGTTTAGTCCCTCCATGCCTCAGGGAAAATGGGTGACAGACCAAGGGATTCTTCTTCAGACAGGATCCCAATAGCTATTGCAGAACATCGACCTCCTACACCAAGCCTAAGGGAAGTGACTGACAAAGAGGTATTTGACAGCACATGAATGTGGACTGCAAATCCACTTCCTAGGGATCCACCCAAGGATCTTGGATCCCCAGTCCTGAAGGACAAATGCATAATGATGTGCTACACTCCAAACTGGAACCGGGCCCACACAGCAAGCAGTCAGGGCCCAGTGAGGTGAACAGGAGACATCTCGCCTATTCCCCTTCTCCCATTCTCTCCTGGATACAGGTGAAGTCACGGATTTGACAAGGCCAGCACATGGTACAATGGCTGTAGGACCCAGCCATTAAAGCGTGAGCTGGCGGATTCAGAGCTTTCAGAACACAAGCAACCAAATCCCACATTCTGTTTCCTAACTGATACTTGGCACACAGAAGACCAGCACACAAAGAAATCCACCATTATATTCCATCCGTGGTTTGGTTTGGTTGGTTGGTTGTTTTTTAAATGGAGGTATAGTCAGTGTTTTGGGAGCAAAAGGATTATTTCTGAAGGACAAAGGGCAAGTTTCTTGCCAACGAAAAGCACTGGCAGTAACAGCAAAAAGCTAAGAAAGCAAAGAGGAGCCATATTCACATAATTTGGAGCTGCGTTTTGACTTTGGCTTCTCTTTTGACAGCAGAGGCAAATATAGGGAAGCATTTAGAAGAAAAGTAACTGTGGTGACACACATACATTAAGTCACTCAGCAGCTTGGGCTACCCACAAAAAACCACGAGGAAGAACTGAAAAATTCCATGAGCTCAAATGTAAAAATACTCAGCCCCTTCCCGGGTGCTGTTAATACCCAGGACTTTACAGGCCTGCCCTAGCCTGTGATGCACAACTTGCAAATTACTGCCCAGCTGAATTACTGCCCTGCATTCAACCGAATGCATCACCTGCCCTTCCCATATTCATCCTCAGAGAAAGGTTCTATGGAGCCTGGAAAGGGACGAGGGACATTTCTTCAGTAAGTGACACAAACGCTTCAGAGAGCGCTCAGACTGAGCTTCCAGCATAACCTTCCTGGTCTCTCCAGATGCAAAGAAAACAAAGCCATTACTGTATTGCTCGCATTACCTTCCTGCTTCACACTCCTCCTTCACTGACAGCCTGGAGCAGCTGCAGAGGACATGAAAAGGATCTTCCTCCCAAAATCAGTTTCACATGCCTCAGACTATGTAGTCAACCAGCAGTTGCCTTGACCAGATTATCTGAAATTCCACAGCCCACTTGAAAAATCGGAGATAATTCCATGATACTGGATTTCAAACATACCCCATTTGCCACTCTTAAGTAATGTCTGTGCTCACCTACTCAGGAAAGAAAACGGATGTAAATATAACACTGTAAAAAATTCAGAGTCAACCTTTTAGCATGGTTAGAACATTTTGTTTCAACGTTCAGTTCAGAACAGGCAGTGCTAATCCAAGCCAGTGTTGTTATTTAAGGACAGTTCTGCTGCAGGAAGCCCTCTCCGTGCTATTATCAGAGCAGGCTCTCTCAAAACATTCCAGACATTGCCACCACCATAAAAATTTCTAGGCAAATCTCAGCACTCATTTGGGTAAAAACGGTAACTGGCCTGGCAACAAGGATTACAGAGTCAGAGAGATTCAAATTTCTGTACGCTTGGGAGAACTGACCACTGGGGTAAAGAATTCAAGAGAACCGGCACTTCCTTAAAGAAACCATATTAAAACACACAAGCACAAATGAGTGCAGCACTAAGAAAAAGGAAGTGTATTAAAAAACTAATTTGCCTAAATAATGATCTCCACAGTGACCTGAAACCCAAAGAATTATATGAGAAAACAAAACCAGGTCAAATTACTAGGCATGGATATTAAAGAGAACAGCATAAGTACATGCAGTAAGAGAGGGAACAGTAGGAAATAACAGACCATTAGGGAAGGGACTTAAAAAAATCTTGAAGTATCTAACTAGCAAAAGGAAGTACGTGGAAGAAAACTGCCACATGTCAGGCAGTTAATTTCCACTAAACTAGCGTGCTGGGATCAGATGGCTATTACAACCAACACCAAGGACAAAGGATTACAAACTCGAAGTCGGAAAGAATCTAGAAAGTAATCGGGCATTTCAGTGAACTTCAGTTCCATTTTAGAAAATGGGAAAGGAGAACCGAGACTAGCGATTTGAGTATTCTTAAGAACCGCTGAACGACAGCTTCACAAGGACTGGACATACCAATGCTTTATCCTCATCTACAAGAATGGAGGAACAGAAGAACCAGAATATTATACACCAAAGGCTTCTGTAAAGACTAGAATAAAAAGGATCCAAGGTAACACAGAGGCAGAAATTTTACTCTGAGCCCCAAAGACAGGGCAATTACACAGGCTGGGCCTCCCAAAAGCACACTTGGATCTAAATGCAATCAGTGTGGGAGAAAAGGGAAAGACTACTGCTCCTTGCATCTCTGTAAAAAGGCTGGCAATCCCATCTCTAAGGTAAATACAGCAGTACTTACTTCTCTAATACACCCCCCAGCAAACTATTAATAAAAATACACACAACCCAGCATATCTGTCCACGTTAACACCAATGCTGCATTTAGACAAGACAAGAAACCTTAAACTATAGTAGCGTACAGCTCAAGTTATATTGGTTTTCTTGTCCTTGGTATGCCTGGGTCAGATTGCTTAATACCACATTTTGATTTACACTGCACAGCTGCTTTTTTTTTTTTCCCCCACCAGAGGCTCTTACAAGCAGGGAAGATTTGCAGTCACCTGCCTGCACAGGTCAGACAACAAGCCAACCTACCAGCAAGCCTGTAGGCAACTCCTTCTGGGGACAGGAACTTTTACTCTGTACAGAAAGAAAAATCAGTCTTCTGGATATACCGGCCAATTTCAAGAAAGAGCTTTGAGCATACACTGTGAGCAGAACAGACCCAATCTGCTCCAATTTAATTTTTACTTCCCCCTCACTCAAATATTAAACAGCTTGCAGTACCAAAGTACCAGCTTCCAGGTACCAAGCAGAGACTCCTCCCAGAGAAGCATCCAAGAACTTAAAAGCGAAGGCACCTGCAGTCAAGCAGTCCGCACTTCGGTTGGTCTGACCTACAAGCTTTAATAAAATAAATGACAGAGCCACAGCAAATGTCAAAAGATCTCTGCACCTTACAGGCAACACTTAGGGACTTAAGTCCAGTTCTGAAACTTGGCGCCGGCACTGTCCCAGTCATGCACGAGGCAGTCCTTTGAGGACACAGATGTACAACAGAGTAGTACATGAAAGGATCCCCAGGTACTCCATGGGCATGCATGCATATATACATATATATACACACACATATATATGTATACACGTGTGGTTATAAACACATATAAGCACACAGATATATATTTTACTTTTTTATATCTAAATATGAAAGTAAGCGTATATATGCTTTTAACCGTCCGCATAGCCTGATCATGAAATGCAAATACTTCAAAAGTTGACAGCAATTGCTATCAAAAGCAAAGCAAGAAACAATCCCTAGGTGGGTTCTGGTCCATTCCTCACCCTGGGTTTGGATCAACTACTCTCACAGCAAAGATAACATTACCCAACTAAATGATGCTTGTTATTTAGAAATCCAGAACAAGTGAGGTAGCCTGGAAATTTACCCTCTGGATGCCAGAACCTACACCTTACAGCTACATAAATATTTTCAAAGCTAACTACAAGCTTGTTTTCAAAGCTTAAAAACAAAACAGAGCCTGTAGTTCTCTAGTCTAGCAGTAGACTAGGTGGATGTGTTACCGCATGAATCAGTAAGGTACAAACCTGTTTGACAGGTTTGATCCAGCGTGACATCCTAATTTCCCTATAAAGAAAATTTCAGGTATTGACTTCCAACATATATTTAGTCAGCTCCACTCAGCTAAAGAAGAACAAGGAGTCTCTGGTTATACTCAACATTAAAAAAGCATTCGTCTTCACAAACACTTGCCCCTTATGAGTAACTGCTTGTGAAGAACAGGAAACACGCCTAACAAAACTCCATCCTGCCTTGAAGCCCTTCCAGAAGTGTCTCGGAATGACTCTTCACACAATGGTCGCTGCATGACTCCATTAGCAACCTATCAAGCGAGGAGAAGGAAAAAAAAAAATCCCAGGTTCTTACCTAGACAAAAATACTGGAAACTTATCTCTAAATCCTTAAAACATCATCTGCCCTTTGCCACCTTTGCTTTTGCCCTAGACAGGTCTCCCTCACCTACGTTCTGCAATTAACGTCTGTACTAGTAGCTCTTCCTTATCAGTTGCAGCAGTTCCTATGTGCGTGGTACTCAAAATTTTGATTTTTAGGCTACCAGCACCACAGATGGCCAGTAGGACTTCGAAGCAGCGACAAGTGCGAGGGGAAGCCATCTCCCAGCATTATGTCCAGAAGGGGATTTTTATGACCGAGTTCTCGGGTAACGATAAAAGTGCAGGGGAGGAAAGAAGGAAGATGGGTCACAAGGGGATGAGCGGAGAACAGGTCCTTACTGGTCTTCTCGGGCTTTTCTCATACAGTTCATAAAGCAGGAAGAAGCTTTAAACTCTGGCTCTGCACAGAATGGGAGTCATTTACGAAGCAGAACCTGGCAATAGGTCTTCGGTGAAAGCTCTCTTACATTGCCCTTTAAAGGGAGAAAGTAGAACTAATCGATACCAAGAACAGATGTCATTTTATTTTTACTGCGAAGACATGAAAATAAACCTCGCAGATTCACTCAGAGGAAGTTCAGCCTGAACACTCCCTTCCTCTCTGTCACAGGGTTAGAGCTATCTTTTGGGATTTTTAGAGTTTTCGAAGAGTGCCCAGATTATGGTCAACACCGTTTCAGCGAATCTGCCCCTTTCTTTCTGCACTCTGAGAAGCATTAAACCAAACGGAGAAGTTAAAGTCCAGGCAAAGGCCACGCAAGAAGCGCTTAGCAGACAGAAAAACTACAAATAGTCCAAATATGCATCAACTCTTGGATGTAGCCTGATGCAGACAGCATGCCCATAAACAAGTCGGACTCCTTTTCTGTTCCTTAAGCAACATGTGGGTCTTCACCAGCTCTCCAACCTCTCCATAATTCTTATAGAGCAACTCTGTTCACTTGAAATGAAATAACCTGGCAAACTCCACTGTCTCACCGCATCTTATTTCACCTCCACCAACAACAGCCTGGTGTACCCAGATGCTTGTGCAGTCACCTGGGGCTTCCTCACAGGCAGACCTTGCTGTCAAACAAGAATTAGAACCGGCAGGGCAGGAACTGAAGGTCCTCCCTGATTCATGCTTCGCCTTAATGCCTTTCCCCGGCCCACCTTTACCTGGACTCAACTCTAATTCAATCACCTCCCAAATTATGCCGTTTGAAAATAAAAGGTGACAAATATTTGACTAAGAAACTAAAAGAAAATTCATTACTTGCCCTGATGGCTTTTTAGGGTTTTTTTAAGGAAATCATTCCTCTAATAATTTATTGCAAAAGCTTGGCAGCACAGAGGACTGAAGGATCACTGTTTTGCTCAGCATGGAGGTAGCACATGATTCCACCAGCTCAAATTGCATAATGAAAGCTTTTACTAAACATGATGTGGAAAATCGGCTTGCTAAATAGCAGAAACTGAGACATAAAGCTACACTGTGGTCTGTTTTGTTTTGCTTTCAATCAAACATGCCAAAACAACCTACAGACTGCTTTTCGAGCGGCCGCCTCACTTGCAGACTACATTCTCCTATGAGCACTGAATTACAGCAACCTGCCTGGGGAAAAGGGCAAGGATCTACAAACCAGACTGACACCGGCAAGTCAGTGGAAACCTGTGGAAACAGATCCCAAACACGGGAGTTTTGGCAGCAGCAGACAGGTATCACAAACACATGTTTCGTGATACTATTTCCAGGACATCAGAGCAGACTGTGAAGGGAAAGCAGAAGCCAGGCTTTTCGGAGTCGTTATCTCTCGCCAGAGATTTTTCTATGTGACCTTAAGCAAAAAACATTTTTAACTTTTCCACATCTCCCCTTCTTCACCTGGAAGGGAAGGGGGGCGAATAAACAGGGCTGGTTAGTTAAAAGACAGCAAAACCTTTGTTTAAAAGGCACTAGAGAAGGACACGCTACCCTTAATTAGCAAAGAGCAAGCGAGTCGAGCAACCATCCAAGCGCTTCATCGCAGGGCAGAGCATGCCACAGGCAGCAGCGGTGGCTCTGGGCCACAGGGTGGGTGTGCGCGGGCCCCAGGGTGGGTGCGCCCGGGCCCCGCGCCTCACGCTCTCCCGGGGCCAGCACGCACCTCACAAGATGGAAGCAGCAGAGCAGGCCTGTGCCTGTGGGCGAGCCCCTCACAATGGTGATATAGAGGTAGAGGGCAATGGCCATGGTCCAGAAGAAGGAGCTGGTGTTGGAGAAGGTGGACAGGGCACCCTGCAGCACGCAGTCCCACGAGGTCTTGTCGAAGTCCTGCAGCACCCCGTAGAAGTACGAGAGGGCCGAGAGGAGGTCCGCCAGCGACAGGTAGAGCAGGAGCTGGCGGGGACGGGTCCGCAGCTCCGGCCACAGGGCATGGGTGCAAACCAGGAGGCTGGAACCCACGAAGGAAAGCACGCAGGAGAGCAGCACGACGACCCGCTCCGAGGCGTAGAGCTCCGTGGGAGGCAGCGGCCCGGGCATGCCGCGGCCGGGAGCAAGGCTCCCGGAGGCGGCAGCCGGGAAAGCCGAGGGGAGCCGAACGCCCAGCCCCGGCTCGGCGGCACGGCCGAGCGCAGGGACGCGGAGCGCCGGGGCGGCAGCGGGCAGAGCCGCGGCCGAGCCGCCCGCCCGGTAGCACCGCGAAGCGGCGGGGAGCGGCTCTGCCCCCCCCCCCGCCCCCCCCCCCCCCCCCCCCCCGGCAACCCCCCC
>JANZLQ010000001.1:4827731-4871291 GCA_026212715.1 Elanus axillaris
GGGGTGGGGTGGGTGAGGCGGCGAGGCGGCGGCCCCGCGCCTCGAGCCCGTCTCCTCACGCCCGGTTCCCGCCCGCCGGCGCGCGGCAGCTTTCCCTCAGAAGATGGCAGTCGCCGCCCGCCGCGGCGCCGGGCGCCCCCGCCCCGCGCCCGCCCCGGGAAAGCCCCGCAGCTCGCCGGGGTCTGGAACCCATCGCGCCAGGAGACCCAAGGGAAAACCGGCCGTGTGGTCCCCACGGCGCAGAAACCACCCTTTTTGTCTTTTTTTTTAACCGAAAACCCAAACGAAACTACAACCCGCCGTGACCGCCTGGTGCAACGCGACAGAAGGAACCCCTTCAGAAATAAATGGGGTTTTTACTGGCATCTCCTGAAAGCCATACTTGATGCCTTTCTTCCCCAAGGAGAGCACGCAACTCTCCCACCCTTTCCCGAGACAGAACCCTATCTATATATCTATATATCTCGGCTCTGCAGAACACTCACAGTTTGAACCATACGTGTTCAGATCCCCAGGATCAGAGGTTATCAGGCCAGCAATCCTCCCCTGGTCCCTTCACCCTCCCAAAGTGGCACCCATGTGAGCTTTACCTTCCAGCGCTCTTCACTCTGAAACACGCCAGCACGGACTCTTGCCGTATCCTGCAACCTGGGAGGCAGAAAACAAGAAGCAGACACGATAGAGCATTCACTATCACGTTAACCAAATTTTACACTTCTGTTGGTAAGAAAATGCCTCCCCCCCCCAAAGAACTTAAAAGTTGAAAGCATGTCCTTGTTTGCTTCTAACTTGCCCGAAACTTCGTTGGCGTCCACCCAGACAACTCATACCTTTGATGTGGATAGCGATGTGCTCAGTTTCCAAAGGAGATTGTTATTGTTCAGGTGTCTCGTTCTCTCAAACAGTTCAATCATTTCCTAGCTACCTAGCCATGAAGGAACCCTGCTGAACTCACAGGTTTTAACAAGGTTTATTCGGACCTGTGAAATCAGGTGCCTTATCCCCTACCCAGGCTTCTCTCGGCATCCTGAAGCCATCCGGCACATCCCAGAAAACACATCTGACAGAAGTTTCTTAAAAAAAAAAAAACAACCACAAATTATTCAGTGTTTGCATATTGCTTTTGGCCACAGTGTCCTTTCAGTTTTACATTCCCATCTTCCAAATTGAGGGGTTCCTCTCAACATTTTAAATCACTTCTTTCGACGTCTTTCATTTAGAACACACCATTTGACAACTAAGTTATTCAGGTCAACTGGTATTTAATTGAACTCTGGTTTTGCACTATTGCCGCTTTACTAGAAAAAACAATTGCACTTTTAAAAATCCAACCGGCATTTCCCTCAGATGTGTAAGAGGGACACTACTGCTTACAGGTTTTTAAGAGTAGGTTTTCCCATTTTTTCCATTGCAGCAATTTCTTCTTCCACTGCTGTGCTGCACAGCTGTATTCAAAACCTGCAGCCAGTTCAACTGCCTCCTTAAGCTTTTGGTTATCTTCATCTGGTTTTGACTTTTACATTCAAATCCAGTTTTCTACTGAATCTGGGAAGTCCTTGGGGATACCTCAGTTTGTCAGGGTAAGTCTTCACACCCTCTCCGCCAGTTCACAACGAGCTTTTCACCAACGTTCAGCTATGCCTTGGCTACCTAGGAGCAGATGCCAGTTCTGAATGAAGTCTTTAGAGCTGTTTATCAGCTTGATTTAAATCAGTTTTGCCACAGCACAAAAGGGGGCCAACACGGGTCAGCATGCAGAGCGCCTCTCAAATGAGCCACCTTACAGTTGCCTTTCACCTGCCGTCCAAACACACTCCTCCTGTTCCAGAGATTCACCTCCAAGGACAAGTCAGACCACACCTTTCCTAGAGAGAACTACAGAGCTTTTTAAAAATCTCTTTACTATGTCTCCAGCTATATCCAGGCTTCGCGTGCTGCTTCTTGGTCACCTTGATGCATCTGTCATCTGCTCTGTTAAAGTCACTTCCTTTGGAAACAAGATCTTCTTTCTATGTACCTTTTTGACCTTTACCACTCAGTTAAACTTCAGTCAAGCAGGCTTTTACATTTAGAAGAAATTTGTTTTGGAGTCTGATGCCCTCTGCATGTTCTTTATAGGAAAGAGGATTTGCAGCAACTCGCATTTCCCCTGAACACAATCTGACACAAATAGCTTTTTTTAGCGAATTACTCCAGGCTTTCTTTAGCTACCCTCTGACCCCCCAAAAACATGAGACAAAACTTAGTCAAGGCTGCATTTCCAGTTGTTCCTCTTATACATTCTTGGCTTTTTCCTTGGTCTTTGGTTTCCCTTCCCTACTTTCAGAGCTCAAGACACTCACCCAACTATCACAAACATCCAGACAAACCACTTGATTCAATACCCTGGCTTCTGAGTGTTGCTTTTCTTTCGGGGCAACGGATGTGGCTCTACCGCACAGCTTAATTAAGTCTTGCCAGATAATTGTTTATTTCTGCAACTTATGGTCACCTGACAAACTACATTTTTAGAACTGGAGAGAAGGGAATATCCGAATCGCAACCATAAGTTAGTGGAAATGCAAATTCTGGTTTTGTCTCAATTCACCAAGGGATGTACCTTTCCCTTAGCAATCAGAAAGAGGACAGGCATAGGATCTTCTGCTGGATCTCTCTCTATTTTCTAAAAACAGGAATACAGTAAATTTACACAGAGAAGTCATCACTCAACAGGAGGTCATGCACGAAGAGTTAGTGCTTCAAAACTGAGTAATAAAAGGCAAATAACTTGTTACTAAAGACTCCCACAACCTTTCATTTTCTTGGTATCTGCATGTGCCAGACATCCACCACCCAGCATCTCCATGGCATTCCTATCATCTTGATACTGTTACCTTCTAATTGCGGGGTCGCAGTGCAGCTGTCTCAGCTCAGCTACACATTCCTACCTTCAGTCCCATGGAATCTGCAGTTGTCCAGAGAACAAATATTTGGAAGCTCCCCAAAGATACATGACAATTCAAAGGCAGTGTTGTGCGTAGCTCAGAGTAGAGAGGAGTAAAAATCAAGCAACTAGCTTGTCATAAAGCAACATACAAAATGAAGATTCTCCTTTAAGAATTTCACCTTCAGACGCTCTTGAAGCACAGGGAGGCAAAGCAACCTGGTGTTTGGTAGAAAGACACAGAAAGTGTTTTTTCCTGACTTGAATTAATCTGACTACTAAAAGAGCTTTCTGACACACAGGCTACAGCCTGCATCTTGGAAAGCATCAGTTGAGCTGTAACTACATTATTTTACCTCCACTAACTGAGATAGAATGAGGTAACATAATTTTTTCAAAAAAAACCCGCTTCAACAAGAAGTTTTTACTTCGCCTTTGCAGCTGACTAGGCAGCCGGGCTGAGGCACAGTTCTCATTTAACTGGGAACCTGGTTATATGCCTTGGGTCTTTTATGTGATTTTTAGGGGCTGAGACCCTCACAGGACTCCTGCATATCACAGACACAATGCTTGCTTGCATAGTACCATGTCACTCTCCTGATTCTGTGCCAGGTTGGCGAGACAGCTTTTACCAGAGATGAAGACAAGACACTTAATGGAAAAAAGTACATGAGCAAGAGTTCTGGTCTCACTCTATCTTACTCCACTGATACGCTCAAAAGCGAACTCTGGGTTAGGCAGGGAGAGAGGAGTCTGGACTGCTCCTGAACAATTAGGACACTATTTCACATCTCGGCTTCAGAGCACATACGTGTGAGGAAGAGAAGACAGCACCATTTATAGCTGTTTGTTTCCAACTCCTAGCCAAGAGAATCCGGGCTCCCTTTACCACATTCGCTTTAGGGCCACAGACATAATTACAACAGAATAATATCCTCTGGCTCCAAGTGCCAACTGCCAGCGTAACCAGCTCTCCTCACTACCCACAAGAGGTCACTGCTGTTCCAGGCAGTAATATTTTCTCCACCACCACTGTCCTGATCTAATAATTGCTTCTCAGCCGTATCTTTATCTCCCATGAAGGCAGATGGCTCAAACGCCAGCAGACGTACCTCTGTCACCTTTTGCCACCCCTGCGTCACAGCCACAGCTTAGACAATAGTTTCAAATAGGAGCCTGGAAAAAAGTAGAGCCCAGTTTCACTGCACCCACAGAAAAAAAAAAAAAGCAGATGTGTTGTACAGAAATAACCAGAAAAAAAAAAATTAAGAAATCAGCCATTAGAGGCTTAGTTGGGGGCTAAAGCCCTTGAATGTTTTAGTTTTCAAATCACCATGCAGTTCCTCTCACGGAAGTCAGTACAACTATTTCTTGTAGTCATTAGCTTCTCAGGGTGCAGCCGGGGAGCAGTGACACCCAACTCCCACCCTTCTCAGAGGAATGCAAAATGAAGTGCATCAAGCATAGCCTTTCACTGACACAGATCTTCTGCACAGCCTACCTATCCCCATGCAAGACACTATGTATATATGAGAACATATAGCTAAGAGTTAACAAACCCGATTCTCTAGAAACACAAAGCTAACTCTGGAATCATAACACAATAAAAAAAAGGTAGCCAACAGTTCTACCAGCACCTGAGCTCTTCGTTTCCAGGAGAATGAGACCATTTTTCTAAGTCGTCACCTGATCCTTAGGTTCACTGCATCAGCTGAAAGGAAGCCAGGGAAGCATGGTTAAGAGAAGGCTTCTGAGAGAGGTGGAAATCCTCATGTTTGTCCTTTGTTGCTTTGTCTAGCATGTGACAAAAAAAAAAATTTCTAGCAGTCCTGGAGCAGATTAAGAACATAATCCTTGACTTCATTAACCCCATCTATTCCATTTTAGATAGACACCAATACAGACAGGTTTTGATACAGCATTAATGAGAGAAATCTAGGGCTGCTCAAGAAATTCCAAAATGATCACTGACAGCCTTCATAATTTCTCAGTAGCTGCCCCCTCTAGACAACTTCAAGTAGATTTAGAAGAATCAAGCAAAAAACCCACAATGTAATACATTCCCTACGTATCTATTCTGAATGCTACGCAACAAGACAGTCAGTTAAATAGGTGCAGACACTACAGCCAAGTCTTCTGTGGCTTTTCTTCTCAGAAAAATAGTTTTCAGAGATTTGAAAGGTTTTACTTGGCAAACACTGAGGTCAAGACAGCTCTGCAACAAGTACAGCTAGGTACCACCAAGACTAGGAGGAACCTGACATTCGCATGCAGAGACCCACACTGGCAGTTTGGCACAGCGGGAGGCCATTTTACATACAGAGAACAGGATTTCTGGAAGCAGACTTTTAATACACATAGAGCCAATACAGCAATTTGGAGGTATAAAGGACATGTACTGTTTTCCCTGACTCTTCTTGTGCAAGAAACTACACGGCGAAGTTTCATAGTTTTGTAACTCGTTAGTTTAAACTCATTCTAGGCCCTCTGGAATTAACAAATACTATGTGAATTTCTATTTTATCTTGATTATGCAAGACCAAATACCGTGAATTTCTCTGCTGCTGCTACGTCTAGATTAATACCCACCATTCTCCTGCTTCCCATCCCTCTGTTGTTCAACAGTGACACAAAAGCATGTGCCCCAAGGCAAGCAGGTCTGCTTCTAGTGTCCGAGGACCAACTTTGGCCTGTTAGCTGTTACTCCAACCTCGTGATTCTCCAGAGAAACATGCAGTCCCCTTATCTACTTTAACCAGACCAACATGACAGACGACTAACTGTTAGAGTAACAAATTTTCAACCGTTGGCAGGCTTGGCACTGGGATAGAAGAATGGCCCTGAGGCAAGCCCAACAGTGTAAAAAAACGGCGGGATCAAGACGAGCCTGGGAATTTTCAGTCTTTTATGTTCCATCTCCAGTGCAGAGCAGAGCAGAGCGTGCACAACTGCTGAAACAGGACACACCCCTCACTTACCAGCAGAGCACTATCCTGGATCTGTTTAGCAAGCCCCATGGCTTCTCTTTCATCAAGGAGAGATGCTTAGTCATTTTAAGCAGTTTTCCATTAGCACCAAAAATGTGTAGTCAGGCTGCAGAGATCACACAAGAATTCAAGCCAGCAACTCTCAAAAAAGCCACGAGCAATGAGAATTTTTTGCAGGCAGAATGTAATTAGTTACACTGCTGGAATCAAGCCAGCACAATCAACGAATTAAAGTATGCTCCAAGTGTTATGATAGTTTTTCATTTCAAATTTAAATTAGGAGATTAATATGGGATATTCCTTCATGCTGTGGCTGCGTGGAGAAAAATAAAGGTATTAATATTGTACATTCACAATGAGACAGAGTATGCCATGAACAAAAAAATAATACATTTAAGACCTGGTGTTAAGGTCACCCAGCTCAGACTCAAGTATGTAGCCGTGGCGCTTTGGGAAAGGGCACTTGCACAGCATACAAAGAGGCATTCTTTGTAGTGAACTTTGTGGCAATCTTTCAATTTTTTTATTTAGCCATTCTCGTTACCTATAATAAAAATGTATGGACTGCATCTCTTACATTTAATAGTAGTGAATTAGGCCCAATAGTAGGATTTTGGGGGTGCAGCTTTTACTGTAAATTGAACTGGAGGTATACACCGTACTTTGCAACAGAAAGGTCTGCCTTCAGCCTGTAGTTTTAACACAGGTAAGACAGGAATATAAAAGCTAATAATAAGACCCTCAAGTAGGAAGAGCCATGAAGCCTTCCTGTCAGCTTCCCTGGTTACTGAGCTAGAAGCCTCACTTAAGTTATTTCACAGAGGTTATTTGAAACCTATGAAATGCAAAGCAGCAGACACAATTCTGCTAAAGGGTGCAACAGAGCCCAGGAGACTCTTTCTTTCATTGACACAAGACACCCAACAGCTACAGACCAGAATCCAAATGACCTTGAAAACGGGTTCTATAACACCATATCATACTCCTCGCCCTCCTTCTTTGAAGGCAGACGTAAAATATTTGCATTAAACAATTTACAGATTCTCATTCCATGTGTGGGTGCTGACTGCTCAGGTCCCAGCACAGCCACTACCATTCATCCAACTAAGGGGTCAGCCACAGCCACATCCGCAGCGCAGAACTTCAGACCACCACCCGGTATTCAGCAATGCTGTTTGCATTATGCTTCCTTCCCAGGTAGCAAGGAGCACACAGAACTATTTGACATGCAGTGCCCACACACTGACAGAAGCTAACTGGATAGTTAGTTGCTACTAGCCATCCTGGTTTAAGCACTGTTGCAAAGTTACGTACAGGAAACTTGAAGAGCAGAACATTATCTTATAACCTGGAATTCAAACTCACTGACTTTATTAACACAGATGAAGTTGCTCAGCAGTTACATGCTAAGTGACACAGGTCAAGCCCCAACCACATTCCAGTCATCACATCAGTTCCATTCAGCCAACACCCAGCTCAGACTCAAGTTATGCAGCACTGGCACTTCAGGAATGGGCACTGCAAGGGGCATTTACACAGAATACAAAGAGGCACTCTCTGGCCATCTTCATGGTGATCTTCCAGTGATATTTTTTAGCCCTTCTCATTACCTATCACAACACACCCCGTTTCTCCCCAGAAAGCATGGAGCTGACGGTCATCTTTGGCTCTATGACAAGGAAAAAAACGGAAAGTAAAAAACCATATAAAAGTAGTATTTTATCAGGAAATCTGAGGTACTAGCTCAAAACATCTGTCTCACGACAAATATCCTGCTAAGGCAGAGGTGAAGTTTCAGAACATTTGCCACAGAAGGATACCATGCTCCCTTCTGGCCATCCATTATCTTCTGAGTGCAGAACTTTTATAGACAGTTGATCAAGTTTGACAACTCTCTGTAATTAGTGCAATTATGTTCACACCCGGGAAAAACAAAAAAGGAGGCATACGGAAGTGTGGGCAATAAAAGTCATAGCTAGTTTTTTTTAAAGAGGGTTGGAGCTCCAGACACCCAGCTCATGCCAAGTCAGTAAGGGCCATAGAGAATAAAACACAAAACCAACTCGGTTAGATCAAAATTCATGTCAGCTCTCATCTTCTATGGGAATGCTGGAAGTTTAACTAAGATCTGGGCAAGGCCTTTGCTTCTTCCAAGGTTGGGGTGTTCTTGCATCTCCTCCCTTCGAACAGTCTCCTATCATAGATCTGTCCTTTCCGTAATTCCTCCTTGCCTCCCTCTTGTCCAGACAAGATAAGAAGAAATGTCTCACTGCATCGTGAAAATCTAATTAATTCTTCCCCAGAAAGATCACCTACATTTTGGAGCACTCGACTGCATACATTTGCAATGAATAGCTGCTAACCAGCACCCAGGAGAAGTAGTGACTACAGGTGAGTTGCCCCCATGCTAGGCTCAAAGCCAAGTTAGCTTGTCATTACCAGCCTGAGGTTGAGGCTTGCATGAATTCTTCCTAAAAGCAGGCCCTTCTCCCAATATCTTGTATTGCATTTTTGCAGTGTTACTAACAATAGCTGGTATTTTACTCTCAGGAAGATGTGCGCGGGAAGAACAAAGAAAGAGCAAAGTAACCTGCAACATGTTTATATCCTCTTTTCTTCACCTTTCGTCTCTGATGCAGTGACCACATCATCAGGCATCCTGTGGCATTTCTCACATTAGCCCTCTGCTCCATCGGACACCCCAAGCTCCAGTGCAACACGGTACACCTGGGCAGCATCCCAACCGGGATCCCCATCCACCTCAAGCCTTGGAGATATGAGGCAGGCCCAACAATGTGTAGCACTTCTAGGGCAGTATACTTGCTGATTGCTTCCTTGACTATTGTTCACAACAACCAGCTAAGACACTGCCAAAGAAACACTCACAGCTGGCATCACGCAAGGAGGGAAGTTCGGGCAGGCTGTTCGAGCTCCTCCTCTCTTCTCATTCACAGGAGGCAAGAGTCTGGGGACAAACAAAGAGTCGATGAAGCAACTGCAGCGGTACTAAAGAAAACAGCTTTCAAGGGAGAAGAGGCTCAAAACCGTAAATTGACAGTTATCCTGTCCCTTACCCCCAATCTTGGTTAAGGCCTCTAAGAATTACAAATATTAACAAGATAAACCCAGCTTACTTGTTTGCAATCCATATTTATCTCAATGAGTTCCCAAGTTTCACACAAGACCATTCAGGCAAGACAGTGCAACAACGAAGTGTTTCCAGATGCTTAATAGTTTCAGACACAAACTGTTTAAACTCTTGGCAGGTTCACTTGACTGCACAGCTCTGCTCTTAGGTCACGCATGTGACACGTTAGACAAAGAGAACTCGCTGGGAACACAATCATCTGCAAAGCAAATGATAAAGGGACCAATACTTATTTATACTACAGCCATTTGACTTCCCTACTATACATGTGGCGCAGCCTAAGACAGGCAAGATGGGGTGTTATCTAGCATTCCTGCAATCCTCAGTTCCTGGAAACACAGGAACATATGAGAAGACAACCTTTAGGGCAAAGCAATTCCTTAATTCTTGCATCATAGCCTCAAAAGCAGGTTACTACTCGAGGGCCTCTTGTGCAAGGCTTGCGTATAAAGGTAAAACACGCTGCATGACTAGAAGCGCACTGGCTTTTGTCAGCCTCTAATTTCTTTCAGTGATCTACTGGCAACACTGCGTTTGTATATTCTGAGACATCTAAGCCTTCTATTCCCCCTCCTAATGTGCCAGGTTACAAATTCCAAAAGCTCAGGAATTTGGTTTGTGTTTGAATAGTAAGACAGAGCGAGCTAAGACTCTCAATTCTCTCTTTCTCTCACTCTGTTTTGTTCACAGTGAAACTGTATTTCATCTTCCAACAAGTTATCAGAAACCTGTCATCCTGCAAAGACAGGCATGAGCACCAACTGAAAGGCAAGAATGGGAAACACTTCAAACTGAAAAGCAAATGTTAAGACCCCAAACTCCTGGCTGCTGCCAAGTCTTCAGAACGGCCAGCATTTGGGAGCATATGTTTTTTTCAGAAGACTTACAGTAACCCAAGACAAAACCGTTGGGTTTATTGCAAGTCATGAGAGAAAGTTCAGTTGCTTCTATTGTACAAAATGGCAGTGCAGATGATGGGAAAAGCTCGTGCCCTCAATGCAATATCAAAGGAGACCGACAAAGGTGAAATGAAGTGCTGTAACTGCATGCCAATCAAACCGGCAAATCAAACCGGCACAGCAGCGAACAATAATACCCACCAGGCATTGTGATAACAGAACAAGGGCTCCATTCCCTGTGTCCCAGGAGGCAGCACCAATTAATTAACAAATCACTTCTTGACTGTAACCTTTTCACCCTGAGGAAAAAGCAAACAATTCCAAAACATCAAAATCAAGACTTGACAACAGTACCCACCTTCTTGCCCTGAAATCGTGTCCCACTCTGGAACTAGCTGTCTTGTTTAAACAATGACCTAATCATCCGTCCAACATTTCCCATCAGGATCAGAACAAACCAGACTATCTCAAAGGCAATTAACAGGTCAGGGACAAGCACAGCTATAGGAGAGCAAAACAATCTGGTACAGAAGAGGAAGATACTACTTCATCTTTCATCCTTCTCCAGGGACATACGAGACTGGCAGGACTGCTGTTTTGGGAACTGTAAAACTCTCCTCTGAGCCACTAAAAATTAAGCACGACAGGGCCAGGGAAAAAGATGCTTTGGGGAACAACCCTCTATCTATGCAGCAGGATAATGATCCTGCTTTTAATTTCTCAAATCATTTTAGCTCCCCACTGCTGCTTGCTACCTGTAAGAATCCCCAGTGCTTTAGGAAAGGAGGAAACAAGTCTTCCAACTGAAACTGTTTAACACTCTGGGAGAATATGGAGCAGCAAAACCACCCTTGTATTCAAGCTTCACAGCAAGGGCAGTCCAAAAAAATAGGTGCCCAACACCCAAAGTAGAAAAGAGGGTGTGCAGCATCAGTACCACTCAGCTGGTCCAAACAAATCTGCTGTAGCCTTCAGCTGCAAGGGGCCAGCATCCTCGATGCAAACATATGTCTCAGTTGGAATTAATCCATTGATCTCAGTTAATCTAGACAGTAGCTATTGAATTAGTGCAGCTCATTATCGTTTTTTATGGTACAAACTTGAGATGTCACCTGAATGGGGCTGCTGCACCGAGCACAGTATCGTGATATAGTAGAAGAATCGCTACCAATGAAGAGTTTATTCTGCACTGACGTTAACAGTGTTGCATGAGACGAGATATTAATTCTTTCTCCCAAATCACTGCAGAGTCACCTTACAAAATCATCATCTTTCCTTAGTACGCACAAAAATCTTCAGGGTATTAAGTATAAATAAAACCTCATCGCAGGCAGGTATGTAGGAGCATCCTTCTCCACCCTTCCTACTGATGTACCTGGAGAGAACATATAAGCTGCAACTCAAAGTTTTTAATTACACGAGTCTGGGACAATAGACATGAGTATATTTTTTCCACAAATAAGAAATCCACAAGCCTCCTCCATAGATGTCAATGGGACTTACCACGTGTGGAGTCCAAACAAGCTGGTGATCAGGCAAGGATTCTTAAGATTTACAAGCCCAGTTTGAAAGCCACGCAGCAAAAGCCAAAGGACTCTCCCTCTGCAGAGAGCTAGGATCCTTTAACCGATTACTCACTGCTGCGGCCGCAGGAAAAACAAGCATTTGCAATACTGAAGTTATCCAGCTCTTGCGTTTGCCCTTATTTCTAGATGGTCAGAAGCTGCATTTGTAGGGATGACTGACTGAGGAACAGCTTTAAAGTCTTACAGGAAAACCAAACAATTTAGCTAGTTTAGAGTTAGAAGAGACCTCTGCAAAGGTGCTGGCTGATAAGCTGAGCAACTTTTCTGTTTCAGCAGCTTGTCTAAGAGCAAATCCCTTCATCCTCTCTTTCATTCAAGTACCTGGCAAATTTACTGCGATTGCGCATTTACGGAAAGATTTCTGCTTTGGGGAATTGTGACCAAAACCGTCACTGACAGCGTAGCGTGTCATTAGCATCCCTGAGAACAATTTAAAGGCCAGAGGTGCCACTCGAAGTTTACACGATCATTCACATGTAGTTGAATTTGCCAGTTAAGGGCTCAGAGTTTGCCCCAAAAAGGCACATTTTCCTTTAGAGAAAAGGTAAGACGTGACCTGTTGCACTTCACATGGGTTGTTGGGGGCACTTTTCCTGGAGAGAGGTGACCCCGACTGCACAAATCACACCAACTCACAGCAATCCTGTCCTGGGTTAAGTGGCTAGACACAAATGTGTGCTTAATCTCGCTGTTACCTTGTGATGACAAAGCAGCAGGAAAAAGTTGTTTGGTGGATCATGTAACAGTACAAGGAATTAACCTATGAAGAAATCACTACTATAAACCAACAAGCTGATGGGTGTGGAAGATGGAAATACTCTCCTGTTACAGAAATTCTGGATTCCAAGTAAGGTAAACAGTCCTGCCAGGTAAGATCTGCAGCAATCATTTCATCATCACTGAAATATGTGATACCATAAGCTTCATTTATTTAAGCACGTTTATTTCAAGTTCATTCCCAGCACTGTGTCATCCTCCTATTGTCAACAAGCGGAGTTTTAAGCTACGACTGACCTAGTCACAAGCCTCGAGCTAGTACCTGAAGAATTACATGAAGTTTCTCTAAAGATGTGAACAACTCCCGCTGGAAGCCTGATGCAAACAGATCCTCTGTCACTGGAGGCTTCAAATACTTCCTGCTTTCAGGCAAAACAAAGCTGAATTTTCATCTGTGAAATCTGTGGGTGAAACTCAGCAGCAGGAAAAAGCTTGAATGAAAAAGACGAAATTATAGTTTTCAAGCTTCGGAAAATTTAGGCTGGAAGAGACTCCCGGATATCAGCTAGCTCAACTGCCTATTTTAAACAAGGCTAACTTCAAAACTAAATCAGGATGCTCAATATCGTTTATACAGGCTGTTTTAATCAACCCTGCCTACTTCTAAACCACAGATTTAGAAGTAATGTCTAGCTGAGTCTACTATGCTTACTAGGAAGGACCGGCATCCCGGAGAAAAAACATCTTAAAGCTATACCAAACCACTAGTTGGTGGTTGCGGAGCAAGAAATTCTCTCCTTGGTCCCAGAGGAGGTGTCAGTCTTTCCTATTATGAACCTTCAGGTGGGCAAAGAAGCATCTTGCTTCTCCAAATACAGTTAGTTTTCCTGACTTATAACCTTACAGACAGGTTTTCCTTTTTAAGATATGAATACATTTGATAAATTCTGACTTTGATTTGATACAAGTCCTACAATACAGGGATCCGGGGTTTTGGGTTAGTCTCTCCAAAAATTTTCGAACTGGTGCTGTATTATCCCATCTTCTACTGCAGCTCCTGTGATATGCTAACAAGTCAGCCAGAAAATGGTTCTAGGCTACGACTCTTGGCAACGTTTATTAAGCACTGTTGTTATCAACCTTTTCCTGTTACTTTTGTCTCCAAACTCCTTATAGCATCTTCATTCCCCAAATACAGGGCACAAGCTGCTTAACAGCTCCTGTTTGCCTTTTTTTTTTTAATTAATCCTACAGCAGAAACTTTCCTTATGGGAGGTATCGACATGACCCTAGATAGGAAAGGTATTTACCAGTTTCTCACAGTTCTGCGGTAGAAGATGATCCAGCTGGCAGTGGTACCCGATGTCCATCTAAGCTCCCAAGCGACCCCAGCTTCCTGCTGCTAAGCCTGATATACTGCAAGGAAGCTGAGCACAGGCTCCAGGGAGGTGCAGACACCTGCTTCATAATTCAGACTCACTGCAAATTCAAGACGGTTCCGGCTTTCTCGATATAGGTACGACTCCGCCCCACATTCTGCCAGCACTCCTGCTGGCCAGCCTCACAGCTAATAAGGAAATGGGACAACACCTTTGCAGTGAGTCACAGGCCGGCTAAAACGAAGCAGAACTACGAGAAAAGAATTGACAGTACTAGCAATTCCTTCTGGCAAAGCACAGACAAGCATAAAAATCACACAAGATAGGTAAGTGACAGAATGACAAGGGAAAAGATAGAGTCCTAGTCCGAATTCAGTCAGCATTTCTACCTACAAGACAGCTGCACTCCTAACCCTACCGATTTTCAGCTCAGAGGGACACAGCCGTTTGGGTAACAGGCTATCTTCGTCTTATTGCAGGCGACAAGTGAGAAAGCAGCAGCAGTTTTGTAGCCCTGGCATCATGTTGCAGATGGAAGCCAGATCTGCTCTCGATAACTTCTTCCACAAACACTCCTGCACTCCGAGAAGCACAAAAGCTCTCAGATGTAACAAGGAAAATTCAGGAAGGAGTTCAGGTTATTACATGACTGAGATCTGCAGGATAGCTATGTCTGTCACTCAACCACCTACTCCACGAAATACAGACACAAAAAATTCCATACAACATGGGACAGTTAAGGATACTATGACAAAAATCTAGAGCAACCGTCTCTTCTTATTCCTTAAAAGGCATCACATTTAAAATATACCGCATCTCACACAAGTGAATCTTCATTTGGGATCTCGCTGGGCCTGGCTAATATCCCTGGCTTAGGCAATATTAAATCCCTGCATCAAAACAAGATAAAGCCATGGAACTAATATATACATCACTTACTGAATTTCTCCACATACTGTGCAGTGGGAAACATGCACACACAGAGAGCGCACCAGACTTATACCTTCTTCCACAGCAGAGTTAAAGAATCCATTTTTTTGCCAGATTCAGTGCAAAGTCTCCCTTTTTCAGATTTCATTTTTCTTTTTACAGGAAGACAAGCAAATAAAGCCCTCTGCATTCGAGTAAATTCTGTTCTTCCCCTTGTAATAACAATATTTAATGAAACTTTCATTACCTTTTCTCCTCTCTTCTCTCCCAAATGAGATCAGAGATGCCCAGCAGCAACATCTTAAATGTAACTGCAAGCTCTTTATATTCCAGCCTCACTGGCCAGAAGAACACCGAGCACTTCTGTTACCAAGAAAGCAGACGCACCATCATATTTCACACATTGAACTTCCTGCACTTTATCTCTTCCCTTTACATGATTCCCTCCCCGTATCTTATCTAAATTAAAAAAAAAAAAAAAACCACAGGCTGAACCGAAAGGTTTAAGCAGAAGCAAAAATGTTCTCTTAAACCTGCTCTGTGGTCATTTGTCAAATACCATAAACATCAGTTCTCCCCATATAGCATCTTAGGGAAGGTCTTTAAGGAGTCGTCATTTTGGAGCTTACACAAACAGTTCACGGTTCTACTAGCAGCCGAGTTAGCTACTATATCTACGTAAGTGCCATTAATTTTTGTGTAGACGTGCCACAGACAAAATTACTTTCCAGCAGTGAGTTGTGCAAAACAGGAAAGCATAGTGGATAGACACCCGCCCCCAAGACTGCAATGCTGCCGTAGCTCTTGGAAGCAAGGCTACCCCTTTTCCTAGCCGGATCCACTCTGCAGCAGTCCGTATAAGCCAATAACACCAGGCTATTCAGGGCTTCTGCTGATTCAGTACCTTGGGAGAGGCCTGGGCAGAGTCCAGTGCATTGCAGATTTCAGAGGACTGTAAGCCACACGTAAGCACTCATGACTCATTAACCAAGCAATGCGCAAGCACTAGCCATAGATCATAAACCCAGAATCATAGCCGTCAGTAGCCCCGTGTCTACTCTAGCATATCAATCCTAAAAGCAAAAACCTGTGGTTTTGTAGCCTAGGTGGGCCTGGGATAGACAAGTTTATCCAACCCAAGAAGTTCCTGCCCTGTCCCCCCAATTCAGCCTGCAGATTGAAGAGAGGATGCTGCCAGGCTGACTCACAGCAGAGATTTCACTGTCACAGCAGTTCTGTCCTTTCTTGCTTGTTAAGCTCAGGCTCCTCCTTTATCAGGACTTTGAGGGATCTTTATAGAATCTCCTTCTGGACATGCCTCTTTCCTTTCTTCCAAGGCCAGCCCCACCTATTTCTACATCTCTGCCTCAAAGCAAGAGGCAAAGTGTCGAAACGGGGCCTGCTGCCTGCACAGCTTCTCCCCTTGTTTCAGCTGCATTAGGGAATTTTCCATTTCAGTGCCCACTACTGCTCAGTCAGCCACTCGCCACAAGAGCCGGAGAACTTCACAAGAGCCCCATGCACCACTGGCTGAAGTTGTCACCATCCTCTACGCTGAGAGTTGCTCACCATGCACCACTAAAGCATGCAGGGAAATGTAAAGATCAGAATTATTATCAGCATGTCATCTGGCCTTCCTATCTGCCCAAGGAGATGACATACGCATTGTGACGCAAAAGCTGATGAAAGGGGAATAGGATGCCTGCAACACAGCTAGGGAAGTTACCCTCATATACTCCCCCCAGAAGCACACCTTCTTCTCCACGTTTCTCTTGCCCAAGGTTACTTGTATTGAAACAGTGCCAGACATTGCTCCTGCATCTAGTTTCATCCTCAGGTGGCTTCTGAGGCAAATAAAGCCTGCATTTAGCAAAACTTGACATGGACTCTATGTAGCTGCACAGAAGAAAAGACTATCATCCCTTGTAAGATGCATTTCAATTAATCATGAGTGCACTGCAATATTCTAGACAAGGTAAGAGACCTGCATCTTAGCTGCTTTCCTTATAAAGAGGTATAACAATAGACCCACATCACCAGGGGAGAACATCTACAGGAAGGCTCGAGTGAAAAAGATTCGGACTCCATTTTCAGCAGTATAAAACCTGTTTAATTCCTCTTACCAAAGCCTTCTCTTGTCCACTGGGTGAAGGATTCTTATTTCGGCGAGAAGGTTGCTTCAGACAGGCTGGGTGTAGCTTTGATGTCTGGTCACTTCTCCTACAATACATTCAAATGCAAACAGAAAAAAATACATAAAACTGAAGGCTCGAATTATAGTCCCAGAGTTGTATAAGCCCCTTCAGCTGAGTCTCTTTGGAAAGAAAACAATGGCTCATGTGTTATTAACTTCTCTCCATTTGCATTAAGAGATGGTCTGTACCAGTTACTGGAAGATTACTGGTGTTCTACCTTCAAAATACAAGGAAACACAGACTTGCCTACAAAACGGGCTAGCAAGTTTCATCGTATACTCAAAATGAGATCCCAGTCACACAAGGAAAACTGGTGAGGAGAAGTCCTCTCCATCCAGCTGTAGAGGACAAGCAGAAATAACTGTCATTTATAAAAAGGACTGACATCTTTTCAGCAAGAAAGCACTGATGTTTTGTTTCTCATTTAACCAGCTTTCTTCCAAGGCCATAGCATAAGTGAGTGCGAGGAAAAGATTTTTCCAAATCTGTACTAAAAATCCCCCCATGCTCTGAGACAAGGTACATGCACTGAGATGTCAATAGGTCAGGACAGAAAAAAAAAAAGCTCTCTTCTCGCTATTGGTATGAAATCTGCTCTTGTATCACTTACATTATAAGCCTGTCCATCCTCCATGATACAGATCAGATCGAAACAGAGCAAAGTGTTAGGGAATACAACGGGTCAGCTAGCAGCAGTAGACAGGTCATAAGCTACTGTTTTCAGAGGAGTTTTTTTCTTTCCTGCTCCGATCAAACTCCCTCCCTAAAGCTTATCCGTAGTTTTGTCTAGACAGATACATGTTTTTATCAGACTTTTTAAGTGAGAAGAATGTTAAAAAGCCCCGCAAACCCACAAAACTAGTTTTAGAGAATCTCAGTCTGGAGAGTCAAAGGGACAAAGCAACAAGCATCCTTAGCATTACTCCACCAAAATCAGTGGAGTTGCCCAAGCAGTGACTTTAGCCTCAAGTTACTGCTCCAACATCGCTCACCCTTCAATTTTATTTTTTTTTTCCCTTGGTGCCTCAGCTTTCTGAAGCTACTTAAAATAGGTCAATTAAATTTCTCCTGGGGGACAAAACACAGTGTGAGATGACAAGACAGAAGTGTGGTCACCAGAACTGCCTGTACTCAGCATCCTTGGGTCAGATGCAGAGGGCAGCAAGCGAGAGGGAAGAAAAAAAGGAGCCTCGTTATTTAAGAATCCTTTGCCCCTCTTGCCCTGTTTGGAATTTACGCTGAGCAGGTCATTTGACAGAGCCCAGAGCCAACATGGTTTTGTTGCACTCATTAGGCCTGAAGCAGAGTCCTAGATGCAACACCATCCACAAGATATGTTAGTCCGCAGACTGAAAGTTCTGCAAAGAAGAGAAGAGCTACAGTCCGACCAAGTGCCCACTGGAACTGTCAGTGTCAAAGGGTTAAGGCCCAGTCCAAAACTCCCTGCAGCTGCCTGCAAATGTAAACACATGTGCAAACATAGCTCCTTGCTGGAATGGTGCACCTTTAACTGGTTGCCAATACCATCCATGGTAGAAGCAAAGTAGTCACTAGAAGAGAATGGCATTCACTGTAACCAAATATTACATGTTTACTTTCAGGTCCTGCAAAATAACCCTTATCGACTCTGGCCTACTAAACAAAACAAAAAAAGCACCTCAACCTCATGGCACTTAAAAATTATGAGGCCAATAGCAATCAACCCAACTCACCCCGAGTAGGTCGAAACTCCAAAACACAGTGGTATAGATACAGCTAATAAAATATCAAAATAGGCTGTAGAGGTGAGAGGTAGGTTGCTTACAAATTAATACATTTTATATCAGATATAAAAGGGCGCATGGCTGGGCCTATCTGCAAAGTACGGATGAAAACTTCATATCCATTCACCACATCTGCTCTGCTGAGATGCCCCTGAAAGGTAGCAGGGGAAATAATACCAAACCCTGAGCCCAGATCTGGGCTGGTGTAGACGATTAGCTCTAATGGGCTGGTACTTACCAAGCTCTGATCTGAAATGACTCCTAGTGTCTTTTTCAATCCTTATCTGAGCTAGTCCTTCCTAAGGAATGGAAAGGCCCCGCTCCTACAGTTATCTGGACAATAGCTAATCCCACTGGCAGTCTGCACAGACACCTGAAACCTCATGATAAGCAGCAGGTGGATGATGCACAGGGCACCCAGATGCAGGTAAAGCCAAGGTTCACTTTGCCAGTGCTCAGGAAGACTGAACAGGGGCAGTGGGGAACAAAGCTAAACACAGCATAACAGAGCTTTCTTCCCCCAGATGAGCACCAGGAGATACCAGCACCTAAGCTGTATTATTTATCCTCTCCATTACAAAATAAACGTGGAGGCAACACGTTGAGCCCGGTAACAACACTGGAAATAGCACAAACTGTCCTCTCCATCTTAAGTGTGGCAATAGAGGGGGATAGCTGCCAGCTCCATGCAAAGAGCAAAGAATCAAGCATTCAGCTTCCACTTTCTCCTACCTAAATGCTCGACATGGCAATGAACCACGGAGTGGCTAACACCCCATGAAGTCAGTTACCTTGTCTCCTGGATGTAGAAACCAAACTCGCTCACCAGAATCACTTACTGCTCACTAGACTCAAGCTGCTAAGTAGCATCCTCAGCTTTCCCTGTACAGCTGCAGCACATTCAGAGAGCCTGAGCACACACAGCTGCTTTTTTTGGCTCCTATTACTTTCTGGGACACCTGAAAAACTAGACTCCCACCAGTATCCCCAACTCCAATGTGCATTTGTGTATGAAGAGCCTGAAGGAAGGGGGCTAAAGCAGAGGAAAGGAAAAAAAAGAAAGCAAAAGCAAACACCCTCTAGCCCAACACGACAGACGAGCAAGGGCAGTTACTGTATGTAGCGTTCTCCTACGTGACTTTCAAGACCTCTGAAAGCTTACCTAGCTGTACAGTTTTGCACAGCCCCACCACCTTCCACAGCCCCACTCGGACACAAACAGGCTCTGCAGAAAAGCTGACAGAGAGTGTAACAGGCTCAGATACATACAGTCCATCTGCAAGCACAAGCACAAACACAGGCAGCCTGCGCTTACCTGAGCAGACAGAGAAGGTCCGAAAGGCTCAAGTTGAGTCGACCGCTGCTGGGGTCTCTCAAGGAGGTCTCGTCAGCAAAGCAGCTGCAGATCGCAGAGGCAGATCCTCTCTGATCCACTCGGATCCCTGGGATGGTGAAGACAAAGGCAGGCTCAGGCCTGAACAAGCCCAGACAAGCCCAAATAAAGCCTCTTCCTGAGCCTGCCCGGTTGCAGGAGCAGCCAGCCCTCTGGATGTCAGAGCTAGGTACCACAGACAGTCTCTGGCAGACTGCAGAGGGAGGTCAGCACACATCCATTTGTGACAATACGGGACCTCATTTCTTCCAGTGCCACATCATTCATTTCAGCGAGGCTGAAACACACTGAACGGGAGCACTTCAACTTCAGCACACTTGTGTCAGGGCTGCATTTAAGCTATTTCACCCAAAGAAGCCCCCGTGAGGAGGAATGCAAGATTTCTCCTGGATTTCTTCCTGGCACAGGAATGTAACCCACAACTTTGCAATCACATCTGAGGCTCCAGTAATTGGAAAAAGCGACCTGGCAACTGGGAGACGTACTGCAGCAATGACATCGGAAAGCCTCGGTGCAGGACCCCAGGTTGGAAATGCACCCACCATCCAACCCACCCGTCAGGGTCTGGAGCCTTTCCTCCTGCCAGCCCATGCTGCTGGAGCCCACCCATCCCAAATACGCTCCCTCCTCTCTCCCCACCGCTAATTTTGTTAGAAGCGGTAGGGTTGCGGAGGGCGGCTAAGGCACCTCATTCATTCTCCAGAGAAGCACTTATTGTGCACACAGCTAATTAATAACGAGCCCTTCAGAGACAGAACTGCAGCAGCCTCCTCCCCACTCACACAATGCAGATATTTTTCCTCTCCTTTGTATCAGTGAGTCTTCACATTTACTTTCCTTAATAAAGCTGCAGGGCCAGATTGCGATTTCAGCACAGCACAAGCTCAGAGCAACCCTGCTGCCTTACTGGATCACTCCACTGTTACCTACTCGAGAAAATAAAGAATTTGGCCCATTAAATCCATCCATGATAACATTAAAAAAAAAAAACCAAACCCGCACAAACTTAAATCAAGCTTGCAGGTTTGGGTTTTTTTTGCTTTTTAAACAGACTTCTCTACAGACCACCCAATTCTACAGCATTTTCCAACCAACAATTAATTAACAGAGCCCCTCTGAAGTTTCCAGTGCCCACAGAGATCAGGCTAACTTACACTGAGGCTGTGTCCCAGCTGCAGCAGCAAATGGCGCTTCCCTCCTCTGCTTTCCTCCAAGTGCCCTTGCTTGCCTGCCATGATGTGAAGATGCAGCTGGGGGAAGAAAAGGGGGTCAGGACGCACAGCGTGACAGGGGAGTGGGATACCTCTGGCAGCTTCAGTGCATTCTTTCGCTTTTCTTTTCTAAATGCATTTCCATAAAAAATATTTTACAAATAAACTAGCCTTATACACTGGGTTCCCTACGCTTGTACTGCAAGGGGATGAGCCCTTCACTCCCCACGTCTTCCACTTGGGAAGGACGCAGAGCGGAGTCCCCCGGAAGGGAGCGTGAGGCATTGAACAGTGTTAACAGCAACAGGCAGCAAAAAGGGCCAGTTCTGCATTTGCTCATGCAATTCATCAGGGCTCTCCTACCTCATGAGACTGAGGTTTCCGCCTTACTCAAACTTCTAAACTGACAGCTTCCAAATAAAACAATAAAACAACCAAAACCCAACTCCTGAGCAGCCTTTCTTTTCCACATGACACAGTGGAGAGCTCCCTGCACGCCACAAAATCCCATCATTTTCCCACCCAGCACCCTTCACAACTCCCTCCTCCTAATAGGAATTCAGAGTTTGATGCAGAGGTAGGCTGATTTGGTACAGACAACAAATATTTCAAGACTCTAGTCTTGTCGAGTCTCTGCACTTTGGTTTATACAGGAAGCAAACGTAAAAGTTACCACATTAAAATACAAGAGGAAGCATACAAACCAGGTTGAATGCAGACGGCAAATTTTCTCAGCCTTTAAGATAATAGTTTCCATGGTTTATATAAGAAATAACAAGAAGTTACTTGGTGAAGTAGCCACAAGTGGCAACTGATTGTATCCCTAACTTAGGAAGCGCTACAAGCACCCGAGTTTTCACAAAACATCAAGTGCTCCCCACCTATTAAGTCACTATTCAGTGAGGGCTGGTTTTGATAAGCCATCCAAACAGAAAGCAATAGTCAAGACACCCGAGCAACTTGTGAAGAGTGACTGTATGAAATGTGTGTATATATTGGTCACCCTGGGTGAGTATACTGCAGCACAACTCTGACGTTGCTCTGGAGATCAAACAGGTCTCTTTCCAGAGAGAGATCTTTCACGGTTTTGTGGTGGAACTCGTACAGTTTTACGTTCACCCTAGTGCAGGCCAACAGTGGACAACACCACACAGGCGTAAGTGACTACAGCCATTTTGACAACCAGCATTTGGACTAGCAAAGTGGAGAGATGTGCCAAAGAGGTCCTCTGGCGCTGAACTGAGAAAGCCTCGCACAGAGGAGGAGAAATGGAGTCAGTGACTCAGCTAGACTCTACCCACACAGACCTGGGTGAGAGAAGGCCTGTTAAACTGCGCGTTTCTACTGCTGCCGGATTTGTTCCTACGTCCATCGCTTCTCTGAGCTGCCTTCTTTTTCTCTATATATTTTGCAGGGCTCCTCTTCGATCACGCTCCGGCCCTGAAGAGCGGAGAAAGCCAGCATAAAATGAACATGTCCCCCAACGCGGCATAAAAGTGAAAAATGACTAGGAAGATGAAAGGTGGCCTGAAGCAACCAGGTTGCGTAGGGACAGCTTGGATGAATTTCTACTCTTGCGTGCACGGAATTACTTCTTTTCCCCACTCGCTCTGGGCTTCGTGATACACCCATCCTCTTCAGCCTGGAGCAGCTGTACATCCTTTTAACGTGCAGCACTGCTGCTTGCCTGACGAGGATGCTCTCCAGCACACAGGCCACCACAGAGGAGGCTCCCCAGGTGTGCACCCGCGACCAGGCCGGTCTCCGCACTTACACCTATGCAGCACGTGGATTCCTTTGGGTTGGCCTTCTGTTACCACCACAGGTTCCATGCCTGGAACCTCCCCTTATAAAGCAGGGTTTGAGGCCAACTGCTTGAGATTTGCCAAGCACGGGTGGGTATTAGTCTGACAGACCCCAAGCAGATTTAATGGCGGGAAATACACTTCTACTCACTGTTGTGCACAACCGCCACAGGAACAAGCGGATTTTCGTCATTTCCCAGACAACTGAGACACCTTACAGTTGAGTAGAAAAATTAAGCTGAATGACCTTGTTAAGCGCACACATTTGGAAGCCAGTAATCCAAGGCTTCCTACAGGCAGGCTGGCACCAGGACTGAACAGTATTTTTGAACAACTGGCATCCTGCCATACAAGGGGCAACTGCTGCCTTTAACCTGCATGAAGTGTCACCACTTCAAAACCATGATCCCATCCACCAAAACTCATTAAGGATGGGTCTCACTGAAGAAAACTCTCCAGAGCACGGAAACAGCAATTAGTAGCTGAGCTACTCTTGCTGTAATTTCAGCTCAGCTTACTCTCTTGCTGAGCGTTTAGGGCTTTGCTGACACTCGGGGAGCACTTGAACTGGTCTCACTGATAGCTCCCTTATTGTTAAACCAAGCTGCCTTCAGACCTAACTTGATTACAGGGTAGGAAGCTCTTCCCAGAGAAAAATGCTGGATGCTGCTCCTTGTTCTTTACAGCAGCAGAGGGAGGCAGAAGAGCCAGTGGCTAAAAGCCAACGCCAGAGGTTCAGCTTCAACTAAGCAGAGAAGCTGCGTTAGAGACCGAAACTCAGTATCTAGGCAAGTGGCAGATTATTTTATCTTCAAACCAAAGTGAATCACCTTTCTGACATTGTTGTTCAGCCTAGCAATCTAGTAGACCAAATGAATTATCAACGCTTAGTAGTCAAGATTCCTTCAGTAGATCCCTTCTGTCCTCAAACTCTATGGAACCACGATCTGAATGTGAATCTACTTGAACTCCTATTTTACCTTCACAGTTATCCTCAATCACAGTATCATGCACTAGTTAAAAAACTGTATTGTGTACAGGTATTAGCAGTAGGTTTTAATGCCAGATATGACATACATATGCACAGAGAAATCACCTACCATCTTCACTGAGTATCAGCTTGTTCATCTCCACCCTGCAGCCTAGACATCACGACACCAAGTTACCACTTCACCTACTAAGTGTAAAAGAGTATTCTCAAATAACGTGGAGGAAAACAATCTCAGTGCCTTTTTCAAGTTCCCAACCACTCCCCATCCATTCCAACCCTTTCCCCTCAATGGTACCACTATGGAAGCAGATTCATGAACACTTGTGCGAACTGTCAGTTACAAGGCACAAATATGTGACTTCTCTCCCCTCAAAAACCATCACTTCAACATATAGATGGCAAAATTCTTGGTAAACAGGAAAAAAAAATCATCAGGCTTTCCCCAAAGTACATGTTTCCAGATCTCCTTTGTCAGGGCAGATAAGCAGAGGACTTTGTAGCTATCCACCTGTAACGAGCAGAGGATCCGGTTACCTTAATTGCTGCAAAGTGGCCTGTTCACAATGAAGAGAAATATTGTACGTACAACATGACTTACTGTGTTCACGGTTGTATTTATCATATAAATAGCTTGTGCCTACTTGACAGGCCCTTTTACCTTGTATCATGAGTGCTTCTCAGAGGCCAAGTAAAACATGGCTGAAACATAGCCCACGGTCTTCATACAAACCTGAAAAACCTCAATAACCTGTTTTACGTCTTCCATTGCGGAAATACCTCGGTTAGCGTCTAAGTTGGGAAACTTTAGCAGCAAGCGAATGTGGAAGGCATCCAACCACAGTGTCATATGTTTGAACAAGTTCCCTTAGCTTAGCTAAGGGAATGCCATGCTTCGGCAGAGCCGGATTAACTGTCCGTGTGTACAAGCTCATAGCCTGTGTTAACAAGAGTTAACACAACAAATATCAGCTCACACTGAGGGAACGTTAGGCCAAGTCAGCTACCTCTTATATGCCATAGTCTAAGAGTATGAAGGCAGATTTCATCGACCAACTTAACTTGAGATAACATGACTGGGGTCTAAGCATTTCATTACTTCACGCTTGCAGCTAGCCCTCTGCCGAAGTTTTCACTTGCAGCCACTAAATGGACAAGGGCTGGAGACTAAGACACATTAACCAGCTGGAACTTGAACATGAGCATAAGGGACCTTCTCAGGCTGCTAGAGGAGCACACGGACTCACCAACTTGAAAACTCCGATACAGGCCCAGCTCTCCTCAGCTCCTCTAGAGCTCTCCTCCTTTCTCCTTAGACTGTCTTCTGGCAAGACTGCTGCAAACACACGTGCCTGAACAGGTCTACTTTGTAGAGGCTAATTACAGCTAATGAGATGAGGACGAAGTCTCCTCAGTTGCATAGGTGTAAACACAGAGCAAAGTGACTAGCATCAGTGAGCGTTTTGCTACTCAGCAAACGCTTGGGTTGCTAGATGATTGGTGCTCCCGTTCATCTGGTAAATGTGAGTTGCCGCTTTCGTGGCCACACGAAGGACCCAGGTCTTTCTAATCCTGAACCTAGTTTCTGTAGCATTTGGATTGTTCTTGAGCTGTCACATTCTGCAAGCACACCTGTCAATGCTGGGCTTTCCCTTTGCTTGACATTTACAGAGAAAGAACTGGAAAGCGTGCTGAAGATCTGGCAACGAGAACAGAAAAGCCCTGCGACATGAGTCTCCGCAGAGTTCGGTGAGCCTTCCCAAATCCCTGCACGGCTGGCAGGCTGTCAGGGCTCCCGTATGGCCCACACTGCTGGCAGCAGTCTGGCTATGTTTATATCACACCACGGTTGCCAGACCGAGGTGCTGTGTTTGAAGAGAAAAGTAATCAGTGAAGATGGTAGAGACAATAAGATAAACAGATGTATCAATAAGCACTTTTGAGGATTTTGAAGGCATATTTTGCCCAAGAGGGGAGAAATACCTTAAGATACAAGGAAAGACCACCTCACAGGTAATGGTCTAATACACAAGCTACCCCCGCACACCAGATACTAATTAGCCTCCCTCATCAGTGCCCAGCAGCTCAGGTCCAGTTCTGTCTCCTGTGCTGCTTCTGTCTAAACAGCCAAAGCCCTCGTTCGACATCACCAAAAGCGTCATTTCCCAGAAGTTCCTGGTCTCCAGAAACTCTGGCAAATTCTTTCCCGAACCATTTTGTGGGTACAACAGCCTATGAACATTTCCTTGTTTTGCAGAAACGGGAAAAGGAAGCGGAGCGATTAGCATAAGGAACCTTACTAACTCAAGCACAGAGAAAGGGATGGTGTTCCAGGCAATTGAGTATGCTTCCAGCAATGACTGAAATATCTGACTGCTCAAACTCAGGTGCCTCATTCACTCTGCTAGCCTGTTTGGCCTTGCTCAGACACGTACCAGTTGCAAGTTCAGGATTTTTCTTTCTTGTTATGATTCTCTCTCCTTCCTGATCAGATAGAAACTGAAGTAAGGACATGCACACCCCAGATCTCCATGCTGCACAGGAGACGGCATCCAGCAGTAACTGCCAGGTGCAGGTACACCTCAACACACTGACGTGGTTTGCAATTGCCCTGTTAGAAAGGCCTTCTACCACTGACAGAGTGAGACACACTGAAGTTCACTAGGCTGCAAAAGCCCAAAGTTGAGGCACTTGGACATATCCTACTTCTTTTCTGCAATGCAAAAACTTGTCCCTGTAGTCTCCAGGAAAAGTATGCTACAGAGGACACAGCTGTCACTTAAGTCCTCTGGGAAGCAGATACCTCTTGAAACAGCCATTAATCTCCTCCCGGACTGCGTCACTCCCCAGTGTCACACCCACTCACAAGAGCAGGGCCTGGATGGCAGAGAGATTCTGCCTTTCAGTTGATGGAACAAAAAAAGAGCAGCAAGCTGGATACCCAGCTTCAGATAAGACAGGCAAGACAAAAGACAGACTTTGTACTAAGGTCATAAGAGCAGAGACTCCCAAGAAACGAGTCTTTCAGTTCACTCCCTTGGGCAGAGTTAGGGCTAGCTACAGTTCACCAAGTTCACGCATCGGCATTGCCATGGCTTTCTTAGCATTTCCATCAGTATTTGACTTACCTCCCTCAGATAAGCAGGGTCTTCATCAATCTCTTGCACGGCTTTGCCTCTTTAAGGAGAGGGAAGATGCTTCGCAATTCACTCATTCCACTAATCTGTCCAGAGGCGCAGACCAAGCCTTAGCATTTGCTCTGTCAAGAATCCAGTAGGGACTGAACTAAGAATAGTATCTAAGGTGAAGGACAGAGCTTGCTAGTAGGATTAGCTGGTGCGATTACAGGTAGCGATTCCCTGCGACTCAAAGTCTTTACCGTTAAGCAGCAAGAGCAAGGCTTTTCTTCTTGGTGAGGTGGCTGCATGACTGCAACTTGGTGTGCTTCTGCCTCCCTCTGCTGGGAGCCAGGCAGTCAGCAGAGGGGACACCTTGTCCTGGGAACAAGGTATCCTGTCCTCCTCTAACCTCAAGTGCTAGTGGAGAGCCATCCCCCACCAAGGAAGGGCCTCTGCAGGCACACAAGGTCACAGGGCTGTGGCAGCAAGGAGGGGCACAGATGGAAAAGTCTCCTTCAAAGGCACCTGGGAGAAGCTATAATCACATTTTCCCTACTGGTTCACAGCTGGAGACAAAGGGTCACTCGGTCAATCCGTTTAAAAAAAACTGGGCTTTTTGCTGTCAGCTTTCTCCCCCACCCCAATGCCCAACAGACTGCGGGTATTTTCCTTTTGCTGCAGGCTTCACATCTGTGGAAGCAACAGTTTTCAGCGAGAAAAGGGGTCAAGTTCAGTCGCCTCACACGCAGAGCCGCTTAGGGAGGGAAGCCTCTGCAGCAGCAAGCATCTGCCTTTGCACCCAAGGAACAGCGCAAGGCCAGCAGAAAAGTGACAGCTCTGGTAGCCTGGCCACGCTTTCTCTTCCAACTGCTGCAACCCCTTGATTCCTCTTGAAATGACTGCCCTGGAAAGAAATACTTTTCCCTAAACCATCCTTTTCCAAACTCCTTGCCTGTTCCTGCCTAGCGAAAAGCAGCTTGGAACCCGTTGAGATGGTAGTGCACAGAGCAGTCATCAAGAACGGAACTGCAGCAATCCAAAGCTTTGGAGAACATGCAGGCAGAAGTCTCCACGTCCCTCCTGGCTGCCACCGCAGCTCTTCAGGACATACGAGGAGAACATGGCAAACAAGTCCAGCTTTAAGTCAAACTGCGCAGGCACACAAATGCCAGTTCCACGTTCACGGTTCAAGTGGCTGTTTTTAGATGTTGTGCCACCCAAGTTGTTTACACAACCAAACAGCCAACCTTGCCAGTAACATGGCTCCAAGTTAAGAGCTTTGTTACCACAAGCACTCATCAAATGTAAATCCGAGTCAATTGCTTAAAACAGACAGTCTGAAAATAAACATCAGCTAAATAGTAATGTCACCAACAGTACCTACCAACAGAAACACATTCATCACAATGTATTCAACTCGTCTGGTTTACAGGGATGGTCAGAATGGAGACAATTCACCACTGCAAGTTTTTTTCCACATCTGAGGTCTCCTGCAAACTTTGCTTCTCCAACGATAAGCTATCGGTTCACTAGCACCACAAGAAACTGCATATAAAGTCATCTAAGCAAGTGTCCCCTCTCTTCCACCTCAGTATTATGACTGTAGTATAAGGAGTTAAACTAATAGCTTAACTTTGAGACACAAAGTTAAAAAGCCTTACCACACCCTCTTGCAACTCCTCCCAGAGCAAGGTGGCCAAATTCTGCTCGGCTAGCAGGTTGTGCAGCCAAGAGGTCCAGCTTGGAAGCAGCGTAGCAGGACACCCCTTTTATGAGCACTCCTCCGAGCCCTTGGCAGACTGTGGCCAGCAGCCCTGCACTGGCCCATAGATCAGAGGAGTCTTCTTCCACTCTCGGGTTGCCACTTGGGGTGTAATTCTCTTAAGAGGGGCAGAACAGATCATCTGACACAGCGGCCTGCAGGTTGCAGTCTTTCTCTGCAACAACAGTATATTTGTTGGGGGGCCAAACCAGGCTATGACCCACTGAAGAGCTTTAATTCCTAGCAGATAAGATGCACGAACTGCCCTTCATCTTACCGTTTGCCTTGGGGTACAGTCCAGGTACCTTGCGCGTGCTGCAACAACAATACTCCAAGCATCAGCTGCACTGCATCAGCAGTTACCCATTTCTTTGGTCTACACTTCCTTTCCATCAACACTGCTGCTACATAATGCGCTACATCCGTCATTTTAGTCCCCAGAACATTAGAACATCCTGGCTGAGGCAACTGCAGAGCGGATGCTGCAGTGGTGGCTTGTCACCCAAAAGTTCAATTCATCTACTGGAGCCTTGCCGCTTCCTCATCATGACTATTACCTGAATTGTTACAATAAGCCCCTGGGGACATGTCTACATGCAGTACCATCCCTCATTGCAATTGAAGGACATCCAGGAAAAGGACACTGCATTCTACTCACAGACGTAAGGCACTGGACTTGGCCAACTCAATTGCTAAATGATTGGGGGGAGGGGGGGGCAGAGTACAGGGGTTGGCTGTCACAGCACTTGCAGCAGCATCTTTCAGTCGTGTGCCGTCCGTCGTCCCCCCCTCCCCTTTCCCTGCAATGTCCTTCTTTGCTGAAGAGTTTTCAGACAGGGCTTTTGCTGCAGTGCATCAAAGAGCGGGTGACTTGCCAGCAAACCACAAAGTGCTCCCTCCTCTTCACTTCTCCCCCACTACCCAAGGCACACGAGCTGATACTTGGTAATCGGACACTGAACAAACTGCCCAGCCTGTCTATAGGACTCAGCCTCCAAGGAGGAACAGGTCTTATTTGTAGCACCCTTCCTTTAAACTCCTCCAGGATACGCACAAGGATCCTGCCTAGTTTTACCCTCTGTGTGCCATAACCCATTTATACAGCTTCTCCGCAGAGCACTTCTGCCTCTGCCCTGAGGCATGCTGATTTTACTAGCTATATAGGCAAGGCAGCCTCAGAGCTGGAAATATTTCCTGGTATTCAGCCCAAGGTCTCTCTCCTCAGGACTGCAACCTAGTGTTCTAACTTGCACGCTTTTCCACAGTCCGGGTTAATTCCAAGCTAGGCTTCAGTGACCAGTTTCCTCCTGCCCTTCTGTTCAAGGGCATTTTCTTCAGGCCCCTCCTCGCCTAGAGCAGTTCAAATGTTGCTCTCCGAAGCAGAGCAGGTACTCTCATGCACTTCTACAAACTGTGCAAGGGAGACAGGTTAACGTCGCACGTTCTGCCACTGACAATGCCGCTGCGTTAGCACAACAACGACTTATGTCAAAAAAACCTATGTTCTTTACTACGTGTAAAGGTTCTCTCAGGTATGCCCTGAGAGAAGGTATGTGTGGGGAAGCATTTCAGAGACTGGGAGCTCCACAGGAGCCCAAACGCAGCACCTTAGGGATGACTTCTGCCAGCGACTTTCTCTCCCACTATCCCCAGTCTGACCATGACCTTCAAAATTAAAATGGCTCTCCACGTAATTTCCTTTCGTTTAATCAATTTGTACGTAATGGGCCAACTCTCCACCTTTTTTTGAATGACACGACTGGCAAAGGACTTATGACTGATGCTAAATTATAATCCACTGATAGTTTAAACCTAAAAATTTTACCAACAATTCAAGGTCAACAGCTAGTTCAAGGCCACTTCCAACCTTTTCTTCCATGTAGTAGGCTCTTGTCCGTGAGCTTTCTGGGGCAGGGACCTTACTTTGTTTTCACAGGATTCAACGCAACTGCTGCTGCTAAACCAAGCATAGGGGGTCTTTGATTAGCACATCCTCACTTGATTTTGTTTTCTTTAAGACAAGAGCAGAGTGCTTTCTATTCACCACAAGTAAGCTTTTAAAACGAGGTAAGTTTTGTCCTCTCTTTATAAATGTACACAGTTATTTGCTGCAGAATATTGATGCAAATTAAAACCCATTTAGATTTGCCAAGTTTTAGCTCTTCCTCACTCAGCAGCAGGGACTCTCCCTTCTCAAAAGGTCAGTTGTCTGAAAAGCAGGGGAAAGGCACAAGAAGGGTAGCCGAATGGCAACCCCGCTGTAGCTTAGCTCTCCCAGCATAATTAGAAATTCTACGGGCTGAGCTGGAAAAATTACATCTTAAGGACATTTATGCCCAAGCATAGAGGTAGCAGAAAAAAACATTAAGATTCTTGGCACATGGGAATTCTTGTGTTCACGTGTCAGACGGGGATGGGCAGAAAGCAATTTACAGCAGCTGGTAAGGCTTTTTAAACACATCGGTGCATCACATCGCACAACTGAGCCAATAATTTCCCCCACCCCTCGCACTCCCGATCACTCTGGATTCTGCAGTGAGAGAGCCAACTAGAAGAATCTGCAGAGGTTTTGCAAGAAGCAGCCTCTCTCACTCGCCATCCAAATGTTTCAGTTCAGTGGGAAATTGGGCAAAACCATTAAATGCTTTACATTATTCAGGAAAGGAAGGCATATCTTCCCCATTCCTCACAGAATCAGGCATTACCAGTGACCCTCCAGTTGGGGCCCAGTAACAATTTTTAAATCCCACTTTTTAAAAGAGACCCTTCCCCATATCACTTCTGTATTTCTCCACTCGCAAAACCAGACCTCTTGGAAGAAAGAACTCTTCAGCCTGTGAGTTTGCTGCAGTGCTTAGTAATACCCATGGAGTACGTCATTCATTGGAGGGGGGGAAGAAGCAGCACGTTAACTTGGAAATAAGCTACAACCCTACAGCCTAGCGTACAGCCTGCTGTTGCACTAGACTACACTTGCCTTCGCAGCACCGAAGGCAAGAGTTAAAACAAAGTGTAGGCATATCCAGGTATTTAAAGGATACGGGCCTTTTGCAGTGGGGCACCAGGCATAGAATCCATGAGCTTCTCCAAAAATACATGCTGTCATTTCACCCAGGCTTTCTTAACCATTTCTATACCAGACACTGGAAATGGGTAATGACAAGTCAGTAGCAATAAGCAAACCACAATTTAAGTCCTGCTCATTAAACACGTGGTGAAGCAGAGTCATCGGAAGCTGTGGTACTAGTGCTGGCTATAACCACAAAGAATTTGGTATGGCATACCTTGTGCAAGCTCATAAGCCCCAAGAGTAGGCACTCGGAATAAACCTCCTTACATTTTACAGAACCAGTACTTTCTCAAGACACCTTACTCAAAAAGAAAAAAAAAAAAAAGACTCCAGGAGGAGCAAATGCCGCAGGCAGCCCGAAACAGTAAAACTCACTCTAGGATCAATATGGCAGCCAGGAAAAGATCTCTGCCTTCCAGATCAGAGACCGGCATTAAAGGAAGAAATCAGCTGAAATACGGTCTTTCACCAGACATAGCAAAGTCTAGATTTCAGAAGCACTGAATCTCTGCATTCAGGCTTTTCAGTACACTGGCTTCAGTTATATTCACACTATCTGGGTATCTATCACTTTGGATCGCGTCGCACAGAAGTTTAAGGTGGTACTGGAGGTGCTATGAACTCCAGATAAGATTTAATGTGTACTGGGGATGCCTTCCCAGGTGCACAAATCAAGAACTGCTAGGCCAGGATAAGATGGAAGAAGATAGATAGCATCAAATACATCTTCCCTCTCCCAACCCCTGGGCTCCGATTCTGTCTTTTGCAACTTTTCCTCCCATTGCTCAGCACCGAAGGGCTCTTTGCCCTTAATTCCCTTATAGTACGTAATCAGTTATACTTCACCTGAACAGGAGACGACCAGTATGATGACGCTTCAGTAGAGGAACTGCTACTGGAAACGCACAAATCTTGGTTGTGGCTCATTTTTGTCCTCTGTAATCATTCCTATTGTCTTTGTCTGGTAGACAGTCTTCTTGCCAACTTTTCAAGGGGATATGAAGAGAACCTTTTCAAGAGGCTCTCATGCCCACTTCTAGAAAGCTGAACTGCAGAGAACGTAGCGGCTTCCCTGCAGTTGCCACGCTTTCACCACTTGTCCCACCTTTGGTGATATCTGTTCTTCTGTTCAATTTTAGAGCAGTTGCATTTTTTTTTTCTTAAGGCAGGGACCAATATGCTTTTATGCCGATTACCCTTCCACAAAGCCCATGTGTTGGAACACCCCGTCACATTTATTATCATTTGGTGATTTACATCAAGCCTGGTGTTAACTCAGTTCCTTTTATTTTGTTGCTATTCCACTAATGAGAGTGGTTCTTCATAAATGCCACAAACTTAAGCATAAGTACTTTACAAATGAACCCAAGTCTCTTTGCTCGTTAGAATGATGATGCAAGGAAAACAGAAGTAACATAGTATTAGGCTGCATAAAATCTGCATCACAAACACTTGGGTTTCAGTCACTTGAACTTGTGATTTACATCATGCAAAATTCAAGGTTTCATCCTTACATCTATGACTCCCCTTGTGTCTTCAAGACTTGGGGCCAGAGGTACATCTGATGGAAGATCTGAAAGTTAGACTGAATTTAAAAGAGCGACTTTGCAGTTGAGGTTGCCCAGGGGCTTGCCTCTATCATTCAGCTTGCACCGTGTGACCTTGACAGATCAAGCTTTGGTCCCAGTTCCCCTCCTCTGTGATGAGGATAACACTTACCTTTCCTACAGATCTGACTGCCTGTCCTTACTCCTTGTGCAAGCACACGATAAAAAAAGCCACCACAATTACAGATCTAATCAATGTAAACACACACTACTACTCTCAAATAAAGTTGCAGACACAAGTAATTGCCTCAGCCTCAGTGGGGAAAAGAACACCCTTCCCGGTGTCGAGAGACATCACTAAAATAGGGAAGTCAAATATTTAGTCATTTCAGATGCTGCTAATGTCATCCAGCATCAACTCCACAGCGGCAGCAAGGATCTAACTTGGTATGTGCTGTAACAACTGACTGCTGAGTAGCTTCCCCCCCTCCTCGCCCCCAGACACATAATATGAAATCCGTATCTACAGGGATTTCAGCACAGCTGACTTCACTGCTATTTCAACAGAATCGGTAATTGCTCAAGCTGCATTTTTCCCCTTGCCCCATTCATTCGCACACTTACCAAGACTCTGGAATTGCTAAGAAGCTACATTTCAATTAATACAGATATTTTTATACTAGGAAAATGCAAGTCCTTAGCAGAAATTTATGTCCAAGTGATTTTTTTTTTTCTTCCCACTTCATAGTTAGAAATTCAGTCCTCATGCCATTAACAGATTGTGTTCAGACTGTACGTTTCTCCAGAAAATGCAAGTTAAACTTGCGCAGGAAAAGGCTGCGCCAATACATTTCCCATGCAAATTCAACTTTTGAAGGCTGTAGAAAGCTATTAATGCTTGGAGGGCGTACGACCACTTTTCTTAGATTCCTAAGGCACACTTTTTAAGCTCAGTTCAGCAGATCCGAGCACACAGCGACATGGTCTTTTGGGAGAAGGGTGCTGAAGCTGAGCTCTGAGCCCGGACATTTGAGGAAACGAGTGGTTTTTAACTGCTCGCTTAAAAATCAGAGGTCCAGGCAAGTCAGTTGGGGCTGCAAACCCCCTGATTCCAGCTGGCAGCTCCGGGGAGCTCAGGGCTACCACGAAAAGGGGAATCCCTGGCTAAGGCTGCTGCTTTGCAGATCACTTGAAGGAGAAAAGCTCTGGCACTACTGCACTCTTAAAGCTGCAGTGTCCCATTTCTCCTTCGTCCTCCTGCAGCCTGCCCACACAACCCCCAGCTTCTTTGGGGGGGTGACAAGGAGCGAGGGGGGGGACACACACACAAGCTGAGAGGTGTCAAGGGAAGGGGAAAGGAGAGGAGATGCAGGAACTTTCCTTTCCTGAAGTACTGCATCAGCAGCTAGGCAGTGCGTCCTGATGCACTCCTGCAAAGGCTCTGCAGCTTAGCACAGGGCTCGGACTGCAGCACAACTGCACCAGCCTAAAGGCATGAAAAACCCACCACCTGCTTGGAAAATCAGCGGCAGAGATAATGCAAAACCAGAGCTCCTGACAAGTAGTTTTAGCGGGTTTCATTCTGGTTTGGGGTTGTTTGGGGTTTGTTTTTTTCGGTTGGTTGTTTTTTTTGTTGGTTTTTTTTTTTTTTTTTTGGTGGTGGTTTTAAAAAAGCAGATTAAAAAAAGATTTCACTGATTCAGCCTCCTTCATGTTGGTCCCAAGGAGAATTAAAAAGGCAGAGAGGAAACGAACTGAATGAAGTTTGATTAGCAAGCACACACCAGAAGTTGGACTTTTGAATCATTTATCAATTACAAAAGACAGCCCTGCAGGAGGAAGAACCACAGCCTCTTTAAAATGCCTGCCCTTCCTAAAAGCATGCAAAGGAAAGAGCTTCCATGAAAGCAGGTTAGGAAACCCTCCCTCCCCCCGAAGTTCTCTCTCTTACCCCAAATCCACTCTTGTAGAGCTCTGTTTTCTCAGAGATGAAGCGGTGTCCAGAGCAGCAAAAGTTGCAGACTGCTTCTCCTGCGAGGGAGGCAGGACCTGGCATAAGTAGTGTCAGACGGGTCCTTGCACTGAAGTGATGCCGGGAGAGCCCAGAGCTGTTCAGACAAGCAAGGAAAAAAAAAAAAAAAGGGGGGAGGGGGAGTTAAAAACTCTTAAATCCCTGACACTGCAAGAACCCTGATCCTATAGGATTGTGTCTAAAAAGCAAGCGCTCGCTCTCTGTACAGCCCTGTTTCCCGACAAGGTGGAGGCTGAGCCATTCGATTGCCTGCTAGGTTTTCTCACCTGGTGATGTTGCTCTCGCAAGAGCAAAATTGAAAAGCAAAGCGGACATCTGCAGGAGCCTCTCCGACATCCTCTGCTCCCACCTGAGCTAGTCTAAATTTGGGGGGCAGGCTGGCACTTACTCAGAAGTCAGCAGTGGCTTCTCAGGCAAGCAGAAGCTGGAAGGATGCAGGGAAAGTGCTCTTTGCCTCTGTCAGTAAGGACACGGGTGACAAAAACAACGGGGAAAAAAATCGCATTCTCCATGGTACTGCTACCACCAGTCTTCACCACATCAAGAATTCAGACAGAAACCGCAAATATAAATATTCCATTTGAAAATAAACCCCAAAAAGCTCACGCCTTCTACAAGCACTTAACAGGTCCGTTTTTTTTCCTTGTACACAGAACAGCGTAAAGCCTGATCCAAACACCTATCGCTAACTTCAGCAAAGCTATGTTGTTTTAAACCAGCTGAGGCCTAAAAGAGCTTTTTGCCCTCTGTACATTTAATTCCTGCCTCTTACAGGTTTGACAGAACGCATAATTTATCCCTCAGCTATTCCATTGATTAAGCCATCAAAAGGCTACAGCTAATGAAGCTATGTAGACCCTTGTACTTCATAGTGGGTTCAGCCCCTGTTTTCACAGCAGAGAGGTTTACTGAGCGCAGAGACAACATGCACTAGTGCATTTTCCTTCCGTTTCATGGAGGCGAGAATCAGCATCACGGAGCAAAAGAACTAGTGTCCAGAGAAGAGACTTCACTTTACATCCTAGAGTTAGCAGTTACTAATGATTTCTGGCTCTGTTACTCTAGTATCCAATGCTAAGTGAGACTGAGGAAGGGGAAGGCACTTAAAGCTCAAGGTTACTGAAGGATATTGCCAGGGGAACAACTGAACCAGGCAGCACTTAAAATACGTGGGCAAGAGCTCTACAGCAAGCTGGCTCTGGAACCAACAGTGGCAGAGTGATAGTTTTGAAACATGTTAATTTTTCATCCACATACTTCAATGCACCATAGCAAAATGCCAAGTGTACAGCAGGGTCAATCTAAATTTATTATTGCCTTTTGGTACCACCCTTGAAAGCTTTTAGATCAGGTTTTCAGATATGCTGATTATCTGTATCCAAAAGAGTCCTGGCACTGACTGGAAAATGGTTTTCTTCTTTTTTCACCTGCCTTGCTTTTCCATTTGGAGATTAGTTTTTTTGACTGGACCACTTACAGCTGCCTGTCAGTTCCGTAACGCAAAGGCACAGCATACCTGTTCGTCGCCAGGTGAGATATAGTATATGCAGATTAAGATCTACGTCCAGCATGCCAGTCATTACCACCCACTCGGCAGGGGTCTAGCCTAGGATTCAGGGGACTGGGTCAGTTTTTACTTCTTTATACCTGTTGCGCAAGATGCCTACTCAATCATTCTGGTTTTAGACCACTACAGAAGAGCACAGAGAGACAAAGCTGGTACGCAGCTTTACATTTATAGTTACTTGTGCCTTGCCACAGGCATTGTACTGCTGCAGCTACCGTATGGCAGAGTTAGCGTTAACAGGCGGGATTTTTCTCAGTGCAAGAAAGCCCACTCCCTGTGCAGGCCTTCAGTGACACCTGAAAGTAGGCTAAAACCAGCAGCGAGAAGAGACTCCCTTGAAGGTCAAAAAGTTTGACTGAAATTTGATACACCTTCGCCAAGGCTTTGAAAACACTGACTTACTCAAGCGTTTCACAATACTTCAAGGCCACTCACTCTACAAACCAGAAACACATAGTCAATATGTAGTAGGTAAGATGAGCAAAAGCACCGCTTTAATGAAACGAAGCTCCAACGCACAGCCTGTATGCAACATGCCAAGGAACGAATGCACGGAACATCACGTACCGTCCCAAACTCTGCACCAATCTGCTGCTGCAACACAGTCCATTAATAGTAACAGGGTTATGCATTTTGGTGCATTTCACTTTCTTGCAGGAGAACAACTGTGTTATGATGAAGGATTTTGTTTTTCAACATTATCAATCGGTCTAATCTTAGTGGGGCATTGAGATAAGGGCAGAGGGATATTCAGCTGTCAGATATTCTGAGAAAACCTTTGACTTTCCTCAGCTGTATTCATGCAGTTCAGCTGCTCTGGAGTGCAGCAGTCCTGGGCTGATGAGCTTTCTGACATGAAGTGCAAGACAGCTCTGCTGCAGTATTATGCCATCAGATACTGCCTAGGCCACTATTTATGTTAGAACATAAAGGTGGTTGGTAGATAGTGGGTTTGCTTTTATTACAGTTTCCAGAACTTCTTGGACGGAATAAATAACCCTACTGCAACGGTTAAAACCTGCATCACTCAATAAGAATTCAATATAAAGGTGAACACTGGCATTCAGTGTTGCACTGTCCACTCAGAATGATAAAAACCTAGGACCGAAGAGGCGAAAGTCAAAGCAAGAGCTAAGATATTCTTAGACTACAAAGCCTCCACATAGTTGAAGGTTTCTTCTCACAAGTGTGCTATCTATATACTATTAATTTTTGTTGTTGTTTTCAATCTAGGACAGTATGTCTAATACTAATTAGTCAGGAAACTGATTACCAGCATAACTATTACTCATTTCAGAAGTTCAGTGTGTCAATCTTAATCAATATTTACCTAAGATACAATGACTACTAAACTCCAGTCGAGTATATTTTGGAGAACTTAAGGTAGCTCAGTGATTACAGTACTTCCTACATGCCTGCCTTCTGTCGGCCTTCTACATCACAAGGCAAGAACAGTACTTTCTTAGCCAGCCCCAGAGAGTTTGGAGAAAGCCAGCATTGTTCAGTGGACAAAATACTGCCACAGTATAGCTAGGCCTTCAAAGGCTTGCAGTTTTAATTCCTGAGCCCTCCAGAAGCTGTCAGAGCCAGACAGACAGCAACACAAGTTACCTGCCTTGTCCCTCTTGCTGAAGTAAATTAATCTGTTATGATACAGACTCAAAACTGCTGAAGGTCTGAATCAATTTGGATGTTCATGTTAGAGAACGAACAAGGAAAGTTGATTACTCTTAATACCAAGGGCAGAGAGGAGGCAATCACTTCATCGCTCAGCTACCTTTGCTTATTTTGAGCAGACAGATTAGTCTGTCTCCACATATCTACAACAACGAGGATCAGTAGCTACTTTATGATTTTTTATTTTTTTTGCTCAGATGGGTAGGTACAACTCACTCTTTTAGTTAAGGCACGAAGAGGTCCTCAGGAGCCACAAGTAACGTCTGCGGCTACTGAAAGATAAGCAAAGCTGCGTAGCTTCCTTTGTCCTCACGCACAAGACAAAGATAACATTTCTCTACACTACAACGAAGAGACAGCATGTGTAGCCTGTAACTTCCATTTCCATCCTCACTCAGCCCCAGACGGAAAAGGGGACTGAAGGCAGTTTGTCCCGGTGCAGGAATTGCTGGGGAAGATGCCAGCACTTTAATCTGCTGATCAAGCTGATGAGAGCATCGCTCTGTTAGAACAAAAGGCAGAAATTAGGCACAGCTTGCTTACTTGATTGATCAGTTCTGTTTTGATTCAGATAGAGTACTTGAAGATTAACTCTCCTCCTCCCCGGCCCCCAACTCCTTTCCCTTTGTCACTGCTCTTATGGCATATCTGTGGTTCAGCTGCATCCTGGTTGCGGAGGGATGGCAGACTGCATCATTACTGCAGCAATGCTGCTGAAGGACTCATCTAGTCTTGGTGACAGAACTTTACACTGAGGCATTGAGTCATGTTTTAGTCCCATGACTGGCTGGGGAAAGCAGCAGAGAGGTAATTGAATTAGCTACTAATGCCATTCACTCCAGCTTCACAGCAAGTCAGCTGCGTTAAGATACATTCTTGCCCCACTCAAGTTGCACACCTGTGAGGCATTCCCTGGACACGATTTCTACAGCTTAAAAGCTCCCATTTAAAAAGGAAAGTTGACAAACAATAGAAAGAGGAGCTCTTAAGAGGCAGCATTACTCTAATACTCTCTAACCTTGGAGTGTCTCAGCTTTACTCTGATGCTAAGCTCTTTAGGAGCCAAGTTGTCCAGACAGAACACCAGAGCGGTCAGGTAGTGGGGCTCCTGTGTAGCTTTCCAGCCTCTAAAAACAGTTTGTCTGGATGCACAGAGGTAGCATTGTTTCATACAAAACAGGCCTAAGTATTTAAATCTAAACTTCTTAAACTGGATTAGAAGTTTCCCTCTATCGGGCCCATTCAAGGCTTTAAGCGAGCATGCTTTTAACCACAAACCAACTTCAAGCACAACTGCAGCTCCAGAACTCCTCAAGTAGCTAAGTCATTGACTTGCCTCGATAGCCATAACAAAGCCCCTCTTTCTTACTCTCTCCCACACCAGCTTAAGAACCACTGTTACTATTTTCACAGCCTGGTTTTCCAGAAGCCACAAGACAGTAATTTTATCTTCTACTAAGAACCCCAGCTGCTGCACAGCTGTTCTTTATTGCTTCATAGCAGAAGTTAACAGCCTTACTCAAAGTCATGTGAGCTTGACAGTCTAGAACTTCCGAGCTTTCCCGAAAGCTTATGACCCCAGTGCAGGGACCGACCAAGCTCCACCAGGCTCTGCAGCAGCACGACCAAGCAGGGCTCCCAGCTCATGAAACGACACACGAGAACTGAGGCATGATAAAGCATCCACAGAAATTACTCTGTCGTTTACAGGCGCATCTATAGATCATTGGCAGTAGATGCCTTTGCAGAGGCTAATAAATCTGGCGGTTATCAGGCAAGTCTCCTCTAGGATTACTTCATCAAAAGCTTGCTATACTGAAGCACACCTTACCTCTTCAAAGCAGCACAAACCCTATCCCGGCTCATTTTTACCTCTCCACACTTTGGGAGTAGTCTGTGAATCAACACCAAAGGACAACAAACTCCCACTACAGCAAGCTCACTTTTTATAGTGTTTTTCCTACTCCTTCCTAAAGAGCCACTTGCTAAAGAAGAGATTTAAATTGTTATGCCGAAACAGAGCCTTTACCTGGGGTTTATAGGCTAGAGTTTCTCAACTGATAAGCTGCTCTCTTCAGCTTAATAGTTCCACCTCTGAAACAACAACTTTAAAGACCAACCAGAAAAGCTCTTTTTCCTAAAGCTTTTATTTGCTTGTAGAACACCTGCTTCCTTAATGCCCCTCCCTTTGAGAACTACCTTTTATCCCTTTATTGGCATCACATGTCTCATCTGTCACACTGGACCTATTTCCCTTAAAGGAGCATGCAACTGAGTAAGCCTGAAAAGGCACTGACAAAAGCACACTTTTTCTGACAAAAGCACATTCTGATCCAAACCATCGTCCTGATAAAGTCTTACTTGCCCCAAATTATGAGAGATAGAGCTCCTTAATGAAACAGCTGAGATATTTTTAACGTGGTCAAGAAACCTATTTTATCTTCTGACCTTCAGCTCAGAAATAGCTGCAGCATTTTTTTCAGAGACTTCCAAAAAATGACTGCACAGAGTGACACCCCTCCCCTCAACTTCAGCCTCAGGATTTAAAGTTTGGCAGGATATAACTAGCTGAAAACATGGTCTCTCAACAGAAGATGTTAAACAACTGCCGCTACTCCCAACTTCCAGCTCTATCTAGAATAATAACAAGCTCAAGTGACCAGGGTCTCAGCTGTTCATCTCATTCAATGTGCCAGAAATATGCAGCAGGGAGATTTGCACTTTAATGATTTCTGCTAAAGTAGATGGCAGAGCCCCTTTATCTTCCAGAACAGAAAACAGACTGTGAAAGGGGACTCCCATTTACCTCTTCTCAGTCTGCTATACCCAAACAGACCCAGATTAGCTTCTGAGCGCTAAGCAAGCTTTGTTGTCAGGTCATTGACGGGTTAAAAACATAGCTATGGCACATAGCACTGATTCCTCTAAGCTTCTTGCTAAATGTACTGTGTAGTAATATCACACAGAGTAGTAAGGGGACATCTCTGGAGCTGGATTATTTGGCCAGCTGGCTCTTCGGATGAGTTATTTACCCCCTCACCAAGTTTAATTTGTTAAATTTCATCACTTGAGTTATGCTTGTGATCTACCCTCTGCCGCGTTTCAGAAATAGGGCCACTCTTAGAGGCATTCAGACTTTACCCAATGCAAAGCTGCATTAGTAACATGGTCAGAATCATAAAGCGATGTGTAATGTGAAGCAGGATAGACTGCAGTCTCCCTCATCCCTCATTTGGACCCGTATCTTGCAGACAAACCTAGGCGCTAGCGCTCTGTGTCACTCTGACACCTTTGCAATACCTTCAAGGGTCTTTCTGAGATCAAGCACAGATGCTGATGGAAGAACCTCCAGAACTGAATGGTGAAGAAGGCTGTGCCATCAAGAAATTACACTGTAAATATAATTCAAAGTTATACCACAAATACGATGCAAGGCTTGTCTTATATGTAATGTCATTGCTAGATTACCAGCCTGAGCAGCAAGGTAGCCCAATTTTGTTTCTCAGTTCTGACAACGTGACTCCGTTTCCCCACCTGTAAAGTAGTTGTGGTAAAGCGTATCTACTTGTGTAAAATACTTTGAGGCCTTTGAGTGAAAAAAGACAATAGGAATGGTGCTTAGTCTTGCCATATAACGTAATGCCATTTATTATCGGATAGAGTTAATAGCTATTTAACTATGTAAGTTTGCTTTATGACTCTTTGCTATTGCCATACAAATCACGGTTTGCAAAACCGCAGCATTTTCTGAGGTCTAGGCTGGTGTCTGTGAAGTCTGGCTGGCCAGGGCTCTTAACAAAGGAGTCTTGAATATTCATATTAATTTTACGTGTTGCTTCATGGGGCGCTGGTGGAATCCCTAACTAGAGCCCTGACACAGCGGTGAGCCCAATGCTAGCGAAGACCCTGAGTCTGACTACAGCCTGCTTAGATCTTAGAGCCAGCAACTGCACAGATTTCCATACATTAATGTACTTAGTGGAGCCAACTACGGAAATGATACCTATGACATTGTTCACCCCGGTGAATCTGAAGACAACACCTGAGCTCCAGTGGAAGTTTTACATTCTACCAGGACATTTTATAAGAGCGCTCTGCTGTGTGCGTTGTCGGGTGCTGGGGGGGCATTTGTAGAGTTTTGCTTCTCTTGGGTCTGTCTCTCATCACTCCAGCTGCCTTCCCAAAACCCGATGCGTCTGACAGCACTGTCAGGCTGAACTGAAGTGCGCTCCAGGAGGTTGACAAGGTACTTCCTTTGTTTGGAAGACGTAAGACTGGAGCTGTGGATGCACATGTGTAGTTAGAAGGTAGTATGCCAGAGTCACAATAAATTGAGGACACAAAGCAAGGCGAGGGCCGCAGGCAAATATACCTACAGACATACATATGTATAAATTAGACCAGCCAATGGAACTGGGGAAAACAGAAGCCTTTTCTCTCAGCTACTGAAACTCCTGGCCTCAGTAAAGGTTTTTGGTCTAATGGTGCATTATGAACCCCTCCAGCCCCAATGCGCTACAAAAGCCACCACGCGCCCATCCAGGCAGACACGCCTGATGCAACCCCACCTGTTGAGAGGGTGCCAGCCTCAGCGCCCAGGGCACAGACACAACGACGGTGCTCAGCTGGGACTGGCAAGGGTGGCCGTCTCCCACTCGAGGGAGGACCTAAGCCCCCCCAAGCCCCCTTAGCCCTGCGATTTTTGCCCCTCCCGACCGCCTCTCTCCGGCGAGAGCCACCGCCAACCGCAGACTCTCTCGGCGGTGGGAGGAGCTTCCCGGCAGGGCGGGGCGCTGTGTCGGGCCCGCCCGCAGCCGCCGCCGCCGCCGCCGTCGCCACCGCCCCACTCGCGGGCCCGGGGT
>JANZLQ010000001.1:4871587-4893974 GCA_026212715.1 Elanus axillaris
TGGTTTTTTAACCTTTCTCCCGTCTGCGGGTGTTCCTTACCGCTGTCCGTGGTGAGGGTCTTCCTTCGAGTCCTGCGTGTGCGTGTGTCCCCCCCCCCCCGTGCTCGGGAAACCGGTGGGCAGCGGAGGAGCGTGGGGCAGGTGGGGGGGGGTCTCTTCTGGGGTGTGGGGGGGTCCTGTGTGTGCGAGCGAGGGACACACGCTTCGCAGGTTTCTTCGCTTGCTTTTGGTGTCTGCGTGGCTGAGGTGGTGGCTACGCTGTCGTCATTTTTCTCGCTGTAACCTTGTCCTCCTGCTTTTCCAGGGCTTCGGAAAGTGAGCTGCTGTCACCGTGCTGGGCCAGAGCTCGCTCGCTTTTAGGAGCGAGACTGTATATCAGTGCTGCGCTGGATGGTTAACAGGAAAGGCCAAACACTAATTCATGCATCGCTCAGCTTGCTTTTAACGTGAGTCTCCACATTAAGCCGCTGACCTTTCCCGGAGCTGGTGGCGGGGTCATTCCAGCTCTGATGTTTGCTTATGCGGAAGACCAATGTGGTTTTTTCCTGATTCTCAAGCAATCTCCCTAACTCTTGCCTCCATGCGCTACATATGCATAGCCTTATAGGAGCCCCAGGCCACGCTGCATTTGGCCGGGCGTCTGTGAATTATTTTTCAGTGGGGTGCAACAGTAACAAAAAAGATCTTTTTCATTTTTTCCGTACAGCAGGGGAACTTACAAGACCTGAAACGAGCTCCCGTCAAACTGGAACTCAAGTGACTGTGCGAGGGAATGCACGGTCTTACCCTTACCGCTGGGCTAAGCTCTTAGAGTTTTATATGGATCGGGCACAGGAGTCTTTTCCTGAAGCCTGACGGAGTAACTTTGTTCTGGCTGGCTGGGGGATTCTTAAGAGTTTTATTTTTTAATCTGAACAGTGGGGATTATCTGATACGAAAGCAGCAAACAAACATCGCTGGGTTTACTGTGCTTTTTCTGGCCACAGTGTAGCACAATATTTTGCAGTTGAGAGTGTTGTGAAACTGGTTTTCAGTTGGTTGGGAAATACATGTGACTCTGTAGCTGAATCTGCCAGGAAACTGCTTGGCTAATTCTCTCATTTCCTTGGGTACGTGGAAAAGAATGACCCACACAAACCCTTCCCGTTCCATAGTAGGTACCTGCTCTTCAGCTGCGGTCTCTGTACACCATCGCGGTAACTGCAGCCTGCTAGGGTGCAGTGGGCAGTATGTCAGACTTCTCTAGGTTCCTGGTCTAAGGTTGCTCAAGCAAATGTAAATATTACTTTATTGCACCGAAAAACTTTGTCATCTGCATTATAACCCCATAGTGGGGGGAGGAAAACCAAACCTCTGCTTAAAACGGTAATTATTTACACTGCATACAAAATCTTAGGAGTCACACTTCTGCCCCTCTGCAATTGCCAGCACTGTTTGCTGGATTCCTTAAGGGTGTATGTGGAGCTTAAACAGCACAGCAAGAAGGGAGGGAAGGGAGGCAGTCGCAACAGAAGGCTAGGGAGACATGAGACGAGTTAGATTGACAGACTGCAGTATACCTTGTTGAAGGTCTCCAGAGAAGAGCAATGGATACTGGGCCGTCTCTCGAGGGAGCGATGTGCCCTGTGGGGAGCAGTGAGGCTGTCCCCTTGCGCAATGGCAGAGCGGAGTGGGCTGCTGTTGTGGTTGGCTGACGGATGCTCAGCTCCTGTGTGATTTCCATGCAGGAAACAGGGAAGGAAAACCCAAGGAGTCTCCATGCAAACTGACCTTTGAGAGGGAAGCCTGGGTGCCCAGAAGGCACAGCAGCATTGCACGAGTGTTGTCCTGCTATCCTTGGGGCCCTCACTAAAACTGCCCCCCGCTCACCGCATCAGGGTTGTAGTCTTGGGAAGCCCTTTCTTCTGAGGGTTGGAGTGGGGGACTGCTCCCGGAGAGGTTCATTAAGGTCAGTGTTCAGCATCAATCTGAGCTCACATGCAAAGCAGAGGAGTTAGTCAGGAAGACGCTCTGGGAGCAGGAGTTTGCCGCATAAGCCTGCGTTTTGCCTGCTCACAGACGGCAGCCAAAAGGTTTAGCACAGCCAGTGTGTATGGACTGAGAGCTGGGACGTTGCTGGCACAGGCGTGTTCTTTTTTTCTCTGCTGTAATCGGGTCTTTGCTCCCATTTACCAGAAAGGGAACGACCTGCCTTATATTACTTGCTTACCTGACCATTGATCAGAGAGTCTGCCGTACGCTCGGTCGCAGGAAAAGAGAGATCTGCGCTCTGGAGGGGCTGTGAAGAAGACAAGTTTCCAGCTACTTTTGCCACTGCGGTCTCTGTAAAGCTCCTGTATTACCGGGGTGAGTCTGCTGGGGAGAGAAATGTGAGATTTATAAAGACCGGTTGAACTGCAGATAGGGAGAAATACTGAGAAGTTCCTTGCTTTAATTTAGTTATCCTCTTCCTTTAGCTGACTTTGATCCTGTGTGGATTTAGTGATGGAATAGTGACTTTTCTGGGAGCTTTCCGGGGGAGAACCAGTGAAGAGCTAGGACAACATCAGCGTTTCATTCCTTGCCATTCAAGGGGAGCAAGGACCAGGCCTTTTGCTCCAGGCTAGGAAAAAGAATCCTGAGTAAGTCTGGGCAGGTAAAAGGTAACAGCTTTTGGTCCTAGGGCATCTGTACAGTTGTAACTGGAGCAACGGAGCCAGTCTTATGTTTTCTAGCTGACTCTGAGTGTATGAATCTGATGAGACACTTTTCTGTCTTGTCTCTGCCTGCAGAAGGTTAAGATGGTCATGTTCAATCTCATACCCAAGATCCATTTACCTCAGTTGTGTGGCCACAAAACTGCCATTTTGAAATGGTGTAATCGTGGCAGTGCAACAAAGCCTAGTGAGATTGCAACTGCACCAGTATAAAAAAGCCATGTACTTTTCCCTCTTACTGTCAGAAAATGGCTGGGTTTCCTACACGGGTAAAATTAAAAGGTATAAATTTATTGACGAGAACCAAAAATTTTTAAAGAAGTTAATTATCTTTTGTGAGTTGAAGGCTATGCTCCAACTAAACGCAACTTCAGAAAATGAAATTCAGAGAACGAGATAGCAGTGTAAGAGCTTCTGAAATAACACTTGATGTAATGAGAACGGCACAATGGTTTATTCACTTGTTCCAGATTATCTCTCTTGAGATGTGAAGTCATTGCCGTGTGTCTAGGTATAAGAACTAACTGTGTCATTCCTCTTAAAAACGACTTTATTTTGGATTAGAGAAACAAGAATAAATAAGAATGAGCAAAGGGGCTTTTTGGTCAGGGAGACCAGCTCTTACTGGCTGCGGTGGTTTGAACAGGTACTGAGTGGAGAAGGCCAGAATGGGTGCTGACATGCACTCTTCAGTGATGGAAAGTTGCAGTAGGCAGAACACAAACCCCACATTGTCTCCTGGCTGCATACACCACCGTTGAGGCAGCATCTAGACTGGCTCATGTCTAGACTCAGTTTTAAGGACTAAACTTCTTCTTCCCCTGTGTTGTTTTATCAGACCATTTGTCTCCCAGTAGCTCATTAGAACCTAGTTCAGCTCTGTTCATGAGAGTGGTGGTGCACATGAGTCATTGAAGTGCAGTGTATTATAAAGAAGAGCCTGTGTACTGGAACTGCCAGTGGTCGTGCTTGTCTCTGAGCTGCTATGACAATATTGACATGAAGCAATGCCAAGACAACATAATACCATTTGAGCAAAGTCCCAAACAGGAGGTTTGTTGAAACTGGTACTTAATTTGCAGGCACATGTGTTCGTTCGTAGCCAGTACTGAAATTTGTATAAAAATGGATTTCAGTTTCACAGTCTAAAGTCATTGACGCCTCCTTATTAACTCGGCTGCGGGAACAATGCTTATGCTACCGAAAGACCTTAGGCACACGCTGTCTTCCACTTCTTGGTTTGCATAAGGAGGCTACGGTCTTTTCAAGGGCCCCAGTTACTACCATGATTCACATCATGGAGGGGAGGAGAGACTGCTGGGTGGAGGATGCAGGCAGAAGTCCCTGGCTCTTCAGCCGTGGGAAAGCGGGTACCTTGCATTGCGTTTTGTAGTGTTATAACGTGGACTGAGAGATTCTCCTTTTTTAATCCTGTCTTCTAGTGTTCCTGGGTCTACCTCTTCTCTCCCAAGATGCTGAGAAGAGTCCTGTGTACAGTGTTGTTCATGGGAGCCTTGCCGTCCCTGGCTGAAGTCTCCCAGGGCCACATTTCAGTGATCTTGCTGGGAGCCACAGGTGATTTGGCCAAGAAGTATTTGTGGCAGGGTCTATTCCAACTCTACATGGACCAAGTGAGCAGTGGCCACAGCTTCACTTTCCATGGGGCTGCGCTGACAGCTCTGGAGCCAGGGCAGAGGCTGATGTTTGATGTGCTGAAGAAGCTGGCCTGTCCCCCAGATGAATCTCCCAACAGATGTGCTGTGCTCAAGGACCAATTCCTGAAGCTGAGCCAATACCACCAGCTGAAGACTGCCGAAAACTACACTGTGCTGAACAGAGAGATTGAAACCCTGCTTCGCCAGGAGGGGCTGAAGGAGGCTGGAAGGATCTTCTACTTCTCGGTACCACCGTTTGCCTACACAGAGATCGCCCGCCACATCAACAGCAGCTGCAGACCGCCTCCAGGAGCCTGGCTGCGTGTGGTACTGGAGAAACCTTTCGGCCATGACCTGGAGTCAGCCCAGCAGCTGGCTGCAGAGCTGACAAGCTTCTTCAGAGAAGAGGAGATGTACCGGGTGGACCACTACCTTGGCAAACAGGTGAGCAGCTTGCAATGCGCAGCCCCCTGCCAGGTCGAGGGACTCAGTGCCTGGGAGAGTGTTGGATGGGCAGAGCCGCTGAGTGTGCTCCCAAGCCTCCATTTGCTTATGGAGTCCTGTACTGTTATTCTTGTCCTGTACTGTGCTGCTGCCCCTCCTCTTACAGAGCAGAGGAAATAGGCAGACCAAAGCAGGGCTTTCTCCCATTAGAGTGATGAGGGTCCCCTTTTCCAGAGGGAAGCCAGGGTGTAGGGGTGAACTGTGCGTGCGCATGAAGGAGAGATGCAGAATTCATCTGGTCTTCTCACCAAGGTCAGGGCTTTGATTTCGCTGAATAAGCAACGCCCTTTCCATCTCACGGTTCATCCATCTCATTACACACAGGCCTCTCTGCTTAGCCGTGGCTTCTAGAAGCAGTTTTTAATTTGATATGATATGGAGCTGATGGGATGCCAGTTTTGCGGGATGCTTGGGAGAAGGTTTCTTCCTGCCCTGTGCTCCATTCAGGGCATGGAGGACTGGCTGCTGCAGGGACAGCTCAGGATATGGAGCTGCATTGTCCCAGAGAGCATGCGTTCAAGGGCATGCCATCCTTGTTTTAGAGGAATGCGATGCCACATTTTGAAAGTAGCCTGTTCCAGTCATGGCACCGTGGCCAGATTCTGCTGAGAAGGTTGCATGTCCAGCTGCAAGAGAGGGGTTTTCTTCTCTTTTTTTTTTTTTTTTTTCCCCGAAAAGAGCAGATGGCTTTAGTGGTGTAAGCATCTGATCGGAGGTATTTCAGCATTTTGGAACTGTACGTTAGTCCCAGGATGGTCTGACTCAGCTCTTTGCCCTTTGATGGATATCAAGTGAGTGCCTTGCAGTTTGTAGTTCAGCCTTTTTCACTTGCAACCTCAAAATGTCTCAGAAAGACCTTTAATGTCTGCTCTCTACAGTCATTGGAGACCCCATTGTGCATCACTGCAGGCTCTCTTGCTGATTTTCTCTGACCCACTCTGCTCTCTGCTGTGTGGCATGTCTGCTGACGCTCCAGAGCTGGCCACATCCCAGTGCTGGATGGGGCGGTGAGGCAGAGATAGTGTGGAAACCTGGTGAGTTTTTGTTGGGTCTTTGATTTTTCCCTTCACAGGCTGTAGCCCATATCCTGCCTTTTCGAGATCAGAACCGACAGTTTCTGGATCCAATTTGGAACCGACATCATGTGGAAAGAGTGGAGATTGTCTTGAAAGAGACTGTGGATGCTAAAGGTTGGTGAGGCGAGTGTGCAGAGCTAGCATGAATAAGTGAGAAGGAGAACTGGCAGGTTCATTAATTACGTGAAAGTGGCCCTTGAGGTAGTGCTGGTGCAGAAACAAAAAAAAGCAGATGAATGATACGTTGCTCCTTGGAAACAGAGAGGGACTGTCTTACATTTCCTATGCTAGGGACTGACTTACTTCCACATAGTGTTGCTGCTTCCAAGAAAAGATTCCCATTGCAGTTCAGCTGGGAGCAGGGACAGAATGCCCCACCTTTTTCTGCTGCAGAGCTTTGGGGATATTGCACCTAGCTTTCTATCCCCGATCTTGGTAAAAGGCACTGGATTTGGACTTGATGCAATCTAAGGCCACTTCAGTTCAGTGCTGCAATAATCTGGTGGTTGTGAAATGACCCTTTTGTATTCCCGTCCTGTTAGCTGCCAAGCTCACACTGAGCACACGTTTTCGCTATTCTTTGGAAGATGCTCTTGCATCTTTTGCCTGGATGTTACTCATATCAGCTAGCCGGTGTCAGTCCAGGTACCTAGCTGAGTCTGTGTTTGCCTTTTTCTTTCCCTTCTTCTCTGTAGTAAGAAAGAGCATTGCAGAGAGAAAATCCAAGCCCAGACTTGCTAGCATGGGTCTCCTGCTGAAGGACACGGCTGCAATCCTTCCCTGCAATGCTGCAGCATCTGCTCTGCAGTGCTCAGCATAAAGCACTCTGGGCTGGACTGCCACCCGCAGCACTTCTTGGGATGTCAGGCGCCCTCAGTTCTGCAACATCAGGATTGCTTCTCCACTCGTTTTACCTCCTCTTCTGTCTTCCTCCTCCCTCCCTTCCTCCCTCCCTCCCTTCCTTCCTCAGCCACCACAAACTCAATTAATGCAGTTTTATCAAACCTGGAGTAATCTTTGGTTTGGCAGTGCAGACCTCATCTGGGCCTGTTTGTGGCAGAGGGATGCATTGCAGAGGGATTTAGGGAGAACAGTGTTGTCTGTGCGTAGCCCCAGCTACACCCTGTGCCCTCCCCGCTCTGAACAACTTTGTAATTTTTCATTTGATGTCTTTTTTCCCCTGCGCGGCTTCAGCTGGCAGCCTGGCTCCCAGCAAGTCTGCAGCATTGATTACATTAATGAATGTGCCTTTGGATTAGAGCAAGGGAGATAAATGTATCAATCAATAGGGGAAGCCTATGGCCATGACAGAGTCTGCTGGACTACAGAAGAGGCATCTGTTTGAGTCACTTTCTCTCTAAGTGCATTGTCCTTCTTCCCCCTTTCCCACCTGCATGAGAAGTCAGGCAGGGAAAGAGAAGCAGAGCTTTGTGCATGGAATTTTGTCTCTCAAAGGCATGGCTTAGTCAGAGCCTTCTGAGGACGTGAAAACCGGTGGAAAAGAGGCAGTGAAAAGCAGTGCTCAGTGCCAGGGCCCAGCTTCAGCTCCTCTGTGGACCTGGTGTGTAACTATTGCGCTGCTGGGGTCCCTGCTCTGACCCTGTTTTCCAGCTAGTCTGTCAAAGCTATTGTGTAGAACTGCCTGTTGTGTGGAGTCCCAGGCTCAGGTGCTGTGACCTGTGGGGCAGGAGGGTCGGGGCGAAGGTTATACAGGGGCCCTGCGTCGTGCTGTATGTGGGCGTTTTGAGCTGAATATTGCTGCCAGTCACTCACTGCAGCTTCTGAAAGCACAAGCAGTCCAAGAAAGCAAAGCTGCCTTCTGCTCTGTGCACTCAAGAAGTATCAGGCAAAAGCATTACTCCTGCTGGCTTTAGGCTCTGTAAGCACCCAAAAGGACGATAATGTCTGTCTCTGTGGAGGACGAGCGGCCCCGCAGGAACCTTTTGTCTTTATTTTAGTAGCAGAGACATTTTGGAAGCCCCTCTGGAGGGAGGTGAAAGGCTTAGAATCACAGAATCGTAGAATGGTTTGGTTGAAAGGGACCTTTGAAGATCACCTAGTCCAACTGCACTGCCGTGGGCAGGGACATCTTTCACTAGGTCAGGTTGCTCAAAGCCCTGTCCGACCAGAGCTCGAACACATCCAGTGACGGGACATCCACAACTTCTCAGAGCTTGATAGCTTCAAGTTAATTGTTGGGCCAGGAGAAGAGGAGCTTGGTGCAAGCCAATTAGGTCTTGTACTCTTTGCTCTCCTTGCCATACGTGTGATACATGTGGAGGGCAAGGCTACAAGAAAACCACATCAGTGGGCCAGCATCTTACCTCCTCTTTGTCCTCAGGCCGCACCAGCTTCTACGAGCAGTATGGAGTCATCCGGGATGTGCTGCAGAACCACCTCACGGAGGCCCTGATGTTCCTGACCATGGAGCTTCCAGCCAACGTGAGCAGGGCTGAAGAGGTGTTGCAGTGCAAGCTGCAGGCCTTCCAGTCCTTGCGGGGCCTGGACAAAACCAGTGCCGTGTTGGGTCAGTATCGGGCATATGCCAGCCAGGTACAGGAGGAGCTGCAGAAGGCACAAGACTACATCAGCACAACACCAACCTTTGCAGGTGAGAGTTTGGTCTGGGCCCTGCAGAGGGGAGTAGTCTAGAGCTGAGGAGAGCAGGAGATGCGAGTCCTTGCACGCTGTTACCAGCTCCATGACTCTGGACCTCACTGCTGACACAGGGATTTCTCCAGGCATCCACCAGGATGGTAACCGGGAGCTCTAACAAGATAATACTGTTGTCATGTTATTAACTAACGACCCAGCGAATGGGAAGCATTGCATAAGAGCCAAGTCCCATTATTCTTGATAAGATCTCTGCGTTATTTTTAGAAGGGGCCTGCAAACTCCTTCGCCTTTTCATAAAGTCTAGTTGCTCTCTGCACCTGAGGGGTAAAGCATTGGCAGTTCTCTGTGATTAGTAGACCACAAGGCCATCTCTGGCCGTGCTCTGTCTTCTGACCATTAAGTATTTTGTCCGAATGATATTCGTGCTCAGAGACTGGTCTCCTGCGAGATTGGAAGGAGGCTAATCAAGTAGGATACCTGGGAGGAAGCACAGCAGGGAAGTTGGAGAGCAGTTATTCCAGTGATGTCATGGAAGGGCTGAATGTGGAGCAAGAGACACGGTGGATGCCAAGATTTCTGGGAGCTAAGGAAGGAGACTGATGTGTAGGTGGTAGAGAACCTCTCACATCTGCTTGCTCTTCAGGTTTAATTTGGTAGCTGACATCACTGTCATTTCAGGTGTGCTGATTCACAGTGACAACCTGCGTTGGGAAGGGGTCCCTTTTCTCCTCACTTCTGGGAAAGCTCTGGATGAGCGGGTAGGTTATGTCCGTGTTCTCTTCAAGAACCGGGCCTACTGCACTCAGAGTGAGACTCTGAGGGATGAGCACAGCCAATGTAAAGCCAAGCAGATCATCTTCTACATTGGGCACGGTGCACTCAACACCCCTGCAGTGCTTGTGAGCAGGAACCTTTTCAGGCCTGTCATGCCAGCAGGCAGTTGGAGAGAAGCAGTGGGTCAGTCGGATCTGCACATTTTTGGACAACCATTGTCCGATTACTATGTGTACAGCCCTGTGAAGGAGAGAGATGCGTATTCTGTCCTCATCTCCAACATCTACCATGGCAGGAAGGACTTCTTCATTACCACCGAGAACCTGCTGGCCTCCTGGGCGTTCTGGACACCGCTGCTGGACAGCACTTCCCACCAGCCCCTGCGCCTCTACCCTGGGGGTGTGGAGAACCAGCGCCTCTTGGACTTTGAAATGGAGAGTGGGGAAGTGGCATTCACACTGGCAGAGCCAGTGGAACTGCTGAACCCCAACAGGCTGATGCCAAGTGATTACAGGACAGTCCAGTCCAAATTTCGGCAAAGTCCCCTGGTCTCATCGTGGTCTGAGGACCTGATTTCTCAGCTGGCTTCTGACATTGAGAAGACAGCGAGCAGGACTGTGGCACACTCCGGGCAGTTCCATCTGGCACTCTCGGGTGGCTCAAGCCCGGTGGTCCTATTCCAGCGGCTGGCAAGACACCATTATGCCTTCCCGTGGAAGCACACCCACATCTGGCTGGTAGATGAACGCTGCGTCCCTCTCACTGACACAGAGTCCAACTTCTTCAGCTTGCACAACCACCTCCTCCAGAGTGTCAGGGTGCCCTACTTCAATGTCCACCCCATGCCTGTGCACCTGAACCAGCGGCTCTGTGTGGAAGAGGACGGAGGCACGGAGCTGTATGCCAAGGAGATCATGGCCCTGGTGGCCAATGCCAGCTTTGACCTGGTGCTGCTGGGGGTGGGCACTGATGGGCACACTGCCTCGCTCTTCCCCCGGTCTGGAAATGGCTTGGAAGGGGCTCAGACTGTGGTGCTGACTGAAAGCCCCGTCAAACCTCACCAAAGGATGAGCCTTAGCCTACCCCTCATCAACAAGGCCCGGCAGGTGTTTGTCCTGGTTTTGGGGAAGGGCAAGCACGACATCACTGTTCTGCTCAGCAGAGTGGGCCACGAGCCAAGGAAATGGCCCATCTCAGGTGTCAGCCCCAGCTCTGGCCAGCTGGTGTGGTATGTGGATTACGAAGCTCTGCTTGGGTGATGCCTTCACAGTGTCCCTCCTCCCTTGTCTGCGTGGCCCTTCCAGCCTGGATTTTCCTACACAATGTCCATGTTTTTCTGTTGCCAGCGGCAGCTTCATCTTTGACAGACTCCTGTAACCTTCTGGGAAATCCGTGGCCTGCAGTGCCTCTGACATTTGAGCCCGGAAAGGAGCTTGGCTCATTGTTCAGAGCTAAGTAGGAGCCAAGAGCCCGGTGCAGCATTTCTGGCTCTGCTAGGGATTCTGACTGTGACTTTGGACAAATTACCTCACCTTGAAGTGCCTCAGTTTTCCCTGTTAGGCCTTTGTGGTTATTAGCATTTAACTACCTCGCAGGCACTACGGGAGACTTGTTAAATTGAGTACCTGCCAATTTTTGTTTCTTTTTTTTTTTTAATTCTCAGGCTCAAAGACAGTAATAACATGTTCATCCTCTGCCCTGCTCAGTCTGGCTGGGACAGAGTCGTCGTCTCGGTGAAGTGATGGTTCTGCGCACGTGGGTGTCTAATTTTGTATGTGCAGCCCATCTTGGTGTCAGCCAGCCACGGACTGTGGCTGTGCTCTCCTGGAAGCACAGACACCCATTAGCTTTTGTGGCACATGGCCCCTAAATTCTGACACTGATTTGTGAGCTCACTGCCGTCCTGAGTCTTTGCAAATTGCCCAGCAGCAGAGTTCATAAGCAGTAATTTGCTGCTTGCATTAAGTGGATAGCGGATGCCATGGGGGGTGGAGAAGGAAGACACATTGCTTTTTAGTCTGTTGGAATAATGGGGACAGGGTGAGGAATATGGCAGTTCACGGAGCTGTTATTTGCCTGCAGTGCAATAATTATTGAGGGAAAAACTTGGTGTTTAGAGGTGGTGTTTGGGTTTAGCTAGCAAAGAAACGTTTTCTTTAACTGTCTGTCTGTGTCTCATTCGCTGAAATGAACTTTTCTCTGTCCTCAAAATTGAAGCTTGCATTGTCATTCAGTGGCTTATAAAATTTCTGTGGGAGGTGGCTTTCTAAACTGTCAACGTATCCATCGTTACAGCACACATTAAGGTAGTTAGAGTGTTTGCGGGTGGTGGTGGGGTGTTTGAACTCAAGGACGCTGACTTCTAAGGGGAGGTAATTTTTTCTGTACATATCTCTTGGGCACACAAAAATAGCAAATTGCATCTCTGTGTTGACAGGACAACGTTAAGTGGTTATAGAAACGTATAGTGCCACTGCTTACGGGAAGGGTTGGAGACATCTAGTCCTACCTAGAGACCCCGTTCTCCCCTTCCTAATTTTCACCTTCCCGGAATGCTGCCACGCACGATGGGTAGATATCTCTCTGCTTTTGTGATATCCCCGAACGCTCCGTCATCTTCTCTAATGGGTAATTTGCCACAGCCCACCAGAGTGCAGCTTTTGGTAAGAGAATCGTGATGGCACAAGAAGGGACAATCTGGGCTGACGGTCCATGTGGAGACTAGAGACAAACCCATTCACCCGGGGTGGCACCAGGATGGGACAGACCCACTGCAGGAAGCTGGAACGTGGACGAGGTATCGGCTGCCAGCAGGGAGGATTCTGCAGAGGAGCGCGAGGGGAGCTCCCTCTTCTCCCTGTGAACGCTGGCCCTGTTTCTGCAGAGAAGTAGCTGTGTGGGGGTGATCGGGCGGAGATGGTGGGGTCTGAGATGACCCAGGGACCCCGATGCTGACGGGAGATGGCGCCCGGACCCCGAGAAGCAGCAGTAAAGTTGTGTGCTGTTCTTTCAGCAGGGCTCTTCTGAGGCTGTGCCAGGCTTGGCCACTCTTCACAGCCCTGGAGCTTCACAAGGGAAAAATCAGATCCTCAGGAGTTGGACCTGGGAGTCTGGTGACCCCTTAGGGACCCGAAAGTCTGCAGTATAGGAAACGAAGGCGACTTCGCTTTAGATAGCCGGGTGATAGGCATTGGCTTCAAATCCTTCCATGGACAGCGATCCGCTGAATCCTAGCGATGAAGATGCAAATCTACGTACCAATAGGTGCTACAGTGCGATAGCACGTGAAGCAAGGTGGTCAGGTCTATACAGCCTGTGCTCCCAGGTTCGCGAGTTCTTGCCTTTCAGCATAGTGCTTATATTAATGCAGAAATCAGAATTGTTGTCCTCTGCTTTTGGCACAGATAAAAGTGCACTGAGCAAGCTCTAGAGAGCCTGTTACTCGTCAGCAGTCCCTAGGCAAACAGAGCCCGAGGGAACAGAACCTGGCAGAAGCCATGTGCAGCAGGAAAAGGCCAAATTCTCAGGGACTAGCTGTGATTTCTGGCAGACGCCCTCCCTCACCTTGCAGATGGTCCAGAAAAGCTGCATTTTACGTACTGTACTTGACTGAGCTGAGCTGAGTTGCACTGATGCACATCGCCTTGCTTTTGCATGGGAAAGGAGGAGAGTTGTGGTGGTGTAGCTTTCTCAAAAGCTCGAATGCAGAAGAGACACAAGTGTCTTAACTGGTCCGGTTTGACAACCAGGATGGCTGGCTATCCATCTTTTGTGGGTGTTTGTAAGTTTGCTCCTGCCTGTTTCATGGTTACAGGCAGGCTTAGCTACCAGCACAAACAGCCAAGGCTGAAAATAAATCACAGGGGAAGAGGGCAGCGTAGAAAAGCGGGAGGAAGGTGAGCACTGCAGGTTCCTTGCTGCAGGACTTGCTTGTCAAGTGGATATGCTGACGGTGGAGTCTGGAATCAAAGCGTACTCCTAGGAGTTAACTGGAATAACTCTTCTGGAATAACTCTTTTCGTAGATGAGTGCTAGCAAACACTGGCTCCAGAATATACCACAGCGGCTGAAGCAGCTGTGCAGAGGAAGATGTTTTAGGTCTGGTATGTCCATAAATTCAAACATAATTTTTTGTTTTTAAACAAAAATAGCCATGTTCACTTCATTCCAGTTCTTTTGTGTTTGGTGTGAGGGAACAAGTTTTAATGGAAAATTGACCTATGTGAGAATAAATATGTTATTATGAATGACACAATTTATTGCTACTTTACAGATTACTGTGGTATTGGTGTTTTCGAATTTCTACACGCTTTCTTGCTAATATTTGGCTGGCACCTTTTGAAATAAACACCAATTTTAGAGAGGTTTATTTGCACTTTTAAATAAGCGTGTGGGTTTTTTTTCCCAGAGAGCTACTGTTCTTTTGCAGCTGAAAATAGGGCTCATATGTGAAGTTTCTAATGGGTCACCCCAAAATTCATCCTAGATTTTATTAAAACCCAGTAAAAGCTTACACATGTTTTTCTTGGTGAACATAGGTTTCTGAGTTGTTTGGGTTGGTTTTTCTTAGAACTGTATTTTTTTTTCCCTACTAAACTCTTTAATACTTGGCATTTGCCAAATGAAAAACAAATATTTTGAAATATATAAAATTTGTGACTGGCAAGAGAGAGACTGCAGATGGGAAGAAGGGTTAAATGAGCAACAAAGCTGCTGAGGAAGAATGGTAGAAATCCACTGGGCTATAGGCCAAGGAAGCAGTGCTATTTTTATTTTGTGAAAGCTATTAATAGGAGGTGTGCATCTTCTTGAGAGCTTGTATTAACCTTTCTTTGCAAAAGCAACTCCATGGAGTAACTTCCTGTAGTCTATTTCTCCCAGCAGTGATTATTGATACCAGTTTATTAGTTTTGCAAATGGCAAGTGGATTCCTAGAATTCAGTGGTGTGATTATTTATATGTTTTACAGGAAACTAACACTGGAAGTAATTAATTTTTCACTTCAACTTTTATAAATCAAGTTGTAAAATCTTATTTTCCCATGAGTAAAGTTTTGTAATTTGTTTCATGTTGTGTAATGAATAGAGAATTATATTTATAAAAAATAAATAGTTTTTAACAAAAGCGTCTCTTAATTTCTTTCAACGATTGTTGGCATTCTGGTTTTTTCCTGTCCTCTTGAGGAATGAAGTTTTAAAGTTCTAGTTGTACAAAGAGGACAACGTTGAATTTTCTGTAGTGTGAAACCAGCGGTCTTAAATGTTCACTCTGATTCTCTTTTTTTTGGTGTATCGTCCAAACAAGGCCAGGACTTTTCAAAACAGAGGAACAGCCAAAGCCCTTTTAAGGTGAGAAGACGGAATCACCCAATACTATGCAGGGTCCTGAAATCGCCAGGCCTCAGGAAAAAGTCTCCACTGATCCACATTTACTCCCTGAGTTGCATTTCCATAGATACTGTCACCATAGTACAGAGTTGCTTAATAACACAGACTTTATAGAGCTGCCTTTTTAACTATAATCTATTCAAGATCTGTGAGCTGAGATTATGAAGTTGAACTTCAAGAAGGAGCTGTGCTGTGACTCTGGCTAGGAAGGCATTACGTACGCTCCCAGCACGGAGGCCCGGCCTCTGGTTTAGCCGATACCCGAGCGTTCCCGGGTAGGACCAGCCACCACCTCCGCGGTGAAAGGCAAGTCTCTCTTGGCACCTCTGCTAAGTAGAAAGAAAAGTGCAGTGTGCCCCAGAAAGGGGAGCAAGAACACGGCAATTTCATCCTCTTGCCCCAGGGAAAGGCTCCGTTTTCCTGGCAAGAGGAGGGTAGGAGGATTTAAATCGGATGTTTTCTTGCTGCAGTCTTGCTGATTCACAAATGCTAGTTCCCCTGAATGCAGTTGAAAGGGCACCGTCATTCACACTCTTGCGGGTTTTCAGCGGATTCCCTGGGCTGCTAACGTAGCGGAGCATTTCTGTAGTACCCAGTGATGGTGGGTCTTTTTCTCTGCAGCATCCAAATCCTCTGCAGTGCTTCCTGGGGCATCCAGGTATATTGCTATGATGTGTGTGTGATACTTTTTGATGCTGTTGGTGATGCTGAGCTATCTAAGCAACCCATGCATTTGAAGATGGCCGTGCAAGTGAGGAGATTTAACAGTCACATCGTAGGGCTGGGACAGTGTTTTCCCATCCAGGTCAGGAGTGTTTTAATTCTAGTTCAGAGTTTTGTTCTAGTTTAGAGACCATTGGACATCACTGAAGAGAGATACTCCAATCACTTACAAGATTAGTGAATCCTCCCCAGACACAGAGAGCAGAGGCAGCGGTGGTAAAAGCAGCAAAATTTGCAGTTTCTTAACACTTTGCAAAACAAATTTTTTGTGCTGCGCTTGACTTCTTCTCCTTTGGCCACGGCTCAAGGCAATCCTTAGGAGGATTTGTGTCTCCGGCTGCATTGCCTGCCTTAGTAGGGATTTGCTTTATTGCCTTCCTTTCCCCAAACAGATGACTGAAAATGTGGCCATTGCCTAAAAAGGGGCAGGAAAGGAGATGGAGGGGAGAGAGTGAAAAACAGTACATTTCAGGAGCCAGAGCGATCCCAAAACAAGCTGCCTTGTGAAATGTCTGTGGGTAATGTGAATCGATCCAGTTCATTCCAGCTGCTCCCCCTGCAGAGAGCTGGCATCGTGTCCTGTAGCAATGCAGCACCAGGTTCTCCTGCAAGCACCACTGCAGACTGTGCCAGGCCTGTGCCCTCAAGCTGCTCCCTGCGGCGGGACACGTTGGCTCTCCTTTGATAGATTGGTCTACAGAGAGGAATTTCCCGCAGAAACTATGTCCTGGTGGCGCTCTGACCAGACATCGCCTCATTTTTTCCTTAAACAGGGCTCCCTTTTTGAAGGCATCTCCTTATCCGCAAAACAATCTGGGTCTTGTGTGAATGATGTTTGGCTCTGAGCAGTGTTGCCGTTGCTGAAATGAGACCTGTGCACAGACACAAACTGTTAAGCAGGTTCTCCTCTGTAGATCCCAGCCTATTTTTAACAGGATTCAGGCGGTTTTTTTCATGCTTTGCTTTTTCTAACGTGGGCTTATTTTATGGACTGGCACAGTGCTCCGTGTGTTCGAAAATTTGGGGAGGCTCCCCTCTGCTGCTTACGGAGAGGAGGAGAGGGAGATGATTGTGAGATGGGAGGGGGTTGCGGAATGGGAGCTCAAATACGTGTCTCTGGCTGAGCTGTGGTGGACTGGAGCTGTAGCCGGTACCAAGTTTGGCTTATTTCCCCACAGGAGGAAGGGAAACCTAGGGTCAGGTGCTAGGGAAGAGGGCAACCTGAATTCAGGGAGAGGGAGGAAACAGAAGGAAGAGACCAAGTGCTCTGCGTCCGTCTGAGGTGTGCCTATCCCATTTGGGAATGTGCTTTGCGGGACAGACCTCGTTGATGCTAAACAGCTTGATTCGGGAAAAGCAAGAGTCCTCAGCAAAAGGGAGGGAAAAAACATGGGTGACTAGGATTCATCTGACTGCGTGAGTCCTGCATCATCCCACAGCTTTCTAGGGAGCCACTCTGGTAGCGATACAGCATCCATGCTGCATGCCCCGTGTTAGGATTGCTTAGGGGTGTATTGTATTCCCAGCCCCATGGGAATTGCTGGTCCGTGGTTAGCAGGAGAGAGCTGAAGGGGCAGGACTCTGCCACTGACTTACTGTGGGTGAGTCACGTTGCTTGCCTGAGTTCCCCTTTCTTCTTGCTATGCAGCAATAGTAAATTAGCTGCCTCATGGGGCTATGAAATGTTTGGAAGTGGCCAGAGGAACGCTGCTGGAGGAATGGAGAGCTTTATCCTACAGCATCCCTGTTGTGTGTATCAAGTCATGTTCATCACACAATTATCAGCCGAAGTACTTGCCAGGAACAGCAGCCGTCAAAATCTTCAGCACAAAGCCAGGGCCTGTTCTTACTGCTATTATCTGCCGCAAGCAGATGCTGCCTGGCATCTCCTTTCCCCACAGCAGTATTTTGACATGACCAAACTGTCTGACAAACAAACCACCCACATGCTGCAGTGTTTTGACTTGCAGAAGGACGTGGCTGTCGATGCTTTTCCTGAGCTTCTCTCTGGAAGTACTTAGGTGTCTGGAGCTAAAAAAGTGCTCTGGAGGCAGGCATGCCAGCAGCAGAGGGTGCTGCTTCCTCATGCTGCAGGACCTGGCAGGAACCACTTTTCCCAGCCCTGGCCTGAAAAGGGAGCTTTTCCTAGACCCACACGCCAACACATCTGGGCCTCTAACACCAACTCTTTTGCTGCCGTTCGTCGAGCCGCACGCTGCACAGAGATGAGCACCGATCTCCTGTGGCACAGTGAGCTCTCCGGGCAGCCTGCTCTCCCGGGAGCTACTCCACGGCGGCTATGCCTGTCTTATCCTGGTTGCTACCATTTTCCATTCAAGGCCCTCCATCAAAAAGGCAGGGAACTCGTTTTTCTGCTTCCCGGCTCCCAATGGCTTCTCATGCACAGGCTGCGACCATGTGCTTAGCCCCCTACGTACAGGCTTGCGAGATACAGTGCGGTAAGCAAAAAGAGTGTTACGACGTGTCCTTTTTACTGCAGACGGTTGTGTTAGCCAGTAAAGTTACGGTGATTTTAAGGGGGTGCTCCTGGCGTGTCGTCTCATGAAGTGCTAGTCATGTCCGTAGTACGTGTACCTCAGAGGTAACTGGGCAACCAGCTGGTGTTGTAAGGGTTGCTCCAAAGAGAGTTGGAAGTTTGTAGAGTATCTTCCGCATCCGAGTGCTCCAGAGTTACATACATCCCATTGTTGAAGGCAGGCCACTTCACATCCAGCACCCGATGCTGAAGCGGAAAGGCAAAGGAGCAGTGGCAGGAGACATCACAGCCAGCCCCTGCTTTCCAAGTGAGTGTAAAGCAAAATACCTGGATTCCACTTTGTTTTGGACAAAGGGTTTCATTTTATTCAGCAGCCTCATTTACTTGTGTTGGAGTGCGTGAAGTGTTGTGTTGGCTGTGCCGACATCTGAATTCGCAAGAAGAGACTAACCAAAAGGAAGATGACTATTATTTTTCCTGCCAAGGGCCGCTGGGGGACACCTCTTTTTTCTTCCTCCATCCCACTCTCTTTTACTCCCTTTTCCACCCCATTGAGCCATCTTCCAGCTGAAGAGGGCTTGTTGATTGTCCTCTAAGCAGGCTTGGCAGGATTTCTACCTCGTGAGGCTGCTGTTTCAACAGTGTCTTTCTCTGTTCTGCAGCACGCTGGGTTACTTTGGCTTTGTTGCTGTACATTACAGACGCTCATTGTTCACTATCTGTTGCATTGTCTCCCTTAATTCCCACAGGCAGAGCCTGCATGCAGCACGTACATGTTTCCGGGCAGAGTGTTTGCTGTCTCTCTCTCCCCCTCTCCCCAGGGCATAGAAAGCTGCCTGTTCTCTGCCTGCCTGTCTTTACACAACCCCTCCAAATGCAAAGCAGCAAGATGCCCTTTTTCGCTCTACAGTCTACCAGCCTACTGGTACTGGTACTGCTGCAAGGTTAGTATCCGTCAGGCATACAGCACATCTACAAAGTCTGTACCAGCCTGAGAGCCCATGCTCTTAAGAAGGATTTAGATGCTTCGCTTCAGGCATCCAAAAGGGACACATTTTTCTGAAGGCGGGTGCTCATCCACTTCCAGACCCCCATAGCTAATCTACAATACTGAATGCTGACCACAGAAAAGGAGGCACGCCAAGTCATTCCGCCTCCCACCTCCCTTTTAATAATCTTAGCATAAATTCACAAGGATGGGAGCTGGGAAAGTCTCTTCTAATCCAGGCTCCCTCCCATTAGTTTTCCAAACAGGCTTAGAGGGATTCCACTGCAGGCCATAAACACTGGCATTTGTCAGTCACCCCCCTCTGCCGCTGTTTGCACTATTGTTTGAGAGGCAGACAGTATTCAAAGCAAGCGATTGAAGATTAGCAATTCCTGCTTCTTAAGGAAGCAAGAAAGTCAAATATTAAGGAAATAAAAGGAGACAAGATTCCATAGGAGCTGTGATCTCATCTGGCGAGAAGCCACCACAAAGCTGAAAAGTTCTGCTTCAGCACTTGTCACGTCTGGTTTCCTCCAACTTCCCTGCTGCTCTTATACCTCCTCCACCCCATTTCTCCCTCTCACTGTAAAGGACAGGGATCTCTGTTAGAGCAGGAAACCCTTGCCCACCTCGAAGTAGTGCACAAGAAAACGCAAGACCGTGAGTAGCCCTCAGACAAAGAAGCTCACATCTGACAATGGCAATGTGCTGCAAAGTGCTCAGGGAGAGTTCATGGGTCATCGTGCTGACCGGTGCTGGGAGGCAGAAAACACGACTGTGGTGGAGTAAGCAGAGCAGCTGAATTCACGGGCAGACTAAAGCCTGCGGAGTTTCCTGTACAGTTCGCAGACATTATTCACAACTTTCTTGGACTCAGTGGTGACACGTCTCTGCTGCTGCAGAAGGTGCTCGTGCTGTGCTGGCCCTGGAGAGCTGTGGCTGGGGCAGGCCATGAGAACCCGCTTTCGAGCCCCCACAAGTGAGATCTTGGGCTTCCCTCAAGACCCCGGCCCTGGCCATTGCTCTGTTACACCCCTGGGTCACTGCAGATGGGCAGGAAAAAGTCTCGGGGTAGGAGGAAAATTCCCCATCCACTTCTCCGGGCATCAAGACCACCGGTCAGGTTCTCACGTTACAGCGGTCTCCCACCTTGGCGGTAATGAAACAAAGCATTTAAAGTAGGTGTACTTTAGTAAGTGTAGCAGATCGATTTACTGTAAAGGAGGATCTGGTCCACAGATCTCCAATTCTAAGTAGTTTTGGAGTCTCCCTAGACAACGCTTCAGTTTGTCTTGTTCTGCAGTTAACGTATGCCTGGCACATTCCTCTAATAGCTTTGGCATTGGCAGGAGAGACAGGAGTGGAGATCAACTGGGAGAACTCTCCACAAAGTTGGATTCACACAACAAGCTGCAAGTGTGCTGACAGAAAACACTGGAGCTGGTCTGCAGGGTCGGAATCCTTCCTCATCTCCCTCAGAGCAATATTTACAGGGTCTCTGGGTGAGTGTGAGCCCCCAAGGCTTGGCTAACTGTCCAAGAACTGAACAGTAATCTGCAGGAAAAGCTTAAAGGGGGAGATTTTCACAACACACTCGGAGCACTACTGCTGAAGAACTTCTGCCGAAATTAGTGGGGAAAATTGACTTATATGGGAGCAGGACCAGGTCAAAGTGAAGTAGTTTTGAAAAAGCTACCCAAACATGTACCCGTTTAACATAAAACTTTTCCTATTTCTATCTTGCAGGGCGTGAAAGAACATATTTGTGCTGCATCTACAATCTCCCTGGTGTTTCTGGTCAGCTAGAGTAATAAATTCATTCTAATGTGAATGTGTTTTTTTAATGAACCGCAATGGCTGGCATAGAGCAACTGTTCCCCAAGGACTTCAAAATATGCTTAACAAATTAGTGCCTCGGTCCTGCAAAGCTATGAATGCACATATGAACAACTTCATATGCATGCACTGTCCCATGGAGTTCAGCAGAACTTCTTTCCCTGCATTGGCCGAAGTCCTCTTTCGGGATTTTTTTGACTGCATGGCCTGAAAGGGGTGAGGAGGAGGGGAGCATTCAGCAGGCCAGCTACTTGCACCTTTGGCCTTCGCATTAGGTTCATTTCTTCTGATTCTTCTGACAGTTCAGTGGGTTCAGCTCTGGACCCTGCCCCATTATATGCCAGTAAATGTCCTGCTGCGATCACCTCGCTGAAGAAATAACCTAGCAGCGGGGGTGCTCATGGCCCCTGGGGACCGTGCAACTTCCCTTCATCCCGTGTGCAGCTGCGGGATTTTTTTCCTTGTAAGCGCTGGCATAACTAAGTTGCACATTAATGCATGGCCCGTGAAACGTGACAAAAAGCCTGTTCAGCCCGCAGCAGAGTATGCCTCCCTCCGCCGGCCTCTCCAGAGATCCAGCACATGTATACACCCAGGAATCGCCTTCCTCACTACTCACCTCCTCACTCCCTAAGAGGAGCAGAGCCAGGAGAAAAATGGCTGAGTATCCCGTCTAATTAGCAGGTAGGTAAGGAGAACACACTTGCACATTTATAGTTGAACCTCGTTTGAATTAAGGCCCTGTGCTGGAAATGAAGTTCAGCCAAGATGAAAGCAAAATATTCAGGAAGTCGGGACATAAAAATGAGGACGCACAAATTAACCCTGCTCTTTTTTTCACATGTCCCAAGACTGTAAGTGATGAGAACTGGTCAAGGCCCCGTGTTAATGTCCACCCCCCAGAACCGGTAACCTCAGCAGCATGCAGGGGCATTCGTTCCATACTGACTCAGATGGCAGGCTGCCACCTCCTGAATCATTCATACCACTTCCTGCAGCTCTTAGGTGGTCCTTGGAGGTATCCCATGCAATACGGCTTGCTTAATTTATGACAATCCACCGGTTTATAGCTCCAAGCAGTATTGCTACAAACAGACTCTTTTTGTCTGGGAATACTGAAAAATGAATCATCTCGAGAGACATTAGTGGGTGAAATTTCTCCAAAAAGTCGTTTTTTGAAAAAGGGCTGAACAGAATTGTATTTCCCTGATTTATTTTGGTAAACGAATCAGTTTTAAAAAGGCAAACACCGGTTCCCTGGAGTGTTTGACACGCAAATATTGCAACACCGTGTCGACGGCTAAGGACACCGAGGATGCAATTCATTAGAAAGGGACTAGGGCGTCCACAAGGCAAAAAAAGCAGCGCTAAGCCTGAAACTGCCTGCTATTTCTAGCCATTCTGAGAGCAAGCAGGGCAGTAAAGAATCAAACGAGCCCGATTTTCCCCCCGAAACACCGCCGGCAGCCGTGCGTTTATCTCCACCCGGCCCTCCGTGGGTCGGGGCGGCGTGGCCGAGCCAGCAGCTGCCGTTCTTCCCACCCGGACGAACGACTCTCCGCGCCGCCACCGGCACCCCGGGCCCCGCCGCTTCCTCCGCGCCCGCCGCCCGCCCCCTTCCCGACGGCGGCGGGC
>JANZLQ010000001.1:4899997-4920706 GCA_026212715.1 Elanus axillaris
ACCCCCCCCCCCCCCCCCCCCCCAAAAAAAAAAAAAACAAAACAAACCCAAAACCCACCACCATCTGCCTGATTTCAAAGTGAGAGCAACAACTTTTGTCTTCAGAGCTTTGGGGCAAAAGGTGCTAATGTCTGAATGGAGTTACCAAACATGGGCTTGTTCTTTTAGCCTGGGAGGGGAGTTTGATGAAGCTTGTAAGTCGGAGCAGCTGTGTAGATGTTGGTTTCAAACTGCTTTCTTTGGATAGCTGGTATGTTATCAAGTCAGGAATCTCTCCTGAGGAGATCCCAGATGGGGCCTTGACACCATAAATGTACAAAGGCACTCAGTTGCACAAAAACTGCAGAAACAGCTTAGTTCTAAAGAACATGAGCCACAGATGGTAAACAGCCAAGAAAAGCAAGCAAGGGGTAAGGCCAAGCCGTTCTCTACATGAGAAGGCTACATTGGTCTCAAATGTTTAGAAATTCTTAGTTTAAACTTTTGAGAACTTCACTGTGGATAACTTCTGGTTCGAATGGCCTTTTGGAAGTTAAACTCTACATTAAGTAGAGAAGTGAAAAATGCCTGGATTTCTGCTACAATGTCCGGAGGCTTGAAGGAAGCCCTGGAGTTTGCCAAAGTGCAGTTTTTGCCTAGATACCCTAAATAATTTTCATACAGTTTTTCAGGATGCCTGGGTCTGTAGTGGTGTAGCCTAGTGAGCTGTGCTGCAGGGAAAGAAGCATTGTCGCTCAGTGAGAAGAGAATAATGACCCTTGAAATGCTTCCAGACAGTAGTCTTTGGTCCGTACAGCGGAGGAATGGGGACACTGGGTCATGTGGAATGGATGGAGTTGGTGCTGGCTTGTCAGCAGTTCTGTGTGGGGCCTGTCTTAGTCTCCCCATGCTACTTAAAAGCTAAATTGATCATGTTATTGAACAATGAGGGAGGGATTTGCTTTGTTCTGTGCTAATCCCAGGGCACTAGTACATCTGGGACTTGAAGTTTCAAGTGGTGCCCGTGTAAAGAAATACTTAAAACTTTGTGGGCCAGCTGGTAAGGGGTAAGCTGAACTGGGAGAATTAGTGTTTATGTCCTAGTTCCTATGAACTGTTGAACAGCTGCAGAAGAAACCTGTTGGCACTTTTGCTAAAAAGAGGTTTGGGGCCTCTTGAATCCAGGAAGTACCTGGCTTGACTCCTATGGGCAGGAAATGGAGTTGCTTGGACTTTCTGTTCTGGGGTTATGTGATCGGCAGGAGCTGCTGTGCTGTGTTGTTGCCCTACAGCTTGCTGTCAAGGTTCTGCGCTACTGGCTTGAAGACTTGGCTTCCTTGCCTCGTGTCCCACACAGTTTCACTACTAATGTTCTGGGGTTTTCCATGTGGCATGTTGTGCACTTCCAGCTGGAACAAAATGAAGCTGGGGGTGGGACTGAATCGGTCTAATGAACGTGGGGGTTTTTTTGGTGTGTGGTTTTTTTTTTTTCCTGTGAGCCAGGGCATTGCTTTCTTCCCTATTACCTCACATCTTTTTTGGACTGCTGTGTGTCCCTCTTGCAACAAGGATCAGACAGGCAGTTGTAAGTGGTTTCAGCCTCAGACTTGACTCTGGTTTTGATTCAGGCACACGGATCTCATAGATCTTGCTAGCATAGCTTAGTTTGCAGCCTAAGAGGAAAAGGGCAGCAGGGCCGCACACATGGCGCTGATTCCAGCAGGATATTGCTGTAAGGTTAGGTATGTGGCACACCGTCTTGCCAATGTACAGCTGCTGCGTAGAAGTTAAAAAGGGGCAGCTAATCTGCTGTGAAGTGGCTGTGAGCGTAGGTAGTGCTGAAAATCCAGAGAGCCAAGGCAGACCGGCATCGTCATATGCTACTGGTTTTCCAAGTTGTGGGTTTGACTTCCTGTATGTTGGGATGGGGAGGAGAAGAAAGGGCAAAGTGTGTATCCTGTGTTTATTAATACGGATCCAGTTTGGTGGCTGAGCTTCATCCTGGAATTTGGATGCTGTGGTTCGTTCTTGGTATCTGCCTTAGTTAACCGACTTTGAAATAGTCTACTCAAGGACCAACAAGCTTCTAAATAGTTTAATTTAACTCACTGTTTGCAAGAAGCAGCTTTTGAAGGAACTGAGAGCTTTCCTGGAAGATTCACTCTACATGTTCCCCAGCTGACTCTTTCTTCTGTTTTGAGTTACTGGTGTTCCTCATGTGCTTCTGATTCTCTGGGTACAAGCCATGCCAAGTGGCTGTAAGATACTGCCTTCCAGTGAGATTGTTGAAGGGGCAGGTCGTATGTGCCCACACAGGCCCAAATCTGCACTTTTGGCATGATTAACGTTAAATCCCAAGGCTTGATCTGAGTAATCAGATAAAGCCTGGTGTGCGGATGCTGAACTGGATTTGCAAGAGGCACAGCTTTGTGTGTCAACACTTTTCAGTGGGAGGGGACACCTGACTAGAGAGCCTGGAAGGAGCAATAACCCACATCTGTGGGCAGGCTGTGATTGTGCAACTACCCTCCTGCTTGCTCCATAGCTAAAGCAGTGCACTGTTTTACTAGGGGAAACTTGCCAAGTATGCTGTGTCACTCTGGGATGGCAGATATGTCCAGATGTTTGCCTACAAGGAACTCCAGTGAATCTGCTGCTTTACTGAGTTTATTAGTTTTGGAAAAGGAGAATCTTTGCTGCTAGGTGTACTTGCATATTTACTTGGTGATATTTTTTTCTCTAAGGACTTCCTGCTGTACACGGCTTGTCCAAAAAGGAGCTTGGCTGTGACTCGTAAGGTGCCTTCAGTCTTTGTCCCTTGATGTAGGGAGATGGTTGTAGGTCCACGCTGGTGTTCCCGTTCCAGCCAGATCCCTCTAGGTAGCACAGCTCAGCTTGCTGCTGTGGGCACTACCGTGTGGCAGCACATGAGCAGTGGGGGTAAATAGAATTTCCCATTGACTGCACATTGCTGATGGGACACGTGCAGTGTCCCCTGACTAAGCTTAGTAGGCAGAAGCAGGTTTGGGCTTTAGGCCAGAGGGGTGGCATGGCTTTTGGTACGCATCTAGGAGCAAGATGAGCAAGAGCAAGATAAGATATACGGCTTATCCTCAACTGGACTATGTTTTATGGGATGAGTGTAGCAACACTTTCCTGTGAAAGTGGAGGATGGCTATTACTGGTGTTGCTAGCTCTGGTAAGAAACAAGAATTGAATGGCTCTCAGCTTTAAGTCGGAAGAGATTTCTTGATGCGGTCAAGATCTTCGTGGGCACTGGGGAGCAGTGTGCTGTAGACCGTATACGAAAACTGAAGACAAATGCAGCTGTGTATTTGAGATAGGAGAATGGTTTTCAAGCTTATGGTCATTAAGGTGAAGAGCAAGGATAGGATATTATAAGCAGTACTTGTTTGGAGGCAGGTGCTCTTACATTATTTGGATTAGGCTGTCTTCAAACCTTCCAAAAAGTGCCAGCCAGTCTCCAGTCTAGACTGTTCTTCACAGAACACCTGGCCTCATGGGAATATTTGTTTCAAGGTGCAAAAGAGAACAACAGAAAGCTCATCAGTGATTTTTCCTGTTGAGATTGCTTTTGCCCTAATGTGGTGTTCAATGTACTCTTAAATCTTGTTTTGGCACATCTAAGACACCCACTAAACAACCTTGTCCTAGAAATCCTGTCGGACCCAGGGTTGTGGTGCTGAATAGGTATCGGATGGATGTCCTGTCCTTGGGCCCGAGTGGACAAAGCAGATGGCCCAGCAGGTGGCAGGCTGGCAGCAGTGAAAGAGATGGCTTTGCTGGTTGCTGAATGTAGTAACCCTTTTGTGCTTGCAAGTTTGATAGAAGAACTGGGCAGGCCATTCATACATGCCTAGATGCATTTATTTAGGGTGAATTTTTTCTGTAGCCAGCTTTTACAGGTCCTAGTATGGTATCACTAAAGCAGTGGGATTATCTGTAGGGGATGGGTGTGTAGGGTGACTTCAGCTTATACTTTCATTGAGTATTAGAAGTAGTAGGGTAACGAATTGACTGTAGAAATAAAACTAAGGTAAGTTTTTCCTGGTGTGAGGTTTTTAGGGGAGGGAAAATAGTGTTGGATGTGGTGGCTTTGTTTGATATTCTAGGCATTAGATAATCTAGACAGTTTACATCTATTTTGTGTTTGGGAGGTGGTGGTGCACTGGACAGTGAGTGCCAGTGGCCTTATTACTTTCCAATTGATGCTTGTACACAGCAAATGTTGGCAAAGCTGTCTAGCCTCCTCAAAAGGAAGAGTAAGGACCTCAGCAGCAGCCGAAAAACAGTTTAACATACTTTGGCTGATACCGACCAGTCTTAGAAAAGGCAGAAGCATAGATACTGAAGGGAGCAGCTAACATAACTGTGCTTGTATCTCTGCAGTTCTTGCTCACTAAACTGAAAAAGCAAGGCAGCTTCTTTTCTGCTTGTTCCTAAGTATACTGAGTGCATCTTTCTTAAGAACAGATCTTTTGACTGTTTCTACAAGGTTTCTTCCCCTCTATTTCTGAAGTTCTAATAATGTGTTCAAACTTGGTTTCCTAATTGGAAACTTTCCATTGATGTCATGGGAGCTTTCTGTGGCCCACATCAAATAGCTTGGTTCAACAGGAATTAAGTGACTGTACAAATGTTTATATTAAACACTAAATTAGAAGGCATGCTGACTTGTGAGGACCTATGACTGTGGTATGTTGGGAGGATAGGTTGACTGTACAGCTTTTGTCTTGCCTTTGAACTGTAAAAGTACTGGCAGCTGCTTAAGGCCCAGATAAGACAGCTCAGGCTTGCTTACATCTAATGAACACGTCCCATCACAGACTATTGCGCTGTTTCTTATCTCTTGGATTGGAGACGTTTTTGAATGGGTAACCTTAATGGAAAGGACTTGAATGGCAATGCCTGGAATAGTAACAGCAGAAAGCTGTCAGCTTAATTACAGGTACTGGAATTTTGCTGTTTTAGAGAGGAAACCCACAGTTTAGTCTGCTGGGAAGCCCTAGGGAGGGAAGGAAGAGATGGTGAACATGTGTGTTCTTCAAATTCTGCTTACTCAGGCTTCTGTGGTGGTGTCAGGACATTTGGAAAGTGGAAACAGAAGGGATAAAAACCATCTTAGCATCCCCTCTCACCCCCAAATAGACCTCAGGCATTGAGCAGTGGCCATCTCTTCCCTTCTCTGCAGGAGATTTTGCTTCTTCCTAATTTAAAGGAAAGATCTATTCACAGCTGCTTGAGGTGTTATGGAACCTTCCTTATTGAACATCATCATGTGCTTGTAGCTACTGCCTTTGCAGTAGACTGTCTTAGCAGGTAGCTTATCAAAACCTTTCATCAGTCAGCTTTGTAAGACTTACAGGACTTCTGCACCAAATTTCGTTATCACATGTGGCTGTGTACTCTGTGTGTATGCAAGACCAATCTGTTTGATAGTTATAGGGAGCAGAGGGAAGTCATGTGTAGAGCTGCAAGCAGTTAAGTTACTTCACTTTTGAGAGGACAAAGTAGCTTTTGTGATTTAGGTTAAAATATTCAGAGCAGCAACACTAGGTATGACCGATATCTGAAGTGAAGCTTATTGCTGGCACAATCTTTTCAGGCTAAGAATGATTAAACGCTTTTTGACTGCTCTTTCAAAAAGTTACAGTATTGGACTGCTGTCAGACTAAACTGCCTAGAAAGCCAAATGTGTCCCTACACAAACTTAAACTCACATCTCTGGTATGGATGCTCTGTCTTGAAATCAGCGTAGATGCCTGATATCTAAAGGAGAAGATTCTATTTCCTTTACACAAACTTTCTTTCTGGTATCCTTCTTCAAACTGATGTTGAAGTTGTCATGAAGACTTAAAATTGCAGTCTTTCTATGTTCCAGCATCATGCCTGTTGATGTAACTGCTGGTGTTTGCTGAGCTGGGAGGCTTTTAGGAAGTGGATGATATGGGAGAAATATTCTTGTGGCTGGGTGTAAAGATGGACTGTTCCATAGAAGACTTAATCTTGTGAGTCTGGATGATTATGCTGAAGTGGCCCAGAGTGAAAATTTCTGTGCTTTCAGATGCTGTCTGAAAGGTGACACTTAAAGCTGTTTACCATCAAAAAGTCTGTACGTATCTGTCTCTTCAGCCAATATATCCTGTTTCTTCAGCAACATGTTCCCTCTGCATGGTTCAGAGCATGACTATCTCCTTGTCAGTTGTTCTAGCTGCATATACTGAAGCAACTGATGTGAACTGTTAATTCATACTCGCTTTTTTCCAATGGAGGGCACTACCACTGTGTGAATTAGCAGTGTTGGACCTAATCATACAGATTTGCTTCATTGCTCAAATGAAATGATTGAGGTGCAGCTTAACGTTGACACACAGGAGGTGATAAGGAAGCCACTTAAAATATCACTCGAGTTACAGAGCTTAAGCTAGTGAAACTGTTGCTTAGGGATGCATTTCTGAGTGTGCCCCAGTAAGAGTAAGGGACAAATTCTACTCCTTGCCACTTAAGCCAGCCGATCTGGACACTAACTGGTAGTGAAGCAACTGTCAACAGTGCTGGAGGTGCATGGCTTCATCGTGCTTTTTGGCAAAAACATTTTTATCTGTATTACCGTAACTCTTATTTCCAGGAAAAAGTTGCTCTTGGCTGTCTGGCTACTTTACAGTGCAGATGCCCTCTGAAGGCAGCATGTGTATTCCTGCAGCCACAGTTTGTATAATGTCCTTTAATAATTTTCACGTTGGTGTGCTCTGTACTTTCAGATCTGATTTGCCTAGTTGCACTTGCATAGGAATACAACTTTGAGCAGTCAGGCTAGAAAGGTTTCCTACAATTGTGCTATGTTATGTGAAGCCTTTTGCTGGATGATGTAAGAGCCCAGCTGGAGCTTTTGGTCACCCTGCTTATCTCAACCAACCATAGCAATTTCCAAGGACCCGTTCAGGTAATGGTGAAAGCACAACATTGCATCATGCTGAGACTGTGCCCAGCGGTAGGTTTCATTGAGAAGTACAACGTTGCTTCATAATTATGGTATGTCCCAGGTAAATTAAATTTAAACACAGAGCCTGACCATGTCATTAAACTTTTTTGTCTAATGACAAGTCAGAAGTCTAGTGAGACATCATCCCAGAATGCTCTGCTTTATGGAGTTGCTGTGTGTGTTCCAGTAAAGCTGGCAGTGTGAGTTCTCTTGTGTAATCTGTCTGCCAGGAATATCCTTAGTTCAGCACTTTATAGAGAGCTGCTGTGAGATGTCTCGTTGCTCCTGTGTTTTCCTGGATGTGGAGGACTTACCTTACTCAGCATACTGATGGAGTGGTTTGCTGAATGTTGACAAATGTCTCTGCACTAGTCTGTTGCATGTTTATATGGCTCTTTCTTTGGGTTTTTGCTCATATAACCAATGTTTGAGTTACATAGGTTCTGGCGGCTGCCTCAGAAGTGAGAGGCTGGCAGTGGGTTGGGTCAGGCGGAGTGCACTATATTGGCTTCTCTTTGCTTGATAGTTTCAAACAGTTTAAAGGTTAGATGGAAATAGCTTTCCATGTTAACTGCTAATTAGTGGAAGGATGGGGATGCATGCTTCCACTGCAGAAATCCTGGGCTGAAGTAAAAGGAAAAATGTGTGCACGGTAATCGACATATAGCATTTAGATTCTGCAAATCTTGTATTGGATCCATGCTTCATGGCTGGTTTTCGTGGGAGCTGCTTGTACCTTGTACATCTCTGCTAGCTATCTGGTCCTCTCTGGATGCTTGCCCTAAGCTCTAGCAGATGAAGCTTGGTGCTACTAAAGAACACGGGGCAAGGGCAGAAAATAGTCCTTCCCCACCCAGAACCTCATGATGGCAGATGAAGGCGAGCTTCAATGAAGCTAACTAGTCTGTCTAGTAAAGGTATTTAGAGGGACTTGTCTGCTCCTCACCCCAGTACCTCTGAGACAAGAGCAAGGTACTTGTATTTTCTTCTCCCTGGTTAGATGGTGCAAGTGGCATTGCAGAACCCGAATTTTCTGTTAGGTTTGTTTCCAGTTGAAGCCTGTTGTATGACACGGCATGGCTGCTCTTCCTAATATTTTCAGTGCTGTAAAAGCTACCATCTCTTGCCCTAACGTGTGAAGTGCCAGTAAATCTACTTAAAACAGAGCACAGTCGACCTGCCCTTGATACACTTCGATGACAAACTTTAGTGCCTCTTGCTGTTACGGGACTGGACTTGCGCATGTCTGAAAATTTGTGTTATGGAACAAAATCATGATGAGCCCGAGTTGACTCTCTGCAAAGAACAGACTGTACTAGGCAGACAAGAAGGGCCAATTCTTTTTTTTTTTTCCTTTCTCTACTGACTGGACTGCAATCCATTTATGCCCAAACATTCTGGTGGTGTTCTGCCATAGTGCGACTGCTTCCTTTTTGCTAAGGGAGATCCCTAGGAAACTGCTTTTGTTCTGGAGACTTGGAGGGGAAAGGGGAATTTCAAGCTGAAGGGGGGAATATTGTGGACTTGAGCAAGCCCAAGGTGCTTGATTACACTGGGATAGCGAGCTTGGATTTGTCTGTACTCTTCATCCCAACTGGCTGTTGCAGCAATTGAAGAAGAGAAATTGCATCTTCCGGCTATGTTACTGGATTTGGAAAGGGGTTTTCCACAGCTTTTGTTATGTTTTAAGGGTTGTTGTTCCCAGATCAAACTTGAATAGAAAACATAAGGCTGCTGCCAGCTTTCTGTCACAGACACCTTTTATCTTGCCTTCATCTCTTCCAAGCAGATGCTGCTTTCATTTCTTCTTCTTTTTTGCTACAAGACTAAAATTAACAGCCCTTTGATGCAGGGAAAGAAATTGTATTTCAAAGCAAAGTACCTAGTTAACTTCAGTAATAAAACTGTTGGTTTTATCTTGAAGGTAATTCTGTGTTCCTTTGAAGTGAATCTGAGGGTTGGAAGCTCCTGAACCCTGCTTGCTCTAAGTTAACATGCAGATCCCTCCTTGCCCCGGAACATCTGTGACTGTTCTTTTTGGGTGGGAGGTAGAGATGAAGCTGAGCCTCTCGAGGTGAGCCTGTACATGGGAGAGAGGGTCACAGATACTGATGTTGATACTGCAGTGTTGCTGCAGATCGTTTTCCTTCCAGCTGATTATAAGCTGCAGTGCGTGGCTAATGCTATCGCAAGAGTGCCAACCACACAGTTCAAGGTGGAGCACAGCAGGGGGAAGGAGCTGAGGAGAACACAGGTCTTCAGACGCTTCATTGCGGTAGTGAAGCAATCTGTATCCTCTAGCCAGTGTTGTGTTTCCCAGTCCACTCTGCCCCCCCTTGCCTTCCTGCCTTCAAAGACTTGTACTGAGCATGAGGTTTGTCTGAATATCCAGCTTCTGGCTTTCATCTTTGCCACTTAAAAAGATGAGCCCTGTTCCTGCAAGGTGTAATACTTCCTAAAGGGTGATACGGCTAAGCGGCGTGCGTTGGGAGGGTTGTTTCCGAGGGGGATGCTGAAGCATGCCTCTCCTCATAGGGAGGGCAGCTGGTGGATAGGTTGAGCCACAGCATTGCTTATGTGGCAGGTGACTTTGGGGAATGAAGAATTTTATTAGGCCATAGATGGCTTGGCTAGCAGTCAGGACATGGAAGAAAAGATGTTGCTGTTGTCGTTTAGCATGTTATGAGAACTATCTGATGCAACAGAGGCATATCTGATGTGGAGGTCACGGGCCCAAGATGGCATTTGAGAGTACGGGCTGGGGGAATGCCTTCTAGAAAATGGTAGGAGTCGTATGCTTTTGGAGATGAATTGCAAAAGGTATTTTCTTGAAAGTGGAAATGTTTTGGGGGTTTTGGTTTTGTTTTTTAATGTCTACCTGGTCCTACTGAAACTATCAGACTTACTGAGGGAGGCCACAGAGGTTTTTTGCCTATAGGCAGGTGCTGGAGGCATTGAAGAATCTGACAAGCTTTCAGTTTAGGAAGCCTAAACTTGATTTAAAGAACCTGTCATGATTGTGTGATTAGCTTCTGCTTCAGATGCATGTGTAGGGGTGTTAACTTCTGAAAATACCCTTTGGCTAAGTGAACAGTGGTTTCTTAAACAATATGAAAAAAAAAAAAATCACTTCCTCAGTGACTCAACTGTCTCTTCTTCTGAGGTTTTTGTCTCCAGTGGTGACACCTTCAGTCTCCACAGACCTCAGGACAGGAAAGACCTGAATCTATATTTTAAGCTGTGAAAGATCTACTGCATCTTTATACGTGAGGATGTAACTTTGGTCCTCTTTCAACACTTAACAAGCCCAGGATGAAGAGATCTGCGTAAACATTTTAGAGGAATGCTGAGTTTTTCCCATGTGGCAAGGTAAGACAGAAGGATGTGAACTAAATCTGTTTATATTGCCTAGAGTAATTCACTGTCCAGAAAGGAGGCACTAACACCTAGTACAAGAGTACTGAACTACATTGACTTGTGAAGGATTTGACCTGAGGATTAACACTAAATTCAAGGTGAAACTGGCTGATTAAGAAACTGGAATGGCTTGAACAGGGAGGAAGATGCATAACCTGAAGTATAAGGAGAAGTGTTGTCACCATGAGGCTTGTTAAACATTGGAACAGGTTGCCCAGAGGCTGTACAGTCTATATTTTTTAAGGTTTACAAGACTAAACTGGAAAAATCTCTGAGTAACCTAGTCTGACCCTGCTTTGAGGAAGAGATTATACTAGAGATCTCCTTAAGGTCCTTTCCAGCCTGAATTAGTCTATGATTCTATGAAATAAGCCTGTATAGGCATCGTGCTGTCATAGCAGAGTTAAATTCTGGAAGTGGGTAGGCTGCTTTATTAGTTGATAGAGAACAAGACCCATCTCCCGCGTAGTTGAGATTTTTGGGTTTTTTGGTTGTTTCTCAGCTTGTCTATGAAACTCACATAACCAATTTCTGTCCTACAAATTGCCCTGAAACACAGAGGAGATTAATTACTTCTTTCAAGCCTTGGCATTGCTACCCAAACTTCTTAAATTAAACACTTGTATAAAAAAAAAGCTTTCTTCCAGTCTTGACTCGATGTCAACAGTGAGCTACAAAACAAAATTTGACTCTGACTTAACTTCACAGCTACAGCCTGTCCTGCAGTATTGCTGAATACTTGGTGGTCCCAAGTCCTTTTGCTCTGACAATAGTATTGTTCCCTTCAGAGCGAGGCTGTCCTTGGAAGGACAACAGTGTCTCTAGGCTGTCAAAGCTACCACATAAGCTTGCTTTATCTTCTGAGCCCATCCATCTATATGTCGGGAGGTCATCATATAGGGGTTTATTTTGTCATAGCAATTGCCAGTACTTGGTACAGTGCAATGCCTCTGAAATGTTTGAAAACTTGTTGCAGTGCTGTGGGCTGGACAAGGGAACTAGCTTTTGCTACTTGTTTGTCCCTTCTGGGACGCTGGAAGGATGTGGTAGGAGAGACGTAACTAAGGGATCCTTTTTCAGGGAGCAGTGAAGGACTAAGTTTTGAGAAACCAGACAGTACACTGACCGAGCATCTTCCTTCTGCTTTCTGGATTTGTAGAAGGAGCAGCAACCTGAATTGTGTCCTTAAAAGGTGCTCGGGATGTTGGGAAGTGATTAACAAGGCAAACTATCTTTCTGTTCAGTATTGTACAGAAAAAGTTCATATCCCTTAAATCCACAGGATGACAGATCTGACTTGCTAAGTATAACATCAGTCAAATGCATCTTTGGAAATGTTTTTCTTCCCAAGCAAGCCTGCCCAAGGCCTTAGCAGCCATGCTGTCTGCCTTTCAGGCTTGTTACGTGACGTTCAATTAGAGAAGATACAAAAAACCAGTTACTTAACTGCAGCGCTTCTAGGCTTGGCACTTAGTTTGACTGTTTGATGTCAGCCCCTCTCTAAAGAGGAACGTGACTATCATGATAGGTCAAAGGAGCACAATTAAATTAACCTCTTGACCTGGTGGTGAAAGGGTGGAGGGCAACCTACTGTACAGGCTGAGGCAGGCTGCCGGTGACAAGGTACTGCGAGCAGCAGTTTTTGAGCCGGTGGAAGGAGAGCTTGGGGAGAAGTGGTGCTTGTTATGCTCCATCCTTCTCTGCCCTTTTTTCTACTTAAAGCTCTGCATAGGTTGGGTTATGCTGCAGCACTGGTCATGTGTAGAAAGATGCAGTAGCTATGCAGAGGTCCTTAACTGTATTAAGCTGCAGGGCTGTAGAGTGAATTTTCTTGTCTCATGATTTGATTGTCATGGTATCTGACCAGGTGGAAAAGACTCAGTCAGGAACTCTATTTCCTCATAAAATAGCAGCAAGCATGCATAGTTGGATGGGAGTCGTTCTATATCCATCCTCCTGACTGCGGTGGGATTGCTGTGACGGAGGTCTCCACAGTGACTAAATGCAGCCTGTAAAAGGGAGGATGAAAGCGATGAACTTTGAAGTGGAGCATGACTGCTGAACGTGAGAAGAAGGATGCCGACTGAGTTCCTGAGGATGCAAATGTAAATAAATTGTAAAACTGGAGAAGGAAAGTTAACTTTTGCTTCCTTAAATGTCAGGGACAAAGCGGCTTTTTGTGAGGAGGAACTGAATCCTGTCCTGCTGGGTATCTAGTGTGCTGGGCCCTGCCATTTGCTCCTCAGTAGCAGGCAGTTTGTGGGGTATCCTCTGTGGTCCTGTTGTTCACCTTCGCCTTTTTTCCCCATTCTCTCCCTGTGATGCAATAAGTGTGCAACGCCTCACTGACCTTCTACTCGTACTAAAAGCATTTTTCTCCTACCCAACGTGCTAGGTCGGTAGTGGTATTTCTGCCCGTCTAAATGGTGGAAATGCAGATCCGAGGAAGTGATGTGCTGAAGCTTCTCAAGCTGAGTGGCAGTGAAGTAGGGATGGAACGTAACTTCAGTTCTGCACTGTAAGGCCCTGATTTTGCTGTGACTGAATGTGCTGCTCTACCTTCTTTTGCAGTGAAGGGTATTGTGTTTGTGGTACTGTAAGAATGTAGTGCTTTGCTCGGAAGGAGCAGAGAGACACTGTTGGAAGGGACCAAGAATTATTTGTTGCTAGTACACGGCCCAGATTGCAACTATGCTTTTTCTTTAGTGCTGATGAGTGGGTACCAGACATTTGCAGAACTTCCCCTCTGGCGTGGATGTATTTGATGTAGATACATGTACTGAAGCTTCAGACACAATAAAAGTATCTGAGGGCAACAGGCTGAGTAATCCAGTGTTTGGCAGCTGCTCTGTTGTGGGGATTTTTGCTTTACTGTTAGCAGTACTTGTGACATCATGAAATGAAAAGAGGAAGGAGAAGGGCCATCTAAATATTAAAAGCTCCAACTGCAGATTGTTTTCCTGAGAGAAGGAATCCTGCTGGATTCTACATGTCTCCTGACGGAGTATGCTATATTCCTTTTAGGAGCAGGGATAGAAATCTTCACCATCGGCTGTGCACCTTAAATTTTCAAGGCATCTTTTTGAGAAGATGCTGCTGCTTTTCGGGTCTATAATACCCAAATCTATGTGAGTCTAATACAGAAGGGGCTCAGTTCCTGTTCTTATGCAGGTATTGGTACTTGGTGTGTACTGGGTGACTTCATTTGACTCTTGATGGGCTCTCTGTGTTTGTGGCTGTGTTGTGCGTTGCCTTATTCTGCCTGCTGAAAGCAGCACAGCAGCTCTCCTGGGGGAAAAAAACAGGACTTCTAAACTAGCACTGCCAGCAATGGGGATATCATAGATCCACTCTTAAGCGTATGACAAGCCCAACCATGTTGCTTCCCCCTTTCCTTCAAACCCATAGCATACGAGAGGCTTTCTAAAAATTTGTTTCTAGGAAAAGGCTAGGTAAAATAGGAGGCTGACATCCCAGGAACTGGGGGAGGATAGGACAAGATGCAGCTGTACAAGTTACTTTGCTGTGCCCTGCTGTCACCTAGGAGGGAGACGGAAGGGGAGTTTTGGTAGGTAACTGCTGAGAACTTTAATATGGATTTCTTTTAATATAGCTGCTGCTAGCGGTAAGCTGCAGTGAGTCACTGTTTAAAGGGGAAAGCAGTGCTTTGTTAACAAAACCTTTGTCTTTATGGCTTTTTTTTTGTTGGCCAAACTTGCAGTCATAGCAAAAAAGTGCTTTTGATACAGGAATGGAAACTCTGGACTGAGGTAGGAACACCAAGCTTCATTCTTTCCACCCATTGCTCCCACCTACTGATTATCAGACAAAACTAATGAATCAAGGTCCTTAAATGCATGTGAGGGATGGACAGTGGGCTGTGTGGGCTGCAAATTAGTAAGTGGGGAAAAAACTAAAAGCAAGGAGTTATTGTGCAAGAGGGTGTCTTATTACTGATTATGTGGGCTTCTTTAATGCAAATAGCTCTGAACATAAACATCTACTATTTAAAATTTATGGTGGTTTAATTGTGGAGGAAATGCCTTTCTAAATGCAGCCTATCTTGGGATATTATGGCTCCAGTGCTGGAGGGAAGGAGGGAGAAACATTAGGGAGGCCTGGCAACTTGGCCAGGTGCTGACTTTAGTTTGCAAACACCAATGCTGACTGGTTTTACTGCTCTACCTGCTGAATGGCTTCTGGAGCGTAGTGGCTGTCAAAATAATTGCTGCTTGCTTCTGTTCCTCATGTGAGCTGGGGCAGTGTCTGTAGTGCAGGGCAGTGAAACAGCTTGGGGAACAGTATCATCCTGGATTGGTTCCCCAGTTCAGCCTTCAGTGTGATTGCACAAATGCTTGCATTGGTGCAGCAGGGTGAGGGAGTGGGATGGGAAGGGCTGGAGGAAGAGAAAACAGTAACTCACAGAATGTTGGACTGTTTTATTTCATGGGAATGAGGCCTGACCTGATGGTCATCCTTTGGTCCAGCCAGTAACTACAGTGAAAGGGTAGACTGTCGTGCTTCCCCTGCTTCTCCCTACTTCCAGATAAGTTTTCAGCAAAAGCTTCTGAGTAGCTGACCAACCTAAGCACTGTGTTTTGAAATAGTTTTGAATGGGAAGATAAAGTAGACCAGTGTTGTAGTTTAACTTTCTCGGGGCAGGTACCTATTCAGTCCCTTGTTCCTGTTCATTTTCCTGATGTGACTTTGACTGTCCTTTGTTGATAAACTTGCAATTTACGTCTTAAGGTAGGCTTTCTAAGTGCTTGTTCTTATCCTGACTTTTTTGTGAGGATGGACTAAGTAGGGCCCTGGAAGACCCTGGGACTTATTCCTGAGTAGTCACCTATAACATACAGGTCCTGAAGATAAGTTCATTTGAGATACTTCCATGCTGGCTGCATTAGCGCTTGGCTGTCTGGGAGCTGCGAAGCTCCTTGTATAGATAAAATGTCAGGCCCATTCGCTGAAAGAGCTTTTATCTAAGGGCAATACTATACGCTATCTTAACAGAAGCCTTAGTACAATCCTTGGGTAAAAAGAATTTTTTAAAACTGGGCTCTCAGTTAATTTCAAGAACGCGAGGCAGTAGAAAACCAGCATAAAGTTGGCTGCTAAAGGATACGGAAGTTGTAAGACAAGTACTGTTAGACAGTGTACTTGGTAGTTCAGTCCTGCAAGCTAGTCTTTCAAGTGCGGCTTGTTTATAAAACTGCTTTTTGTGTTTGCGATGTGCCAAGCATAGATTTTAACCTTACAGGGATGTGAGGCTTCCTCTGGAAGCAGTGCTTGTTTGCATGCAAAGCCTTAGTAACATAAGGAAAAAAATCAATTAAAAGTGGTGGGACAGGTACAAAGATGTGAGAAAGGTCAACATCTGGATAAGGGTGAAAAAAGGTTGCGTGTGACCTTCCTGCTACTGATGGAACTTACCTCCCACAGTACTTAGTCTGCAAGCACATGGTAGAGCCATCTCTTGAGTGCATGTAAAGAAATCAGAGGTGTGAAAAGACTGTGCCTTTTGCAGGTGACTCCTCCGGTTGGTATACCTATGCTAGCCTAGCTATTTTCCTTGGAATAAGCTCTCCTGAGACACTAGTGCCTTCTTCTTAAGGCAGACTGCACTGAAGCAACCTGGAAGCAGCCTTCCATAGTTGTATCCAACAGGATTAACTTCAATACAAGCAAACTCTGTCCCCAGAAAATGGATCCTTGACACAAGCCATGAGGAGAAGCATCACTTGTCTGATAGATCTAGCCTGGAAAGGGTACCAGGAGCTAAAAAAATAGGACTTTGCCAAATGTTACCGGTGAGATGAGAATCGCGTATGTGGGAAGTATGTCTTGCCTGGTCTGGAAGACATTTGATCTGGTGCTGCTATGTTCTCTGAACGGGTGTCTGCATGCTGAAGCATGCAGAGAACTTGCTGTGCTGGTGGAACATGTTGGAGCTGGAGTGTTAGAGCCTCCTGTAAGCTGCTCAAACCAGTGCATCAGCTGTAAACAGCTTGCATCCAGAATGGCTGTGCTGATGATGGTATACAAAGCACTTTGAGTGTGAATAGGGCTGTACGTAAGGGCATAGTAATTGCAACAACTTACTAGTTTTTTCTGCAGGTTCTCAGTCTGCAGTGGCTGCTGCATTGCTTTGTGCCCCTGCTGTCCCATCTCCCTATACTTTTATTTGAGGAAGAAGGGAACTATGTGGGTCTTCCTGCTCCTGTAACTCCATGTACAGGTGCTGTCTCAGCTCAGACCTAACTGCCAAACCACAGCTGTTCTGCAGTTTCCTCCAAAAGAATCTATCTGGACTGCAGATCTGTGGCACAAAGCTGAACTTGACACATCTGATCTTCATCAGCATTATGTCCCCACTACAGCTTGTCCACAACTTCTGCATTAAAAACAAATCATGTCTGCAATTCATTTCTAAGTATTGCTTACTTGAGAGCCACGGGCAAATGGCTAGGCTGCTAGCTGAGTTGTCATCTGAGCATGTGACAATCTGTCCGTGTCAGCAAGCGTGATTCAGATGCTGAATTCTACCTGGAACCCAAGTTGATCAAGTCAGCCTTCTGGGTTTGTAACAGCTGCCTGTAAATACTTGCTGCAATACAGAGTTTCAAGTTCCTTCTGGAAAATAGCACTTTACCAGTTGGCTACAAACTAATGTTCTAGACCAGAAGGAGGTTAGAGAGGAGCAAAGGGGAGAGGTGTAAGGAAGGTCAGTGCTGCAGCTGCACATGTGGGACATGGGAAGGGACTCTGGCTAAATTTCTTGGTGCTTAGCTGAGATGCAGAGCTGTCAGTTCAATGTGGGATGGTAAACTCAGGGCTCTGTCCTGCCTTATGGAGAAGAGCTTTAGTTGCCTGCTCTATGGCCTGTTTAGTCAGTTCCTAGTCACTGCGCATACTTCATTTTTGCTTCTCTCAGGCCTCATGGTCAATTTAGCAACCTTTCTTTATGCCTTATAATGCTGCTTACTCTGCAGTACAGGCACTTGTATGCCTGTGTGGTGGTGGTCTGCAATGGTAGGGATATCTGTTAGGAGCAAATTTCTGTTGTAAAACTAACGTGCTGGGAAATGAGAGCAAATTGCGTAACTCCTTTTAACGTGTGTATGTTACACTGCCAATAAATGTACTGTTTTGAGCCAGAGTCTCATTGTCCTGACTTGAACACAGTTTTTGCTCTGTAAAGGCCACAGCCCATGAGTAAGGGTGGAAAGGAAACAGACACATCAGACGAGGGGATAAGGAGAAACTGTGTTGTTGGTAATGCACAGGTCTGAAGCCAGCAGTAGTAATTATTTAACCTCTGAACCCAGGACACCTACGTAGCTTTCTAATGCTGCTGTCCTCAGAATACTGAGGACAAAGCATCCTCAAGGTAGTTTCGGAAAAGGTACAAAAGGATTGCTTTGGAGTACTGGTCTAAGTGGACTGACCATAGGAAGATGGACTTAGCCATGCCTCATGCCGAGAACATAATGGCTTGCCGTGACTGAGTCTCCTAAAAAGTTGATCCCAGCTTCTTTATGGATGCCATTTACTACCACTCAGGCTGGCTTCCTCTGCTGCTTGGTGGAGGCAAGGAAGCAGAAGTCTTGATGAGATACTTTACTACTATTTGTCTTTTCAGGAAAGTCTCCAGCCCAACACAACTCTTACGGAACAATCCTTTCTGCAATACACTACAAAGTATGCTCAGGCGTGTGGGATGCATGAGAAGTCATGGATTGTGCTGGTGGACAGAGCCATTATGTCAGTACAGTATGCTGCTCCTAGTGCTCTGCCCGTGAGTGCATGTTAGTCATAACTGGGAGAGGCTGTGGAAGAATACATGTTATGCTGTAGTTTTGGAGGCTTACTAGGGAAGAGAGTCTGTCACTCTAAGTACAGGGTTTGAGTGAAAAGAACTTAACTCCAAATATTTGACCACTTTAAGACTTCATGCCCACCAAAGATGGCATTGCCGGAGCAGGCAAATGGTTGGAATCTGCCTCTGAGAAGGTATTTTGAAGAGCCTTGAGGAAACATTGTGCCTGGTCTTTAATATGCAGTTTGCATTCATAAGGTACCTGGGAGCTACCTTATGTAGAGCTCTAAAGAGCCTAATGACTTTTCTGAAACATCCACTAAACTTCCTCTGTGAGGAAAACCAGCTTGAATTCACTTTTTCATTTAAAGGAATATCGTAGTTTCTCTGCAACCAAAGTTGCCAGTTATAACTAGCCTTTAATAGAAGAGAAGATCTCTGGCAGGAACTTGGAACTCCTTTTGTCCGAGTTGCTTCCATCATTGCAAATACTTTGCAAAGTAACCTCTCTTCTGTTGCTTAGTAGTATTTTCTCCTAGATCATGCAGCACTGCAGTTAACAGGAACTGTCTGGGTACGTGGACAGTGGAAACTTGCTAAGTTGGTTTCTAGTAAGTGGCTTAGTTGAAGATGGGTGGTGGTTGTTTGTACTTCAGGTTTTAGTTTACTCAGGCGTGCTGCTCTGAGTAACTTCAGTGCTTAACTTCTGAGTAACTTTGAAGAACCAGACACTCCGTACCTGGTGTAAGAGGGCATGCTGCCTTCATCACACTGCCTTTCAGCATTGCAAAAATAGCTAGGAAACTTCTTCAGAAACTGCCTGAATCATCCCTAGGAGAGGAATGTTGGAGTGCTGTGTTCATAGAGACAAGCTGTTTCTTAGTGGTTACAAGTCCTAGCAGCATTGTACAATTACATGCTCTCTGCTTCCTTGGACGGAAGCCTTTTCTGGTGTGTCTTAGGGTGGGCATGCTTATGCTAGCTGCCTCACGTACAGAAGAGCAGAGCTCTTTGCCTCCGCCTAGTAGATGAATGAGGCCGTTTGCTTCACAAGGCAGCTTGTAAACTTTGTAGTTTAGGTAAATCAAGCACTGCCAAACGCTAAGTGTGGTGTTCTCCCTATCCCAGGCAAATCTTGCGCACAGTTACTTGTCAGGGGCCTGTTACTCTGCTGGAGGATTTTCCTTTTTGCTGTTTGCTGGGACACGTGCCATCTTTCTTAATTCTTTCTTGCCCAACCTCTTCTGACTGCAGTTTCACTTTCTGTGGAGGCCACGCAGCCCTGCCAACAGCTAAACCTGCTGAGCCAAGCTACTTCTGCTCTTAAGTAGGTGGGGCTGAGGAAGTTGCCCCTGTGGCAACTCTGTGCAGTGCAAGATAGCAGTGAGGCTGACGGTGCTGCCAAAACCAGTGCTGTTCAATGAGGGTTGCCTGCCCAGCCCTGATCTAAGCAAAATTGCAACACTCCAAAACTAGCTCTGACCACGCTGTTGGTGCAGTTGTTCCCGTCATCTGCTCTGTAGCTGCTTCATCTCTGCTAACACAGCACAGGAGAACTTCAACAGCATAGGTGAGCTTATTTTTTCCCAAGGTTTGATCAATATTTAGTGGGCTGGGAAGGGTGCTGAAGCCAGAACACTGGTGAAGTGCTTGCACCTGTGCTGGATGGGGTGTTACAGCCTTCCTGTGACCAGTTTCTGCGGTAGGCAGAAATACATGGTGCAAGTAAGGTGGTATATTTTTGATGCAAAGAATTAACATCAGGGAAAACTGAGTGTCCTGGTTCTTTGGGGCTAAAGTTTGAATGCTATTTGGGGCATGTGAGTTCTCTCTCCACCCCAGTTAGGACGTTTTGTAGCATTGCTGATTCATCTTGGCTTTGAGCTTGGTTTTATGCAAGGCCTGTGTGATCAAGAGATCTGTTCTTCTCGGCACCACCAAGGGAGGAAGGGGAAAACCTCTGGTGTTGAAGCAGCTTCTAGAGATCATGTTAAAGAAGGGCTAGCACTGTCAAGGGTCCTTGCGGGGAGCTTCTGACATACTAGTTGTGGACATATCTGAAGGATGTGAAAGGTGACCCCAGGTAAGCTGCTGCCAGCAGGTTAGTCAGCAAACCAGGAGTAGAGAAGCTCTTACGTCTGGTGGCTTGTGGGATGAACATTCAGCCCAAGAAAATGGACCGAGTTTACTTAATGTTTTTCTAGCAAAATCATGGAAACCTGAGCAAAAGTACAGTGAGCTTTTTAAAGTCTCATGTATTAGTACTGTCTGGAATCCTGTAGTTCAGCTTTCCAAAGCTGTAAGCAAGTAAATGACCATGTGCGGAATAGTTATTTTCTTTCATTCTCCTGAGGTGTTTTCCATGCTGGAAATCTTTAGGGTAGGGCTCTGAATCATTGTCTGTAGAGCACCCAGAGTATGCTAGGTGTTTAAAGGTCTGGCCTCTTATATGTAGAAGGACACTTAAATATTACTGGGGGGGGGGGGGGTA
>JANZLQ010000001.1:4920806-4941455 GCA_026212715.1 Elanus axillaris
GGGGGGGGAATAGAGCCACAGTAAACCAACTTGAAGAAATAGAGTAAAACTGGATCAGGAATCAAGGCATTTCAGAGCCTTCATGTATTCTTGTAACGGATGTTTCAGACAGGTGTCCTGTAGCTGTTGAACTGCAGAGGAAGGGAAGACCTGTGAGGAGCCATGGGTTTTCTGAATTAGAGTTATCAAATGCTTTGTAACTGTCTGAAGTGTTTCTGGTCCTTCTTTACGGCAAAGTTTGTAACTGAAGGAGAATGGTTTGCCAGTATTCAACCTCAAGAAAACATGTTTTCAGTGGCTGAGTGCCTCAGGTGCTTAAACAACTGCAGGCATCTTCAAGTAAGTCTGTTGGTTTTTTTTGCTTTCCCTTGTTTTGGAGGGGATGCTTCTAGAACTCATTATGCTCTGGATTTTTCAGCTGTGAACCATCGATACTATACTAAGCCTCTGGTAGCACTTTGGCAGTGTGAGAGTTGGGTTGGTTAATGGAACCAGCAGTGACAGTGACTCCTGAATGGCAAGTACTAATACTTTGCCTTTTGTACAGAGTTTGGACTGGGACTTTGAGGGCTCTTGCTGCTGTGCAAGTTGCTTCCAAGTGGAGCTGAAAATCTGCACAGCAGCCTGTTAAAATTCCTATGTCACTTTGAGACGTAGCTACGTGCAATAACCTCCCACTGTGTGATAAAACTTGCATGAACAGCCTTTTGGCTTCAGATGAAACAATGAGGGCATCTGGGGTGAGTATTCTTTGGCTTAAGTTCACTGTATTGATAGCTTGGATTGCATTTCTGGTGTGTGTTCAGATGAGGTGAATGGGTTTGAATGCCAGCATAGGGAGAAATGAGGTGAATTGTCTGGGAGCAATACGGAGCCTTGTTCTGAATGTGGTTGACTTTTTTTAATCTAGCTGTGCAAATTTAAGGGGCACTGTTCAGCCTCATGTTTGCGAGGTGCTCCTCTAGGTTTTGGGGAATGCTAGGGAAGTAGTTGAAATCAAGGTTTAGTTATTTGTTTCATGCTGGGGGACAAAATACTCTGCCGTGGATAGTTGAGACTGCTACCTGCATCACATCTGCCTAGCTGAGATCTTAGCTGTATTTGATGAGGCTCGCAGCCAGGTGAAGGAGGTGTATGGCCATGGGCAGAGAGTATGGCTCTGCTCTGTGCACAGCATTTTGGTGAACTAAATCAAGATGACTGCCTCAGCTGGAGAGGTCTGTGGTAGGTCGGTATTTTGCCTGGTTCATGTCAATGCCTAAAGAGAAGTTGGACACCAACTCTGCCATATACATTCTTTGCAGAACTGTGTTCTCCCTATTCAGCAGCAGGGACTTCGATACCTTCAGTTGAGATGTCTTTGTTGTCTCCTGCCTTGATCTATTTGCAGCAAGCAGTTGTTCTGAAACCTGGCATATTTTTCTAGTATGGCAAATTTCTTCCTTGCTCTGAACAGCTAAACTGAGGGGAGACCTAATTCTCACTGAAAATAGCAGTGAACATTTTTCTCTGAGACTCTTACAATTTTGTTCCAAAGGTTTTAAGCCTAGAAGGTTAACAATAAAACTGGAAATAGCATGGGAGCAGAGCAGAGCATCATGGGGATGAGCTTATGTTTATAAAGCAGAGCAGAATTGCAGCAAGCCTGAGCTGTTGATATGACAGATAAAAGCACTTTTAGTGCTTAGATTTGTACTTAAACTTGTAACAGTTCAAAGGTTTTGAGGTAGCTAATTCTGTAGCATATGTTTTCATTTATGGCTGGCTGTGTCTCATATCAAGCTGCCCAGGGCATTAATCCATTAATTTGAGAGAGTAAGCTTTTCTCTATCTGTCCTGCTGAGGGAAAGTGCCTGTACTGTCTTGTGCATGAAGAAGCTTTTCCTTTTAAAAAATGAGGGCATATTGTTCTTCCCGACTGTTGGGCAAAATGCCACTCCGCAGTTCTAGACCAGGCTAGTGCCAGCACCAGTGGAGCCAGCTCTGAGCAGGAATTGTTGACTTGCCCTAGTAAGGAGCCATGTTGCACTTCAATCCTAGCATATGGTGCTCAGTATCTGGCCTGCTCACACTCTAATCAGCCCCTTCATTCCAATCATTTTTCTGTCTTTCCCCCCTTCTCTTTATTTTGGCCATTGTCCTTCGTCTAGTGTTAATAGTCTACCTGGGAAAAGACATAACTAATGTGAGTGGTGCTTGTGTTCAGGAAAGGCTGCTTTCTGTTCGGAGCAGGCAGTGAGATGGTATCCTATCCGATGGGCTTCAGAAGTCCTTGTTGTCTTTCACTGTGGCGATCCCTTTCTGGTGCAGCAGCCTGGAGAGAAGTATGATGAAGCTTACGTTGGCAAAAGGTAAAAAGTCATAATGAATGAGGCATTGTTTTGCTAATGAAGAGCACAGAATTGTACTCTGTTACTTCTCCTGAGCGTTTTGTGCTTCAAAGCAGTCTGCACCAATACTCCTGCAGTCTGCTTTGTTTTGGTTCTTGCTTCCTATGCAGTGTTCTCACATGTACTGTACAGCTCTCAGGAAATCTCTGCCTCTCTTCCTTCTACCAATGTTTTGTTCCTTTATTCTAATCAAAGTTCCAACAGCTGAATTTGCCTGTAGGCTTCCAAGTGTGCTTTAGCCAGTGCCTTGTTGACAGTCTTTGTCCATATGCCATAGGCCCTGGGAAGGCCAGGTAGTTCATCTGGTGCTTTCTGTAGAACACAACATGATTCAGTTCTGTCTCGGCAGCCTGATGGTCTTTATCCCAGCCTGAGTGCATGACTTACACTGAAACTTTTTTGAAATTATTGCTTCTGGTCAGCATTAATGTTCTTTTCCCAGGGAGGACACCTCTTGGAGTGACTTCAGAAATGATTTCATAGCAGAGTTGGTGTCAGCTTTGAGGTATAAAACTGAGAATTTGAGTACACACAGGCATGAGGGCTCGAAGATGGAACAGTGGGATGATTGGGAGGAACTGCTGTTAAACCCTTGAATAACTGCATGCAATACATGTGCCTAATTGAAAAAAACACATCAAGCAACTTACTAGGTGGGTTTGTAGGACTTGTAATGTTGTGACAAAGTCTCTTGAGGACAGTTACAACAGTGTACCTGAACTTCTACACCAGCAACTCAGCTCATGTCTGTATTGGCTTGTTGTTGGGATCCTTTGGTTTGACATACTGCTGTTTTTTGGGCTTACAGAGCAAGGGAGCCTGTGCCCTTAGAGGCTGGGAGTGCTTGTGTGTCATGGTAATGCTTGGGCCCAAGCACCTGAGCTGTGGGGCGGAACAACTAAATGTGTTGGGAGAGGGTGATGTACTGGTATCCAGTGACCATGCAGTTGGCTTTGCTGTTACTTGCTTGTCAGCTGTTAACGAGCTGGCTTATGTAATTTGGGATTTGTTTGGATGTTGTGGATGGTACTTATTTAACTTGCAGGGTGGCTCAGTTATGTTACCAGCTGATCATGTGACTGGACCTTATTTAAATGGCGGTTGTTTAATGAACCATCTTCTGTCTGTCAGCTCTGTACATCTGAGGTCCCTGAGTAGTTTGAAATAAATATACTGATGCCTAGTAAGGTGCATTGGGATGTGACTTCTAAAGAACCTCAGGTGTTTTCCTCTTCATACTTGAAAAAAAGGAGGGGAGAGAAGGGAAGGAAAAGTAGTATTGTCTTTTTTTAACTTATGAACTACAAGATTGGAGCTCATTGTTCCAATGGCATACCCTGGACTAGTGCTAAAAAGCTGTAGGGAAGCTGGTGAATTGATCCCTAACCCAGAGCATACATGAGTCTTCCCGGTCACCTTCTAGCTGAAGCTTTGCTGCTTATGTCCAGTAACCTTATTTTTAAACCAGATCTGATTCATGCTCTATCTTCTTTGCCAGATGAGGTCCTTGGTTGTGAGTAAGTGTTGTGACTGTAACTGGCAGGAGCCCTGCATGATTGCTTCACTTCAGGAAATGTTAAAATAACACTTTTTTTTCTTAGAAAGCTAGTTCACTCCCCTCCCACTTCTAATTCTCTTAATAGCTGCCCCCAGTTTGGCAGCTGTCTTAGTGTTGTTTGTGTTGCTGAGTGAGAGCAGAGACACTTCCGTGGATGCAGTGCTGGAGGAGAGGTATGCGAAGTGAGCTAGTATCTCTAGCCAAGCTGGCTTAAACTTTTTAGAGGTTTCTTTGAAATTTGGAAGGAAAACTGCTAAACTGTGAGAAGAACCTTGCTCCTCCCCCTGGACTCTGAAGCTGGTTTTTTTTTTTTTTTCTCTTAGAGAAAAGAAGCTGCCCTGACTGAAGCAGCTCATTTGAGACAAAGCATACAGCCGGTGTATCTGCTCTCTTGAGTATAGTAGTTCAGTGGCGCTAATGGTACAAATAGCTGCTGGAATGGGTGTCCCCCAGAGGGTGGACCCAGCAGGTTTTGTCTGCTGTTTTGGACTTGCACTCAGGCCTCCAAGGTACTTAGCAAAGCTTTAGCAGGGTTGAAGAGATCTCCTCAAACCTGTATCGATGGCTGCTCGCTGCTTTACCAGCTAATCTGTGGAAGGTCTGTAACTCTCCAGACAGAGAAGCTTTCATTTTTATTGCTTGATTCCTACCTGGTTTGATTGATGCAATGGGGAGATGGTTTGTGTTCAATGCTTTATTTCTCTTTTGGAACTGTTTGTGCTGAAGGAAGAAAATTATTTATGGCTGGTTAACAAAAACAGGCAATACTTGGGTGTGTCTTTGCAGTATGTAGCCTTTACTCTAAGGGATGCTTACATCTTAGAGGTTCCCCAAGAACTTTGATTTACAACTGTCAGCCAAAAAAGGAAGGCTGGAATTTAGTTGTCTTTGCCTAATGTCTGTCAGATCTGGGGCACTGCAAAGGAAGCACTGGAATACCAGCTAGGAGAACACAAAGTGCCCATCTAGTGTATTACATGGATAAGCTGGTTTGGACCCTGGAAAAACATTGCAGGTACTGGACCTGTTTGTAGTGCCTGTTCTACTTGCTGGTCTGACTGCGATCTTGAGCTAGAACACAAATGTATCCCTCCTGAAATGCAGCCTGCTTTCTTTTCCCTATAGCAGAAGCTATACTTGACAGTGTTTTTGCATTCTGAAGGCTAGTTACAACCTCTCTAGAGCAGCAGAGGGAGAAGTTTATTCAGTAATGCCCCTCTTTCCTGGTAGGGACAGGCCAGACTAAAGCTTTGCAGAGCAGTTATCCATATAAACCAATCCCTCACTACTCGTCAGCTGGAGCATGTTACTACAGGGTCCAAAGACAATGCAATTGCAAACTCGGGTCTATCTGAGAAATTGACTGAAGGTGTTTGGATTCTTTCTCAGTATTAAGTGCCTTGAGTGTTTTGGCTCCACTGTGGATAGCTGTAGAGATGGCTTTGGCTGGAGAAGAAGTTCTCCATGGTGTTTGGAAGGATCTGGAGCAGTGGACACTGGTGGGCAGCCTGGGCCTCCACTGGGATGTCTTGTTCAGCCTGAACTTGTGGTATGAACTGGGGGGGCAGGAGCAAAATTATGCTTGTACAAGACACTGTTTTCAGTCCTACCAACTGAAGAAAATCGGCAAAATTTTAAGTCTTAAGCATTACTGTCTACTGGGTTCTGAGTCTTCTGCCTTGATTAAACTCTCTTCTTCAATTTTCCAGCCTGGACAAGATATAGGTGATCATGATGTCTAAGTAAGTTGTGCTGGAGGCAGCCTAAATAGAGATGTGGTCTCTTAAGGTTTAGTTACGCAGTAATAAGGAGCAGTGCCTTCAGTGGAAAGAGATGAGCTTTGGTGGCTGAATCTGTACCTTGCTTAGACAAAGAAGCAGAAATGCAAATGCCTCTCTGAAGGGGGCATTAGAAACTTATCTACTTGATCTATATGCTATCTCTGCTATGCAGGGTATAGCGCATAAGTAGCCTGCATGACCCTTCCTTGCTGGTGGAAAGGAAGGACAAGTTGTCAGGATAAACAGGTGAAAAGTCTGCTCTGTAAATGTTGCATGTAAGGCTGTACGTGCTAATGTTTAACATCTCTTGTTTTTCTTTCCATCCATTAGGCAATACTGACTGGTGCACATCTTGACAAGGTCTCCTAGCAACCTTTTCTGTAGGGCCGAATGACAGCAGGAGCGGCCGGGTAAATCGATGAGCTTGCCTTGGGAGCCTATAAATAGGCAAAATCGGAACACACAATGGGTCAGAAGGTCACAGGTGGGATAAAGACTGTGGATATGAGGGACCCTGTATACAGGCCATTGAAACAGGAACTCCAAGGACTCGACTACAGCAAACCCACACGTCTGGACTTGCTACTGGACATGCCTCCGGTGTCATATGAAGTCCAGTTATTGCATTCATGGAACAACGATGATCGCTCACTGAATGTGTTTGTGAAAGAGGATGACAAACTCATATTTCACCGGCATCCGGTGGCTCAGAGTACAGATGCCATCAGAGGGAAAGTGGGATATACACGAGGACTGCATGTGTGGCAGATCACGTGGGCAATGAGGCAGCGAGGCACGCATGCTGTGGTCGGGGTGGCAACGGCAGATGCCCCTTTGCATTCAGTAGGGTACACGACACTTGTAGGAAACAACCATGAATCTTGGGGGTGGGACCTTGGGCGCAACAGACTGTACCATGACGGCAAGAACCAGCCAAGTAAAACATATCCTGCCTTCTTAGAACCAGACGAAACTTTCATTGTGCCAGACTCCTTCCTGGTGGTTCTGGACATGGATGATGGGACACTGAGCTTCATTGTAGATGGGCAATACATGGGTATTGCGTTTCGGGGACTCAAAGGGAAAAAGCTATATCCGGTGGTAAGCGCAGTGTGGGGACACTGTGAAATACGGATGCGCTACTTGAATGGACTTGACCGTGAGTATTATAACTCCCTATACTTGTTTTAGCAGCACAGGTCTGTGTGCTACTTCAGTGCAGGCATACTAGACCATCCTAGGGAAGGTTTTCTTTTTTCTAGAGAGGTGAGGATTTCACGTCAGTAGTAAGATTACTGGATACAGCTCTGAATCCTTAATGGCTAATTCAAAAAGGTTGTCTGGCTGTACACATGTACTGCTCCCAAGGCACTGCAGGGAGCGAGCAGGGTTTGGGGAGGTAGTATGGTGAGAGAAGGTGATGCCAGTCATCTGTCTAGGGATGACAAACCTTTCTATATTGCTACCGAAGTATCAGCAGGAATGTCTTTGTGACAGTTGCATTATTGGTGATGTAATCGTGGTGCCTTTTCATAGGAAACAGTCTGTGAGCGACAATCACCTTCCTTAAATGGATGATGAAGGGACTTTTAAAATCCATTGCAGGCAAGAGTGGGAATACCTGTCCTATTTAAGGATAGATTTCCCATCTAAGGAAATCAGAATGTCTCTTTCAAAAAAGTAGCTCACTTCTCTGCTTCTTTCAGGGCAGGGTGTGCTCATTTCTAGCATGGGGTTGGATATTGTAGCCAGCCGAACTTGCATGCCAGGCCTTTTACTAATAGGGACATCAATCTCTAGCTAAGCTTAGTAATAAATTTGGCTGTCCAAATGTGCTAAAGTCTGTTATCTCTCATAGTCAGAAGTTCCCATGGGGCCAGACTGTGACTCAGTCCTCTGGATAGGGTGGAGGAGAGAGGTGAAGGAAGTGGATTAAAATCTGGATTTATGTTGTTAGTGAAATAAATTTGGCAGTATTGATATGAAGAGTAGCGTTTCCCCTGCATTCCAGAACAGTGTCTGCCGAAAGCATACTGGGTTCTTTTATTTGTGCTTAGAACATGTTCTAATGCTGGGCCAGCAATGGTAAACCCCGGCAATGGTGACATGAGGTACAACAAAGCTGACACTGGGCACCAGAAGAACTGAGCTGTTGAAATAACCAGGAAAGCCTTGCAAAGGAGTAGGAGCAAAATCCACAAGTGCTTTGAGAAATACACTTTGACTCGGCAAGACCAAAGACAGAGCTCTTGGCAGAGCGCTTTCTCACCAAAAGAAAGAAACCTAGCTCATTCTACCACAGCAGCTTACAGAATGGCAGCAGCTCCAGTAACTAGGTTTTTCTGAAGGGTCAAAGCCAAAATCTGCAGCTCCCCTCAAAGCCAGCAAGTCTGTGGAGTTGTTGGCACAGAACCGCACTTAGCAAGGAAACGGCCACCTCCAGTATTGGATTTGGTTGTAATGTGCTCTCAGCATAGGAGTGAATTGTGGGCATAAGGCCAGGAATGACGGGATGCTATTTTGGCACAGATAGAAAGAAGGTGTCTGGCTCTAACCACTTCTGAGCGTTCAATAGCAACACTGTCCAGTGATTGTAGTGCTTGTGAATGGAAGGAGGTCAGATATGTGTGTGCTTTCTCTTTTGGTCTCGGGGTATCTTGTCACACTGGGTTATCCGTGCAAAGTAGAAGAGGATAAAGTTCTTGTTCTTCATCTCTGTGGGAAGAAGATTCTCTCCTTTTAAGGCCATTAAACTGGAATGTATTTAGTTAATGTTATGTTAATGTCTCTGGGCTTTGAGAGTCAAGACCTCTTGTCCTCTGGGATGCTGGGTAGACAATACCTCTGTCCCCACTATCTCTATACATAGCAGGAGGAATTGGGACAGACTGAATACAGCATATTTGTACCGCAGTGGTTTAAGAATAAACTACATTGGGAAGTGCCAGAGGAGCGCTGCCAGTAACAGGCTTCTCTGGCAGCATCACAGCCAAAGCTGAGATGTGCGGTCTAGCTGTAGAGACCTGTCCCTGCAGAAGAGGCAGCATGGATCCCGGAGCAGGTCACGAGCAGGCAAGACCATTGGTGCCTTGGGCTGAGCACAGCCATGTTTTTGCTTGTGGCACAGAACATACGTGACAAATGGCAGGGCTCGGCAAACGGCAGCACTGCCCTGATAGATCTGTTGGCTGTCCACCCAGCTATCGGTGCAGAAGAGCTGTGCATGTAGAGGTATGATTCCTCAGGAATAATTAATGCTTGCAGCACTGGGAGAATTTTGGAGAACTGCTAGAAAAAACATTCCACTGCAACTTCCCCTGGAGCAGGTAATAGCTTGTGATCCATAGCAGGGAAGGAGGCGGGGGAAGCCGGGCATTAGCTCAGCCCTGGCTGTTAACTTTAGGAGGGGACAGACCAATTGAAGCATGTGTTTCCTGACTTTGTTACCAAGTCTCTCCTCAGCTAACACACTTTCCTTCTCACAGACCTTTTGCCAAAAATCAGATAAAAATTAGCTTTCTCGACTTTTCACTGGAAGTGTTTTCTACATGAAGCAGTAGGACTGTTTACTTTTTCCAAAGTAGAATCGGGAGTGGCTTGATCAGAGGCTACTGACAACACTCTTCTGTTTGAGCTTTTCAGTGCTAGCTTTTACCTTTGAACCTGGAAGGAAGGGACTTGTATCCACCGTATTGATGGAATGAATTCTGGTAAAAGTGCAGTAACATGACCATGCTCAGAAAAACTAAGCTTTCCCTCTCTCAGCTGCTTAAAGCAGCGTTATGAACAGCCAGATTGATTTGGCTTGTAGTAGTGGAAGCTAGAGCTGTTGGCATCTATCAAGGTTCCTGAAAGCTGCAGCTTCTCAGCCAAACTTTTCCATTCCCGTGGATGTTTTGAGGTGTCTTGTGCTCAGCCCAAAATGTCTGTAAAGGAAGCTTTCTAAGGGAGCATGGTGAGCCCTTAGGCTATTAGAAGCATGTCCAGTTAGCTGCTTAATTTGGGATGTCTTTGTGTTAGCCCTCTCTTGGGGGAGGAGAAAGCCCTTAGGCTTGAACAGCATGCTGTGTAAAGGTGAGCTTTGGCTGAAGCTGTGAGAAACTAATCTGTATCTTCCTTCTATGCAGCTGTGATGTGTTAACTCTGGTTTTGACCTTAGTCCCCTGTATGCTGTGAATGACTCTTCAGCATCAAAGGGCCCCATACACCATTCCCAAAACCCTAGTATTATCTTCTTCAGTGTTTATAAGTACAAGATGAAAAGGAGATAGCCAAAGGCTTGTATCTTGCCCAGTTTTATGACACAGGAGGGAGTCCTCTAATGGAAAATGTTACAATACAGGTAGCAACGTGAAGCTTTGATGGATGGCTTAGTTCCTCATGGGAAGTATGTAGTACAAACAAAGGGGTTGACAGCTGTTATCCTACTATGTAAGAGATGACAAATGGTACTTTCTAGGTACCCATACCGCATGATGCTATCAGACTGTTTGCTGCAGACTTTTACTTCAGTGAATTTGGATGCTGCAGTGTCCAAAAACCTTTAAGAGGCACAGGCTAGAAGATGTGTTCTGACCTGAATAAACGGTATTGCAGAGGGGCAACTTCCGTGAGGGGAATCTAGTCTTTTTTTTTCATGTACATGTATGGCTTAACCTCTACAAAAACATCATGCTCTGCCTGTATATTTGACGAGCTGCAGTTGCCGATATGTGAATGCTAAATGGCTTGGGTCCTGCAGACATGCCAGGCATTCACTTTTCTTGCTCAGTCTTTTCTGGGTGATTTTTAGAACTAGCAAAATGAATGTGTAACTTGTAGGTTGGGTTGTTAATGTCTTGGGTCTCTCTTCCCAGCTGAACCACTGCCTTTGATGGACTTGTGTCGGCGAGCTGTGAGGCTTGCTCTGGGCAAGGAAAGACTGAATGAGATCCCTACACTGCCACTGCCAGCCTCCCTCAAGAGTTACCTGCTCTACCAATGACCTTCGTGTTCAAGGACAGAGAGTTGGAACCAAGGCAAAATACCAGAGCTGACCCACTGAGCAATGGGTTTTCCACCCTCGTGTCATCGCTACTGTTGGAACTCCTTGGTGAAAGTATTCCTGCCACTGCTTAAGCTTCCATGTGCCCTTACTGGCAAGCTCTCAAGTAATCCTTGTTCCACAACTGAGTGTTTCATTCTTTGGAGGTCACTTCCCCAGCATGCTTACAAAAGGAACATTTACAGAAGCACTGTGCTTCCCTGCTTCTCCTGAGAAGAGGCTGTACTGCATCCTTTGGGTTGTAGAGCCTAGGAGTGGGTGATTTTTCTGTACCAGCTAAAGGGAACAACACACTTTGGGGGGAGGAAAGGCATTAGGAGTGGGAATCTTAAGACCAGGTCCTATGAATGGAAAGGCACAGGGTAGCCGGCAGAGTTGCGAAGAGTCTGGAATACCAAGAATTAATTGCTGAGCTTTTAAAAAACAAGAAAGGAAAAAAAAAAAGGAAAAATAGAACCCCAAGCCCTGAAACACCAAAACCAAGAACCAGGATGCTTACTAATTTGGAGAAGGTGGTTATGTCGCCGAGGTCTGTATCTCTGCCAGGGCATCTTACCATCTTCTAATGTTATTTCACAGAGTTGAATCCTGCTTTCTTGTTTATCACCATTTCTGTCTCAGTTCTCCTGTTCCATTCTCTGTTCTGCCTCTTAGAGGGTTTGACTCGGTTCATTGAGCAGTCATACTGTATCTTCCCTTCCCTCTTCTTCCTGACTTAAACCTACAGGTTTTAGTCTGGGATCAGGGGTTCCCTGCTGATGTGGGGACAGGGAAGGGTTAAACTTCTCCTGCAGTAGGGTGAGATGGGCTGTAGGAGCTGAGATTTGTTACACAGCTATGGGTCCTGCTGTCTTAGGTCTGCTTTCTGTGTAGCCTCTTCCAAGTTAAGGCTTTAGAGAAACAGACTAATGTGTTTCTCTAATAGCTCTGCCAGGGAATTATCATCTTAGATAAGCTGCTTAAAGTCATCCAAACCAGGCTTTGTTCTGTCCATCAGCATAATCTCCACTTAACTATGCAGCAGGAATAGTTTTCTGTTTCTTGCTTGGGGGTGGGAAGTTGTCCCAGAGAAGGTGGTTCCCAGTGTGTCCCATTGTGGCTGCAGAAGTACCATCAGCTGATGAGAAATCCAGGAGGTGATTGCTGCAGAATGTAACTTGTGAGACTTTAACAGAGGCTAGCGGGGTGATCTTAAGGCACAGCAAGAAGAAACTGAGCCTCTCCAGGGCTAGGGGTGGGGACAGAACCGCAATAAACAGGACAAGCGATTCAGGCAAAATCAGCACAACCCAAATAGATTCTCACCTCAGTAGCCAAGTAAAGAGGATGACACTCCTTTACTAGCAGAGGTTGCTCTCTTGACCTCTGCACAGGTTACTATGCTGCCTTTCTGGGGTTATTTTGCACATTTCTTTGTCTTGAAAAATGTTTGTGTGGTTGGTTTTTGCTCTTGAGTTATCCCTTCAGTTCTGTGTAGGTACAAATGAGTTTAGTTGTTGAAAATGTTAATATATATATTTGTGGTGTATGTATAAGAACATGTTTTAAACAGCTGCTGTAGGGTACCTTTTTTAAAATAAACTACTTGCATAGTCTATTTTTTAAGCACAGAATTGGTGCCAAGACTGGGTGGGGTGTGATGTGCCCCTTTTTTAATCTAATATTATATGTTGGGTTTTTTTAATGTAGGGATTTGTACTAGATTCTGTTACGGGGTGGGACACAGGAAAATTGAGTGTGTATGGAGCCCTACTTGGTTGCCTTCAACTTGAACCAGTGTCTTCCAGAAGTCTGGGGAAGCAGCTGTGTTCTCCCTACTTCTAATGCTCTTTGTGCTCCCTTGTTTCCATCTCTTCTCACTTCACCAGTACATTGCTTTGTACAGTTTTAAATTCTGACTTTCTATTTTATGACTGTAGATAATACTCAGTAACCTAATAAACTTTATTAAGTATTACTTGATGCTGGTTTTTATTTGCTTGAAATGATTAGAGTTCTTAATATCTAGCTTCTGCATGAATGGTGAGCTTATCCCAGGAAGCCAGCCCAGACAGGTAAAGCAAGGGCTGTTGTGTCTTTGTCTTTGCTTGGAAGAATAACAATTCAAAGCTGGCATCTAAAAGGTATGTACAGGTGGAGGGCAAGCTGCAGCTATTGGTACAGGGTAGTAGGGTGTGGTAACCTGAGACTTCTGTACAGCTGTTACTGGTGCCTGCAAATGGCTACTCCAGATGGAATTGAATAGTGTCTGTGATGAGACAGCAGCCTTGGTTTCCTAATTTAACTTGGTTTACAACTGACTTATGCTATACTCCTTTTTCTTCAAATAGATTCAAGTAGATTCAACAGACGGGGCTCTGGTTATCTTGCCAAAATTGATGTATTGTGCAGGTTTGCAAGTTTCACTCCTACATTACAGCAAACAACTTTTCTTTTTCTTCCAGGAAAAGAAACTCATATGACAACAAATCACTAACCTACTACCTACTTTATGTTGGTATCCGACTGTCCTTTTTCTTAGGAAGGGAGATGGTGGATGGGAGAAAAATGTAAAATGGTGAGGTCTAAAGGGATCCCTAGCCACTAGAATAGCATAGTTAATTACAGAAGACGCTGTGGCAAGTTAAGGTGAGAGTAGGAAGAGTCATTCGTGTATCATGTGTGCTTTCACAATGGCTGACTGATTTAAATGTGTTCCGGTAAGTTCTTCAGGTAATGAACTTGATTTAGCTCGAGTCACTTGGTATTAGTTTTCAGTCACTCCCTACCCACTGCCGTAAGTTGCTGTGTTTTCATATATTTTGAGATCTGTTTGCACAAGAGACTTCATTCCTGGGCCGTGAGGAGATAAAGATTATATTGTTTGTGGAGTACAAACTGTTTGCTGGTTGTGCCTTCAGTCTCCTCCACTTCCCAGCTGCGCAATACAGAGATGCTCTCTGGTTATATCAGCAGTTAGGTTAAGCCTCTCCAAAGTGACTGGAAGTGAGATGACTCGGTACTTTTGTCAATTATGACAAAGGCTTTAATTCCCTCTCCTGTCCACACGCTTTTGTGTTTTCCCTGCAGCTACTAACTTGTGTGTGGGAACCGAAGGATTTAGTCAGTTCACACAAGCACTACAACATGTGAGGCTCAACTAAAGCACAGAGGTATGCTTATGAACTGCCTTATAAGGGTACTGGGTGAGGAGAGCTTAAAAAAAAAAAAAGCAAGTGGTTTCTTGTCTTTTGTCTCCAGCCAGGGTAAGATATTTTTTTTCTTTTTAAATTTTGTATGTCTTTTGTTTGGTTTTTTTTTCCCCACATGGAGAAGAGAATTGGTTTTACATCCTAAGCCTAAATATCCAGCATATTCAGTAATGACTCTTGTTTTGCTGCAGGTAGTGGAGGACTTCAGTGAAACACTTTCTGCCTGTACATGAAAAGGCCAGCGTCCCGTTACCTTTCAGTGGAAGGCTGCTGTTGCTTTGCTGGAATTGTGGCTGGAGGGATTCTGGGACAACAGTGGGCTGGAGAGGGTGCAGAAGGTGGGGCGGGTGCAGAAGACTGAGAAATTAGTTCATGCTCAGCTCCAGACACCCAAACAGGCTTGTGTTCCAGCTGCATGGAATATTTGAAACAAATGACCTGCTCAGGGCTGGGAGTCTGCAGTGTTTATGTACAGTGCCATGGCAACAGTGGAGGAAGTCATGAGATGGGGATTGGACCTGGTGGAATCAACAAATGATATCAGAGATTAGCAAGTCCTAATGAATCAGTTGCGCTCTGCTTCCCCTGCTATTGCCGGTGTTCAAGCTCTGGCATGCGGCAGGCAGACCTACTCCTTTTTAAGTAGCATTAAAAACTGCATGTCCTACTTGTCTCAGGGCCTCCTTGAAAACCAAGCCTGTTACCCTGGCCAGCATCTCGTCGTCCCGCTGTTGCTGACTGATCACATTTATGCACATGGAACTGTTCCTGCATTTTATAGGAGTCTTCTGGCCTTGATCGTTTGCCTGCTGTTGCCTTGCCGGTGATGGAGTGCTGTGGCAATTCTGCAGAGAATCTTGGCATCCTGATGCTCTAGTCAAGAAGTGGAGTAGCTTTTTGTTTCTTCCTGGAAATTGAGGGTCTGGTAAAAGTAATTTTGAGTCTAGAGGAGTGTGCAAGAGGGGAAGTGTTCAGTAGAGGAGTTTAGTAGCTGATAAGGAAGGATGCCGTACTACTTCAGCAGTCTTGTCACAATTCCTTTCAAAGGAAAGCCTGTCTTGGGTGCAGGTTACACTCCTGTGCAGCGTATCTCTGCCAGCAAACATACCTACTGTGGATCTCGGTCAAAGCTATGACAGTGTCAAGACAAAAACTTGGGGTGGGGGGAGGACAGCTGCCAATTTTCTCCTTTATCTGCAGAACTGAGAATCAATTTCTGAGCTCAAGTAACTTCCCTGTTGGAGCCTAGACATCAGTCTGTACTTGTCTAGCTCTTAGCTGGTACCAGCACAAGGCAATCTTCCTTTTCCCTGTGCCTGAGATGTGCAAACTTAAAGGGATAAGTATTACAGTTTTAGAAACTTACATGGCAGTCACGCCTTCTCTCCTGCATAAGGTAAGGCAATTGTGAAAAACATTTCCTAGCATGCTCCCCCTCTTCTCTCCTGTATGCTTCCTATGCAGACCTAATGCTGTTGATCTTATGCCAAAGGCTAAGCTGCATTTGACTGGAGAAGGAAATACATAGGGATATACTTAATGAAGTTTATTAAAACTAAAAAGCTAACCCAAAGCACAACCTTTCTTGGCATACAAAACAGTGCTGAAGGGGACAAAACTCATTGAATGCACAAAACACATTGGAGCACTGATCCTGTCCTTGCACATGTTTTGATTTGAAACTATTGCAGGCTTGTCTGCCCTTCAGACAGAAAACTATTTGAAGCAGCTGCCAGATGTTTTGTCTGCCTTGTGTTTTACAGTTTGCTTACTGCTTAGCAATGCTCTTCCCACAGGGTGTTCAAGCTGCCCTTGTGCATTCTGTTCCTGTGGCACCTCTGTGCTGGTTTCCTGTCCCTTCGCCCTAGTCACATACACACGTAGCACAGGGGAGATAGAAGTCTGAGTATTTTACTCACAGGCTTGGTATTGCATGTCTGCCTCCCAATCTGCTGGCCTCATCTGGGACATTTTCTGGGACTAGCACAGACCAGCCACATTCCTTTGCTCACATGTTGCCACAGTGTATAAAAGTTAAGGTGATTTACAGTCTCCTATAAAAGCACTTATGGCCTGAATTTAGGCCTTGCTGAACAACCTTACGCTGAACACCCACAGTTCAGGGCTTGGGCAGCCTCTTTGACTAACTAACTTAGCAGAGTTATAAATCCTTTTTTCCCCCCCTATGAGTAAGATGGGCAATAAATTCTCACATAGAATGAAGCAGGGCAAGGACCTTTGTGGTTTTTCCAGAACTGTGACAAATTTGACACGTTTGAAGGATATGCCTGCTGAACAGGGACACCTCAAGATTTCCTTTGTGTTTGTCCAACTCCAGCAACGTCCCAGCCAGTTATATTACTCGTGTGAAATTTCTCAGCTGATGCAGTCCGATACGCCTGCAAGTTTAGAAGCACATCTCCTTGGCGTTCTGTGCTTCTGCACCCTTCACGCTCTTACAAAACCGCATCTACACAAATACAGCACCTTAAGGCAGAGTCTTTGTTAAATGGGTTTAACCTGCAATTTTTCACTTTGCTCAGCCTTGCATCTTTTAATAATCAGAGGGCTTGGGTCCACGCTTCTCAGGCACTTAGCATTGCATGTTGTTCTAACATAATGTATAACTTTCTACAGCTTATGGCCCAGGGAAGCTTTGCTGTGCGATGGCATTGTGGGGGACGCAGGCCAAGAAATAGATGCTACTTCTGGATAACCTTCTGGATAGCACCCTGTTTGTCCTGAGGAGTTCCATAAATGCCTATTCCTACCAGAGTCTGTCTTTGTTCCCTCTCATAACCTTTTGTTAAGCCGTTAACCATTATTTAGGAGGGCCTAACAAAACCTTACTGCTTAAAATCTGCATAATCAAACGTGCTCTCCAACTTACTATTATGAAGGGTACATGGGCAGCCAAGAAACACCTGCCTAAACTGGTATCTGGCTAGAACACAGGTGTTGATCTTTCTTTTTTCTTTTCCTTTTTCAAAAAAATACTGAGGGTTTGCCAAAACTGAGGGTCTGAACTCTTTGTCCTCTAGCTTTTACAAAGCACGTACCTTTGGGAATGCAGAACTTTGTCGCAGGCTGTGCAAGTGGTACGTTGATGTGAAAGGTAAAGTGCCACCTACCGAACCGGTAACTTAATTTCCGGCAACGTGCTGGATGTTTCCTTTGGAAGAGGACCACCTAATATTGATAAGGTCTGTTCCTACTTAATTTGAGGTCCAGCAGAGAGACTTGCGGAGTAACAGATGTTAGATGTTAGTCCTAAATATGATCTGTATTTTTCAAACTGTCTAGACACCTGGGTGGGTTGCACATATTACCAGCAAAGCTAGTTAATCATGTCAAACTTTTTCTTTCTATAAAGGCCTGGTTTTGCTTTGTTTGGTTTAATGAGCTATACGGAAACCCAGGGGAAGACAGTGAATCAAGCAGACAAGTGGGGAAATTTGATCACTAAGTCTGACACTGACATTTTTCATTCTGACCTGGTATAGACAGTGCACAAATTTTAGCATTTCAGAAGTTACTGGCTGTGGTGTTTGATAGCAACACTGATACAGTAAACCCTTAAAACAGTAAGCTGTATTGATGTAACACGTGGTCTCTGTGAAATGCTGTTAGATGAAAACTGACTGAAACTGTGCTGCACAATAGGAAATTACAGCAATGAAAATTAGATTTACAGGATGCAAGAAAAGGAGTTTTCAATTGGCTTTGTGAAGGAAAACCTAGAAGAATGAGCACTCAGCCCTTATGATGCGTCCTGCTTGAATAAATACAGATGTTTCCAATTAATGTTCTCCGAGATGCCAGCTACCTATTCCAAAGTGAAGTGCGGTGTGATAAGACCCTAATTATTAGAAAGAAGGTGATTCTTCACATACAGTCTGACATTTTTATTTGTATTTAAAGAAATAGTCAGAAAAATGCAAATCACCCTGGAGTATAAAATGGCGACAGACATTTCTGGACAGGAACCCACTCTGAGAAGCTGCATCCTGGAGTTCACTCTTGACAGACCCACAGGTAAGCAATGCTTTGGAGGATTTCAAACGTTTAGAGTAAGAGACTTGTGCCACATGTGCTTTAGGTGTGCGTTTTCTCATGTTTATGTTTGTGTTTTGTGAACTGTGTTTCAAACTCCATAATCAAGACTAACTGTGACCTTCACTAGAATAAACTTGTTCTCATCTTTAAGGTTGCCTGGCACTAGCACTAATCTCAAGAACATTTCAGTAAGCACAAGGTATGTATGTATGTTTTTCTACAAACAACAAAAGCAAATAAAATAATATTGTAGTCATACAGGTAGGATACCTGCAACCTAAGCAAGCATGAGAATCCCAAGACAAGCTATGATGCTTTTCCCAGAGAGTTTAACTTGGAGTCTAAGAGAATGGGCACCAGCATTAAATACTATCTCCCCAGATGGGTGTTAAACTGTTTTCAGGAAGGGATGAACACTGAAAGAACAGATCCAATTTTGGAAGAAGCCAAGGTGCAAAAAGATTGTTGGTCAGGAAAAGCCTTTGACATGTTAATCTCTCAGCAGATGCGTTTGGCAAAGGTTCAGAATCATCCTCTGGAAAACAGGAGGAAAAGATTTAGCCTAGGGGCTGGTTCACTATTCTGATCGTGGACCCAGCTGTTTGATAAAGGTTGGTAGGTACAAGCTGGCAACTGAGGCTGAACCTGCAACCTTGCTGCATCTCTGAAGTGGCAGGCTGGGTACCTGATCAACAGTTAGGGTGATTTTTCTTTTGGTTGTTTTCCCAGTGGTCAGCTGTTCCAAATGGTGCTAGAAATAGTGTGAGAGAAGCAGTATGCTGCAGACTGCTTGCTGTTTCTAAAGTCTCTCATATCTTTCTTGCCAAATTCTCTTGGAGAGAGATTGTGTAATCAAACCGGGTTACATGTAAAAACACACTTGTGTACATCCAAGCGTGCAGGGTATTGCCAAAGTGGACAGACTGTCCTACTTGTGCCTGCCAGAAAAGTTGTGTTTTGTCCAGCGGAAAAGAAAACATCCTTTTCTCTTTGCGCTTTGGAATTTGTCTTTTCAGACTCTGATCTCATTAGCAGTGTCTCCATACTATGACAAGTTTGGCCATCTTGGGTCAGGACCATGGTCCAGTAAACTGAGTCCTGCAACAGTACCCAAAACTCAGCTATTCGCCACAGAAAGTGGCCCTCTTGGTAACGCGGCAGATGCCTCAAAGATTGCAGAGAGTATGCAAGATGAAAGCGAGCAGATTGTTATTTTGTAATATACGCAGCCTTTTGTGCTAGTTGTCCTTTGCACTATAAAAGACAGTATCTGTCTCTCAACAAAATAGACAAAGAGGGAATAGTTTCATACCTAACATGTTTAATAGCTGAATTTTAGAACATGGGTGACAGAGGCGATTTGCATAAGAATGTATATGAACTCCCCATTACAGCTGGAAATTAAGCATAGTGCTGTAGGTGCACTGTGAACATGCATCTTCCTTTCCAGGCTGTCCCATAGAGCTGGAAATGCTGATTTTTTTCAAGAACCCAGCACTGGTTAGAGTGACGTTTTTGCTGTGTCTTGATTTAAGCCCTGGTCCTAATCCAGCGTTGACCTTTTGTTTCCCTCTTCACTGCCTGCATTGGATTAAAATGACAGATTTCCTTGGATTGTGTGTTAAAACGAGACTACCAACTGTAATTGGTAGTTTCATTAGATATGGCCAATGCTCTGCATTCATGTTGGGAGCTGCCGGAATAGCTACAGGAGGAAAAACCCATGTTGGATGCTAGCAAAATAAAATAGAAGGCCCTAGCGCTTATAACTTAAGCATCAGGGTTGCTTTTCCCCTGAGATCTCCGAGTCAAAATACTTTCAAACGGCTCAGAACTTCTGCCCATCACCCTTAGCCCGACTTTTGCCCCTGCTGATGCTGCACAAAGACAGTCTATGGTCAGCCTGATATTGCTGTGTTGTCCTGCAGCTGCTGCCTTACTGATTGAACTGTCCCTGTGTGGTTTGAGTGCTGTAGCGCTTCGCTAGCCAAGCAGTTATGCATAGGTCTAATGCTTCACTTCATATGAAGTTTCTGCTTCAATAAGGAGCCAGTGGCTCCTTCTAAAAGAGGAAGGTCTCATACCTTAGTGTAGCTTGTCTTTAAAGCTTGGCAGCCCCTGTGTAAAATTACAGGGTGACTCCATCAAACTCTTTTTATACACTGCCCTGGGTGACAGTGCGCTGCTCACTCAAGGGAAGGGAGCAGATGCAGCCCAGAAGTTTGTTTTGTTCTTTTCGTGCTTAGCTCCATGTCTGGAAACATCCTGAAGTCTGGCAGTGAAAAATGACTGTGGTGTGAAGGCCAAACAGGTGGTCTGCAGCATGGCCGTTCCAAGCGCCGTAGGCACTGATCAGTGCCTGGCAGAGCCTTTGTGGCAGCTACAGGCAGACCAAGGGCTCCCGTTATCTACCTACCTCCCTGCTTTTGTTTTTTGCTGCAGGCAGAAACAAAAGGATTGTCAGCTGTCAGTGTCAACACAACATTTTGCTGCATCTGTGACATTCGGAGTCTGCACGAAAATATAGCAGCTCCCGGTTCCAAGGATTTTCTTGGAAGGGTAAGAGCTGCCCCGCTCCAGTCCCACTTCTCAATTGGGTGACCAGTATGTTTGGAAACCTCCTTGTTGG
>JANZLQ010000001.1:4941555-4955407 GCA_026212715.1 Elanus axillaris
GGGTGGGTGGGGATATTTTTAAAGCAGCCAAACAAAGGTGGGAGGAGAGGAACCAAAAGGAAACACTCTCCTGAAGCCAAATTGTTTTGAGGGGTGGCAGGGAGGGGGAGTTTTGCTTTGTTTTCTGAGAAAACATCTCTATAGCCAAGACAAACAAAGATGGCTGCTCTAGATCTTGTTACCTTTGGTCTCCTTTGGCCCCATGTCAGTTCCCAGATTATTTTTATGAACTGTTTAATCCAGGGCTTTTATTTCCCCTGTAAATAAATGGTATTTCAGATTCCAGGACAGCTTCAGATACTAACACCAGCTGTCTAGACAAAGAGTGGCCCATGGACATGATCATAAATAAAAATAGTCTTGGGGCTTTGGCGGTTTTGGTTTTGTTTGTGTTGGTTTGTTGTTTTTTTCCCCTTTGCTTGTCAAACTAGGTTGCAGACAGAGACTGGCAGGAGAGGCTGGCCGTGTGAAGGCAGGCACAGTGCAGTTCTCACCTCCTTTGCCATCTCTTGGAGGGGATTGGAGCTGGCTGGGGACATGCCAGGGGATGCTTGGTGTCTCAGAAATGTAAATAGTTTCCAGACAAGGAATCAGGGGAAGGAGCTCACAATTACATAGCACATCTCCTAGGTTTCACGGAGGAGCACTGGAAATGTTTTATGCCTCCCATGGCTTTCACGGTACAGATCTTCAGCTGGTTTTTCCTTCAGGAAGGGGAAGTTTCTTGCAGCTTCTCTTCTTCATTACAGCTGTGCAAAGCCACTGTGCACAGAACCTACCACTCCCAAGTGCTGGGAGCATGCAAAAGAGAACAGTGTGCTATGACCTGCATTTATTAATTGTAGGAACCAACAGCCTTTATAAAATGTGGCCGTGTAGCTCAGATCACCAAGGGAAGTGCTGCATTTCACCCTTTTTGTCAGCCTTTTTCATGCACCTGGCTTGCACCTTGCTCTCTTCTATTCATCCTACTGAGCAGTATTAATTGCTCGCAGCTTCTTTCATTGGGTGGTTTCAAAGCAGGTTGCAGTCCATAAAGAATTATTCTCCAAATTTACTGTCTTGTCTCACAGGATTGTAACGGAGATCTGTCTTGTGGGGCAGGAAAACTGCAGAAGAGAAGAAATTAAATGACTAAACTAAACCCTCAGAACCTGTGACAGAGAGGTGAGTAGAACCAAAAAATTCTGGACTGTTCTCCTTTTTGCAGAGATGATCTCTCTGACATCAAGGCTTGTCTTGCTAGATTGCCTTTTCTGATGCTATTTAAGGAAGTATTGATGCTCACTTAAAGCATGTATTGATCTTTTCCTAATGGTGGAGCTGATCCTCATGTGCACCGGCTGAAGAAACAGATCATTTATTCCCGCAGCACTGCTGCAGCTGTTAATAATGTTCTTGCAGACGCTCCTAGGATGCCTGCCTATGGCTTCTCTACAGGCCACATGTACCTGTCACACACGGATCAATGGGGATTTGCACATTCCTGGCTGACTTTTAGGTGCTTGACCTACCTTTTTATTGCCAAAATCCATAAGCCAGGAGAAGAGGAATGAAAGGAGAGGACTTTTAAGAATGGGGACGCACTGGCAGAATAGCCTGATGGCCTGTTGGCCTGTACAGCACTTGCTGCCTCATGACAGTGTTGTCAGTATCTTGTTGCAGAAGTAAATTCTGTTTGTGGTGGGTTGTTTGGGTTTTTTTGTTTGTTTGTTTGTTTCCTCTTAATTGTATGGTTCCTATGTTTAGGGAAAGACAAACGCTTGGAGCTGGTCCCACGTGTCCCACTTCTTGTAAGATGGCTAAGACACCTTGGTAAATACCTCCTGGAGGCATCAGGCAGGGCTTTGGTACAGCAATGATTCTTGCACTGCTAGGAACCGATCACAGCCAGCTTCCTAAAAAAATCAGGCTCTCGGGACATCTAATGTGAGAGTTTAGTGCTAATAGTCAACAGGAGGGCTGCCAGGAACCAAGATGCAGAGCCGACAAGAGCTAAGCCCGTAGAACATGCTACACAAATATCCCGGAACAGTCATCTACAGCAACAGTTCCCACTGAAGTGCTGCCTTGCAAGTTCAAGAGTGACAGTACTTAAAAAGAACAAGGAAAAATAAGCTGTCCTGATTATGGGAAATTCAAGGTGCAATCCTTTACATCTCATATAGCAAACCCAAGGTTCCTGGCAAGAAAACCTATATGTATGTGACATGTCTTTTACAAACACGTGTACATGTTTATTCTCAGCTGTTAAAAAGAAGAAAAATTATATTCTGTAGCTGCTTGGCAACGGAGCTGATTTATGTTCTTTGTTTCAAAGGGGGGAGATACACGTGAGGCTGTGGGTGAGAAGTGATGTTTAAGTCGCTTCATTTAAGGTCCTTAGTATCTTTTTATTTGGCTCTGCTTTCTAGAAATTACACACATGGCTTAGTCGTGGCCACCAAAAGTTCCACACAGAAAAAGACCTCAGCTCTAATGTTACTCAGAACCACTCTCTTGGAGCAGAAAGGATTCTGCCCACCTGCTTATATTTCTCATCTACCATCTTGGACACTGCTTATGCAGCAGGAGGCTCTCCTTACAGCAGCTGCAATACATACCTACTGGCTCAGCTGCAGAGATGAGTCTAATCCCCTGCCAGGATCCCGAGGCTGCAGTAAAAGAGGTATGCAGTACTGATTCCCTTTCCATCTGCCCAAACAGGAGAAGTTTGCCTCTGTCTGTAGGAGTATGGGAATAAGGAAATGCAACTGAAGCAGCATGTTTCTTTCTCATGTTTCGGTACCATGTGCGTCACCTCCCTGTGTAGGTTCTGTGCACTAACCCAGTTACCTTCACTTCATGTGAAGGGGGGTATAGATGGAAGGGAGTAAAAATGAAATGGCCATAAAAAAGTATGATTAGCTGTGAATTCTTAATAGTTCTATGCCTTTCTCATCATTGTCAACAGACTTACGAGCCATAGGTGTTTAAAGTAATCGCTCATCTTCCAGATAAGTGCACCAGTCAAGTAGGTATAATATACCCATTGAAAATAATTGCTCACTTGCAACCCCAAAGCCTCTGAATTTTCTATTCTCATACAAACATCATCCTGTCAGTAGCATTTCCTTCTACCCAAAATTTCATGAAAAATCTTTAGCATTAACTGAAAGAGCAAACCTTTTTGAGACTGTGATGGCTTTGTCCACTGAGAATTATTCTGCTATTTGCACACAAGTCTTATTGACTAGGGCAGAAGCAGCCAGATTGCATGGATCCAGTTGGCTGTTACCACCACAGCCAAGCCATAACCAGCCCACGAAATGAATAGCCTAATTGCGAATATCCCTGGGGAATAGGACACTATCTTTAATTACCTTGAGAAGGGTCTCCTCAGATTTTCACAGCGGGAAGCATTATGCAGCCTGTCAGAGCCCCAGGCAGCAGTCCTTTCCAGGGACCTGATTAGATCTTCCCAAAAGGACTCTTAAGGAATAGTCAGGCAGAAACCACTTTAAAGGAACATTTATCATTGTCCTTACACCCAGTATGGCCTTTGCTAAACTGTGTAGAAGGAATGGAATTTATTGCTTGACTCTTGAAGACAGGGCTAGGAGCCAGAGTGGCATCCGCTTGGAAACTGCCGTGCTCTGAAGCAGATAAGATGCTTGTGTGTAGAACACATTCTCTTCCTCTCTGAAGTAGTAGTTGTACTTCATAAAAAAAAAAAAAAAGATGAGCAAGGCTACAGTTAAGCGCCAGTGCATTCACATCAACAAGGAATGAATGGCATACAACAGGGCCTAGGTATCAGAAAAACAGGGACTCGTCTTACGACTTTAATGATAATTGTAATTAGGAATGGGCTTATGCTAAATCCTATTACCACCAGTGGCAAAGCTTGATTTGGTGATCTCAGCGTTTGCCTTGCTTTGGCCTCAGCTCAGGAACATGCTAAATTGCCGTTTTAGCACTTTCTCCAATTTAAACACTCACATAGGTGACCTCTGTAAAAAACATTTGAGTGAATTTTTTCTGTTGTTACTACCAGTTCGGTCCCTGAAGGGAGACTATTACAGAAAAAGAGGGAAAATCACAAAGCTTAAAAAGCTTTTGGGGGGTTGCTTTTCTCTCGACAAATAAAGGGGCACTTATCTACTACAGAGCAAAAAAAGGTTAACATGTGCATGTTTCCTTTTAAATATTAGAAGAATCACGCTCATACGATTGTATTGAACATGGATATTATTTCAAAAGAAGCAAAATGATCCAGTTTGGTTCCTGACCAGAAAGAAATGCAGAACTCTCATTTTGTGGGAAATGTCAACATTTCAACGTTTTTCCAATACTGTCATTTTTAAGAAATCCCCCAATTCCTGCTCCCAACCAGCCTTTCTGGCCAACACTGTTAGATACAATGCCAAAACCCAGCAAAAAAGAGTGTCTTTTAATAGTGTATGCACACCATGTTTATAAAACCTGCACTTTGTTTGTAGTTGACTCTTCAAGAGGATGTATAACTTCCTCAGCATTTCGTTTCCATAGGTTCTCCAAAGGCTTGGGGTATTCCAAGCTGGCTGGGAGCCAAAGCAACCACAAATCAACTATGACAAGAAGTTCCCTTCTCCTCTGTGTTGCTTCCCCACGACACCATTTTGGGGAGCATAATGTTTTTATTTTATATACACCACTGGCCTCTGCAGGGTCCATTCTTTGCCACTGTGACCTCAAGGAATTTTTAAAATAACCATTCTGTGCAAAAGGCTTATATACTCCATGTGTACCCATGGAGCCTGCTCTGGCACCTCTCAGGGAAGTGGTGCTGTGACGCAAGGGCAGTGATGGACGTGACAGAGAACTATGTTTTAACATAATTTTGCTAGGCTACAGTCTTTATTAGGGTGCAAAATCTGGGACTAGAGTGTTGTTCTGAACTGCAATGTCTTATGGATAAGCCCTGCAAAGTATGCAGTAAGACTCAGAAGGAACTTTTTTCACTGGAGTTGCTTGAGTTGGGGCAGGGAAAAGATTTGGACTTCTTTTCTCACACACAGAGGAAGGTCTGGGTGGTTTTTTTTCTCTCTTCCAGTAAATTGTCTGTCCCTTTTAGCCTTTTCAGAAGGCGATGGCAGGCAGTGGAAAAAGTATGGAGGGCAGAAAGACAGTAGCGTTTCTATGAGCTGGTATGGTTTCTAAACCTGGTATGTATTACTACAGGGCAGTGTCTGGCTGGTGAACCCACAGAGCCGATAAATATAGGACAAGGAAAAACACAGAAGTAATGAAATATAAGTGTCCTACCACGGGCTGTGGCACTTCTGCCCAAAAGAGTCTGCTTCAGGGCTGCCGGGTGCACAGTTCTCCCGCAGACTTCTCCAGTTCAGTCCAGGGCATGCTTCCTTCTCCAGGCATCGGATCAGATCTGCTGGTTTTCCTCTAGGAAGGTGAGGCGAGACCGGCCAGGAAGCTGGTGCCATTACAGCTGTCTCACGAATTTCCCCATTTTGCTAGCAGCCAGGGCAGAGGAATGGCAAAGGGAGGGGGAGTGGGCAGATGGATTTTCCAGGTAACACCTGGTGAAAGAGGGAAGACAGAGTCTCACTCAGAACAATGGGTTTGTTTTGAGCTGCTTGTCAGGAACTGACCTCTTTCCCCTCTCATCCTCTGAGCTTGTGATCTTCGGGGTCGTTGTTTTCTTTCTGCTCTCCCTCCCTGAGATAACTTTTTCCTCTCACTTGGCGCAGTGACGCATACAACGTCCATCGGGTCTCCTTGACATCAGTGCCTCTAGGCTAGGTCCTTGCTGATGTCTCTGTGGGTGTTGAAAGACTGTGAGGGTGGACTCTCGTTGCAGATGCCAGGTTATAGGAACTCCTTTCCTAAACCAGCTGCCTCCTCTTGCAGGCAGCCCAAGCTTTTGGCAGGTATGGTGGCTATGTGGGGGCAGATGTGTTTAATTCCCTTTCGCCCACCACCCGAGCACTTTGTGTGGTGCAGGCACACTTAGGAGGTCAGTTATCGTTGGGGTTGCAAGGAGAGGAGGGGCAGCACTTGCTTGAGTTCTAATGAAGGAAAATGCAAGGGCAAGCCTGGCGGGAAGGATACAGCTGCATCCTCTCGAGCGTACAGGCTGTAGCGGATATGGCCCTCCCTGTCAGGGATCTGTTGCTGTTCTACTGGCTGCTTTCTCCGGAAGCCATAGCCACGATACACCCACCAGGAATTAATGTTGCTTACAGCCTCTGTAATCAAAGTATAATCTGAACCCACAGTTACAGCACGTCCCCTACTCAGAGCCCCCCTGCTGAAATCCTAGCCAAAGAAATGAAGTGTGCGTAGATGGGGGGAGGCAAGCCAAGGACAGGCCTCAGGCTCTGCTCTTCACGCTGGCCTGGCAAGTTCTGAGAAGGGTCCTGATATCGTGTTCATCCTTGTGGCATCCACTGCAAATCTGCCTTTAGCCACACAGTGTTGATGTGCCATTCTAGGCCCCACAGAGCAAGCAACAACTCGCCTGTCGCTGCCGTGAGATTCCAACACCTCGTGCTGGTGTTGTACAGGCCTCACTCTGCGGCTACTAGGCCTTACTGGATTAAGGCTGTAATAGCATTCCATTTCCGCAGTCCCAGCAGTAGAGAAGCTACTACCACATCAGCATGATGTTGTTCCACTCTTCGGACGGGCCAAAGGGACTGTCCCCAGCATCAGACCGCTGCTGTTCCTCTCCTAGCCAGCATGTTCTCCACAGCTTGGACGGACGCTAGCTCTTGTGGCACGTCGCTGGCCATGTCGGCAGGATGCTGCGGAGGGTTGTTAGCGTCGCTTCTTCAGATAGTCGGCCCGACCTGATCCTGGGACCTGCTGCGGGCGGGAAGCTGCACTAGGCTGTGCTGAAGCAGTCCTAGAGCAGTCCTGCAGTTGTTAATGTGGCACCCGCCTCCCTCACGGCCTTCTCGGCAGGCTCTGCTCATCTCTGCCTGCCTCACGGAAGGAGAGGGACGTTCCCCTGTTCTGCGAGCTGGGCAGCAACCTCTCCCCACCACAGCTTTCCTCTGTCGCAGGCATGCCTGTAACCGTCCTTGCCTCTGAGGGCCGGGGAGAGCCGGGGCCTGGCCTGCATGGCGAGCCAGCTGGGACACCCGCTTGCCAGCCAGGGTGAAGCGGTGCAGAGAGGGTGAGCAAATCCCCGCGCTCCCCATCCACAGCAAGGGAGAAATAAGAGCAAAAATAAAGCGTGTGCTTTTAGCCATGAGGCTAAATGGCTGCTGGAGCAGCTTCCCAATGGCCCCCTCTGAGAGGAACAGTAAATGCAGCGTGGTAGATCTTCTGAGAGAAGCGCTCTGGCTCCACTGCGGAGGACGACAGAAAAGCCCTGCAGCCTGCGTTATGTGAGGGCAGGCGAGACGTGCCCGTGGTCTCTGCTGGTTGTAATGCCTGGATGCAGGCCACGTGAATCATCAGCCTCCTCCCAAGCGCTCCTCCCTGCTCTCGCACTTTGCAGCTGACAGGCCACTGCTTGGAGTAGCTGCCCGTGGCTTTCCTGCCCAGGGGAACTGGCCAGCCATTGGGAGCGGCACGAGAGAGCAGACCCAGGCTGCACCGTTCAGCTCGTGCTTGCCAAACCTTGGTTTTCTCAGCCAGTCACAGTATGGCTGTGACGTTTTGTACTCATGATGGTCTGCAGTTGTGGGAGGCCCTGGACAGGGTTAGCAGGAGGATGTGTAGATAAAGCTGCCCAGTAAATTTGGAGTATTGGGGATTGTGCATTCACACACAAAGGAATTTCATGGCAGTAAAGTTTCTTAGGTAAGTTGTGAGGGTCTTTGTTAGGGGGAGGGACAACACTAAGCGCTTGTGTGCCACAGCATGCTTTATCCTGATATACAACTAAAAAAGAATATAAAGAAATAAAAAGACTGAGAATAAAAGAGAAAAATCATCACTGTCTGTCACAGCAGAGATTGGCTCCTCTTTCTCTGCGCAGAAAAACAACCCTGCAAATGCCAACAGCAGCTGAGGTCTCCTCGTGCTTCTCAGGAGCTGCCTGTTAGCAAATCTCACCATGGAGGCAGGAGAACGGGGTACACCTGCCACTGGGCACCACTAAAAGGAAGTGACTTTAGCCTTCAAATGTGCTTAGTAGCGAAGATCTGCCAGCAAAGCTTCTGCATGGAAATTCTCCTGGGAAGAGGTCAGGAAGGTACTTGTCAAATTTTATGGTAACTGAAGTCACTGAAGGGGGACAAAGAAGGGGAAAGGGCTTTTAATTTTTTCTGTTTTACTTTTTGAGGGTTTCTTTATTTTAAAACTCAGCTTGATTCTAATTAGGTGATGCAAATTCTTCAGATGAACTCTGGGTCTGAGGGGGAATATAAGGTTTTATAGAGCCCAGCGTTAGGTTGTGTGTTTTGTACCTTGTCTCCTAGCAGCAAAAACCACATGGATGTGAGAGGCTGTTTTATGATCCGCCAGGGCTGTTGTTGGACAGGCTACAGTGAGCAGAGTTATTCCAGCCATGTTGGATTGCTGTTCCCTCTTTCTTTCTTTCTTTCTCTTTTTTTTCCCTCCTTTCCCTTCTTTTTTCTTTGCTTTTCATTTCTCTCTGTCTCTCCCCCCCCTCCTCACCAGGCATGTGTGAGAAGGGATAGATGCTTTCATCCTCCTTGTGCCAGAACTCTCTCGCTGGACTTGGCGTCAGCATGCTTCTCCTCTCGCTTGCAAACCCTTTTCCCTTTGCTGGCTAGGACTTCAGCAGGCATTTCTAAAGAGGCAGTGAGCTACGTTGGTTACTCTTTCAATTGCTCATCTCTTTAGTGTTTCCAAAAAAAAAAAAAAACCCAACCCAAAAAACAACAACTTTGTGCTCATGCTGTGCAGCAACTTCCGTCAGAGGATTTCTAAGCAGCTTGGCAAACATTAATGAGCTCAGCCTCACAATGCCCCTGTGTAGGAGGGAAGGGCTGTCATCTCTATTTCACAGCTGGGGCAACTGAGGTGTGGAGAAGCTAAAGGATTTGCCTGGGCACACGCAATATCTCAACTCCACCCGGACTTAGGTTGACTTCCCTTCTTGGTGCTTTAACCTGCTCAGGTTGATTCTGTTCTTGCCTCCTTCCCGCACCCTTTTACGCTCTGCATTTCTTCCTGTTACTCAGTCCGGTGGCTTTGCTACTTGTGGTTACGGAAATAACATCCTCCCATCTTCTGTATGTTATCCCACTGCCAGTCAGTCCTGGGAAGACCTGTTCATTGAACTACATGACTGTTTCTTTTTGTTGGAAAAGAGCTTGTAACTGCTGCTCCCAGAGAGAGACAACTTCGGATCTGCATCAGAGCATCACAACAGCTCTCCGTTAATGTTCGTGTTACACATTGCTTTCCTTATACTGCCTTTTCTCTGTTATCATCTTTTTGTTAGGCCCATGCAGCAGAATTAAATATTGACGGATAGCCTTGCATTTAGCACCAGTTCTGGGAGGGCCAGTCAGCATAAGGGCAGTACTGAATTGTTTCCTCTGGCTTTGGAAATATCACCTGCACAACCTTTTCAGCTCACCTGAACTTCAATCCAAAGAAAACGCAAAGAACTACGAGTGTTTGCATGGGCTTTAGAGGCCTTTGGGTCATAATTCAAACCACATACTGAAAGATTTCAAAGACTTTTGAGTAAGAACCTTCCCTGCCCTTGCCTTTAATTCACAACGCCAGTAAGTCCCAGCTTCTTCACTGTTCTGCGAAACATATACAATAGAAACCCTAGCAGAGGAAAGGCAGTTGCAGTGCAACTTCCTTTCCATGGAATGCTTTTGGGCTGTTATATCAGCTGCCACCCACAGTTCTGCATAAGACTGAAATCATGAGTCATGGCAGAAGGGAGCAGAAAGCCTGAGGCATGCACTGGGAAGTGGATTTGTGATTAAAGATGTGATGCTGAGGTACGGCACTGGTTCTAAACAGAGGTGCAGATGCGGAACACAAGTTGTGGTTATGAATGAAGAGCTGATAGCATCAGATATAAAATATGGGTGTCCCTCAAAAGACCACGTGAGACCCAGAAGTGCAGTGATGAATTGTGTGGGTGACAGAGAAGGTCATTTTCATAGCTTTTACTACTTCATTTGTTTTAGCCTGGATTTAGGCCCTTTGACTGTCTGCATGAACAATTATTGGTCTGTTGCAAATAAGTCTAATGGAGAGGAAGAGGTTCCTAAGTCATTAAGTACCTGCAAGTTTTATTGAAGTGGCATCTGGTCAAGGGCAGAGATCCTCTTTGTGATAGCCTCTACTGGGAAAGGTTGCCTTGTGAGTTCAGTTCCCAAGAATTCGGATTTTACCTCCAACACAGGAAGAGCTACACCTTATTAGGCATGAGAGAATCCAATCACAAGACGTACATACACAAGGAATCAGGCTTCAGTTAGTTCTTCTGCTAGTACCTGTAAAACACGCCTGGTCTTTGTAAATACAAGGAATCGCTTGCTTGCTGCTTACTATAGAGAGAGAATCGATTTGACTTTTAGGCTAACTCACACATGTCACTTGGCTGGTAAGTCTTCTGGGTCTCTGTCTCCTGTCAGATGCAGTCAGTGGTGTAACACGCTTCTAATTTGGTGTTTTTTAAAGGTACTGAGCTTATTGTATCCCATAAAGCTACAGGGACTTAGAGTTGCTCAGCATCACTGACGTCCAAGCTAGGCATGCACGTTGCCAATCCTTCATGCATGTCGTACCTTCCATCCAAAGATCTCTTGCACATAAGAAAGGGTAGAGAAAGGATTACCGGTTCCATTTATATAGCTGGGGAAACGGAGGCACAAAAGGTCGCACAGTGAGCCAGTGGTAAACCTGGAAAACAAATCCATGGAGATTTGATTCCCTTTCTTCTATCTGGCATGCTGGGCCTCACAAGCATATGTTAGGGCAGAATCAGAATAGTGAAAAGGTGGTACATGCTCCGTCACAAGCCTGAAACCTGGAAGTATCTAACCCATCTATTGATGGGAGTAAATCAGAAGCATCACAGCATGCTTGTAGTCTACCTTGTATTATTTCCTTCAACATCTGTTACACACCACTGTCAAAGGGAGATACTTGCTCGAAAAATGGTCTCAGTATGGCATTCTTTGTGAATCTTGGAGCAGGAAGAAAACACAAATTAGCTTTGCGCCTTCCTGCCCTTCAGAGGGGGGAAACTGTGTATTGTCCCGGTCTTGTTATAAGTGGAAACAGGCTGCTCACGGAAAGAGAGTCTGTTCTGAGATGAAAACATCTGGCTCAGCTTGGTCTTATCCAGCCCAGGCTGGGATTTGCACCAGTTGTTATCTGAATCTTCCGAGCACTTGTTTCTATTCTGCCAAGGCTAGCACTAACCTTTTATTCATAGTGGGGATGTTATTCACAACGTGCACATCCAGGCAGTGTGGGGAGGACTTGACTGATTGTGGTGATGGCTGATTGTAATGACGGCTATGTCTCATCATCAGTAAACTCAAGGCCAAACTGCAACATATCAATTCTACCTAAATACCTGTGGTCCAGAGATGCCCGTTTCAGTCCTGGATACAGAGGGTATGAAGGTTAGGAGGCCTGTCTGTAGACTGAGCTTTTGTCTTCGCTCCTTAGATGATTTTGGGCCAAGCAAAACATTTTAATCTGTATGTGTCCTGAATGTCAGGGTGTCAACTCTGCCCCAGGCAGATGGCAGTGAAAAGGGACGCTACTACTTGCATACTGTGGCTCCTTGGATTACCCTTTGCTTCCTAGTGGCACGGAATTGGCTGGGATTTAATTGCCCCTGCCAAAGGAAATGTCTGTGATGATTTTTTTTTTTTTCCCTGCACAGCCAGTTTGCTACATGTGAGACAAGTCAGGTCACAAATCAGCCAGAGTAGGAAGTTTGCAAAAGACACAGACCCCAAAGAGTTTGCCTGCTTTGCTTGTGACCATAAGGATACATGATTCACCATGTGAGAGGACTATGACCCAAGGCACTATCTAGGGAGATTTTGAATGCAATGCTGCTCTCACTCACACTGGTACAAAGCTGTTGGTTCCTTCCTGGTGACTAGAGAAGTATAAATGGCTCCTTTTTGTATCAATAAATCATCAGGGAAGTGAGCTGAATGATGGGGAGAATGAACAGAGTTCAAACCCCTTTGTTTGCTCCTTGCTCCTTTCTGCCAGGTTAAGATTGCTGGATGTACATATGATTCCTGCACATAGCTGGTGGCCACATGCCACCCAAGCTAGGCATCAGAGGCAGAAAAATCAGCTTCGATTAAAAAGAGAAGGACAAGCATGGAAAATCCCTGTAATTACTGTGAATTGCAGCCAAAACCACTTGAAAGCAGAATAGTTCGTGCTGGCTAAGTAGACTTCATAGGTTGAAAATGTCGTGTTTAATTAGCACATCACTTTCTTAAGGTCACACAGACAAGCTGATATAAGGTAAAACATACGGCCACAGCAAGAGATATACGTCAAGGTTGCTGGAAGCGAGCTGAAGGTGCAGGAACCTCACTGCAGATGTTTGGTCTTGGGAGCCCTGTAGCAGCTGGTGTTCTACTACATTCAGACAGAAGGAACCCTTCCAAGAGCGGAGGTGACACTAGAAATGCCAGAGGAGCACAAGTGTTTCGTTTATAGGAAATCATCTAGCTCTGGGTTCTCAGAGAAGTCCATCTGACTGAATTCATAGCGAACAGGCATCCACTATCCTTTTCTTACCTCCTCCCCGCTTGGGACAGTGTTCCAGTGGAGATAATCCAGGGTTTGTACTCCAACTTATTCTAGGAACTATGACTTTGTTCATCTTGACCAGGCTTTCTAAGGCTTCCTGTGCTTGAATTCGGGTGAGTGGGACTGGGGCATAGAGATCCCTTGCCCTTTTAGGTGTGGTTCTGTCTCGGCCCTTAGGTGTACGTGTTGCTCTGCAGCAAAATGTGGTTCCAGAAAAGAGAGGGACAAGCAGCTGTGGTTTGGATGTGTTTGTTCCCCCTCTGGTTAAAGTGCCATAAGTATTGTGCGTAACTGCAACTAGCATCAACGTTTTTGCATTTTTTTATCTAGGGAATGCACTTTTTCATGAGCCAGGGTCTCTGTTACCCTTCCCTGTGCATGGCTATTGACCACTAGGAACAAGAGAGAGCAGAGGAGGCTACTTATTATATTTACTTATTTTTTTATCCACTGGTCTGATTTAAAGCACTGGTGGAAATGAGTGTGATGGATGATGCTGACTTCAATAATCTCTTATGCTCACCAGGTATAACAGAGGGCATAACGTGCGATGCATGAGCAAATTATGCTTTGGACTTGTGGTGGGTTGACCATGGCTGAATGCCAGGTGCCCAGCAAAGCCATTCTATCACTCCCCCCCCCCTCCTTTGCTGGACAGGGGAGAGAAAAAAAATATAACAAAGGGCTTGTGGGTCGAGATAAGGACAGGAGCGATCATTCACTAATCATCGTCACGGGCAAAACAGACTCAGCTTGGGGAAAATTAACTCAATTTATTACAATCAAAACAGAGTAGGGTAAAGAGAAATAAAACCAGATCTCACAACACCTTCCCTCCACCCCTCCCTTCTTCCCGGGCACAACTTCACTCGCCGGCTTCTCCACCTACCCCCACCCAGCGGCACAGGGGGCTGGGGAATGGGGGTTGAGGTCAGCTCATCACAGGTTGTTTCTGCCGCTTCATCCTCCTCAGGGGCAGGACTCCTCATACTCTTCCTCTGCTCCAGCGTGGGGTCCCTCCCGCGGGAGACAGTCTTCCACGAACTTCTCCGACGTGGGTCCTTCCCACGGGCTGCAGTTCTTCACGAACTGCTCCAGCGTGGGTCCTTCCACGGCGTGCAGTCCTTCA
>JANZLQ010000001.1:4955507-4971226 GCA_026212715.1 Elanus axillaris
CAACTTTTTTCCCTTCTTAAAATGTTACCACAGAAGCGTTACCACTATCACTGATTGGCTCAGCCTTGGCTGGCGGCAGGTCCATCTTAGAGCCGGCTGGTATTGGCTCTGTTGGACACAGGGGAAGCTTCCAGCAGCTTCTCACAGAAGCCACCTCTGTAACCCCCCCCCCACTACCAAAACCTTGCCGCAGAAACCCAATACAGGACTGCAGCACACATTGTACATAAGTAATGAGCCTGGCCACGTGCTCCAGAACAGAATGGCACATAAGTGTCCGAGCCCAGTGTCCCAAGCCGATGGGCTGCCAGAAGCCTATGCTATACTAGATGAAGGTATTTCTGAAAGGAACAAAGTTTGCCCCATTGAAGTGATCAAATCCAACTGCATGGTACGTCTGTCTGCTGACATCAATGGATTGATACCACAGATGGAACTGATCCAGTCTCTCAGACTGGGTCATCTCAGCATTTCTGAAGTGATTTATACCAACAGCTGGATTCACTTTTCTTGCTGCTCTGCCCCCTTGGTTTTGTTCTTCCTTGCCTCTCTTTCCCACTTTATACTCTTCTTCCCTGTGCAGGTCCCCCGCTCTGCCCTCCTCCTCTGCCTCCCTCCTTTTTCCACCACATGTGGAGAGGATGACATCCTCCTGCAGCCACCTCGAAGGCCTCTGTCTGTGCTGGGAACAGAACAGCTTCCTGAGAGAGAGGGGGCCAGACAGTGCAGTGGTTCATTCCTCCTGCTCTGGCTCTCCTTCAGAGAGCTGAGGCAGACAGCCTCGCGCGAGTGATGCTGCCCACATGCCTTTGTGGAGAAGCAAGGAACGGGCTGTAAATAATCAGGGTTACGCCGCAATTAAATGAAAGACAGAGAGTAAGTGCCCCACGTAAGGAAGGGAAAGAACGGCCACGAGGTGCCTGAGGCCCCAGTCTGCACAGAGGAATACTGCTATAATATTCTGCAGTGCTTTTTACCCTCAGGCATTGCACATATTTTTGCTAAGGCTGTTACTGCTGCCCTCTGTATGTCTCAAGCCGAACAAAATAGTTTTCTACATGCAGGGTAAGAACTAATATAGTTTATCAGGGCCTCGTCAACATTTTAGATAATTTGTTTGTGTCCTGCTTCTAGTTGCACTTCACTGCAGACTTGTCCAGCCTCTCTAAGCTGGTCTGGATTACTTGCTGTGCTCTGATCTCAGGAGACCTGTGAGCAGTTGTTAGCAATGTGTATACGTGCTGGCCCATCTTATACACTCCACCTATTCAGTAGTGGCCAAAATATGCCATGCAGCTGGTCTGCTTTGCTGTCTGTGCTCTGCCTGCTTACAGTTTCTGTTCTGTAGTAGAGACAATTGTATTTATTTTTTGTGTTTGGTTCATATGCAGGCAGTTACAGAGAAGCAATGTGAAGAAACATGATCCAATATAATGGTGTTTACTAAACATACGCTACCATTTTATGCCTGTAAATCCTGCTAGTTTCTGGAGCGCTCTCTAGCACAGGACATTGTGCCAATAGAAAGCTTCCCAGCTGCTTAAAGGAATACCTCCTCATTGCTCTACGCTATAATAATGCATGTGCGCTTGTATTTTCTTTCACTGAAACATAGTTCTTTCATTCATGTGCATCACAAAAGGGAGTGAGAATGTTTGTGTATAGTAAAACAAGACAGAAAAGAGAATGTTCTGCAGGGTTTCAGTTTCTACCCTGCCAGAAATACTTCGTTTGTAGGAAGAGGGGAATATCGCTTCTGTGTGAAAGCCATTGGCCACCCACAAAGGCAGAGCCCAAAAGGCACCTTTCTTTCTGTTACATAATGTCTTTAAATCCTCCCGGTTCCTTAGAAAAAGAGCCAAAGGGAGCAATGTGAGGCACGCTATTACCATCTTTCTGCGCTACTGTTCTCTAGCAAAGAGTGCGGTGCTGGCCAGCCGGTAGAGCTGCCAGACACATTACATCCACAGCTATTACACAGTGTTGGCACCCACGATGGGGACTAGCAAATAGCACTGGTGTCCATTCCTGGCATTTCCTGGATTGTGCGGGATGGTTTTCCGTAACTTACTGTCAGGGAAGAATGCACTCGTTAATCAGCGCAAACGCAGATAGATATATGTACTGCCCTTTTCTGATTTCATGGCATCCGCAAGTCTGGCACGTGAATATTCTCTGTGCTCTACGCTAACTAGACAGGGAGTGCTCAGACCAGAAGTGTAGCTACCTGAACTATTAGCCTCTGATTTTACTCCCTACCACAAGACCCAGATAAATTCTTTAAACCCAGTGAGCGTCTATGTAGTCCTTTTAAAAATCCTGTAATCGGTGCTCTCTCTTTGCTTCCCAGTTAAAAATATTTTATCCTGATTCCGTCAGATATATTATCACCTGGTATAGGCTCATCATTTGGCACTGTCCAAACTGGACTTAGACTTATAAGTTATATGGCGAGAATGAAAAGGTTGTGTAGATGCTATACTTAAACACACTTTATTGGTCTGGCTTAGCCTACGCTTCCTTAGTAGGATTAGGAAGAGCAGTATATGTCGCTTAAAAAATGTAATTTTTCTACTGCTCGCCTTATTCCTTCCCCTTTAGTTGTTGGAAATAGACTGGATTTAATTCTTCTCCTTGCTGTACTTGAATAGGAGCTTTTAAAGGATTCCATCGAAAAGATCATTTCCAGTCCAAACACCCACTGATGTCAAGGAAGAGTTTCTGTAATTTCACAAGCAGGAAATGGTAGATTGAATTAACTGTAATTATAGCAGATATTTCTGTCAGCACTTTCCTGCTGAAAATGGCTAATTTTGGTTACAGGGTCAATCTCTGCTCTTGCGTAAAGCATAGCATGACCCTATCACAGGGAGAGTTAAAGTCAAAGCCTCAGATGCAATACAGCGACTTCTTTACTTTCTTCATGCAGAAAGATATTAACCATTTTCTGACATATTTCTTTTAAAACTAGTCCAAAGTACACTTTTTTAATAACGTCATGCTTACGTAACTTGTATTTTGAGGGAGGAACACCTTTTTCGGAATGTTGGCAGCATGAGCCCAGCAGAAACAAAACCTCCCCTTCTGAGATAAGCCTTGGGTTTTGCAAGGCCATCCATCTGCTGTTAGGTGTTGCTGCAGATGATCAGCCACAGAGCTGAGGGGAGTTTCCAGTAAACACAGTTTCAGTCTGTCACATACGAGCTCTAGACAGACTAACCACAACCACAGGCTATGGCAACTGTGGCGGCAGCAGACAGGAAGCAAGGAACATCTGGCCTTTGACTTCCTTTAAAGAGATTTGGGTTTAGGGTGTTCTCTTTTACTTCTTTTTTTTCTCCCTCCCTTTCTGTTGGTTTTCACTGCTGCTCAGTAGTAGGAGCTGCTCAGTAAGGAGGCAGACGGGATTTGAAACCACACACCTCAAGGTGCCAGAGGAGACAGAGGCTTGGGTCAGCCCGACCTCTGCTGTGCCTTCATGAGGTTGTTGTTGAAAAAGGAAGGGCTGACTCCTGATGTGACCTTGTTAGGGTCATCTTTACATAGTCTTTCTCCTTCTTCCCAGCTGAAGGAGTTAATTCCTGTGAGTTTCCATCTTCCCCTGCTCCCCAAATTGAGCACACCCTCACTTGAGGACACAAAAACAGTTCCGTTCACAAGATGCTTCTTGGGCAATTAGGAATTTGCCTTGGCAGGATGTCACCTAGCCAAATAAGTCTCTTTGTCTGCTTTTTTTTTTTCTTCCTGGCTGATGGAGCTGTGGTTTGTTTACTTATTAGCATATAATTTTTTGCCTTTTATTCTAAGGAGACGTGTTTGAAGTACAGGATCCTTTAGAAAGAATGAAGTCTAGTAAACACATCAGGAACAGGGATCCTGCGGAGGCTGAATTAGGCTAGCTCACTAGCAGAGATATTTAACACTTAGCAGTGTTCAGGAGTGGACCCCCAAGGATGTCTGTATCATTCCCTGTTACAGAAGTAGGGAAACTGAGGCACGAATCGATGAATTGACACATTGAATGGCAGTCAAAAGGCCAGTGTAGAGTTAGGAATCAAGCCACAGTCTCTTGAATTCCAGCCCAGATCTCTCTTCACAGGGACACAGTGCTTCTGGGTTTGGGTGTTGCCCAGTTTTTATGTCACTCTGTCTGCACAGGAAGCAGTTTACTCAAGACATGAATAAATGTGAATAGTGCTTGGAGATATTTTTTTTTTTCTGTTTTCTTTTTAAACGACAGTCTCCCAAAATAAATGTTGCCTTCAGTCAGTTCATGTTCTGGTAGGAAGTGTTTCCACAGAGTAAAGACCTTTACCTTTAGAAGTGTACAAATGGGTGTGTCAAAAAAAAAAAAAAAAAGCAAGCCCTGTAATCATATAACTTGCTATATTAGGAAGTCGTGTAATTGAGTCTTCTGCTCAGTAACTTCTGAGAATAGCTAGCACAGATACTTCAGGGGAAAACAGAACCCTGCCCTGCCTCTGCATCTCTATAATAAAGACAACCGTGTAATGCTGATTTCTCTGTGATCTCAGCTCTGTCTTTGGGACCAGCATTGTTACCCTTCCCGTCTTTTCTCTGCTACCTAAAAATGGCCTAATCCCCATTTTGGCTTCCCAGCTGAGGTTCCCATAGGCTGTGGAAAGGGACTACTCGACACATGCTGCACTGCCCTTTCCTCAGTGGATTCACTGATGCCTTTTCCCCAGGATTGGGGAGTTTGTCCGGAGCAAGTCAGAGTTGTGACTTCCCATCCCTTATTCACTTCTCTCTACTCTGACTCACTAGTATGGCCTGACTATAGCTTCTTCACTGAGCACAGTGCTTAAATTACACTAATTATTGTCACGAGGGCAGCAGTGGTTACGCACTCCCTATTCCACATCAGAATGCACTTTCCAAACCGTGGTGTCAGGACAGGAGAGATCCTGATGAATGATGTCATCATTAAAGTGAGTGTCTGTATGTGTCTTTCCCTGCCACGCTGAAGAAAGGAAAGGGAACAGTAACTGGAGAGGAAAAGAACTTGGAGAGATAAGAGTTAATACCCTCCGGTGCAGACACCTCTAGGAAGGGAGGAGAGAGTGAGACAGACCAAGGGTGGGAAATGCAGTTTCCTGATGCAAGAACTTTGGCTGACACATTTGCTGTGAGTAACACAGACTTAGTGACCCCTGTCTGATAGCTATTTATAACTTCTCAACAATGATTCCCTTATCACGAGGCCGTGTTCAGTGTCTGCGCACCAAGCAGGGGGAGCAATCAAGTTAGAAGTAGTGTTCTTGCAACAGGAATAAGTGAATTGCCAAGAAGCCTCCTCTGTCAGTGAGGCCATGATGCAGCAAGAATACATGTACTCGGAATCAGAGGAAGGACCCTTGTGCTACCCACATACTGTGCAGATCAAAGGAATTAAATACAAGCTGTCATGGCTCTTCACCGAAGCACACAGATCCATGACACTACCCCTTTTGGGAGGTGCTCCCTAATTAGGCTGGGAGCAGTGCACGAGGTGGAAAGGTAGCCAGCAAGTGTCTCGTTGGGACATTGCTGTTCTGTTGTGTGTCATGAGCATATGTGGTTTGAAGTTCACAAGAGCTGGCTAAATAGATAGATTGCCTATAGCGCAGAAAAGGTAATCTTGCTTTACAGTGTAATTTACTGTCTGTTTATCCATGGCATCAGATAACTTGCACTGGAAGTGAGAAATGTACAAAGTTTAGATGTAAAATTCCTAGAAAAAATTTAGGAGAGAAAAGGTAGTTGTGTAAAACAGAATTAGCTCTGTCTTTCTTGTGTACATGTATGAAATTCTCAGCAATCTTTAACAGTAGAAAGTCTGTTGGATCTAGTTTGTTTGTATCATTTCCTTCCCAATCCTAAGAATTCCCTAGCAATCTTTTCACGCTGCTAAAGTTGTGCTGCATTACATATCAGCCTTACATACTGTAAATGTGATGTTCCTCCTTGTTCCTGTGCTACATCTTGCACCTGAGTTTCTCCTCCAACCATGAGGTCGATGTAGTTAGTGCAACGTCCTGGAAGTCCCTGGCTGTGAAACAAGTAGAATGTACTTCCAGACCTGAAAACTACTGCATATCCATGGAGGTGCTACTCTCCTCTTAGCTATTTGCACTTATACAGATCAAGATCCCTTTGCAGTAGGGAAGTCATGTGAAAGGCCGTAGAAAAAAGACAGTGGAGTTAACTGGAATCCCGTGGAGATTACAGTCTAGTTTCAGAGGTAATGACTAATAGCAATCTTCTAAAGACCAGGGCAAAGCATCTAATTTAAAATGCTGATGTTCCTAACAGTTCCCTAAGAAGGATTAGATGCTTCCTAATTTATGTCAATCTGGAGCCATTGTTCTGTGTGTGTGTGTGATATAAATCTACTCATGGTAACAGTTAAGGAAGAGTCTTCCCTAGCCCAGTTGTCAGGACTGTAGCATGCAGAGACGAGAAATCTGTTATCTGGCAGGCAAAATGTGAAATGCGGCAAAAATCACAACGCCCAGTATAGCTCTGAATTTGTTATCTTTTTGAGTCAGGAAAAAATTGAAGCTTGAACTGATTTTTTTTCTTTTTTTTCTTTTACCCAGTCAAGCTTTGGCTGCAAATCCACCAGGCTTTCTCACTCCCAGGACCAGGTGAGTGCATACGAGCCTGTTCACTCCCAGCCTTTGAATGTCTGCTGCTGCTCTGGGAGGGGAAGGTCTTTTTATTATTCAGCCAAATAGCTCTGCTTGTGTGGCAAGAGAATGACGCAAAAATGCCTTGGAAGCTGTGGTGAGGGTGATGACGTCACTGGGCAAGTGCATCACTACAGCGATCTCAGTAAGCCCATTAAAAGATAAATCTTAAGACAGGGAATACAATGATACAAATCTCCAGCAGTAATCCTGGGGAAGTGTGAAGGCTTTGGGAAGGGATGAAGGGAGAGCATGCATGGACACAACTAGGTTCTGGCTCTGATGCTCAGGCAAGCCTGGACCACCCCTTTAGGCTTTAGGCATGTGGAGCCTGTCACCGGAGCTGAGGGATTGGTGCCAGTGAGGGATGGGCCTAGCCGGAGGACTGCTTATTATTCTCCAGGTAGGTGGGGACCATTACAGTACATGGTGAAAAGACTTAATAGAGCCCAGAGAGAGATGGTTGTGTCATTGATATTCCTGGATGGGAATAAGGGAAACGTAAGCACAGCTGCAGACACAGCTGAAAGGAGACTGTACAGCTTAGCACAGAGCTCTGTGAAAACTAGCTGAACTTGGCATCGTGGCCTTGCTGCAGCTGCTAGGACCGTCCCCCATCCATGTCCCCGGGCAAAGGGGCTGGATACTTCTGTCAGTCCTATCATCTTTAAAGCCTTGAAGCCAGTTGCTGTCCTGCTGCTAAGGGAGTGTGAAGGAGCAGTGGGGATAAACCTACTCAGTCCTTGCAGATTCAAGTTTTGATTAGGGCTTCATCTGCTCACCAGGAAGGAGTGTGGGGGATTGGGAGCAGCAAACACAAGCCATGACCATTCTATGTGCAGGCTTCCTCAGCTTTTCCTGAGTGCCTGCCATTTCTACTCATTCCTATGTATCCATGGGTTTTGCAGGTCTCTCATGCCTGCACAGGAAAGGACTGTGAAGGAGGAAGCCAGATACTAGTGGTTTAGGGCACCCCATCCAGCTCTCTCCTCAGAAATAAAGGAGACCTACAGAGAAACAGGGCCCAGATGCACTGCAGCCATCTGTACAGCGCAGCCTCCCTTACCAATGTGGAAACACTGGCACTGCACCATAACTGCACATCAAAATGGGAGGCTTTGTTGTGACCATTTTTTCTCTGTAAGATTCCTCCTAGATTACTAGCTCTTTTAAGATGCCATTCCTACTTCCCTTCATGGTCAGAAGGGGAAGAAGTCTTTGAAATCTGCTTTTGTGTCCAGGAGCCTCTTGGAGCCTCTCTCTTCCCCTGATTTCTTTTATTATTCCTCCCACTTTATCCAAACCTATGGAGATGTGAATTGTGCTCATGTACCTGAGGCTTCCGCTCATTAAAGAGCACAGGTGCTCTCAGTTCTGCCAGTTTATGAACTTGCAAAGTTTGCTAGTCAGAGAAAATGCATTTGGCGTGCTGTCAGACAGAGAAGCAGGTGTCCGTTACTCCGGGTTTCCAAGGAAAGCTTGGGACAACGGATGCCCAAGTCATGGAGAAAGGGAAAGACCAGAGCCAACTGTCTGGCTGGAAAATTTGTGTAATGGACACCTGGAGGGAGGCTGCTGCAATTTTGCCATCGTGTCCGTTGTGCCACTGTTCTTTAACAGTCTGCCTCCTGGCTTTCAGAGTGCCCTCAGTCATTGCACTGTGAGAGGAGTCAGAGCTACAGGCTGGTCCATAGGGGAATCACCTTTCTAGCAAGACTGCCTGGTTCCCCCAGACACAGAGCCTCTGGAGATCAAGTACAACGTTCACATCGCTTTCCAGGCTGTCCTCACTGCTGTGAGGAGAGAAAACCACCAAAGGGAAAAGCTTAGCATGAATTTTCCCTGGTTCTGGTCCACATAGCTGTACCACCTTGTATTTGTGTGTGCCACTGAGCTCTGCCCTGTCAGTGAAAAATTGAGTGGACACAGATCACGGGAGGCTGACATGTTCCTTTCCTTGGCAGATGAGGGAGTTACGCTCAGTCACCATCAGCGGGTAACTCTGGGTGTGATGGGCAGGGGTAAAGCTGAGATTCTAACACGGAAATTTTGAGAGTGACAGTTTGAGAACCAGGTATTCTGAACAAAATGTCTGGGCTTTTTTTTGGTCCTCTTAAAATTCAGAGCAAAATGGTGGGTTTGCTATTTTAGCTAACTGACATTTAGAGATGTTTCAATGAGCAAATGTGTCTTGCCTGTTGAAATCTTTCTCCCTATCTGCTCCCTCCTTTATCATGTTCTCTCTGCAACTTGAAAGACCTGGATTCAAGCCCTTTCTCCTTCACGGATCTTATGTATGATTTTGGCAAACACTTGCTCTCTACACACACCTGGGAACGATGCACTGGCCCGCCTCACAGAGGCGCTACAAATACAGTATACTTACGATACTTGGACATTCAACTGCTATGGTATGGCAGGCTATTTCAGTTTGTTAGATAGTTTTAAGCTATTTTTGCAATGAAGGAAATTAACATAGAGCAGGACTACAGGTAGAGAACCCAGAAGTGAACAAAAAAAAAAACCCACGGGAAAAGAGGTCAATCTATTTTCCTAATTCAAACAGAGAGAAGATCAACACCTGCCTCCTCTCCCACCCCCATCTATCCACTGGTTGTTTTTACAGTCCCCTGGCAGCATGCTATGTCAGCACCTGCCGCTGAGGGTAGATACTGGCCTGGGTGAGCAGCACAAAGTCTCCAAAGAAGCTTGAAAACTTTCCCTGTCAACCAGTCATCGGTAAATCATCTATGAGCAAATCTGTTGGGGATACAGGAAAAACTTTCAACCTGCTATTTAACATGCCTGGTGCAGGCAAAAACTCACTGTGAGCTCAGCTGAACAAAGAGCAGCAGAAGTCCAGAGCCAGCACAGAATGGAGAAAGCAGCAATTGCATTTTGGGGCTTGCAGAGATGCAGGGACACTGGAGAGAGCAAATGGAATTCCAGAGATTTTTCACGCGCAAATGGATATTTCCTTTGAGAGTCTCTAGACTAAATAATACTCCTTGTGTCTAAATGGACAATATATTCTGCTGACCTGGCAGCATCCTCTCAGTCCAGCACAAACCAAATAATGCCCTACAGCTGCTTAAGAAGGATAGAAAAGGGAGAGGGCAGTAAGAGGAGGAGGCATAAGACGGGTTGACCTTTATAATTTCTCCCTGCCCCCCGCTCTCTCACACACATTTCTCTTTCCTATTTTTCATGCCTGTAAGTCTCAACACTTTGGTTAATGTTCTACTGGAAGCCAAAACAGAAATTGTCTGTGCTACGCAGATGGTCAGCTCAGATAAAGGGGATGGTACTTTCTCGCCTTCACGTGTAAAAGTGCAGATGGGTTGCAGCTTGCGGTGCAGCGTGGGGCATTCAGAAGATGTTTGGTCCATGTGCTCAGTAGTAGCCTGAGAGGGTGCAAGCGTTTTTTCAAGAAAAGGGAGAGTCTTTGGTTCTTTGCAGCTGCGAGGATGCACTGAGCAAGCTGCCAGGAAGGATGCTGATGTAGTTGTTCCCCACTTTGTGCAGGAGAATGAACTAGGTGACCTCTCAAAGGCTTGTTCTGGGATGAGACGATTCAGCACCCCCACGCTGACACTTCCCCCTCACAGTTGCATTTATAGCTGTCAGATGAGGGATTTGGCCCACTGAGATGGGCAGTGGTTTACTGCACTGCCCACTTCTTTCTCTTTCTAAATCCAGTTCCAGTGTCTGGGCTGACATAATTTCTCACAGGTCAGATGGGCATGAGAGAGGGGAGATGCCATTCTGACAAATCATAGCACTGACTACTGATAATGAGGCCTCCCACCAGAAAGCTTCCAAGATCTGCAAGTCTCTGGACTGTGTTGTCTGTCCCTCTCCCTCCAAGGACTAGATGCTGCAGAAACCAGTCTTTGCTGACACCCCCCTTCCCTTTACAGAAAAGGCAGCAGATACTTGAAAGCGGAGCAACCTGGCATCCATGCCAGCGTGAAATGGGGCTTAGCAGGGGGAAATGGCAAGTTCTTATTCTTGCAGTGTGGGAGAATCTTGTTTTGCTGAAACTCTGCCCATTGCACATAACGAAAGACGTTCTCTTGCTTTGAACCCTTGCAAAGTCGACGTGCAATGCTACAGCTCTAAGTGGGAGGCGTTTTCCCCACAGTTTATCTAAGTGTTGTACAGCACAGGATTGGGGGGGCATGTTCACGGCTAGAGAGAAACTGAGTAAGGCTAATCTCATGGATTAGGAAAACAGCCTCCTTAAAAACCTGCTAGGGAGAAGGGGCATTTTCCTAGGGAAAGCACTGGAGGATTCACTTCTTTGACCTTTATCTGACTTCTAGGACGAGCTAACATTTTGGCAGTATAATTTCTGCTCGGATAATCCATCTCAACCTATGAGTGACAGTGACATCTCTGTGTTCAGGGCAGAGGTCTGTAGGACAGATGTTTGCCCAGTGCATGGGATTCTCAGGAGAAAGTGCTGTGTTTGTGCAAGGTATTATTAAAGCCAATTATGTCTGTAAAAGTTTCTTACCGGGTGGAAGGTTGAGGTGTTTCATGACATGCAAGTCACACAAAGGACATAGGTGGGTATTTACTGCCACGGGAGTCCAACCTTACTCTTCCCCTTCTGCTCCCCCATCATCACCTGCAGAACCGGTTCTCCCCACCTAGAAGCAGTAACCTAAAACCCTTTTTTAGCAAGATGAAGAAAGGAGGGAAGAGCAGTCATGTCCAGCTCTTAATGTGACATTGCTTTTCCTGAAGGGCTGAAGGAAGATTTGACATGGACACTTCCTTCACCTGTTATCATATCACCCTTCCCTGTTATCATTGACTGATCCCGCCACTCTGCATGGCTGTCTCAGCCAGCCTGTCTCACAGGGTGTCCATGTTCTAAAAGGCTTGGGACATTAACAGCCACCAGACAGACATGACTTAGCCACACAACATACCAGAAAGCCGTTGTCCGGTGAGCTGTATAAGCAGTTAAAAACCCTATCCGATTCCTGTATCAAGGCCAAGATGGAATCAAAGTCATCTTGTGAGCCTCGTCTAAGGCTGCAGTTTCCACAAGGAAGCCAAAGAGCTGGCTGAAAGCTCAGACTCCCAGGCAAATAATAACACCCATTGGATACTTCCATCCCATCTCAGCCCAAGAGCTCAAAGAGGTCCATAGATATTAATCCTCCACTAGATCAGTTTTATCCATAAACGGGCTAAGATTCTGGAACAAATCGTTCTGTAACTCTTCTGTTTCCTCAACCAGATCTTTAGCTGACATTGTCAGCTCAGGACAATGTCACCCAAAAGTTGCTGGACAGTGGACTGCATCTACGTCACATAAAATTGAATTAATTGCAAGGAGCTGCTGAGATTGTATATCTGGTAATGCCTTACTCCCTCACAGCCTGAGCAGCCTGCAGGCTCACTGTACTCATGTTCTCTTGCATTCAAGATGCAATACAGAGGCTGACTTCTGTCACTGTCACGAATTAGTCCGTTCTTAGACTGGTGAGAGAGTTGCTGCCGCTCAGTCCACTGGATGGTGTCAAACTGTCAGTAGAGTTTTACTGTGAATATTACCTGCTGAATATAGACATTTTTGCTGTTGTGATTGAATGGAGCTTTGCCTACATCTCAAGCAATGGCTGAGCCATTGAGCTGCTCCTCACTCTTTTCATCTCTTGTGGCAACGGGTAAAATCAAATTGATTCTTGAAGAAAGACCTGCTGCAGTTCAAAACTACCAGTGAGGTGTGGTCAGTTAGGTCTTGCTGGAGCTCAGGTATGGGATTAGACAGTGATCTTAACTCCCGTTGTGTCCCATTCTCAAACCCCCCGCTCCTGCTGATAGGGCAGCTTCTTCCTACCTCCAGTAAGTTGTGACTTCTGCCTTCGGGGCTGTGGTACCCTACATTCAGCACGCTGATGTATAAATAACTTTGCGCCTCATCGTTTTTGAATGTTGTTTATACCCCACTGCCTGCCATGTCATGTGCCAAGGTTATAAATACGCTACTGCGTCTAGACTGTATCTAAACTTGGCATTGGGTACCCAAGCTCATGAGAGGAGCAGTTTCATCTGTTAGCACAAAGGGGGTGCCCCAATGCGTTTGATCAGGGGTCCAGAGGGGACTTGGCAAGAGACTTCTCTCCTCCTGCCATGCCAGAGTAGCACTGGCCCCGCTTTCTGAAGGGGCCTTGGAAACTCTCTTTCTCCCCTGCTCCAAAGCTACTGGGCACCCAGCCCAAAGGAAATACCTGACCTTATCCTTTCCTGATGTGCTTCAATGCACCATTGAGTGCAAGAGGCCCGAAACATCACAGACTCACCTTCACTAGCCTGGATGGATCCGTGCTGAGGCTGGGCCGGGGCTGGAAAGGCAGACTGAAATGCTGGGGGCGGGGTGGGTGTTGAGATTGCTGTAAAACCGAGCTGAAAAGGAAGAACAAACAAGCTTTAGCTGCCTGTTAAAGCCATGCTGATGCAGCTGCAGCAGGAACCTCTGCTAGTAAATAGAGAGTCACAAGCAAAGCTGATGTATTTCCCCATGCAATATGTGAGTGATAATACGTATTTTGACTAGGGACAGCGAACCACTTAAGGCCAGATTGTCCCTTATCTATGTGAAGGAGGCTACATGAACTCCTTCCCGCTTCTGGGTTTTGTTTGGAGACTGGGAGCACCCTTGGCATATTGCAGGGCTGTTACGTGAGAGAACAGAGGATCACATCTCACATCCATCGGAGCACTGGCCATAAATATATTTTCTGCCAACATCGGTCAGACCCATGTGAAATCTCACTGGACCATAACCTTAGGAAGGAGCATGCTAAAGCCTGGTTGACTCCATAGGCTGGCTCACTGCTATGCAGCATTGCTGCTCTCTAATTCACAGAGTCTGTCCCCTAAAGGAACAGGGAATTGGGACAGACTTTTTGTGGCTTGACTGTGAATGTGGAACATCTCAATGTGGTTGTGGCATGCGGGCAGGCAGGGCTTCAAATGGCAGGGAGTGCAGAACTGCCAGTCAGTCCCTGAGAAGTCCCCGATGATTTATTGGATGCGGTTAAACTTCTACGGACAGGCCTTAGAAAGGTGTAGCAAGTGTGCACCCATTATGGGAAGAACTGGCAGTCGTTTTCTTTAATGCCATATCCCATCTAACTGGCCTCCCGCATGGATCCAAACGAAACCAGCCCCCAGTGGGTCCAGCTGCCCTAAGCGAGCCCAAGAAGGCAAAGCTGAATGAGACAAAGACCTAAACGGAAAAAAAGAAAGGCAGTAAAATGGGTCAGTGACGACTTAGCTAATCTAGGAATGTCCAGTGGCAAGAGGCACAGCGAGCCAGGCACAATGGAAGGGCAGGCTTGGGAACAGTGGGGCCGGGACCCGCAGCTCTGAGCAGAACCTGTATCCCACCCCTGAGGGTGGTCGGTACCGGCCCCCCACCGTGGCCCCGGCCGGGATAACGGAGTGGGGGGCATCGCCCTGTAGTGCGCACAGCGGGGCAGCACTGGCCGGGCTGGACCTGCTGCTCCTGGCAGCCCTGAGTCCCCTCTAGCTGAACAAGAGTGGGATGATGCGGACAGACTGCAACTCTTCTCTCAGATCTTGTGCACGCCACGGGGAATCTCTCCCACCTTGGAAGCAGTCTTGCCTTCAGCGAGGTTTAGGAGGAAATACCCAGTCAAGCCTAATGAGACGTAAGGAGTTATACTTTGCCACGCCAGAGGGTTCTCAGGGCTGCTGCTACTGGCCGGCTGTGGTGGTGGAGTTGCTTTAGCCATGAGGGATGGTCATTTGGCTATCGACAAAAGGAGACAGGGGCAGATTCTGTCTCTGCCGTGGTGCATAGAGTAGATTGTGCAGGATTTGATTACTTTCTGGCCCCAGCAGTTGTGTTTTCTGACAACTCTGGCTCCTTTTGTGTTGTTGAGCTGTAAGGATTACAGACGTCTTGACTGTTCTTGCTTCTCTTGCTTTCAAAGGGGAACAGAAGACAAAGACATGCGTGAGAAATTTCCTGTTTCATGCAAAATTGCAGGGCATACTTGTACTTTGCTCCCTGCACTGTGCTAGTGCCCACACAGCTTGCATGGCCGCTCTGAGGTTAGTCTTGAAAAGCAAAGAAAAATCTGAAGCAAACTTGATTGCAGTTGTACTAGCAAAAATCACTGAGCTCTTCAGTAATCTGAAAACTGTTCCCATTCATGGAGTTAAACATTCCCTCATATCAAGGCTCCCAGCAGGGGGACAGTAAAAGGAATTGAGTAACAGTTCAAAAAGAAATATTTGGAACTCCACCATCATTTCACTGTATTTAAAACTATTGAAGAACTCCCAAGCATTGGTTTACCAGTGCCTGACTGGGAGCAAGCATCCAAGCAGTGATTATTTCTGCCGGGAAAAGATTTCCACCCATTCAGCACAAAAGGTCCCATCGTGGATTCCAATGTCATTTTCTTCAGAATATCTGACAGGTGCTTTTGATGCCTAGAAGATGTGAGATCTGGCCCATATCAGACACGATCTGTTGCAGAAATGCTACCACACGTAAAGACACAGGTCTCGATGTGGCTAGGCGGCAAATCCCGATCTGGAATGGCTGTCCTGTAACCTCACAGTGAGGATGTAGGGTGCCAAAGACGTATGTTCCAAGTTGCTCAGGGACTGATCCCTCACTTATTGACTTGGGGTGACAAAAGGAGGAATAGGAGAAGAGAGAAAACAAAAAAGTTTTTTGGGGTGCTGAAAGGACCAAGCAAGCATCTAACTGAACTGTGACAATGGAGTTGGGCAGGAAGCATGTCTGTTTGCAGACACCAGCTAAAGTGTGAGCTGGAGTGCAACTGCTGCCACAGAGATAAAACAAACAAAAAAGATCTCTCTGCAGATTTATGGGCACAGAGGAGCCGATGCTGCTAAATGGCTATGGTTTCCCTGTTTGACACATCCCCTGACCCTGTCCTGGTTTCAGCTGGGATAGAGTTAAGTGTCTTCCTAGTAGCTGGTACAGTGCTGTGTTTTGAGTTCAGT
>JANZLQ010000001.1:4971326-4987992 GCA_026212715.1 Elanus axillaris
ATTCCAATCCTTTTACTATTACTGTTGTCATTTTATTAGTGTTGTTATCATTATAATTACTTTCTTCTTTTCTGTTCCATTAAACTGTTCTTATCTCAACCCACGAGCTTTACTTTTTTTCCCGATTTTCTCCTCCATCCCGCTGGCGTTAAACCACAACAGACCCCCACTCCAGCAATGACCTACAACACCAGGGGTCACGGCACTTGCCTCCTACACGTTAACGCTTTTAACCTGACTCGCTGTTTGTTTCCTCGTGCATTAGGCCAGAAATACATGCAAGGCGCTATCAATACAAGTCCCCTTTGCCCCTTTGGCAGCACCCTCATTTCGATCATGATACACCAAGCAACATGCAGCTGTGTTTATTTTGTTTCCGGACAGCAGGTTGAGCCTCAGTGCTGCTAGAACCATGTTTTGACTTGGGACATGAGCACATTTGATATTAAGGCTGTAGCAGGGACACCAGGCTTGATACTCTCCGCTCTATGCAGATGATATTCCTTGTGACTTCAGTGAGTTGCCTGCATTAGCAGTACAGGATTGCTGAGTGCCTGCCACCGCCTTCATTCCAGTTCCTTAACCCCTTGCATGGACTAAAAGGCTGTGTGCGTTGAGTTCATGTATCTCAGCTCAGACTGTGGCTCAGGGGGACAGAGTATGTACTGCAGGGTTATATATTTGGCTGGAAGTGCTCCTAGTGTGTGTCAGAGGACACACACGTTCTAGAGGATATGTCGTGGGGCCTGCCTTTGCAGGTGGGGGAGAGGTGCCAGCGGGAGTGGTGGGAGCATTTGCCTCACGGGTTTGCATGTGTTTGGAGAAACCGAAGGGTGTGAGGGGTGGGGGGAGATGCTGTGGATTTTGTGTCAGGCGCTGTGTGCTGAATGAGGTGCCTGCCCAGGAATCTGGCTGGGGGTGTTTCTCCTCCAAGCTCTCCAGTATTCTGGGATGTCCTGGGGAGGCTGCAGAGCTCATTTCCTCAGCGCCTGGCACTAAGTCTGCTTCCCAGCTCTCCAGCAGCCATACGAAGCTGCAGGGAGGCCATGAGGTGAGGCATGTTTGAGCTGTTACCTGGGCAACAGCTAAACACTGACTTCAGATAGTAATTGTAAAATAATTCAGCGTCGGGGCAATGAGGGAGAGGGGGGCTGCCACTGCCCGTGGTCCCAGGGAGCCCCATAAAATCCTCAGTGAAAAGCTACTTGCGCAAGCCAAATTGGCTGAAGCTCAACCTGTGCTCAGAGCTCTTGACAAACTGTACCCAGGCACAGGCACCGTGGTGTCCCGGTCCTTTCAGGTGGCCTTCTGCGTCATCATATCCAGCCACTTGCTACTACCTCCCACCTCTCTGTGTTGTCTGTGGCTTTAATGAGACCCTGGATGGCTCCATGAAACACATCAAAGGGGAAAGATTTACAGGCAGACTGTTTCCCAAGGATCTTTGAGGCAGTCTAGCCTCTTGGCACACTCCTTACCGTCTCTGAGCAGCAACCTGGGTCCCTTGCACCCAAGAGCTTTGCCAGACTTCAGCGAACGATAGGTTACTTTGGGGGTTCATCCTTAAAACTAACAGCAAAAGAAATAGAAAGCACTAGGGCAGGTTGCAACTCTGCCAATGTTGGTCCAGTACTGTGGCTGGGTGTATGGGTATGTGTGCTGGTAGCTGGGGACAGCGTATGAGCTTGTTCGGCGTGGAACCAATAGCCTGGGGACTATGAGCATGGCTCAGCCACGACTCGCATCTTGCTTTGCTGTGACCAAAGTCTGGCTTTGATGGGAAGCAGAAAGCTGTCCCTGGATTTTTAGATGCCTCACAAATGGGAGGGAGGAAGGAAGGAAGGAAAGAGAGGCAGTCTGTGGAGAAAGTGGCAACCTTTTTTCCTTATCTTCTGTGCCTGTGCTCCTGGATAAGAGGGACTGAGACTTTCTGCTCCAGCCTCCCTGCCCAAGTGATAATGCGTGGCCAGTTCCTGCATAATTCATCAGATGCACAGGATGCATCAGCTACTGCTGGGATGGTTGCTGCCATTTGCCCTGCCTGTCTGGATTGTGCTACCTAAGGGCATTATGCACAAATCAAACAACAAAACTGAGGCAGAGATCCTCCTGGTTGTCGGGTTGCACAGCACCTAGTACACGGAAGAGCCAGGTCCACGACTAGGTCTTTAGGCACAATAGCAATATCAAGACGAATTAATATTTTTTGCACAGTGTGTATAGCATGACATAAACTTGTACCTAAGCGCACAAGCATTCTGCATCACGTACGTGTTACAGTGCAGGACTTAGTATTTGTTTGCTGCTCCTAGATTTACTGGAAATGCCTGGACCAGGGTAGGTTTTATAATACACAGTCATTAAAAATTATTAGCACTGTTCTGTCTCTGTGGTAAAGCTGGCCCCGGTGCAGTGGGGACTTGCTTCCAGACAGATGGAGCTGTAGCATTAGGTAGTCATGGGAGGGATGGGATTATATTTGACAAGCAGCATGAGGTCACTTTTTCAGTCCCCTTCGGGTGGGATATATCAACAGGCTGCCCTTTGCCTTGAATGCAGTGACTAATTTATTTTTCAAACCTCCTCATGCTGCTTCCCCTTCCCTCTTAACTCATTCTCATCCTTTGCCTTTCCTCATTGTTTCAGCCAGAGATGACAAAGAAGTGTTAACTACATCGAACGATGACATTTGCCATGGAGTCACAGATGAGCAATGTGCGTGTTTCTCACAGTACCAACATACCATAAGATCACATACTGGCTTACCCTGCTGCCAGCCACTTGCCAACTCCTGTAAGCATCTCTACACATCCATAACATAGGAATAGTTATCCTTCTTTTGCGTGCCTTATCCCCTTAGACTGTGAACCATGTAGGTCTTGGGAATGGGATTAAAACTGCAGCGGAATCCTGAGGATCAGATAAAAAGGCATCACAACTGCAGTGGCATTTAGGTCCCATCCAACATTTGTCTTATGCGTTGGCTTGGCCAGCATGTTAGAAAACAGAGCATGGGCTGAAGGAACACTTCTGGAGGTGTCTGGCATGAATTCCAAGAAGAGCCTAGAGAACTCCCCAGTTTGCCAGCAGGTCTGTGCGCTGAATGCATTTATGGAAAGGTCTAAAGTTAGCAAACGCGTAAGTGTTTTCGAGGGGAAGCACCGGCAGGTTGTTACTTGCTAGGCCAGCAAAAGCTGGGTCTTAGGATGGCAGCTTTCACTGTGTAGTGGACAGATGGTTTGGATACCGGTGCCAAAGCCAGAATGAGGCCCAGCAGCACTGGGAGAAGTGGAAAATGCAAAAGCCATTGTACAGTGAGATGTTAGGAACATTCCCTCCACCCGCACGCAACCTTGGTCTGAACTGTATTTGTCTGAGTGGCTCTCAAATATACACAGAGTCACTACCAGGTTAGCTACATGCCAAACTGCCATGGTAACAAACCCCAACTTTCCTCCCAGAAGGGCTGGAACCGAAGTCTGACACGGTCCAGGACTGACAGTGTATCCCACCAGCTGGTTGGAGAAAATGGGTATCAGCTGGTGTACGTCCCCACCCAGTGAGGGAGAGGACACTGGGAATAAACCTGCTCCAAATCCCTGCCTCTGAACAAGATGTTCTTGGCGGCTGCCTGGAGCTTGTCCTACCAGATCCTGTTAAAAAAAAAAGGGGGGGGGGGTACACGGACTAAGTTTCTGTGCAAGGCAGGCAGGCGTTTTCACTCCCTCTCTGTTTGGTCGGCTCCTGGAATTACACCAGGTCATTCTTTCTGGTGAGGAGTGCTTGGGGGTGGAGGTGGAAAGAGAGGAGTGAAACCTAGCTGATCTTGGAAGTTAGTTGGTCCCTGTGATTTCTCTTTTTAGCAAAGAAAGCCTCCACGGTAGCGTCTGTGTTAGCACTGAGAGACAGCATTGCAACTCCTGAGAGCTTCAGAGGACACTGGGCCTCTAACGCTATGGAGAATGTGGATCTAACAATTTCTTGAGCTGCAGTTTCTCTCCAATGGCAAAACTCTCATAACTGTAAATTCTGGAATTGAAACATTAGCATTTCTGTTTCTCCAACTCTACTGAAAGTAATTAATAGCATTTATACAGCACTTTGGATGTTTAGGTCATGCTCAGGCATTAGAGACTTACTCTTCAGGAAGGGTACTTCAATGAGTCAGTGAATTCCAGGACAGAAATCAATTCTCTGCTGCTCTCTTCAGAAAACCTTAGTGGCTGCTGCATCATCCAGGGGGATGAATGTCTCTGAGGAGCTGTGAGTTCTCTGAGTGTAGGGGTGGTATGCGGAAGATACTGCCTGAACCCTTCTGCGGTCCTGTAGCCAGCTGCCTGTAGTGACCTTCTGTGCCATCACTGGAGTGACAGATCGGTACGCCTGCGGGTCTAGTGTTCCAGTTACCTATGGGCTTACTCTGATGGCTGGGAAGTCCCCACAGTTCTGCCCCAGTGAGTGCCTTTCCCCTGCACTGGGCAAAGACGGCTGAGGGATGCTGGTAGAGCGGCAGAGATCCCTGAGTGGGAGGAATTAGAGCTATGCAAATGGTAGACAGATGCTGAATTCCTCCATGTTTTGATTACTCACCAGAAGAGAATGCCGTGCTGTAGGCATAGGGACAAGGTGTGAGTAGGAAGTGTATAGGGAAGGGGGGAGCCTCTCCCACCAAGAATATGTGCTTTGTACCCTACACTTTTCTGTTTTTCAGCCAGCCAGCAAAATGAAAAACATGTGAGAGGTGGAGCAGGAGGGCAGGGATTTATGGGTTGTTTTATAGGCGATGATATAAAACACTTTTATTTCAAGTTCTCTGTTGTGTTAATTTCCTCTCTCCTCTTGCTCTTTTCTTAACCACATGCAGGAGAGAGGCAGAGCAGGACAGATCCAGGGTCTCTGCAGTCACAGCACAATTCTACCTACAGAATGCCTGTGGTCAATGGCTAGCCCACCCCTTCTATTCCCATGCCATTTGTTCTGGCTTATGGGAAATGAAACATGGAGCCAGGTGATGTCTCTGCTGTGGGCACTTCAGTCTGCGCTGCTTCACCAGCTCTTCCAACAGTTGTGCTGAAATGTGGAGTTATAATAACAGTGTGCCGTTTTCCTTATAAATAACCATCCTTCCACAAAAGCAGACAAGTTGGGAAGAGAGCGGGAAGCTGCAGAACGTTCACGAAACCATGCCTTATTAAGTAAACCAGCCTAGCCCCACAATAAAATTACAAAGAGACAAAAAGACAAAGATGCACTAAAAGAGCAATAAAATAGCCGTGGTTGTGATTAAAACACACACACACACACACACACACAACTGAGCAAAAGTGAAAGAGCTCCTTTAAAATAGAGTGCCAGTGGGACATGCTTCAGGTGGAAGCACATTCCAGGCTAGTGGCCCCAGCAGAGCAAAAGCTTCAAAGTCTTGCATGTACCACACACAACAGTGGTACGAACTCTAACAGACGGTGAGTGCAGAGTCCCATCTCACAAAGTACTGGTTGTCAGTGAAATGAATACACCTCATACAGGATCCACAGGTTCCCTGCGTAAATATCACTAAGCGGACTTGATGTGACTGTGGAAACACATTGCAGCAATGACACTGAGGCAGCCCTTCGCTATCAGGAAAAAGGGAAAAGACTGAGTTTTCGAAGATCCTTGGGTCCATATTTGGTCCCCAAAGAAATCCTGAGATATTTCAGGGCATTGCAGCTTATTCTGGTATTCTTGGTGGGGGAGCTTTCTGGACGGATCTGGAAATCAACAGTGTAAAATTTATAGAAAAAGAGGCAGGGACGATAAAGCTGTAACAATAGGACACTCGGTCCTCGTGGGGTTTACTGCTGTATTGCAAGATCCACGTTGGCTCATTGCTCTTGTAACCAGATTGTAACATTACAGAGCATATTTAAAAATATGTTCAAATTGTAGCAATTATTGCTCTTGTTTCTATAAAACTTAATCCTAATCTTGGGTTATTAGACTAAGTCTTTTTAAAGCCACGTTGGAGAGAAAGGTTTACTGAGATAAATCTGGAGGTCACCCAAAGCTTTAATGCTGGGTAGAGAGTCTCTTTAATTTCAGAGGGTTTGTGCACAGACTTCACGGCAGAATCAGGATGTCAGGAATGAGGTAAAGGAAGTAGTCCTAGAATAACCCAATGAACCTTGTATGGTAAAGCATGGAAAAGGCTTGGTTACAACCTTGTTACTTAGTTCTAGAGTGAGGACAGCAAAAAAACAAGAGACAGGTAAGGTTGGCAAGGACTGTTTAAAGCTAAGCTAATGATAATAAAAAAACACATGTGGAAGGTAGTAAATCTGATGGGATGGGCAGCCATTTTACTAAGCACTTCATGCTGATGTTAGCTAATAAAACAGCGCAGCCTTTGGTAACTGAGCTCATGTCCTCTGTGCATTCCATCCTCACTTAAATTAAGGCTTTCCTTTTTAAAAAGACCCGCTTTTTATTTTTAAGGGAAAGATTGATTCCAGTGATGATATGTAAATCCAGGGAGGTGAGAGGTACTGTTGAGATGAAGCTTATTTCATTCTTGCAGGTGTTTTGTTAGTTAAACTGCAGAGAAGCACAAATACAGGAAACATATTCAGATCACTGTCACATTGAAAAATTTCCCCACCTTGTTTCTGCTGTAATTCCAGTTGGAGGATGACAAGACCATGTAGGAGATGCAGTCCATCACCATGATATTATGGTTTAATTGGAAGCAACCACAATTCTTCCGCATAACAATTCTATTGTTCACTTGCATTATAGCATTGTCTTACGACCCCAGCAAGGGCCGATGTCCCTTACTGCTAAACTCTGGAGAGATTCAGCACCTCTTCTAAACAGATTACACTCTGAGTAGACAACATGCAAGGAATTGTTTCGGGTTTCCAGAAAGTCAGTGGGAGGTTAGGAATGGCACACTTTTTCTGAGCCCCGAAGCCATTATACAGGCCCAGAGCACACTGTCTAATGTCAGCACTTTTGTAACCAAAAGGACAGTGACTTGAGGTATTCATGTGAATTTACAGCTGAAAATGGCACCGAGTGCGTTGTCTGTATATGCATTACAGCATCCTCACACTACCCTGGCTTTCAAGGACTGAGATGAGGACATACCGAGGAAGTAGTGAGATTGCCAGAGCTTCTGGACTCCCCAGGGAAAGAGAAGCTTGGCCAAAGAGATGCTAATAAAAGGATGTCAGTGTAGCTCGGAGAAAACCGGTACAGGAACAAGCTGCCATTTTTCCACAAAGCAAGCCTGTGCAATTTCAGTGCAAAGCTGGCTGAGTCCACAATTTCTGTTTGCACTCCTTGTGAAAAAAGGCATAAAGTATGAAGGTTGGATGTGCATACAAACTCTCGCTAGCTTTGGGAATATTGTTATTCAGCAATTCTGGTTGTGGCCATTTTGCCCCTCTTTCACCTAAAGACAGGATTGGTAGTTGGTGTATAAGACAGTGTAACTGCACCACTGGTTTGCATCGTCTAAAGGTCCGTCCTTGACACTTCAGACCAGTTCTTTGGTATCCAGGACAGACCCCTTCACTCTGCTGAGCTGGTCTTCTACAGCTGTCCTTGCCTATTAAGTGTGGATTTCATTTAAGTGTCGAGCGATGGGCTTCGATAATGGTTGCTTTGTTCTTGGAATAGACAAAAAGGAAGAAAATCCAAAGAGAAGGAGAGGGTGAAAAAAAGATGGAGCAGAAAGGAGGATAAGGGTTTATTTGTACATATACACTATAAAACAGTGGAGAGCCCTGGCTGTGCCCTCAGTGAGGTGGGGGAATCTGCATCCACCAAATTCCATGGAGGGGTTGAGATACAGCGTCTGAATTCAGTCTTCGGCTCCACCAGAGCCGAAGGGCATTTGATTTTGCTATCAGTCCATTGCTTCCAGATGTAGCTTCATGGAAGCACCTTAAGGCTTCAGAGCTTGAGAACAGAACGGACTAGCTTACTATTAGTCCAGTTCCAACAATTTAATTTGGGTAGGGAGGGAAAGAGATGCTGCATGGAAGATGCAGGGTATGCTTAGTGACTCTCATGCTTTTTTGTGCTGGAACTGGAATGTTCCTCTCAGACTGGCATGTTGCCCTGGGAGGGTGGGAAGCACCAAACTGGAGCCTGTACCTTTTAAGTTCCCCACCCAGCCCACTCCCCATTCATGAGATGTTTTATCCCTGAGCTCACTCCTGAATGGGGTCCAGGTAGCTCCTTTGTGCTTCAGCTGCTCATCCTGGAGCCCTGGATCATAGACTTTCCTCCCATGTTTTCTATTAACCCTAGTCTTGCCTGCTGAGAAGCTTGCTATGGACATGGAGGGAAGTGGGTTCTCAAGAGGGATGCTGCTACTCTCCTCCATCGCTTCCCTTTTCATTCTCCAGAAATCAGGATTCTTTCTGCCTATATCTGGCTATATAGGCTATATTTGCACTGAAATGCCAAGGGTGCAGGATCTCTGCCCACCCACTGCACTTCAATAATGCTGGCTCTTGGGAAAAGGCTCTCGTGGGCTCCTGGTATTCCTCACAGACCCCCAGGAGTTTCACGTATCCTTTAGGGGGAAAACTACTGAAGTGTCTCAGCATTATGCTACAGGTCATCCTTGCCCACAGTGTAAAGTCACCAGGATTTTCTTACGTTTGTAGCAGAAGCAGAGCTGGTCTTCCCACAGTCAATGGCTGGCATATCTCTCAGTCAGCACTGAATCAGGCTGTACATAGGCAGACTTTGTTAAAAGTCTCCCAATAACCAGGGACTCTCAGGGCTCTCAGTCAGTTGTTCTGACTGATCATACCTCCTATTCTTCTAGAGAGAAAAACCAAAACACTAAATTCTTGGCCTCAGTGGCATCCTCTTACCACAAGCTCCTGAATCCAGTTCCATGTTAGTGTGGAAAAAAATTTATTTTGCCAGTTTTAATTTTACCCAGTTTCTCATTACCTTGAAATGCCCTTCTTGTTCCTGTGCTGACAGCATACTGCGCCTGGTGTTGGGTCAGCCCTGCAGTGGTTGCATGACACAGCATTTAAAATGGTAGCTGCTTCTTGGTGTCTTGGCCCTGAAAGTGGAACTAAGCCTATTTTAGCAATGACAAGATGTTTAGTAACAGTGGCCAAGTCTCGTAACAAACCAGGCCCTCCATCTGTAGCATCTTAGCACAGCTGACTGGGAGGCAGTACATCTTATATGACAGACAACTGCCGACCTTTGGGCAAGGCAGTCTCTGTCCTGGCCTCATCTCTGCTTGCTCATTTTGTGCCTGCTGTCTTTGTGCTTCAGTTTTCCACATGTAAATCAGGAGGAGTCAATAACCGCTCGCTGCAGAATGAGACGGAAAGAAGGAATTCAAATTATGTGTGTATACTATACAGTCTTTAGGATGTTCATTAAATCACTCGAAGCACTCTCAACAAAATTTTGCTGACAGAATAGCCAGGTGAGGTGTCTCCTCATTAGGTTTGTAAAAATACACGTACGTCCTCCATGCTCCTACACCCCTGGACTTTAGATACTCTTTTAGACATACACTTTTCCCAGGGGTCCTCCCAAAACCTCAGCAATGACTCAGCCATTCTTAGGGCAGCTGAGTGCTATCAGTATCTTCACCACCACCAGAGAGACTTCTTTGATGGTTGTCCTGGCAGGGTTACACTTTGGCAAAGAGAACAGAGCTTCACAGATGCATCAGCCTCCTGACAGACACCCACTTAATGCAGGCTTCTAGACTCCTTTCGCCAGGTGCTTTGGCTGCTCTAAGTTCAGACCTTAGGTGTTTTCAGGAAAGAAACATAATTCCTCATGCTCTTGCTTGACTGTGTTGCTGGTTTTAATTTGAATGCCAGAAAATAGCTGAGTTGCAGGCACCTATCTGTTGTGTTGGACTATTTTACCGATATTTCAGCTAGCTGAAGACTTGACACAGAACCGTTACAGAAATATCAGACCCAGCTCCAGCTGCACTCAGTGGAAAAAGAGTAACTGACTTCAGCGGGAGCTGGATTGGGCCCTAAAACAGTGAGCGCAGTGGTGCTGCAATGTCTTTCATCTCAGAATTGCTGGGTGAAATCCAGACTACGCTGGTAATGGTTGGGAAGCTGCCAGCAGCTAATGATGTGGAACAACTTGGTGAGTCCTTGCTCCACTTTGTAGGAAGCCACCAGACAAAACAAGTACCAAGAATAGCCAGCTCAACCCTCTCCTGGTTGGGTTCATGCTGTACAGGCAAGGGAGCAATTTAGGAACTTCCCCTGATGTGGCTCCTGTGGTGTCTGATCTGCGGAGGCCACAATGCTTCTATGCACATTTATCCTCATGATATTCCTTAGAAATACTCAAGATGCTATAAAAACAGTGTCTGGAACATAGCGCTTTCCCAGATCTGGCCCACTCTCCTGGTGCTTTGATACGCTCATAGCATAACCACAAAACCTGTCTTCCTCTTTGATTTCCCTGCCTGCAGCCGCATCTCCTGGACCGAATACCTACACTCTGCAGTGCTCTTTCTTTCAGCTCCTATAGGTGAAGTGCACTGTGTGATGGAAGAGCAGACACACCGTAGCGTGGGGTACCCTAAGAGCTCAAATTCAATGGATGGCTGAAGCAAGAAAGAGATTGGCTTTCTAACAATATCCCACTGGGCATGTGAAGCAGTGTGGGAGACTGGACAATTTTTATTTCAATTTCAAAACAATACTGGAAAATGATGATAGGGAAGGAGAGGCAGCCCACTGTGCAGACCATCTGTACAGCTGTTGGGGCAAGCAGATACAAGCGAACATACCTCCTCATTCCACCAGGAAAATGGAAGTAAAGGTGATTACAGCTAGGAAGCAGGTAATACTTTTGCTGTCTGGCTCAAACAAGTGAGGCACTCGGTGCCAGTGGGTTTGTTTTCCAGGACTTCAGAAAAAGACGTCGATGCCTGAGCTTTTTAGAACTCACCTCCCCTTTGAGATGTGTTTCGCCAAGAGGAACACAAGCCACAAGACAGAGTATCTTCAGAGTGTCCGGGGGGGATGATAGGCATATATAGGCAAAACTGGAGGTACAGTCAGAGAAAATGTGCAGGATCTGTTAAAGATCAAACCTTATATGCCTGAGTCCTCACTGCTCTAAGGTTGCTGTGTTTCTAACATTGCTCTTACAGTGCCCTCTGCTGGGCAGTGAGAGGTAGAGGCAAGCACGGCTGCAAGTATCCTTTAGCCTAGGAGGTCGACAACCATCACAGACTAGAGAACAACGTGCAAATTTAGCTTATGCATTGCTCCAGTGAATGTATACAACACCCTCTGGCCCACCCGTGCAAACTAAGCTGAACCTGTGCTCCAGGAATAAGTTTCTGGCCAATGCAGAAGGAGGTGGCATAACCAGTAACCTGTGGCTGTTCTGTTGGCCTGACAGTGGTCCCCAGGCAAACAGGCTTCTCATGCAGCTCGGAGCACAGGCAGGCTGCCTCGTCAAGACACCCAGCTGTAATCACAGATAACAGACCCCTTAATGAGCTGGACACGACAATTAGATTAGCGTCTTTTACTGCTTCCACTATGCTGCTGGCCATGGTAAATAGGGTAAACAGTAAATTTCACTAGGATAACTGATCACCTAGTAAAATTGAAAACCATAAGCTGTTGATCACCTATCTAGGCTAGCTAGCAAAGGCCCTGCTAACCTCGGATTTGGTGATGGAAGAGCACTTTTGTCAGCTTTACGTGTAATTTTCGGAAGCTGATAATTGTGGCCTGGTGGAAAAAAACAACCCACCTTTCTGTGCTCCTAGATGTTACTTCCACCAGAGGGCTCTGCGGACAGATCTTCATGTTCTGAAGTGCCTCCAGTGTAGATGAGCAATCAGGTGAAAAGGTACAGTTTTAATCAAAATATTGGTTCCAGCCAGTATGGTGTTATGTTACAATAGAGACCTCCCCTTTAATTAGTATTCTTTAGAAGCAGTGCTGTCCATAAATATCTACTTTACCGACACTGTATAAACTCTCAATAGCTTGCAACTTGTTCCTAAACATTCTTAGTGGGGATAATTTGGGATATTTGATCTCATACCCTACAGCAAACAGAGAACTAAGCAGAAAAGTCTTCACAGGTAGGCAGCCTTGGTAATTGCCTGAGAAACCTATATTAGCTGCTGCAATGTATTAAAGTTAACTAAAATCTACGAACATTTAAATTGCTCTGCTGGGCTGTAGATGCGATCGATGACTGAGGAGTCAGCTCTGTCAGTCCTGCTGCCACAGTCAGACACCTCCTAAATTGCTTCTACACGAGTTACGAGAGCTCAAGTGCCAAGCTTCAATGGCTGCTGCGTGTCTCTCTGGCAGTACCAAGGGCCATAAAGTTAGCGAAGGTGCTTCTGTAAAAGCTGAGGATTTAAAGAAGTCATCGTAGGCCTGGTAAATGTCACGCAGGGGGGTGCTGGGCTGCAGTCTTCCCTTACGGCTATTTTCTATTGCTGCCCATCTTTGCTTTTGCACGGGGCCATAGGATGCAGACCGTACATTAGACCGAAGTTATAAACAGTATAATGTTTGCTGACCTTCATCTGTCCTACCTCAGCCTAGCTAGCCCACATGGAAACGGAGAAAGTGGAAATGAGGCCCTACAGCTTTAACTTTGAGAATTGTAACATGACCTACCTCCCTCCTGCGTACATAACCCTGCCATGCCAGTCAGTGAACCGACTCCAAATGGCTATGTTTAAAAACAACACAGCTCTCGACACATCCTTCCCCAGGTCTCAGATCACAGGCAGCCCTGCTAGAAACCCTTGTCCAGAGGGTTTTCTGGGAAGCTGTTTGATGAGTGGCTGTCTTGAGCCTACGCCTCCCGCCCCGCATGGGCTGCCACCCAAGACAAGGGCCCTGGCACATCCCTCCTGTCTGGCAGCTGCTCCTGCTCCTGCCTGGCCCTTTGCCTTACAGAAAAGCCCACTGCCCAGTTATCAGCTGACAGCTGCAAGACATTCTCCAATGAGCACAGCATAAGGGCAGGGAAAGAGCAAAGGAACGGCAACAGAATAAAACAAACGGAGGGAAAGGACACCCATCCCACTTGCACGTTCTGAAAGACCCTATGTGCTCAGTTACGTAAACTGATTTTTCCCTCCTTCTTTGTGCCCAGAAGGCACAGCTGCTTCTTTCTTCAACCACCTTTGCCATAGCAACTTCCCATCCTTTTTCATACAGCTTGCACAACTCTGGCCTGTCACATCCTGTCAGGATCAGTTTCCCCCATGTGCCCCTAAAACAACTGACCAATACCTTTCCTACTTGAACATCTCACTTTCTTCCTCTCCCTCCCATGTCACTGTCACCCCATCCACTGTTGTCCAGGAAAGCCAATTTCTCCTTCCTTTCCTCTGCCCCCGCTTGAAGCAGATTTTCTTCTGTCACTCAGGTCAAGCTTCTTGTTTCCACACTGTAAAGGACTGCCAGGCACCTCCCCAGGCTCTATAAACCCATTTAATCTAGGAGCTGTTTTCCTAAGTTTGCTGGTGGGCTAGAAATAGCCTCCTGCTGCTGCATCCCTCTCCGCAAACCGTTGTGTTTGTGCACATTCACGCACTGTGAGAAGGGCTGCTTTTCCTTTGTGGAACTGGGAGCGTAAGACTGGGGCTCAAAACTGATTTTGATGGGGAGGGGGGAACTTTTTTGTCTGGGCGTGTGGGAAAAAGCTTGGCCAAGCCTCATCAAGCTATGTGTATATATGTGTAATAGGGCCCTGCGTGTGTGAATACAAAAGGCTAGTAGTCCTGCCTTTGTTTATTAGTAGTTTATATATGTGTGTAAATGAGAACATTTGGCCCAGCTTTCACTGTGTATATACATGTGCTTTTGTGAATCCTTACCTATTGGCAGTGTGCATGTGTACCACTGTTGTGCTGAGCTGGAAGTCCTAGCAAAGGGGTCCTTACAGCCAGTCCTGGTTCTGTTGATGTTATCAGGTGCCATAGATGTGTTTTCTCAATGCTTATACCTACCTGGAAGTTTTTGTCATTGTGATAAGGTCAGTGAGTTTTTTTGGCTGGTGAGAGGCACTATAAACAAGGTGGGCCTCCAAAGATCACATGGTGGCTGAATCAATACCTCGAGCAAACAAAAGAGATACGTTAAGAGTCATCTGCATGATGATAAACCTGCAATGGTTACCAGCTCTCTTCTGAGTCATCTTCCCTCCAGATTTTTTTATTCTTAGATTCATTTGCACGATCCGATGGGATTGCATTTAAGAGAAAACTCTTCCTTTATCTCTACTGTTTGACAGGCCTAGCATCCTTGATATATTTACAATTAGCAAATCCATGTTGCTGCCAGGATCTCTGGTTGATATTCTATTTCATTACAAAGAGTAACTTTATAGAATCTCGATGATGATTTGGGGTCCTCAGGATCCCAGGATGTATGGGGATCAGGTGGTCAGAGCTGTAACTGCCTCAGATCCTATTTGCACTTAATGCTGTATTCATTCCTTACTTTCAGCAAACTCTGTAGACAAGGGATCCCATCATCCTTGTCCACTAGACTGATTCTGCTTCAGTAAATCATTACTCTTCAGCCACCACACAAGATCACTTAGAGGCAACCGTTCTTTACAGCACCTTAAGAGTTCATCACCATCACGTCAAAAAGAAACAGAAAGGTCTAGAAGGGCTGTTCTCTGGAGACTGAGGATCCAGGACAGGCACACCCAAACAGTACTGACCCCAGTGTGGACCCAGGTATTGCTTCACCTCTTGGTTTTAACCCTGAAGCCCTTTTTCCCTCTGAGTAGGCTGAAGTCTAAATGCTGGGAATGTGCACACCCAAATTTCAAACTCCAGCGCCTGGCAGTATTAAGACTGGGAAGTTTGGTTTGTGCCATAAGGCAGGAGTGAAGTTCATGTCTGGATCTGAATTTCAGCTAGGAGGCCATTTGTTCAAGCCTGTTTTCAATAGAAAACTTGTGTATATGGAAAATATGCAGACCTAAGGTCTTTTTGTAGATTTTAATGTTTTCCTCAGGATTTTAACTTAAATGTTAAAAGCCAGACGTTCGTAAATGTCCTGGCTGTGAAATTAACCCACAGCATATAAATTGATGGCATCTATCCTATAGATGAATGCAAATCACTGCGCTGGGCCAAAGTTCTTCCACTGCCTTTAGGGAAGTGTACGTTTTAAAAGCTTCATGTCATGTGTCGCTTAAATACAAATACTTCTGAAGATCATTGTTGAGCCACCTCTCAGAAATACCTAGTGGCTCACTTACCCGGCAGTGCAGATGTCTGAGCTTTCCCCCAGGGCATTCAAAGGACTGAAGGAAAGCTGCAGGCTTTGAATATGTAAACAGCACTTTTATTTTTTTGTTTGATTAGTCAAATAACTGAAATATTTCCTCTGTTCTCAATATAAAAACAGAAGAGCCATTTGCATAAACAAGAGCTTGACATTTCTGGAGTCCCTGGGGACTAGGGAGGGAGAAGGACTATTTCCGTACCGCTCACTGGATGCCACCACTCCAATGTGCCAGAGCACAGGCTGTACGGCACGGCACGATTTTCCCATTTCCTCGCGTCCATGCCATTAGCCCGTTTGGCACATCTACGCTCTTCTTGCAGGGTCTCAGCTTAAAAAAGCTGCCTAACCCATCCACCCTTGCAGCGTGGGATTCAAGAACGTACCGCGAAAGGCCAACTTCTCTGCAATGAGATGTTGCCGCCACAGCAGATGGGATTTTTACAGCCATGGAACTGTGCGCGCCTGCGGCTCACACCACAAAGGACCCAGCCTGAGCTTTCTTCTCTATGCGGCGGTTTACCTTACATCCATACCCGCGTGCCGGTATGCACCTAAAAATGCGTATTTAGCCAACTGAGCATTGGCCCCGACACAGTATAGGTATGTTCTGAGGAAGGAGCTCTGGGAGCACCATGGAGGCCCAGGTGCTAGCACAGGACTAGGTGTGTCTGTACGCCGTGGTTGTCACTTCTCCGTGGCGACCAGTCACACGAACGATGCGCGATGTACCTCTAACAACGCCGCGCCCCGTAACGCCATCTTGTTTGGCGCAGCGAGGCCCAAGGAGATGCGCGGGCAGCTCCCGAGCAGGCCACAGCCATCGGCCCACGGGGGAACTCCTCGCCGACCGCCCTCAGCTACTTCCAGCCGCCCCGAACCTCGGTGCGGCTCCTGCGGGACCGTGTCGTGTCCTGCCCCCCCTCCCTCCCCGTCCCCTCGGTGTACGGCGGTGCACGACCAGCCCGCCCGCCTCGTCACGCCCAGACGTGGGCGGTCCTGCCCGCCGTGACGTCACGCGCGGCCGTTTGACGCACCACGCGCTGCACGCCGGCGTCGCGTGCGCGTCGCGGCCCGGCCTCCGCCTCCAGCTCCCGCCGGCGGAGCGGGAGCCCGAGCCGGCGGCGGCAGCATGGCGGGCGCCCCGCAGGAGAACACGCTGCTGCACCTCTTCGCCGGGGGGTGAGTGCGGCGGAGCAGGAGCAGGAGCAGGAGGAGGAGGAGGAGGAGGAGGACGAGGGCTGGGCTGAGCGCGGGGCACGGCCGCCGTTGAGGGGCTGCCGCCCGCCGGGGAAGGCCCGGCAGAGAGGGACGCGGCGGCGGCGGCGTCTCCCCGCCGGGGTGCCCGGCCGCTGCCTCGGGCGAGG
>JANZLQ010000001.1:4996422-5010677 GCA_026212715.1 Elanus axillaris
CCGTCCCCCCCCCCCCCCCAAAAAGTTGATATCCATTGTTTTTAAAAGGGCCTAACTTAGTGTAGTTTTGATATTTGCTGCTTCTGTAGACAACTGTTCTAATCGTACGTACTGAAAGGGTGAAGAATTATATTGTTGTGTTTTCAGTCTATATAGTGTCCTAATCCCCAGTGGCTTCTTCTCATCTGCCAGCTTCCGGCTTCCCATAAGAAAAATCCATCCAAGGGTATGTCTGTTTTAGGACAACAACCTCTGAAACATGGATGCCTCTGAAGTTTTTACAGGCAGAATTCCAAGTCCTGGCAGAACATGGGACCAGCAGATGGTCAGTCAGGGGTTTTTTGTTAGTGCTGGGTATCATCTTTGTGTTTACCAATCTTGTCACTACACATGATCGTTGTAACAGTTTCTCAACCTTTGCTTCCCTCCCACGGGGCTTGGGAACAGTCTCCCTTGCCTAATGTCAAAACTGCCCTGCTTCCTAGTAATTTGTCCACAATGCGGAGCAACTGGAGACAAGTATTCAGATTTCATTTATATGCTATGCTGTGATTTGACACGTCTGTGCAGCTACGTTTTCCTGACTCTGTCTTCTGTTTAAACTGTATTTTACAGATGCGGAGGAACAGTTGGTGCCATCTTTACGTGTCCCTTAGAGGTAATAAAGACTAGGCTTCAATCTTCAAAGCTAGCCTTCCGGGCTGTCTACTACCCACAAGTCCAGCTGGGGACCATCAGTGGTGAAGGAATGGTCAGGCCAACATCTGTATCACCTGGGCTCTTTAGTGTTCTCAAGTGAGTACTGCTCCTCCTGTCATTCCGTGTTGTTTGACACCAATAATGTGAGTTTCAATTCCTCTGTGCAAACACAGAATGCAGATTTTGCTCCAGACCTGCACTGGAAGGATTCATGTCAGTTGGGCTTCTGCCATCAGCAGTAGAAAGATAAATTACTCTTTTAAAGATACATACATACTCAGGACTCCTGAGCGTTCCTTTGAACTTCCACAGAAATTTGTTTCCACCACTTAGAAACTTTCCAAAGTGAATTGATTTGAATATGTGTCTGGAGGTGTTATTTTTAAATTCCCTCTTCACATTTAGGCTTTTTGGTAGCTTCCAGGGATCAATACACAGGACATACTGTAAACTCTTGATGTGCCTTAGTTCCCTTACGGGAACTATTACAGAAAATATTCTGGCGGAAAGGGCTTCTTCTCTTTTTCAACACCGAGAAGTGTCATCTTTGTCTCCTGTTGGGAATGATAATGTTTAGTGTGTCTGTTGAGCATTGGAACAGGTAATCCTTACTAGCTGGGGCCAATTCTTGGCAAGTGATTGAAGGATTGAATAAGCCATTTACGTTGTCTTTTTCCTGGAGCCATTCCCAGTTTCCTTTGAGTAGCTAGCAGAGGTACTTGTTGCTATTGCTGTCCATGCTGTTTACCTGTTTGATGGAGGGAAGTTTTAATTCCTCTCTTGAAGCGCTCTCTCTTTGGAGCATCATACAAAAGTGAGAGCCTGTAGCCTTTCCTTCACCATAATGGACCAGCATTGTAACAGGGTTTCTGAGTCTCTGCAGTTAGTGATGCATGTGTGCCCCTGATCTGTCTTTGAAGCTGGCCCCGCTTTGAGCATGAGTGTGAACCAGACGACCTCCAGAAATCTATTTTCTCATATATTTTCAGTTATGCTTGTCTGCACTTTTGTGTGGGTGATATATAACTGAAATTTATAGGAGTGCAGAAAGGACACTTTTTGCAAAAGCAGTTGCACTAAAATACTGTGTCTAATTGGGGTCTTGGAAGCTTTTATCTTTTCCTCAGCTATAGCTGGCTTAATGAGCTCTCCTCTGCTATTAGATGTTGTCTTTGCCCGTTATTATTATGCATCAATCCTATCTACACCTGTATTACTTACGATCTCTTGTTAAAAGCCTTCTGTGTAGTTCAGACTGCAGCAGCTGATGTTCCAGCTGTTCCCTTTTCAGATGTGTATTCATAAAGAAGAGGAAATATGAAAACATCTAGCTTACAACTGCTGGATAGTTCTACCTGCAACTCTGAAGCCTAGATCTCTACTTCTGTATTTCATATAAAAGCACCATAAACTTATGGTTCAGACTTCATGCAAATGAATTGAGTTTATTTGGATCATTGGGCAGCCCAGGGTGATGCAGAGAGGTTCTGTTTAGATCAGGTAGCAGAAATGCCAAAGAAAATAATGACTAGCAAAGCAAGTTGAATGATTTTATGTAAGGCCAACACGCTTGGCAGACTGCCTGGGGAGAAGCTGCACGGTTATATAACAGTACAGTGCTAATTCAAATTCTCTGCAGAACTATCTGGCTAAAGTCATTCTGGGACTTGAGTTTCTGTATTGTAAACAGTGCTTCTTCCCCTGCCAAACATTTCTTTGTCTATTCAGAGGTGAGTCTAGAGCAATTCGTGACTGAAAATGTAAGGTAGTGCCAGTTGCCTTTGATTTTCATCTCCTTTCCCTTGCTATCTTTTTCACCTTGCAGCTTTGGACTTTAGGCAGCCGTAACTAAAGGCAGTTAAAACTTCAAGGTGCAAAGGCTCTTAATTCATCCCCTTGGCCCATCTTTTTCTGGGATTGTCTTTTTGGTTTTTTTAGGGAGAGAGGAAATGGTTTAAAATCGGGTCAACCTTTTAATATACTTATTAAGCTCATTAAATTTGGTGACTATGGTTGTGATTTCATTTCACTTCAGGAATTGCTCAGCTGCATGTATCACCAAGTTTTCAATCTGTTTACTTGGGAGGAGTGAGAAGTGAGAGCAAAATATTTATACTGTCATTCCCTTGCAGGCAGCATCTATGAAGAACAGATAATCCTATTGATTACTGTCTTTCTGATAAAATAAAAATGTATGAAGAAAGAAGTGGAGTTAGGTCTCTTGCTTTTACTCTTCCATCCCTTCCTCAGTCCTGGTCAAGCATGCATTGCCGGACTGGATATGACTTGGGCCTTCGGGTTTGGGAAAATTGTATGGTTAAAGAAGCAGCCATTAGAGCCCTACGTGTAAAATTGCTCTGTAAGAGTTAAAGGTGTTGAGTATGAAAGCCCCTTAACTGCTGTAAATAGAAAGAAAGTAGGTACTCGGGAGGGCAGGTTAAGCCTGCTGCTGAATAGAAAGCACTCCAGAAGGACAGGCTGTTTTTGTCTAATCCATTTAAGATTCTGATGAGTCACCCCAGCTGGAATCTGCAGTCGTGACTGTTAAGTGACAAAGAACAAGTAGTTGGTGGATCTGTATCCTTGGAGACACTCAGCCCTGGAGTTTACACAGAAAGTTCAACTCTGCTGCAGAAAAAGTATTTCAGAAGCTCCTACATCTTCTTTTGTCTAATGAGCTAGGTTTTGGAATCTGTGGGGAACATTCTTAACAGTGCTAATGACCTAGAAAGCAAATTCTGAAAAATTGGCAGTTCCAACAGGTGCGTGTGAATTACCTGTGGATCCTGGCGTTACCTGGGCTTTCTTGCATGGTTTTCACATGGTGAGTTCAGTTAAGAGGGCTGCTGTCTAGCAGGCTGTGCACTGAAATCCCAGTGATTGCTGGACGGTACTCGGCTTTCACTGGTAAATACTGGTAAATACTTGGCCGTTTACTAGCATCTGACTGTTGTTTTAGTCCTTGTGAATATGTCTGCTGTTAGTAGTGCAAGGAATTTGTAAGACAAGTCTTTTTTAATGAGGCACTTTAGCAAGGTATTGTAAGGCTTTGGAAACCTGGGCTGTAGCAATTGCAGAACTGCAGGAGAGCATAATTTGGTGATCTTCCTGCTTTAGACCTGATTGATCATGAAGTCCAGTCCTGACAGATTTACAGCAGTACCTCTGTAGTTGGAGTTTACTTGGGAAAGGTGATGTGAACTCTTTTGAATGCCCTCAAAAGCAGATGTCCCTAACTACCTGGGAAGACACAGTTTGTAGTATGGTTGCCACATTCAACTTTGGGGTAAAAACACATCACTAGGTAATTGCAAAAGGGAAAAATATTTCTTTTTTTCATATCTCTATACAGGAAACAAACTTCTGAATTGCTTAGATACAGGCAATGCCAAAAATATTTTTTGTTCATCAGAGTCAGCTATCACTAGATTCTCCATGAAACTTTAATTTAGTTCCTGACAGCTTTCAAAGAATGGAGATTATAACCTTGTGCCATGTGACATGCATTTGCCTGTAGTGCGCTGAAGTTTTATGGTGTAGTAGCTTTTATTCAGTAGTGTGTAATTCTGCTAACTTTCAAGTATTTTATGTAGCTTAAAAGCTAACAACTTCACAATTAATACTCATTGCTTTTGTACAGTTCTTCTGACTGCCTGCCTGACAGAACAAGAACTGTAACTTTTAACCCAAATAACTATATTTTTTCCCTGTGTGGTTTTTTTTTTTTTTAAAGGTCAATTCTGGAAAAAGAAGGACCAAGGTCACTCTTCCGAGGGTTGGGTCCAAACTTGGTTGGAGTTGCACCATCAAGGTAAATAGTTAAACTATTGCTTAAAGACACATTTAAGGTACCAACCCAAATGTTGCAGTGCATTTGTGATTCGAAAGAATAGGTCGTGAAGTTATCCCATCTGTAAACTGAGATTTGCACATGTATACTGCACAGTATACATACCAAGAAATACTTCTAAAAATCTGCCTTCTACTTGTATAACACTGGAAGGTGCAGATTAAGTAAGGCACTTAAATTCCAATTCATTGCAAGAGCCACTTATCATGTGCTTGAGAAAACAAGAAAGTAGTGCAGAAAAATCTTTAGGATTTATATTTGCATTTTTCTAGTATGATCCGCTTCCCTGCAAATACATAAAAGTGCTTGCCAAACACTGAGTAGGAGCTGGATGCCAGGGGAGAGGAATACCTATCTGGTCCTTGATTGCCTAAATTCTTCTCAAATGAAAACCTGCAGCTGAGGGGGAAAGGCTTGCATTGCTGCCATATAACCCTGAAGGTCTGTGTGTGTTCCTTTGTATTTGGAAGTCTTACAGGCACCTAAGTGGTTTCCGCATGTACCTATGGCTGTCCCATTCTTGGCAGAGCTGAGGATCTTTGTGCCTAGCAAATGTTAAAACTTGTTAGCAATCGGGAAATTGGCATATATTCTCTGCCTGAAATTGAACCGGTTAAAAAGGAACTTGAAAAGTGGTGTACTCCCTCTCTGGCCTCTTGCCTAGTAGGTAGGATGTTCCCCCAGAAGTACGGAATCCTATTTCTGTACAGGTCATCTTTGCAGCAGGGATCTGAATCCAAGACGGCCTGCTTTTTCATGCAACTCACTCATGCTGTCTTTTGTGTTCCTTCATATTCCTCCGTAAGATTGGAATAAGGTACTTTATGGAAATTCTCAACTTGTAGCCACCAATATCTACCTTTTCCTAGCAGTTCACTTCAGGGAGCTATGATCTAAACATACTTGGTTCAGACAGCTTCTTACTCATCGTATTGACTGTTGCAGATCAGCTAAGCTTTCTCTATCCCTGTGCATTATGTAGGGATTTGAGGTGTGTAAAACTCTTTCATTTCAGTCCAGGGTTAAGTGTTTAAAGCATGAAGTGCTGCTAATGCAGTTACAGTCCTGAACAAATTTATGGAAAGCATAGGCTCCAGGTAGGAGAGCGACATTCCCAAGTTTACAAAGTGTGTTTAATGCCAGAGCTGGTGTAGGTATCTGATCTGATTTGCTTTGTCTGCAGGACCATGTTGTTTTCCAGGTCAGACTTGGTGTGAAAGTAAAATATTTCTACCCTGTGGGTGTTGAGTCAGATAGTGGCACTGTAGTACAAGGAGGGAAAAGAACCCCAAACCCTGGTCCTTGTAGATGTAAGTAGTCACGTGGAGGCCTGTTTGGACAGAAAGTCTTGTTTTTCAGGTGATGGGGGAAAGAACAGTAATGTGTCTAATTTGATGTTGTGTATATTACATTGTTTTGCTTCTCTTTTTTTTTTTTTTCTCCCCCCCCCAGAGCTGTCTATTTTGCATGCTACTCCAAAGCCAAAGAGCGATTTAATGGCATTTTTGTGCCCAACAGCAACATTGTGCACATGTGTTCTGCAGGTTCTGCAGGTATGTGTTTATAATTCATCTTCTGTGAGGTCTGCAGCAATACCCCATGTCCAGCTCCTCACCAACAGCAGGCGATACATGCGTTGGTATCTGTGTGGCTTGGAGATGCACCTTAATTCTTTATTTATTCCAAGCTGTTGTCACAACACTTCTATTCCTCTCAGTAGTTAAGAAATTAATAGAATTAATCATAAGACGGGTGACTGGACTTTTAAGTCTGTCTGTACAGGACCTAGGCTAACACATCAGTCTTGGCTGACAGCTCTGGATGACTGTGGTATATGAACGAGTACAGAGGCCAGTACGTGCTGCGTTCTGAAAATGTACGTTTAGTTTGATGCTGTATGTGCCAGAAAACAGGAGTTCTAGCTTATAAGTTACCTTGCCTACAGAAGAAGTTTCCCTGTTCAAGACTGAAATATTTCTAGATTGTTGTTTACTAACTTGGGATGAACTTTTTTCCAACTGCAGTGCTATGGTAATGTCTCTGCATGCAAGAAAAAAAAGTAGACACCAGCAAACTTCTGATACTGTTTTAGCCAAATTGTTTTAGGATGTTGTATTTTTCCTACCAGGATGGAGAAAATAGTTTGTTCTTGTAGGAAAAATACGGCAGAAGAGCTCCACTAGTTCAAACATCAGTCACCAGAGTGATCACTAAAAATAAATCTTTCCTGAACTAATGCCTTAATTACATGTGGATTCTGTTAATGAGGTGGCTCAATGGCACCACCTAGAGCCTTGGGGAAAACAAAAGACTAGTACATGTGTGTTTTCCCCACAGGTTTCCTTTTATCTATTATTCTAAAACCCAGTCAGTAAGTAAGGTATCTTGTTTACAGCAGTCTTTAGGAACATGAAGTACACATTAGAATAGGTGCAAAAAGGAAGAATCCTTTAAGAAGTTCCAAGGCCATTGGTTGATGCCTCCTGAAGTTTAACACGAGGTGGTACTCTAACAAGAGAGCGATTGTAAGCTACGCACCTGCACGTCTTTTGAAACCTCTAGATATAGCTGGTAACTAGAACTGTCTCACTGCATGGTGTATCAAGTTCAAACTTTTGATTTTCTTTTCTCTCTTTCAGCCTTTATCACAAATTCCCTGATGAATCCTATATGGATGGTGAAAACCAGAATGCAGCTGGAACGGAAGTAAGTAACTGACTGAGGGAGATGGGATGCCACTGAGTGGCTAAGGGAGCCCCTGGAAAACTGAACTTTCACGTTTTTATTCATGGCTCTTTGCAGTTTGATAGATGTTGCCTGGTTGTTACCCTCACGCTCAGTTTGACTTTTCAAGCCACGATGCTTCTGCCTGGTCAGACTAAAGGTTAAGGTTCTGTGTGTCCTACTTCAGTCTGATGCACAGTTACTGTTGTGAAGGATGTGGAAGTTGCCTTGACTGCTGAGTTAGGTTCAATTTCTTATTTCACTGTAAATGTTAAGTAAAGTTGGCTGTAGCATTATTTTTTGTCAGATTCCTGCTTACGGAATCTTCTGTACTTCAGGGGTTGGTGTTGAGGATAAATATATCAAGGACTGAAATGGTTTGATACAGCAATAATAGAGTCTATGGAAGGGTCAGAAGAGCTCGTGGGAGGCTGAACATGAGGTTGCAGTCTGTGTCCCATTTGGCAACATCCCTTGTACTGATCCTAGATCATATAGTTATGTGTGTGTTACTGCAACAAAACAAGGTTACTGACAGACAGCTACGTAGCTGTAAACAGAAAGGGTGATGTATTCAAATTGTAATGAAGCCACATCAGTTTAGTTTCATAAAACATTCTAGAGGCAATAAGAATCTGCTGCAGTGGTTTAATGTTCTTTTGCTTCCTTCAGCATTGTATTACTGTTAAACATACCTCCTGAAGATAGAGAGGGAATTTGACAGTAATATCTTTGAGTTGAGTGATTCACAGTCACTGGTGGATATCGAAGCAATGAGGGACACTGCTAATAACGTGACTGCTTAGAATGGAAATTCCTTCCTGCAAGGACATGTTAGGTCAGATAAGAAGGATCCTTTAAGGCACCACAACTTATAAATAATTTATAAGACTTCATTCCAGCACTTCATAGGGTGGCACCTGTGAACTGAGTGCTGCCTCTTAAAATGAAGGATCATTTCTCATGTAGCAGACCTGTCTCTTGGCCTGCTGAAGATAGCTTTAAATGGAATGACTAGTTTAGCACAAAGCAGTGTCTCTTCAATGCTTATTGTCTTTTAAAGCATTGGTGTGAACTGTGACAGACTGGATATAACTTGAGCTGAAAGAATTTTCGTGAGTATGTATTAGTGAATTAGCAAAGCCAGGTGTGTGCTTTTAGTAAGACAGGCCTGCTCTATATGCAGTTTTCCTAGAATATTTTTGGAGTAAAACTTAACAGAGGAACATTTCTGTAGTTAAAAAAGCTATTGAAAGCCATGCGTGTTTTTTGAGATTTCTTTTTTCTGGGCTCATTATATGCTCTGTTCTGTTTGTTTTGTAGAGTCAGGGGTTCAAAACCAATGAATGCTTTGCAGTGTGCTAGATATGTTTACCAGACAGAAGGTATCCGCGGCTTTTATAGGGGCCTGACTGCCTCCTATGCTGGGATTTCTGAGACCATTATCTGCTTTGCTATTTATGAAAGTTTAAAAAAGCACATAAAGGAAGTCCAACTGCCCCCTTCTGCTAATGGGGCGGAAAGGAACTCGACAAACTTCTTTGGACTGATGTTTGCTGCTGCTGTTTCCAAGGGCTGTGCCTCTTGTATTGCTTATCCACATGGTATGTTAACTTTTCCATTTATGACTGCAGTAGAACAGCTGTTGCCTGTAATCCAAGATGCATGATGGGGTTTAGAGCTGTAAAACTCTTAGTCGTTTGAATGGCCAAATGCATATTACTTTGACTTGTGCGTGTGCATTGGCATTTTCAGTACTGGTCCCACCGTTCCTAGTGAGCCACATAGTTGGTGATTGGGACTTCCTAGTTTGTAAACAACTCAAAAAAAAAAAAAAATGCCAAAAAGGAATTGAATGCCTAATGCTTCTGTTCTCACGAGTAGCTGAGTACCCACAGCCTTTGAGATTCTGTGATCAAGTGATGGGAACGCTTGTGGGCTGAGCAGTGTTACTCTTTTTGGATAGACGTGAATGTTATCGTGGTTATACAGAAAGAGCAATATTGATAATGTGAGCATCAGTGAAGCATTTAGTTCTGTAGGAGCTTGAATGACCAAATAATCCATTTATTTCACACAAAAGGGAACTCGGCTTTAACTTTGCTTCTTGCCTGAAGGTCAATGTGTACAGCATTCCATGGCTGAAAATACTGGTGGGCAAGTGGTACAGGAAGGTTTTCATGTTTCTGGGTTTTGCATGCTCTTTCCTGGTAATGGCAAGTTTCTCAGTGGGTAGGTTTAAGTCTTGTTAACTTTGGGCTCTGTTTTACTTCTCTGCAGAGGTCATACGGACACGGCTGCGAGAAGAAGGCACTAAATATAAGACTTTCATTCAGACGGCACGTCTGGTAGCACGTGAAGAAGGCTATCTCGCTTTCTATAGAGGACTCTTTGCCCAACTCATCCGGCAAATACCAAACACAGCCATTGTGTTGTCCACCTACGAGTTAATCGTGTATCTGTTAGAAGACCATGCAAAGTAGCAGAGCCAAGACTCCTGTTACAGACTGTAGACCAAGTTCTTCATTGAACAAATAGTCCTTTAAGAGACTGATGCAGGTGACAGTGCTGGTAGAAAAACTACAAGTCTGTGACCACCTGCTGGATATTTCCTTTTGGATTCATGCTTTCTGAAAGGTCTCAAGTCATTAACGTTAGTAGTTAATTATAACTTTTTTTAACTTAATGATAATTAAACTGCTACTAAATTAAATTACACTATTTAATTTAAGTATATGTTTGTCCTTTTCCTTAAGCACAGCCATATGTGGTCAAGGAATGTACCTCATACTATCAAGTGATCTCTTGGACTGATGTTCATTAAAACTGCATTAAAACGGAAGAACTGGTTTGGAAATTTGAAACTCTGTTGTCTTGCCACTGGAGTCATGTCACTTTTTTAGCACTGCAATAGCCTAATGCCCAAATAACTTTGAGAGTTCTTCTGATTTATTCAAGGTGCATCATTCATTGCTGTATGAACATCCTGGAGTGTTCAAGTAGGACAATCTTGTAGTACATTCCTCTGATGGTATGAAATACGCACGCCAGAATCTCTTAGAAAGGTCACTTATGCTGGCAATATTGCTGGAATATGATTGTGGGAGGCTTTTAGTAAAAATTTAATTACAGTACTGTGCGCACCTATGCATTTGGGATATGTTTATGCTCGTGTGTGTAAACAGACTCTGTCATGACTTGGCTTTTAGACCTTGCTTTTGTGTAGGACGAAGAGCATAAGGACAGCCAATGATTGGGGCCTGGCTGCCCTGTGAAAATTCCGTGAGATACAGTAACTTGGTCATATATCCTGACTTCTGCCTTTTACTACTGTGGTACTTTTTTGTGTTAACGTTTTCCTTATACTTCAGTGGTAGGGGTCTGGAGAGTTAAAGAGAGAGTAAGATAGATCCCAAACAGTAGGGACTATAAGAGCACTTCTGGATTCTGCTTTACAATACGATATTCAGGGATATGTCCCTCTTGATGATTTGATGTCCTTGTAGAGCAGTGCTTCTGACGGAAATGAGTTACTACATTATCTCATGGACACGTCACTGGAGTTAATGCGAAAAGAATCCACAGCCTATGTAAATAGTTTCTTTATGTCATTACTTGATTCCTTCTTACTGAAGGAAATAAGGGTCTGCCAGCTCAGTGCAGCCTGTTGAAACAGTTCTTACGTTTCATATAGATACGGTATCTGCCTTCCTTTTCAAAGACACAATATCAAAGGGGTAGCCTTCAACAGTAGTCATGATATAGTTCTTACCTTTCAGTTATAAATCAAAAATCCTGCATTCTTGAGATTAGTCCTTTCATAAATATTAGACTATGCTTTTAAGTTTAGTACTCTCTTTACCACTTGTATTGCAGCAGTACCTTGCAATTACAGTACTGTATATGAATAATTACTGATAGTGCAGGATAAAATATTTTAGAACTCGGATGGGTAGATTTGTGTTTTGCTTTGGCCATACTATGCTCTCTTATTCATTAGTGTCATTTGCTTTGGCAGCTGAGACAAACACTACAGCATTTGAGCCCAGCTTCAGTCTTCCCTGCTGTTGACCTGAACAATGAGCTTCTCATGATTTGAGCAGGTGTTGAGTTCTTGAGCATAAACAAGTGTTTGTGGACATCTTTGACTTCAAGGACCATATACAGCTGAGGTGGTGGCTGGACTCAGAAGCATCATGCAAAGCATTAAGAAACAGCCTAGTAGTGAGTAGGGCTGTCTTTTGTAAGAAAGTTTTCACGCTAGTATTTTCTTGCAGAAATATAATGGGTCGATAACTGGATTCAAACCTTCACGTTTGTTCTCATTAGAACCTAGCTGATGACTGGTACTTGAGGTCATATTTGACATCAGTGTGATGGAGGAGCATAGTGCAAAGAGGGTAGAATGTGTGTATACCTCATTATGAGGCAAAACTGCAAAAATAACTGATTTCTATTATGTCTTACTGAAAAGAACATATCACATTACCCCTAAGCTAAAATAGGAAACAGTTGAGTAACTAAAAACTGGCATGGCTTTTTTTTTTTTTATGGCGACGATGAGCAGCAAAAGCTGTAGTCTCTTTATAGGAGTCAAAACTGTCATGCAGTGCTGTTTCTATTTTTGAGAACTAGGACACTTGTGCTGCTACTTTGAAACATTTTCTGAGAGTTGCTTTCTTAAATTAGTATTCCTCTGTACTTACAGTAAACTAGCTCACTTTTAAAAATGTTAGTCAAATGTGTAGACTGCTGTTATCTTTTAAGAATGAGGGAACTCAAACCCTTTTGAGGATTTTGGGACTTTCTTACAAAGTGAACAAACTTTTGTTCTGCCTAAATCTGGTGGAAAAACAGGAATTCAGCTGGAGTTTTGTTTTTGTTCTTTAAGCTTTGCTACCAATGCAGACAAAATTAGTTTTAATTTGATAGGGGGTTAATAAGCTATATTGGGAGCTAACAGAATTTCTGAATTAGTAGAATTTACTCTTTTGTCCTTCCTTTCTCTACTAGAATTTTAAAAATTCACAACCCTTGATTCCTTAACCCTGTAAAGAATTAACATTTTTAGGTGATGCTCTGTGAGCAATCCTATTGATGTCACTAAGTATGGAATAAGCCTACTACCAGAAGGAAGAATTTGAAGTAGTTTTTTCCAAAGGGATATCTGAATTTAAAAAGAACCAACCTTTCTCTGGCTGTGAAAGAAAAAGCAAAAGCATTTTTCCCTCTCCATTCCACTTCTTCAACTCCCACAGAAAGTCAAATTCATGGAAGGTAGGTAAATTTGTTACTGGTTAGAATTTCCTGGGCACTTTCCCTCCAGGTTTAGACTTCATTATTAGACCCTTCGTAGCTTAATTATTAGTAAAATGATGAAACTATGGTTGCATCTGAAGTGACCACAAAGCTTGCATTCCCCTTACCAGGACGGAGTCTGTTCCCGTTCATACATGAACAGTTAAATTGAAATTACAACCATGCTGTTGCTACAATAGTATGAACTACTCATGTGGGTTAACTTATCTTTGGAAGCATTTCTTAGGCATTTGAAGATGCTTCGAGTCCTTGCACTATAAGGCTTGCTGCCTCCCTCTGTGAATACGTGCTTGCCTTGATATCCCTCAAAATTATCTGTATTTACTGATGGCTGTGATACATGCTTGTATTGTGGTTGTCCCCCTCGCCAGGATTTATAGTTGTTTGCACAAGTTCCTCGTGAGCTCCTTTAAGGAGGAAACTTTTGGTAAGCAAGGCATCTATGGTTGGACTGATATTCCAGATATAGTTGGTAGGAAGGGAGGGAATTCTGCATAAAAAATAGACAAGCTTTCAAGTACAGAAGTCTTAGAGGACTTGCAGAAGGGCTTGATGTGCCAGATGACTGGGTTGTTCTTCCTCCTTTCCCTGTTATTTGGCCTCATAAAACAATCCCTAAATAATTGAGCTAGACAATGGAAGAGGGATGGAGAAATTATGTTCCCCTTGCATTTATCAAGAGGAAATAGTCACTGTTACTCCATAGAATTAATTTCCATGGTTAAATCTGTGGAGATAGAAATGGAACAGTTAAGACTCCAACCACAGTTAAGACAAGCTTAAATGTACAGCTTACTTCCAGTACAAATACTTGTCTGTGAAGAGCTTTTCCATTTGTGGCTTCTTAAAAACATGATCTTGACACAACTGGGTTCTCCTGAATTTTAAGCGGTTCTGTCTGTTGCGCGGAGAGGTTTTTTTGGTTTTAAGCAGGAAAACAGCTACGCAATTTGAGGCATTGTCAGTCTGGTATTTAGGAGCGGTCTTACTTCCTACCATCATGTAAAAGCAGGGCACGCCTGTCAAACCACCAACTGCTTCCAGTTCTGTAAGAGCGGTAAATCCCACCCATGCGTGCTGAGGGGGGCAGAGCATATAATGGGTGTTCCTTTGCTTTTTAGGGGAGAGCTGAACAAACCTGGGAACTATTCCCATCAGAGACCTGAGGGCTTTCTGCAAACTTGTGGTTTTTATCAATCTGTGCAGAGAGAGGGAAAGTGTAGAGCAGCAGTCTTCAACTTCTGGCCCACAGGTAACAACAAATGGCCCACAAAGCCCTGTACTTTAATTTCTGCTCTGCTTGCCATACTACCTCCTTGGCTAAAGTGAGATGTTACTTGCAGCACATGGTTTACTGGGTGAAGTTGATCAGGGACCACAAAAGGGCGATAGTCAGGACTCGAAAATCAGGGGGGAGGGTACAGGAGTGTAATTGGAGGGGTCTTCCATTTTGCCCAGACAACTACGTGGTTTGGTGGGAACGTACATCCTGACAGAAACGCTATGCTCTTGGAACGGTCTCTTCTAACCCTGCCCGTTTCGTTTCTGTAATTCTCCAGCCGGCTATCCTTTTTCCTCAAAAATGTACATTAAATTTAACTGCCCGTTCTCTGCCTTGTTGTAGATTCCATTGTTTCCAGTTTCCTCTGTGCAAGTGGCCGGG
>JANZLQ010000001.1:5011572-5029716 GCA_026212715.1 Elanus axillaris
GGCGGCGGGGTCCGTTTGGTTTTGTCCCGCTGGGGCGGACGGGGGGGGGAGTATCGATGAGGCGCGTATTGAGGAAAGGATCCTTCCCCAGTTGTCTGCGGCAACAAAAACTTGGAGGTAAATGGCTGTGGAGACGTTTTTCTCTGGAATCGCCCCGTGTCTTTGTGTGCCAGCACTGAACGTCAAGGACTTGCCTGCTGTGGGAGCTGTGCTTGGGAAATCTAAAGCGTTTCCCTTCCTCCAGTCCCTAGTGTAGAGGCTGGCGTGTTACCGGCGGTATCGCAGAGATTGCTGGAGGCTGGGGGTTTTCCTCTGTTGTTTTCTGGCGTGTTTGAGGCAGGGAAAGAGAATGTTTTGCTTCTGGTGTTGGTTGATCTGGAGGTGAAAGGGAGATGGCATGGGGACAGTGGGAGAGAGCCGTAGAAAAAACAGCGCTGTTAGTGCAGTGCTAAAACTTGGGAAGGTTACGCAGAAGTCCAAGTTACTAGTTGGGTCAGTTGCTCGGAACGTTTCGGACCTTAGAGCAAATCTCAACAGACCAATTGAAAACAAGGTTTGAAAAGGTTCAGGAGAGAAGTCAGGATACAGATTTTGTCAAGGGAGTAAAAGCTTAACTTGACGGATTTTGATCTAGCATAGCTTGCAATGAATGTAGGAATATATGGAATAAGAGGCTTTCCAGACTTTTTAACAGAACAGACTCGGGCAGTCAGCTCACCTATTGAGTGCTTCTGTTGGAGGAAAAGGCAGTCCCAAGGACTTGCTGTGTTGAGGCTCATTTCAAGTTTACACTTGGAAATAGAAGCATATTTCTACATCCCTAACAAAATCTTAAGGTTTGCTCTAAAGCATTTGCTGTTTATATAACCGTATAAATGGTCAGTGGTATATTAGCCCATATACAAGACTTGACATTTCTCTGGCATATTTAGGGCAGCTAAGAAACACTAGTGGCCTAAAGCAATCCCCAGTGAAGCAGGCAGCATTTCTTTGACCCAGTTGAGGCTAATGTGTCTTTTGAGGGAAGAGATTGGATTTTTTTTGCTTAAGTTCATCAAAAGGTCTTTGGAATGGGAAGCATTTCTTCCCAAGACCTTGAAAACTGCTGGTGAGCTGTAAATATTTTCAGGAGGTGACCTTGATAATTCTTTGGGGCTACATATTAGTGTTTTCTCAATACTGTTCTGATATTACCTAATTTCGTACTTTGCCTTAGTTAAATGAATCTTCCAAAGTCATCAAGGAGGATAGCTTTATAATGGACCGATCCAAACGCAGACACGATGCTGCCTTTGCCTTTGGCATTAATGTTGTGATATAGCCCTGCTTTGCTCCATTTTCAGCATGAGTGCACTTACGTACCTAGCAAGATGTCTTTATCGCCTCCCGTAGAAAGGGAAATAAAATATATCAGAGCAACCTAGTGGAAAGCAGTTCTGAAATAACTGTCAACACGTGGAGTTACACTACTGTAACTGTGTATCTAAGACTGTGCTTTTTGTATCAGGGAGAAAAAAGATTTGATGTCTAGATATGCACAGGAACTCCTTAAACCTTATGAGTTTGGGCCAGATAAGAAAACTCTGATATGTTTTGTGGTCCTTCTTTGAGATCACAGCTTGGCTACTTGTTTGTTACATATTATTGGGAGTTGGCTTGCTGAGTTCAGAACAGCAGCCGTAGCCACGTTTCCTTCATCTTCTGTGCCCCTCCTGATTGTTAGGTACTGACTTGTCACTACCGATACAGAGTACCCCATGGGACTCTTTGGGTCAGTGATGCCGGAGGCTGCTCCTTCTACAAGTGAAGTCAAGGTAAGCCTACACTCACTCTAAAAGAGGCTGGTAAGAACTTGGGAACTGCCATGCAGCTAGTTCATTTAGTTGAGAAGCCTGTCACAGATACGGAGAGGGCAAAAAGAGGCATCTTTTCTGGAGGATCCTGTCCTGATGGCCAGTATTCCGCAGAATATTAAAAGCTGCTAAAGCTGCAGTCCTAAAGAAGACAGCCTTTGAGGGGGACAGCACAGGAGGTGGTTACGACTGTGGGTCTGTGTCCCTGCCTAGGTCCACTGGGCACCTTTTTCCCTGTTAAGAGGACACTAAGTCTGGCTCCTGGGTTAAGGATAGGCTGCATTATAACCTATGACACTCTTCTAGAAATCTGGTCTTGTAGCTAAATCTTCAAGCCTGCCTACAACTGCTAGTTCTGAGCAAACGCATCTATGGTACAGTTTTCCTGCTGGAAACTATAGACAGCTGTGATGTGTTTTTCTCACATTGGAAAATGGGGTTTAATACTGAGTCTGCACTGGCAGACCCCTTTATTGACAAGTGATGGACATGGGCACAACTTGGAATTACAGCAGCTCAGTGAGCTGCCCCCCTCCAGGAGCTTCCCTAATGGTGAGCTGAACACAGTACCAGGTTTGATGATCTCCTCTTAACTCAGTCATGGTGACCATACCGTGCCAGGGCTTGGTCAGTACCTTGGAGCTTTGGCAGCTTGGTTATGTCAAAATGCTGTCAGATGTTCTGATCGAAACTGATCTGTGCAAAAGTGCTCCTTTACCTGGTGTATTTTTTTGTCCAGATTTGCTGGCATAGCCATTTGTATAATAGCTCTGTAATCCAGTTGTGCCAGAATGAGGAGTGTTGCTTTAAATACTTTTAATGGAGAATTGTTTTTTCTTTTAATCCTTGGCAGAGGACGAGGGTAACCCGGCAAAAACTGCACATCCACTTGTGGCCTCTTAAGAATATGGAAACCCAAACATCTTAATCTCCTGACCTAGCAGTAAAGGAGGGGGGGAATAGATGTAAATAAAAATATTTAGAAATCCAGTTTATTGTTATCAGGTAACTGATTTGACCTGCACTTATCAGAATGACTGTTGTTCTGGCAATCCATTAAAAGTGTGGACTTAGCATGATCTTAAATGTACGTATAAATGGGGAATAGTGGAGAGTGTTGGGAGCTGGATGGAATGTAAGTTCCTTCTCGTGTTACGTGAGAGACAAACTGGTTGCTAAACAGTGTTTGTCAATGGGTATACCTGCAGTCTGATTTTTTTTTTTTGTTACCAAAGTAAAGGAGTCTGATAGCCTCTCACAAAGGAATATTTTTTCATGCTGTCTGAGCAGTATCAGCCATTTAGGTGTTCATCTCATAACTGAGTTTACTCCAGGTGTGTCCCCCTAGTGTTGTCTTAAGCAAAGATCTTCTACCTGCAAAACAATTTGTCCAAACGTGGGAATTTTTTCTAGCCTGTTTGGGTGTGCGGGCTACATCTGGAGTTAGCACAGCAAGTCAGCTGTTTAATGGAATCTCTCTATGCAGTAAGTAATTCAATCACTTCTTGTCGCTCAGGTTTTATTTTGCAAGGTGGTTCTTTGTCCAGTGAAGCTAGTTCAGGTTAATACAGTGTTAGATGATAAACTCCTTAGGGTTGATTTGCCTAGTGTTTTGCAAGGGATTGAGCACATGGTATGCTTAGTTTTGCACTGTCTGTCTCCTCATAACAGAATGTTTGACTTTAGAAGCAATGCATGCTCTAGCTGATTACGTTCAGCTGCTGCCTGAATTCAGTTAAGGTATCTATAGTTCCAAAGTAATTAAACCTGTGTTTGAGAGTCTTTCCAAATGCAATACTTGCTTTTTATTTTTAAAGTCCTGCCCAGTTACTAGAAAATTAGCACCCTACCTACATGTTCTTGCCTGAAATGACCTTTCTTTTTTTTCTTCTTCTTTTTGCATCCAGCAGGTTGGGAACTTCTGATGGTTTTGCACCTATTTCTATGGCAACAGATTATAGGTTCACAAAAGGAAGGATTATATTGCTTTTTATCCTAAATAATCCAGGATTTAGCAATTTCTTTTGCATACATCGTGAGAATGAAGGGCTGCTATTTAACCCTTGGTAGCACTTCCTCAGCCTCGAGAGTGAGAAACTGAATTCTCTTTGGAAAAGATGGGAAGGTCTCACATATACTAAGGATTTGGTCTCTGATATTAGCAAGTTAGATAGGGTTTGGCATTGGTTCTTTTTTTGCTTTATAACATGCATGCTTTACTAATTTTTTGGCCTGTGCTTTCCACTTCACTGTTATCCTTGAAATTAGTGCTTCTACCTACTCTGTCATGTCATGGAAGTTAGAGACTGGTGGTAGGTAGCGGCTGAAGTGTGGCATGTCTTACTTCATGGCTGCCAGAGGACGGTGCCACAGTGGCATGAAGGTGGGATCGTAGGACTTCCTACAGTACCTGGGATTTGTGCGATAGCCTACATCAGAGGATGCAATTTAGGTTTTGCTTGCTGTCAAAGCCTATGCTCAAGGTGCAGTAGGATTTGTATTTTGGTGGTTAACATGCTGAAGCCTATGCGTTATATTTTCATAGCTTTTACACCTATGATGATAGTGAGATGAAACTAATACCAACAGGTGTTGCTGTCCGTCCTTCAGACGGCTGTTTTGACCTGTGGTTTGCTTGGCTTTTGGACAGTGGTAGTTCATGGATAACTTGGACTAGAGACCTACATTTCTGTCTGGTTTAAACTTTTTTTTTTATTGCCTGTCAGTTTCAGCGGTGGTATTTTTAACTCGGATCACTTACTGTTTTGAGTCCCCTTGGCAATGAAGAAAGTTGAGCAGTGAATATTCATTTTAAGAGGGGTGTGGGTGGATGCATCTATTTTGAGATGAGAATCTGTCACCCTAGTAGCTCCAGCCATTTTCTTTCAGCATCTGGCAGGGAATCCTCTGTGCACTCCGGCTTTTTAGGCTTCTTTCTGGTGCTTCATTTCAAGCTTATCCTCATCATTAATACTTAAAACAGGAGGCCCAAGCATCACTTGATGGTTTGATATTTTATGAACCAAATTTCAAGACATGGTTTATGGAAATGGGGAGGAATCTTAACTGTAGGTATCCAGCTACAAAGACAATGGCTGAGGGAGAAGCCAGCTTAACTAAGGGGAGAGCCACCTGCCTGTTTGGTTGCAGGGTGCCAGACGACACTTCTGCACCATTCGGAAGATGTTTTGCTACAGAATATTGTAGCAGCAGAGAACATTTCCTAGAGCAGGAAGAAGAGCAAGTTGCTCTCGACTGGCGAGCATGTTGGCTACTGCTGCTTGCTTTCCAGGCCCTCAGTGAGCCTCCCTGCTCAGTTGCTTTCACTGCGGCTTTAAAAGCTGTCCAGCGGGAGGCAAGCTGGTTATTTGCTGGAGTTAAGCAGCAAACAGGGCTGGTGGCAGCTGGGTCCATTTGTCTGCATAGCTGCCATAGCAAGTCCCTGCCAGGGCTTTGCCTGAACAGCTGCCCTGTCTTGGAGGTGTGATTGGGACTGGACTGGTTCTGAGAAACCCAGACAGCTGGGCTGTGTTGCCTTGACCTGCCAGGAAGCGTCCTCTTGGGTATTGCACCGAGTTTCGAGACAAATGCAGACCTTCTTTAGAGGCGAGGCCACTGAAGTTCTTTGCTCAAACATCTGTCACAACCTGCTGCAATGGGGCTGTGTCACAGCTCTTTCTCTTGTAGTGACTCTTGTTTTAACAGGATTGTTTTAAAAAACAAGAGGCTCGTGGATCCAGGTCCTAAGTCTTTGTCTCTTCAGTTGCAGTGCATAAAAACTGGGGAAGACATGTTGATTCCTCGGTTCCTTCCTATGTGTCTAAAGCTGTGAAGAAACAGCTATTTACAGTGCCTGAACCGTGGGGTAGTTTGATATGCCCTTGTCCTTGAAAAATTTTGTAAAAAGCACGGCTGACAAAACTGTAACCATCAGCCCGTTTCCTAGGTTTCCGAGTACCATCACATGCAGTTCTTGTGGATCGTAGCTTCCGTTTCCCAGAATCCTGTGTATTAAGCAGCAACTCTGCTGCACCCTTTGCATATATTAACACTTCTGATTATGGAGAGGAGTTGCACCCCCAAATATGCCTCTGAAAAACAGTGAAGTGGGTTATTCACAAGGTGGTTATTAAAGTTCTGGCACGTCCATGGTACTAGCACAAAGAGGTGAGAGCATCAGGAAGAATTTATTTCTACTTTGATAGCCCATCTTCTCATTGCTGAAAAGACTACTCTGAGTCATATCATTAAACATACTGAATGGCAAGATTGATTGTTATTCCAGCTTCCCTTGCATTTCCCTGTTCGAAAGCCATTGCTTTCCTCTACATCAGCTGAATTCAGTGCCTGACACGTTTCCTTTCCTAACAGAAAGAAGCCCACACACGTGACAGTGAACTGCTGGTTCTGCAATCAGGACACGGTAGTGCCATACGGGAATCGCAACTGCTGGGATTGCCCCAACTGTGAGCAGTACAATGGGTTCCAAGAGGTACTGTAACAAATTGCTTGAAGGGTGGCTGGAAGGGTGCATGCCCTGTGGAACAATGCTTGCAGGAAAACCCTGCTCTTCATTTTAGGTGATACCCAGTGTAGATGAATATCCAATGGTTTGATAGCTGGCAGCTCTGTGCTGAGCACCTCTGAACTCAGCAGCTGATCGCTTGATCAAATTTGAGAAAGAATCCACTGTACTGGGATGTGTTGACATAGGATGATAAAGACAGATTTTCCTCTCTTGCTTTAAAGAGCAGAAAGGCCCTTGACATTTTCACCAATATCTCTTAAGAATCTTTTTTTAATATATGGAACAATTCTCTGGTTTTATATTTTGAAACAGCTGAATTGCTGTATTTAGGGTATTAAATAATAAAGCCTGTCTTAAGCCAAAATCCCACCACCAGCTGCTTGCAATAGATGTACAGAACAGTGGAAGGGGAGAGGATTTGATGCATTTTGTCTCTTTTTTCACTTGTTTCTTTTGTTACATAGGTTAGTACTGCATGGAGTGTAGCACTCCTGACAGAGCTCTAAGGAATCTTGTTATCAACCAGAGGATACCTAGCTTTGATTTTATGATCTCTTTGTTTGCATTCCGTGCTTTCCTTTTTGCTTCTTGTCAGAACGGAGACTACAACAAGCCCATCCCTGCTCAGTATATGGAACACCTTAACCATGTTGTGTCAGGTGGTACAACTTTCTGTGATCCTACCAAACCGCAACAGTGGGTGAGCAGCCAAATTCTGCTTTGCAAGAAATGCAACAACCATCAAACCACAAAGATCAAACAGCTGGCTTCATTCTCACCAAGGGAAGAGGTAAGTGTTGGTTAGGGACTGGCATCACAGGAGAATGTTTGTCCAAGGCATTCCCATGCATGTATCTGTTATCCCTGCTCTGTTTAATTCCATGCTGAAGCCTAGTAAGCAGGAGAGACAGGAATTTCTCAGTGTGCTATGGAATGATGCTCCAGTGGTCCTCAGAAGCACTACATGGCACTCTAGTGCAGAGAAGGTTACTGATTAGTGGTGAAAACTTACCTAATCATACTCCAAAGCCAGAATGTAATGATCTGTTCTAGATGGACACTTGAAGCTTGAGCCCAAAACCAAACGTACACACTGCTGAGATCAGCTTACAACTTCAGTACTTAACTGTTGACCCAGCTGAGCTTACAGGATCTGGTAGGCACAACAGCCCAGTAGTCACCTTGAAGCCTTAATAGGTTTTGTTTTTCCTGGTTTTTTTTTGGCTGTGCTGGTTTGCTTTTACTAGTGGAGTAGGAGAGGAATCCTGTCCAGCCACATCATCTCCCTGGTTAGTCATTTGTGCCTATGAGGGCAAAGGGCTTTTATAGTTACAGCAGCAGGATTTCCTGCTGAGTAACTTCTTGCCCTTCCCATTTCTTAATATGCATGGAGGATAGGATAATGGAGTTTCTCCTTCACAGTTTTATTGCTCCCCAAAGTTTCATGCAGAGAATTTAGTGCTGCACTCCTTAGCTTTCAACCATGGTCAAGCCTTGGGATTATAAGACTGTGCTATAGTGGGCTGTGTTTATCCTCTGGGTTGCCTAATCCAGTCTGCCTTGCGTAATTGTAATGAGTTTAATCAGGATGAATCCCAAGGAACAGATTTAAATTTGATCATGGTCAATGAGAACAACTTTGATTCCCTTTTCTCAGCTTTATTTCTAGTCCCTGCCTCTTGCCAGACCTGTCCACTTGCTCAAATAGCAGCAGCCTTTGGCCGTTTTTTAGGCATTCAGTGAACTGCAGTGTCTGTGCCAGCTAAGAATCATGGGACTGATATCTGTGTCAGTGACTGCAGTGGCCCCTTAGCATTGCTGGCCTGTCCAGTAGGGGATGAGCCCACTGCTGCTAGTCTTTCCCATGTGATTCCTTCTCGATTCCAGCAGATGGAGCCTGTGAAACTGCTGCAGCAAACCTTGAGGCAGCTACAATGCATCTTTCTACTTCCCTCTCCCAAAGAAGCTGCATGCGTTCTGGTACAAGGATCTTGATAGTGTAAACATGGAAGAGCCCTAGAAGCCTCTGTGATGTGTCCGCTGTAGTGATGCTGAAAAATGTACCTTTGGCCTTACTCAGTGTCTTGTTTTTACAAGTGCTTTTAATGATTTATGGAGGTCATCTCACCAGGGCCTTCAGACAGTGACAGCCTTCAAGTCTGGGGCTCAGTTTTGGAAGGAGTTTGTGTCTTTCTCCAGCACAGTGGTGTGAACGGGCAACAGGTCTTTCGTGTCCCCTCATTTGAGGAGGGTAAGAGCAATTCTAGGCTTTTGTCTCATCTTCTGTGTTCCGTTCATAAGGTCTTGACAAAGACAGCAAAACTGGGCTGCAGAAATTCAACATCCCGAAATTGGGCCACAGCAGCCTTCTCCAAGGGCTCTTTCAGCTAGCTCTTCTGGGACACGGAGGCTTGGTCAGCTGTATGTGAAGTTGGTTGCATGGCTGGCCTCCAGCTTGGTCACTGTTCAGGCCTGGTTTCAGGGGTCTGTTCCTCTGGAGACTGGAAGCATGCCTTGCTCTCATGTCAGTAGCAAGCATGATAACTGGTGAGGGACCTGCAATTCTCACCTACTTTTCCTCTCCTATTCTCTCACCAGGGCAAATACGATGAGGAGATTGAGGTGTATAAGCACCATCTGGAGCAGACCTACAAGCTGTGTCGTCCATGCCAGGCTGCTGTAGAGTATTACATAAAACACCAGAATCGGCAGCTCCGGGCACTGCTACTCAGTCACCATTTCAAACGCCGTGAGACAGACAAGACCTATATTCAGGTACATGGGTGGAGAGATGAGGGCATTTAGGGAGAAGTGCAGAGAACTGTGTACCTCTGCACCTGGGTTTGCTGCTGGGAAAGGAATGCAGCGACCTTGGGGCTCTTTAACTGTGGGAGCTTGGGTGTATGGCAGAAGTCTGAAGAGCACAGGGTAGTTGCCACAGATGCTCCTGATGTTAGATTGAGGCTTTCCTCTTGCTGGTGTCATTCAGTGCAATTGTCAGAAGGTAAGTCTAATGTAACGATAAGAACAGAGTGGAAGCAAATAGTGGGACAGGCAGAAAAGAGGAGGCAGGGAAGCCAATTTATGAGTGCAGTGCAGGTAACTGCAGAGTACGGGGGCAGGGGTCTGGGCAGGAAGAAGTAAGAATGATGGAAAGTGAATTATGGCCCTCTCCTTGCTTCACTGCCCTGCCTGACCTTGGCTTCTGCACATAGCTCTGCTGTTGCTCTTTGCTGTTCTACAACACCTCATGTGGTGCCAGCCCAGTACAGGGACTTTTAAGGACTTGAGAAAAACTGTCCAGTAAACCATACAGTCTGGAAGTGTTTCATAAAGCACCGTTTCAAAAACTTACTACAGTTTTTCAACTTCTGACATGGTGGTTCTCCCTTCCTCTGCAGAATTTATGTTCATCCTCCTCTTCTGCTTCCATAACCACACCAGCTCAGGTGATATTTCTGCGGTTCTTGGCCTTCCTCAGCTGTGCGTTCCTGGTTCTGATGGCCTTGTATGGGTCAGGCGACCCCTTCTCACTCAGTGCAGCTGTCCCTGCTCCTGTCTCCTCTGATCCGGCATCCATTCGGAACAGGACTGGCACAAGCTCACATGCAGACTTGGAAAATGACACTTCCATGACAGTGGCAGGCTGGCGGGAGCTGCTCCGCCTGCTCCCAGAACAGATGGTGGAGAACCTGAGTGCCGCATGGGCTTACGGGAAGAATCACCAGATAGCGGTCGCTGTCCTTGGGCTGTTCACCTGCCTGTTGGCCATGTTCTTAGCTGGGCGGATCAGGTGGGTGTGCTCTTTTCTTCTGTTTCACTTAAAGGAAAACTGCATTATACTGGAGGTCTTTAGCCCTGGCTCAACTCGGTGTGCCAGGGAGTAAACATTTGCCAAAATGGCACATGTAGTACTGGGTGGCACAGTTCTTGTTATTCTTTGGGTTGTCAGCCGGCTGGATGGAGACAGCAGGGCTTGCTCTGGATCTGTGCCTTGATTCATTCAGCATAAGCTTGAATAACTGTGAATGAAAAGCTGCTTGTGCAGCTCTGTAATCTGGGCGAAAATGCAACTGGTCTACTCAGATACTTGCCAGAGCAGTGGGAAAGGCCACAGATGATACAACCATAGTAAGAGATAATACATAACCTGCTCAGTCTGTGTACCCTCCCTGCTTTTTCCCCACTTTCCCTCTCCTTTCTCAGGACCAAGGGGGTTCATCGGTGTTTAAACTCTTACCTTACGTCTTGTCTGGTTTCTTTTTGGCATTGCAGGCTCCGGAGAATCGATGCGTTTGCTTCAGTCTTGTGGTTCATAGTGATGAGTCTGCATTTAGCTGAGAGGTACCTGAAGATGGAAACACCCAACTGGCTAGACACAGCCAAATTTGGCACCACATCCTTGTGCTGCTTGGTGGGCTTCACCGCAGCAGTGGCCACGCGGAAATCTACGGGCCATCGGAGATACCGGCCCCGAAGGTCAGAGCCAGAGCAGTGACGCTGGGGGAAGGAGGAAAAAAGCCTTGTGAACTCTTTGTGACTGGTGCTTCTCTCTCCTCTTTTTATTTTCCCTTCCTCTTTTTTTTTTTCTTTTTATTTTTTTTTAATTAGCTAAGCAGTGAAGATCTTTTCTTCCTTTATATATATATATATTTTTTTTTCCCCCCGTCCTTGCTTCCCACTGTGCTAGCTGCTTGGAGCATTTCCACTGCTGGTGCTAGCCATGGAAGCTACTCCTGCTGCCTCCATTCTCCCTTCCTTCTGAATCCTACGTCAGCAGTGCAAATATCCAACCTTCCCAAAGCCAGTTTTTCCAGCAGCTGCTTCACAAACTGCTCCATAAATGCAGCATCCTCCCCATTCTGCTCCTCCAGCCAAAGAGAGTCTGGCTCCTCCTGTCTTTCCGGTTCTTCTCACTGCCTGTCCATCCTTAGCCAGTCACAGAGGAATCCTCTGCCTTGATCCTCCATGGGGCCCAGGCCACCTTCAGTTTTCTAATGGTGCTGGTCATTTTAATTACGAACTGATGGGAACTTGCCTCTGGATTCCAAGTCCTCGTAATGTGTGCTGTAGTAACACTGCATGGTGTTCAGGCATGCAAGGAGGGGACCACATGTAGTCCACAGCCTGGTTCTTCTTGCCTTCCACTGCGTAGCATCACTTAACTGCATGCTCTCTCACTCTGCCATTCTCCTATGACTTTTATTTCAAATGGAGAGGCATCCTTAAGTGCTCTTGACTGGAACTTCAGTAATTTATTTAAAAGGGTGCTTTAAAAGGTTAAGTAGCTCAGGGTGTCTTGATTGAATATCTGAAAGTATTCAGCTGTTTTAGACTAAATTTTCAAATCTGCCTGTGGCCGTTGCTTTCAATAACGGTATTCTTTGGGTTTTTTACGCACCTCCTCCAACCACCCCCTGAGGAGCAACTGTGTAAAAGCACAACTGGATAAAAATGCATATGTTCCTCCACCCCTGTAGCCTTAGAAAGAGAAGAAATAGGTGACTAACAACCTCGTGCTATGGTATATGGTTAGCTTTCATTGTACATCACTACTTATTCAGTCAATGCTTTCCTTATAGTTGAGAACACAGATAAGGACGATGTGCTACAGGAAGGGATAGGAGCCTCGGCTGGGGGACTGCATGGCAATAGAGATGGATTTTTCTTGTTACCTGGGGAGGGTATTTTTGAAGTCTGGCATTGGTGCTAGTGCTGCTGAAGAAAGGGGGCTGGAAATGGTGACTTTGATCTGAGTGCCTGGCAGTCCTCTGCTGAAAGCTGGGATGACTGGATGTTACTCTGTGGGGAGGAAGGAGCTTTCAGCTGCTTGGGTTTTTGTAGGGTTAACTTGCTGGGGCCTCTTAGGATAAGCAGCCTGATAACCTGCACTGTTTTTTGCAAGGCACTCCACTAAGTTTCTCATCTGGATTTGGGCCTTTCAAGAGGAAATAGCATTGTTACAGAAGATGTGCTATTTTCTTCTGTTCAGAATAGTGCAATGCAACTTGCCACGCTAATAGTCCAATATAAGTTAATTGGATATCTTGATTTTCCTATCTATAAATTCTAAAATAATCAGAATGGAGATCTCACTATGAAGTATCTGCATTTCCTGCTGAAAGATTCAGACGCTACTGGATGCTGCAGATACTGGTGAAATTATAGAAGCTTTCTTTAAAGAAGACAAAAGAGATTTCATAGATTTTCATAGTTACTGTTCTTCATACCGGTATTCATTTTGAAAGCTGAAAGGTAACACTAACAAAAGCTCTGCAGAGATTCATTAACAATAAGCCAAGCTGAGTGTGTCATGGGAAGGTACAGCTCCTGGCTGAAGGACCACGTGCCTGTAACTTAATAACTGGCATGGGAAGGGGACACACAAACCTGCTTCCCAGATGTGCTCTGCTGTGGAACTTTTTTTCCGGTGCCTTCAGATGCATGCAATATCCACCTCCAAGCAAACAGAACACCTTTCTCCATTCTGGTGCTTGTACATGATGCTCCTCTGAGGGTTGTTTACTTGTCCACAAAAGGAATCCAGTACCTGAAAAGTCTGGTTCCATTCTTCCGTGTTGCATCTTTCGTCAATTCTGATCCCAAAGATTTCTCTTCCACTTCACAGTCCCAGATTATTTCTTGTGCCAGTCTCAGACTTTCAAAATGCGAAATACTAACCATTATGTCCCATTTTCCCCTATGATACTTTATTGAATTTAGAGAATTGTTTCAAAGTAAATACTACAAAAAGCCACATGACTTTATCAAAACAGGAAAAAAGGCCAGCAGAAGTGTGCAGGGTCCTCGGTGCAGGGTTAGACTTTTACAGTCACTCTGGTGCCTCTTTCCTACTCTCCATTAGGAGATTTAGTAGGAAATGTTCCTTAAAAATCCAGTCTACTTTCTGTACCTGTCAGCCTGTTGGAGCAGGGAGCAATGTTAAAACACACAGTAGTAAGCTGGTGAAAGGACAGGAAGTGGCAGGGAATGCAAAAAAGGGGGGACGGTTTTGTGTATGGATGTATTATCTCTATATACTCAGCTTTACTTTCAGTGAAGTGATCGCTGTAATGTTTTCACCCCTGGAAAACTCCCCACCGTGGCGGTCCTTCCAACACCATTGTTCTGCAGCCCATCTGCTGTTAAAAGTGAGGTGGACAAAACCACCTAATGAAATGGACACTGGATCCAAATCCAGTGCCAGCTCTGCCATTCTCTAAACAAGCTGCATAGAAGACCCAGGAAACTTGAGCTCTTATGTCCATTAAGTGAAATAAGAGAACTAGACTTTTTTTTTTTTCTTCCTCCCTTCTTCCTGCTTCAGTACTTTCAAGTTTTCCCCATAAAGTTAAATGTAGGAAAAGACTGATGTTTCTGTTTAGCTGTGATCGTCTTCCGCACTTGCCTGTAGAAGTTGGACTGAAAGGTCCTGCTGGCTTCTAGCACGTGAACTTGCAGCTGCATGGTGTGGCAGAGGTGAGTAGCTCCTCTTGCTGCTCAGGTGTCAAGTGATGGGAGGAATCTCACGTTTAGAAGGATGTATTGAGACGGCTAGAAGGAGGAGGGGTGTGAGCAGCTGACAAACTGTTAAAATGTCATGGTAATGTCATGCCTGATTTCTAATGGCAATATCCTTTTAATAAGAATAAAATTAATCCGTCCAAATTTTCTTGCCCAGTAGCAAGGAAACTCTTTAAGTGGCAGCCTCTAAAGATGCTTGTCAGCCTCTTCAGATGTTTTGCTTTCAGGAGCTGAAAGTCAAGGCTGTATTAAATTTCACTTTGTGCTATTTCACGTGGCCTCCTATCTCTTCTGAACAGCTGTTTTCCTCCCTTCTTTTTAGCAGCACTTTTTTTTTTTTTCTTTCAATTTAAACATGTCCCATCTTTGAGCCCCCTGGGGTCTGGTGCCTTTTATGATGTTTTGCTGTTAAGTGTTACGTTATTTTCCTGTGCCTGATCTTTTCTTTTAATCTCTGGTCTTTTTTCCTGTGCAGTACTGTGATGGGCTGGGGAGGATACACACTAGATATGAGGAACGGGCAGTTGGTAGAACTTTGGGAAGGAGTGGGGTTTACACTGTGAAGCCCGAATAATACTGAAGCATACTTAGCTCTGTTTGCACAGCAAGTGCAAGTCTATACTGTTTTAAATCTTTTCATCTGGGAGATAATGTTAATTGTAATTGACATGCAAGCAAGAAATCCATTTGTCTTCACTTTATGCAGATTAATACAAATTAAGTATATTTACAAGTTGCACTAATTTTGTATGTCAGAACATCCGAAAGCTACTTCAGTTCATGGTCAAGCTGTCCAACTGAAGCCCTGTCTCTGTGGTGCTTTGTCCACAACTTATAATTCAAGAACTTTTGGACTCATAATTGGAAAAATTTCAATGGCGAAACAAAATAACAAAACACATATTGGAGTGTGGTTTAATTTTAATGCCAAAGAAGCTTTTGTCTTTGCTCAGGTGTCAGCTTATTTTCCCACTTCGTGGTGCCTCAGCATGTCTGTGCTGCTGCTTCTAAAAACAACGAAAAACCTCAGGGCCTCAAAAACAAACTTGTAGCAATTGAATTTTTGGTCTTTTGGCAACTCTGCTGCTGACAGTCTCCTCTCTTTCTGCTTTTCTCACATGTTTTTGCTGATGGTAAAGGATAATTGATCTTGTGGAAAGGGAAGAAAGGAGGAGAAAGGTGCTTTTTTCCAGAGGTGGTGTGATTTATAAACTGCTAGCATTTGATCTGGACCAACTGTGTCTCCTTAGACAATTAGGCCTGAAGAAGATCAGTTATAAGTTAGCAGTATTTTACTGTTGACTGTTTCCAGAAAAAAAAAAATACTTAAACCACCACTGCCTTTACTGACACAGTTCCCGCAGCACCTGATTTCCGTGCCAAATAGACTGTTCTAAACACTATGCCATGCTGTAGGTTCTGTATGGAAGGTGCTTTGCCAACTTTGCATTTTTTACCTGAGGTTCATTTAGGAAATAGCTCAGCAGTTAGATATGCCATCTGACTCTGCCTGGTTGCTTCCCCCACAGTGAGTCCAGCAGAAGGAAATGTATGCTTCCAGCTCAGGCGTTTTGGTGCAAGTCTAACATCTGACCACAGTGCCACCATCCTCATGAAGCTGAGGTGCTATTTTGTATGACACGTGGGTATACATTTCCTTCTGCTGAGGCGGATAATAGCTAAGGAAGGGCTGGTAACTTACTAGCCCGGCTGACACAAAAATAATCCAGAACCACTTGATCAGTGTTTTTGAGCTTCTTGTTTTCACTTAGCTAGACTCTCTTATTTCAGGCCACAGAGGAACACCTGATAACCTGTGGTCGCCAGATGCAGCTTTGTTGCCTGAGGTTTCTCTCAGCCATGCAGGCCAGAGCATGCAAACATCTTAACTCAACAGTATTAGAGGATTTTAGCCCAAAAGCCTCTAATTTCAGGTGCTGCTTTTTTTACACTGGCTGTATGCTGGTGACTGGACCAGAGGATAGTACTACAGAATGGAGCTGAGGTAATGAGGGATTGTTAGTGGGTTTGTGTGTCGCTTGAAATCAAATCTGCTCCAGCCCAAACTGACTGACTCTGGTCTGCTTTCACAGTGGCCGCGGCTGATCTCCAACTCAAAAGCATTTTGTACCCTGCCCAGCAGAGTTGGGTGTATAAAGGGGCCAATGTGAGTTCATTAAGTGCCTTTCCCTGGACGAGATTTTTGACAGCGCTATGTTGCTCTGCTTCAGTGGAACTGATGCAGCTGCAACCTGGGACAGCATTGCCTGTAAGTCTGCCAGGCCAGTGCTTTTGTCCTTCATTTGCTACCAGTAAGAGTGGCTGGGCATAAGAGGATACTTGGGCTGCAGTCTAAAATTTCTGAGCAACTCTGCAGACTGTAGGGGGATTGAGGGAGAACCCAGAGCTAGCAACCAAGTACGCATCTCTGGTGCTGCTACTTCTGGTCTTTCTGAAGCCCTCACTGACATCACTGCATGCAAACTGACACCTTTGTGGCCCTTTACAATTCTAAATATGTTATACTTATATCCAATTCTTTCCTTTCTATTAACTCCTCCTTTCACACACTGTGCTTTGCATGCCCTAGTGAACTGAGCTCGGGTGTGTCAAAGGATGAGGACAAGAGGGGAATATAAAAAATGGTGTAGTGGTGTTTTATTTTGGCTTTATGAATATTTTTCAAGTACGCTGAAATTATGTGAAGCTAATAATCATGCTTAGATACTATAGAAAGTATGTATCGATGTATTGTGGACAACTTATACTCTTATAAAAATTAATATAATTAATAGCCAGATCATTGCTCCCGACTGACTCTGCTCATAAAAGCAGGGAGCTGTGGTGTATGGCTTTGCTTTGGTTTTTGAAGAGATGCTTTTGAAATTGTGTACTGTCACATATAACCTGCTAGTTCATTCCAGGTGTGCTGTCACCTGCAAGTTCACCTGGGGCCTCTCTGAGCCATAGCAGATGCTTTCATATGAACGGGGCAGTACTCAGTCCTGAAGCGTACCTTGAGTCATCCCCTGTAAAGACTCATTTGGGACCAAAGATATCAAGTACACAGGCAGGGAAGAGGTCCTATGAACGTTTTTGTCATGCCAGCAAGTCTGGATTTTTGTGGACATGGGATGTGCACACACACACACACACCCCCCCCACCTTTGTGCCGCCAGCTAGGAGGGAAGGCAAAATTGATGCCAAACGTCTGTCTGTATTAGTGCATGACCTGGCAGCTGGAGCATTTTCAGCTCTAATTCAGCCCTCCTTTTTCATCCAAAGCAGGGCAGCATGTAGGAGAAAAAAATTCTTAGTCCTGGCAGCTACAGTTTCTAGTTCTCTAAGTCACATATCAAAATCTTAATGTGTCTGAGATCTGTGCCCTTTTTTAGTGTTATTCTCCCCTCTCCCTGTGCCTGTTTTTTATTCGCTATATTGCTTTTTACTCCTGATTCTGTCAGCTTGACCGGAGGCACAGGTTATGGCAATGACTGATGTGATGCGGCAGACCAGACAAGTGACTGCCTGTCAGCTCACAGAAACTTGCTTGTCTTGCAGGCAGCAGTAAGACAATAGTGAGCTGCTTCTGCAGTCTGGGCAGCAGCATCCATGCTGCCTGGAGAAAATGGTGCAGGTTTACATGGATAACTGATAGGTAAATTGTGATGGGACCTTAAGTCCAGAGGAAACATTTTGTCCCATGACTGATAAGTGGTTCCCTGGCTGCCTCCAGGCAGACGAACCTGGGCACGTACAGCATGCTGCCTGACTGTGACTGCATTTAACCTTCTAACTTCATGTACTGAATTATCTGATAGTAGGAGTGGGTCCATCTACAGCCCTGTAGTCTGACCTGACCCATGCTGTCCTACGTCTCTCTATCCCAGGGGTAACGCAGCATCTCTGGTTAAAATGCCAATTAAAAAAGGGCACACATATATGGTGTTGTCTATGGATAAGAGGGAGGTATTGGGACCGAGGAGGGGAAGCTCTGCTGGCAGGTGTTTCTTCAGGACAGTGTACAGTCCCATACCATGTAATACTCTATTTATTTATTTTTAAAGTATCTGTGTAGCAGAGTTGTGCCCAAATGTCTAGTAATGCTGTGATCATTGTAAACACTAATTGAGGTACCCAATTTTTGATGTTCACGATACCAAGTTCTGAAATAAACGGCTTCCGGGCCCTGACTATTTCCACAAACTGTCTGACTCCAGAGCCTTTTCTTTTTTTCTC
>JANZLQ010000001.1:5029816-5044179 GCA_026212715.1 Elanus axillaris
AAGTATATTTTATTCATGTTAGCATTTGAACAGTCTGTTACAACCTTACTGAATTGTATCTTCTTTACTTTCCAATTTTTTTGAACATCTTTCCTCCACCTCCTAATGTAATTGTTACTTTTTCACTGTTACCAGAACAGCTGTTGTCACATGCACAAATGGCTTGGAGCCGTGCAGTAGTCTGAGAGCAAAGACACAGCTGCACTGCTCCATTCCAAGGCTGTGATGTGGCTGCTTCCTGCTTTATGATCCTCTTGATCTCACCTTTTTTCATCTGCTTCTGAAAGAAGCTTTAGTTCAGCTGACCATTCTCAGGCATGAAGTGGATTCCCGTGACAGCACCCCTGCTTTTTAGCAGCATCTAGCCCTCTTGACATGATGGTGGCAAACACTAAAGAGAAGAACACATAGAAAAGGAACAGGTTTTGGCACATGTTGCAGGAATTCACTTTGTTCAGAGCAGATCAATGTTTAAGCCATTCTTTGGTCAGCACTCAATCCTAAGGCATTAATATGCTATGCTTAAAATTCTTCAGCTCTTCTTTGCTAACCAGAAAAAAATCCTTTTCTGGGTGGTGCGAGACAAATGATTCATCAGGTGCCCAGAGGATCTGATTTGGTCAGGTTGAGAAGTAGGGCTGTTGAGGAGCAGACCCCATGGAAGTCCAAACCAAAAAGTTACAAGAGATTTGGTTATGAGTGGTAAATTATTGTAGTATCTTCCAGCCCATTAAGTGCAAAACTACCAAAAGCCAATAAGCCAGAAAAGTAGTTTTCCACTGCAGCAAGGAGCTTTGTAAAGTTCGTTCCTTTAGCCCAAGGTACAAAGGGTGCAAAGTTAGGAAAAAAGAGCTATGTTGTTCACAGGCAATTTTCTGATTTGGCCCTTCACAGACATAGCACAGGGAGTGGTAGGTATCAGTCTCCCTGTTATGATTCATATCATAGCCCTGAGCTGCGCTTTTAATTCCCTTTCCCATTTGTTGTCTCTTACAAAGCCGAGATGGACATTTATATCTGCTATTTACATCTGTATGTGTGGTGGGGCAAGTGCGCATATGTATGTGCACTAAAGGAGTCTGCACGTTTGCGAAGCATGATGCCATTCCCAGGTCCTCTGGAACCTGAAGAGGCTGGGCAGTTTCTGCTGCAAGAAAAAAAAAAAAGAGTTCCTTGCCGCTGTTAAAGGCATGTGCTGCTTGCAAGCACCAGGAAGCTGGTTGGCTCAGAGGTTGTTCAGCCCGATTAAGCTGCTCGGGATTGTTGATGTCTGCCTCGTACTAGCAGATAAGTAGTTTTACAAGATACTTTAAATTGAAATCTTAACTCTAAACTCCTTCTTCTGCACATGCTAGCACTGCATAAATTTGCTGCATCACCTCTTAAATTCTAAGAGAGAATGGCACATGCATAAGTCATCTCACAGTGCAAGACTGAGATACGTATATTCCTTCACGCTCTGATTTACTATTGGCTCTCCTCTGACGGAAGAAAAGCCATGTTGCTGCTCTCATCTGTCTGTTTTCATCAGAAGTGAGATTAAACCTCCAAATGTTGCAGCTTGATTGTATGCTGCAAAGTCTGGTATCTCAGTTTTAAAATATATACGCTTCATACTTTGTTAGCACTACATCATGACTTATTTGACAAGTGTGTTACCTGTTTCTAACTAAACAAAAGTCTTACAGGAGATCCTTGAGAGATCTTGTTCATATTCTAGACTTTCTTTCATCTCTTTTATTCACTTGTTAAAAATAACACAAAATTCCTATACTTTCAACATTGCAGCCTTCTTAGAATGCTCATTTTGGTGGCATGAGGACACAGGTGAGACTTGATACGTGCTCCTCATTTCTGATGCAATGTAGTCAACTAAACCACACACATAGACTACGATCAGTACATGATTGCAAGGAGGAATAGAAAGAGGGTAAAAATAGGAGTAAGTTTTTGACAGATTGTTCATCTGAGGTTGATTTTTAAATTTTAAACCACTGCAATGGTAGATGATGAAATGGGATTGTCAGCAATTGATTGCATAGTTTATTTGCATAAAGTAATTGAGCGTGAAATACTGTGGCAGTGCTAGCTGCGAAAACTGTTTAAAATACAAAGTCCTCTCACACAGTTACTTTACCGGTGGAACAGAAGTCAGTTTATGCCTGTAGTACCTACTTAAAAATCAAGCTAAGTGGTACAGGTACCCTTAGCATGTTTTGTCTGTTATCTCTCGCCTTCTGTTCTCAAGTTGGACACGCTGTTCTACAGCTCCGCTCTTTCACTTGGAAAGAACCCATTGAAACCCACCCACAGACCTAGTAATACACTTGCCATTATTATTGGCGATTTAAATTCTTTCCAGGCACTGTAATAAGAGATTGGTTTTTATGCACTAGGAGCAAGACGCTTCCTGGAGTGTATGCTGCAGGAGCACAGTTCCCTCTGAATTGCTATGCTAGTACATATTTGTGGCTAATTATGATATGCAGAGAAAGGAAATTGTAATGGTTTAGGCCTCAATTTAGGATTGGAAAACCCAGGTTTGTATCTCATGTGACCCTCAGCAAGTCACTTAGCTTCTTTTTCCTTCTCTTTCCCATCTGTAAAATGAGGGGTAGTGGGTCTTCATTACCTCACAGAAATATAATGAAGGCAAATGTATTAAAGATGTTTGAATGTTAGTTTTAAAACAGAGCTTTTGTGCCTAAGTCTTTATCTAGGTACCCATAAAAATACTTTTTTCTATACTGGCATCAGAGGTAAGATGTTGATTCTGATTTCTAAAGACAAAAAGCTAGTAGATAACTACTTGCTTCCCACAGTTATGACACTTCTAAGCATGTTGTTTGCATGTGCACATAACAAACATAAAATGTACTCTGTTGTTGGTCCTGTGTGTATCTGGACTTTGTAAACCATTCTGATGGTCTCTGGGTAATTTTCTCATTCAGGGAGAGAACCAAGGTACTATGCCTACTTGCACTTGAGTTCCTAAGCTGTTCCACCATTTTTTCCACCCTGTATTGTGGGACAGGTTGGTGCACAATAATTTAGGTAAGGTTGAGCAGTTCTTCCTTTCCCGTTTTCAAAGGTGTAGGAACATTCCCGTAAACTCTTAAGCATTCTGCATCTTTTAGTACTGCACTGAAAAATTAGTACAAACCCGATAACAAAGAAAGCGTTCGTGCGAGAAGTACCACTGAGAGAGGGAGTTACTGGATGTACTCGTTGCTAAATGTCTGTCACGCATGTCATTTGCAGGTGCCTGTCTGGGGATTCGATAACTCTTTTTCCCAGCAGTGCTGGGACTGGCTTCCCTTCGTCTGCCACGTCTCTCTTTGTCCCGACGCCACCCTGTATTCTCCAGCTGACAAACCAACAGCTCTTCAGATCCCCACGCAGAACTTCTTCTTCCTCTCTTCCTGGTCGTCTCAACAGGGCGCTCTCGCTGGGTACCATCCCCTCCTTGGCCAGAGCAGGTAAGCGTGCCTGAAAGTTTCTGGCCCAGCGGAAGTGGCAGTGGGGTGGTGTACAGTGCTTCAGAAGAAAATGGACTGTGAAGTATCCACGTGTTACAGTCCTGCTTAGGGATTGCTGCCTCTGTGGCACAGAGGACTATCCAGTGTTGGTAATGTGTTTTTTGACGTTAAGAAATTATGCGTCATACCATTGCTCTCTCGGTGAAACAAAGGTCTCACTTGAGTGCTTGCCTGCTGCGGGTTTACTGAAATCCAGAGGCTTTTCCAGGCATTTGTGCAGTATGGCACAAGCTACAAGGCTATGTGTGGGAGAGAGACAGAAGGAGCAGTTAGACATGGGAATGGAGAAGGGCAGCTTTTGGAAGTGATTGGGAGCATTAGGATAACTGATCGGGCAAGGGCAATCGCTCCCTTCCTTCTAGCTGCTTTGTGTAGTTTGCTTTTCTTGCTACAGCTGAAGGGAACAGAGCTGAATGCAGGCTCTTCCCTAAGTCTGGATTTGATATGCATTAGCACAACTATTGAAGCTGCTTTAGAGACCCCATTTCCTCTTGTTTTTAGGGGCTCTCTGCAATCTAGGGAAGATTTATAGACTTAAGGAAAGACTGTCTCCTAGGAACTCAGTAAGCCCTCAGTTTTTTCTGTGCTTGAAACTAACAGATAGCATTCAAGTGCCATTTGCCATTTCAAATAAACGCTAATAGCTAAATGCTATTTCAGTTCTCTATCCAAGGAAGACTAAGCTTTCCCATGTCACTAACTGATTACCGGAAGATCAGAGACCGAAGTGTGGCAGTTTCTAGGATAACACTGCAGCAAAGGAGCAGTCTTGCAGGGAATTTTTAGTGGATTTGACATTCCTCTAGTTCATGCTGCCAGCAGTTTTGCCAGATCCACTAAGAGCAAAAGAAAGACCAGCTGTGCAAACCTTTCAGCAGCATGGCAGCTTTTGGCACAGCCCTCACCTTCCCACTGCCACTGGAGGGGCAGGTGCAAATGCACCAGACAGCTGGGATTCCCCCTGTGTGCTAAACCACCCTTGTGAGGTCTGTGCTTTCTTTTGCTGAGGTGCAAAGCCGCCAGACAGACTGGAGAAAGCACGCTGCTGGGGCCGAATATTTTTTGCAAGCAGCGAGGTTTTTAGCTTCCAAAGCTGTTTACCTCTATGTAAATCAAGTGCTTAAGAAAAATAATTGATTTAAGCTCTTGATATTTCATTTGTAGCACTTCTTTTTCCTGAGTTCAGTACTTTTCATTGAATTTTTTTTTTTTGTGCCTCATTATTATGGCTACTGTGCCTGACAGCTAGATGGGAATTCATCTCACGCTATGATCTACCCTAAAGGCTCTGTTCATGAGAAAAGGATACAACCATATCTTCACCTTCTTCCTTTTAAAGTAGAGGCAACCCAGGCTGTGATACAGTCACAGATTTGGTTTTGGAGCCTGCTGGACAGATCTGTTCTGCTACAGCTGGGAAAAGTGGATTATTCTGATGCTGGCGTATAGCCTACCCGGGAAAACAGGGACATTTTCCCTGCCTACCTTTACCACCCGTCGCCTTCTGAGATTGGTAACAAGATGATGCAGTTATATTTCTGAAGGATAGGCTTCCAGTAGCTGAGCTAGCTGGGTTCAAACTGTTTCATTTTGTTTCATTTTTTTAGATTCTGGCTACTTGTTCAGTGGAAGTCGACCAGCCTCGCAGTCATCTCAGTCCAAGGAATCTCCTACATCAGGTAATGCACTAGGCCTTCCAGAGCGAATGTCTTCGCAGGGTTTGCAGTGAGTGTGTTGAAACACATGATCCAAGTTTTAATTCTTTTCTACCTGCTCACATTCCAGTGAAAATGTCCGTTTTGCTGTTAGAAATGCTGCAGAGAGAGTTCCAACTAAGAGTGGGACTGTATTTAAAATAAGGCGCTCTATGTCCTTTTCCCTGGAAGAGCTCACAGTGAAATCAGTGAGACGAACCAAGGATCCCTTCCCTGCTCTACAGCTGACTTCAGACTGCTTTGTTAGGAGACTTCACGTTGTTCCTAGGGCAGCTCTTTTGTTTCACTTTCCCTCCCCAGCCCGAGGAACTGCTAGTTTGGCTGCCCAGTCTGCTCTGCCCTTTTGCTCCCATGTCCTCCTGTGACCTGTCTGTTGTCCTCCTGACCCCAAACTTTGGCTGTTTGTGCTGCTTAAGTGTTTGCTGCTGGAAATGCAGTCACAGCCTGGGCTAACGCCATTGTGCAGACCTCTGCACCTCCTGATAAACTTTCCCAACAGCCTTTAAAGGACATGCCAGAACAGTTAATTCACCTGCAAAACAGCATGTGTAACGCAGGCTCTCCTGAATGGACACAACTGAGCAGAGAAAAAGCTCACCCGGCTCCTGATGAAGCCTAGTCTAAATCATTCTTGAGTGTACCAAAGTGCATGTGGAATTTCTCCATGTTTTCCAGCGTGGGAACTGGAATGAATAAAGACTTCTAGTACAAGATATGTTGGACATTTGCAATTACAATTTCCTTTTCTTGTAGAATTGTTAAAGAAAACTGTGCCTATTGTATTGGGATTATAATCTCATCATTTTCTCTTTGGGGATGTTTCCATTTCAGAGCACTTCTCCCTGCTGTCAGGCAGCTCTGCTCCCTCCCGCATCCCCTCTCCAGCACCATCGGTGGCTGGCTCTGTGACTTCCAGCTCAGGTTCCTTGCGGTACCGCCGGCCACTCATCAGCCCAGCCCGCCTGAACCTGAAAGGACAGAAGCTGCTGCTTTTCCCATCTCAGAATGAGGCTCTGCTCACCCCAACTAGCTCAGAGGAGCACACCCACTCAGACAGCAACATCTTTGCCACCGAGTTGTCCTCCTTTCCAAAGAAGAAACTCAGTGAGTGGGGAATGCATGGTATGCTGGCAGCCTGCTGCACTCCTGGAAATGCATTTGTAGAAAGGAGTGGGCTTGCAAGCAAAGCCGCGCGTCATCTAGGCCACACAGTGGATGGGGAACCTTCAGGAAAAACCCAGGTGGTGATGACTGGTGGGCTATTAAAGCTCCCTTAAGAATCCACTGGCCTGGAGAACCTCTCGTCTGCCAAAACACGTGTCCTTTTCTCACTTAGTGGTGCCCTAGGGATACCACTGCCACTGCCTTCACCCTTGTTTGGATAACTCCTTTAACCACGGATGTGGTGATGCTGATATGGACAGTGTATTGATACCGAAAAAGCCGGTGGAAGGAACTCTCTAAGACTCGATTTTAGAGTTTTAGAAAGCAGGCATTCTTTATTGCAGTGCTGGGTGCACAGGGGATCGCTCCACCTATCGTGCACACCGTCAGGCCTAATTATGCAGGTTAAGTACATGTTCTACATACATGTTCACTAGATGTCCGGTACATATTCATTACCTTTCCGGGAAATTGTTAGCATACGCAAATGTCCTTTACACAGGCACATTGTAAGGTCTCTGGTGGTCTTCAGGAGTCCTCTGGTGGTCTTCCGTGGTCTTCCTCACTTGTCCGCTGCTTGACCCTTCTCGGATGATTCCGCGCAGTGTGATCTTCTGCACTGATGCATCTTATCCTAAAAAATGCTCGTTAGCGCTTCTATTACCTATGCCTACATTTTGACATAATCCATATGGATACTTCTAAGCTAAGTTATCTAAAAGGACTGGAGTTCTTGTCTCCTTCAGAAAGTGCAAGGCCATCCAAAAGCAATTTTCTTTAGTATCTCATACCTTTTGCAACATACAGAACTTATATCTAATACCGACCAGCAAATAATTTGGTGTAGAAATAGTAAGGCCATTGTATTCAAAAAGACCTCTTTTATCAGTATGAGACAAACATGCAGGCAACTTCTGCTGCACAGCAGTGAAATTTTGCCTTTTGTTTCCAGCTCCTGTCCTCAATACTTTCATGGTTTTACCAGGCAACCATTCATTACTCATGTCTAGCTTTAGTCTGGTAACTTCTGCTACTTTTGGCTTCCACTGGTGCCTTCTGAATTTTGCCATCTTTTTCTCCTTGCAGATATGAGATCTGCTGTGGATGGAGGGAGTATTTGCAGTGATAATTCCATCAAAAAGGAGGATCACTCATCACACTCATCTACCTGTGTGGTGGACACAACTACCAAAGGGGAAGATTTGGCAGGCTGGAGGGGTAAGTGCAAGTCATGCCAGTGCTTTGTGTATGTGTGAGCATCTCTATGAGGGTAACTGAGACCTTTCCTGTGCTGTAGCAGTGATCTGATCTTGAGATCAAATAAAGAAGTAGTAGCAATCTTCTGCCTGCTTTTCTAAGGCCTTAATAAGGCTATTCCTGTTCTTTGGAATGTCTGACGAATACTGACAGAGTGCTAAACTGAGACAGAAGGAAAGGCGTGGGGGTGCAGGTATTGAGAAGAGCGATGAGATGAATATATAGAATAGGAATAGAGAGAATATACAGAATATATAAACAGAACCAAAGAGAGCAGTGGAATCCTTCCTGATAGGTAAAGTGCTTCAGCAATTTCTGCTTATGGTGAAAACGCTGGGCAAAGAGAGAGAAAGAGCACAATGTATGTTCACTGTTACTTATCTCATCAATTCCTTAATATCTCTTTCTACTGTTCCCTTTTTTCCTTTGTGTTGTCATCTTCTACTAAGGTCATTTTGATAACTCTGCTCTCCGAGGTCTGCTAGCCGTGAGTCTGACTCTCAATGCCATCTTCACATCAGCCTATGTCTACCGGAGCCTGCGCTGATTTGTGCCAACACTCCCGTTCTTTCTGGTTCCACCTGCTTCTGAGGAGACAAGAAAAATTCAACCACGGCTTCACGTCTAATGGCCGTGCCATTGGTGCACGCGTGCTGTTTTTTTAAGAAACTACTGTATGCTCAACTGTCATGACAAAGAAGCCAGGTAGCTGCTGCCATCACTTCCAGGGAGAAGTTGTCACAAGATTGTCCCTGGAGGTGGCAGGCAGAATTCCCAGAAAGCTCCAGTTCAAAGCAAGAGGCCAGTCAAATGGCCCATCTGCTTTCTTTCAAAGGAACTGACCTGAGGCACAAGCCTGAAAATGTGTAAGCTACCTTTTTAGGACCCTATCCCCAGCTCTTCTTTCTCACATATTAACCTCGTGTCGATGGTGCTGGTAAAATGAAGAGAATTAGAACAAATGAGCTGGAGAAGAGGGATGGCTTAGCAGCTGGTGCTGGGCTTTGACTACCGTAAGAGCATTCCCAGCCTCTTTGCCCAGTGGTTCCTCTTATCTCTTCGCTTTGGTACTCTCCTCTAAATTATCAGTGAATTTTCTTTAGTTGCCTTAAGCTTGCCTAAGCACATAGGTGACCTTGGCTGCTCTGTCATATTCTTGCATCTTACATGTCTGTGTGCTTCCACCTGGGCTGTGCCCTGAGGCCGCTTTCACCAGCTGCCATTCTGGTCATGCTGGTTCTCAGAAACTGCTGTCTGTACATACGTCCAGCCAGCACTGTTGCTGTAGGTATGCACAAACTCCAGACAGACATCCTTTTGTGGTTTGCTTTAGAAGGAGGAAGCCTGTGCTTTGCTTTACCCAGGAGGCGTTAATTTTGTTACGGTTAATTCTGTAACAAGAAAGGATCTCTCTGTGATTTGCGCCATAGTCAAAGGGCTTCAGCTCGAAACTCTGCTGGTGTTTTCAGTGAAGCAGCAAGTGGCATAGCTTGTTCTTGCTGTAAAACGCACAAATCTATTCTGTTAGAAGATGGGTGAGGAGCTGCGCGATTGTATACATTTATCCAAAAACCTGACTTCTCAATCTGATATTGGGATTTGCTAAGTAACCGTTTAAGAGATTTCTTACCTAGTTAAATGCCAAGGTGCTCTTGGCGAGAAATGCCTGCTTTCTGGACAGTTCTGCCTTCTGGATAGGTTCTTCTTTTCTAACCTAAAGGAAGTAGCCCTAGATTTTCAAAATCGATGTATAATTTGGGCAGTTCTGCTTTTGGGTGAATCTTCAGCATTGCTTTGAATTCAGGGGCCATTTAGAGTATTGTGCTGAATATTCAAGATCATTTAGTTCAATTTAGGGAAAAAAAGAAATTGATCTTTATGTTTTGATTCTTAAATCCCAAGTGCAGAGAGAAAATTTACCAGCGTGTCAAGGGTACCTGGTGAAAAGAGAGCCAGCTGACATTAGCTATGTATTTCCTGAAGCAGGACTGACACTATCAAGATTTTTTTCTATTGTCTCTTCCTTTGGGCTCCTTTACCTCAAACTTCTTTTCTCTTTCCTCTCCCTCACCCCATTGTCCTGTGTTTGCCTCTTGAATTACAGTGTTACGCTTACTGTGTCTTTTCCTCCCTTTCAGTTCTGCTGCTGTTCCCTCTGTTACAGTCTTGCATGTGCACAGAAACAAAGTGTATCTCTGCTGGTAATTCTCTGCTCTGAACCTGACATTGACACCTTGGAGTGGTGATCACCCTTCCTTTCACTTAATTTTTTTTTTTCTTGCATGTTTTAATTGAGTTCCCATGGCAGCCTCACTTAGTACATCAAGTGAGCGATAGGCAGGCTCTACTCAGCGTGCTGTATGACAGTTTAAATGGGGCTTTACTGCCGGTGACTCAAGCACTAAAAAAAAATGAGTCTCTCTTTGGCTCTTCCATTTCTTCCTGCATTGTTTTGGCAGCCCACTTCCAGCCACTGCCCCCCATCCTCCCTTGTTAGCGAGGCCTGCTCATGGCCTACTCTGCACCTTAGAGGCAGAGCACAGACCTCTGCCCACACGTCCTGATCTGAGAGACTGTGGAGATGTCATTCCCGACTCTGCATCTTTCTGTCAGCCTCTTTAGAGTGTTGGCAAAGGGCTGCACAGCCAGCACCTCCTATACAAAGGCCTAGGTCCAGGACAGAGACCTGCAGCAGAAAGCTGTGCTGCAGGTTGATGATTAATTCTTTTGTAACTTGCATGAATGGTCACTTGTAGCCAAACCGGACCCATAACCTTGCTGTTAAGAGATTTTTGTCCCTTCTATAGACTTCCACAGGCTCGCTTGAGCAGGTGTATAGGCAAGATGCTAGCAGACCAGCTTGCAAACTTCTGTTTAGACCTCTGCTGTTTGAGTTTGATGATGTCCTGGTGCAGTGTGTGACATCCCATTCATGGATCCTTGTCCTGACTTCCAGCATACCCGGGGGCCTCCTATGCAGAGACAAGCCTGGCAGAGAATACTGTGGGTTTGCTTGTCTTTATTATGCCAACAGATGTGCACTGTGACTTCACGTATGCAAATTTTCCACTTTCACCTCCCAGTCTGCGCTGAGTTTTACCATCACACTCACCTGGAGTCCAGGTTGGTCTCTGTCTCTACCAGATTGCAATACAAATTTTCTCCTCCTTTCCAGCAAGCAAGGACCTGCAGCCTCTCCACACACTTCTTCTTGTCCGTATTCCAGAACAGGAACCCTTTAACCTGTCACACTGCACTTCTGAATCTGCTCGCTGAAACTGTTCTTGGAAAGGTATTTGGCGACCTTGTCCAAAGCAATATAAAGACTTTGGATTTTATTGCTGAAGAGGGAAGACAACCAACTTTCTCATTCTGGTGCTAGAACACTCTCCAGTGGTGCTTTCACGGTTGTGAAGCCTTCGCTTGAATAGTACACACGAGTATACGTGCGTATGTGTGTGCGTGTGCATGCATATGTATAAAAACATGTGGAGGGTTTCTTCATTTCGAAAGATCTGAGCCCGTGTTTGTCTTTATATTGTTGGCCTTAATCTAGCTCTTAGATACTGTGTCCATCTTGCTGCTGTTTTCTATATGAAGCTGGTTTGGAGGAAACAAAAGATTATCTGGTCCCTCTGTAAAAATCTTTGTGACTGATGATGTTAACCTTCATACAGTGTTGTTCAGGGGTGAGATTTTATTTTTCTAATATTCTTCCTACTGTAAAAACTGTTGGAGTGTATGGAATGGAAAAGATCTTTACAAAACGGTCTGATAAGGATTTGAGCATTCCTTAAGAATACCAACAATTAATGATCAGGTGGGATATAAATGAGCTCCATTTCTGGACCTTTTCCATTACCTACCTTCCCCTGAAGACGCCCAGGTACTTTTTCTTTGGATATGGGCTTGTCAGGCACGTTCTGAGACCTTACAGAGGCTTTCAGTGATTTTGCTGTTCCGAATTAGGAAGAATTTGGATTCTAGAGTCTGGTTCCGCAGTCTGGGCACTTTGGCAGGTGTGACAAATATTATGCACATGTGACAGATATTATGCACATATCTATTTGATGGGATAGAGAGAATTGGTAGAATGAGCTGCTGATTTCTGAAGGTCGTCATATCTTTTCACATAAAATATTAGGCATGAAATTGGTCACTGTGGCAATGTGGGGAAAAAAACTCATTGCTGGTGTATGTGGGCCACATTCACTGAATTTTAGGCTGTCTGCTCGAGCAACAAATGTGGCCTGTGAATGTTTTATTCCCACTCCTCCTTCCTGGGTGATGGGAACGTTTGTAAAAAAAATGCTGAACTGACTGGGTTCCTTAAAACAGGGCAGCTGGAATCAATGGCTTGTGTTGCCTTTGGATGCTGCTATATTTTTTCTTCCAAGTACCATTCCTGGAAATTACTATGGTCTTAACCTCTCTCAGACATTTGTCAGAAGGCTAGAAGTGGCCAATTTGGCCAATACTTTTTTTCCTTTTTAAAAAATACATGTTGCATCCAGAAGTTATCATCACTGTGTCCTGTGGTGGGAGTAAGGGACAGAGTACTTCTGGATGGAGGAGGTATCTAGAGAGGGTGAGGAGGACAATTTTGAGTCCTAAACCTTATTTCCTGTGAAAGAAATACTGTATGTCATGTGTGTAATACTTGTTTGGGGAGCTCTAACACTGTACAGTTTAGTTAAATGCCCTCCGAGGGAGGAGCAGCTCTTCCTCAGAGGTTTTTAGTTCATGCTTTGTGTTTGAAGAGGAATATTTTTCTTTAAAAAATAAAAATGGATTAAGTTTTCACCTTGGTGTGTTTCTCTTTCTTGGGGAGCTGAATATTTTGTGAGGAAGGGGAGACAGTATTTGTGCTTGTGCGTGGTCAAATTAACTTTGATCTCTTCACTCTTTTAAAGCTAGCAAGAACTAAGAGAAAGCACAAAGCTTTGTGAGCTTCCCCAAAGCAAGGAGAAGCTCATTACCATGATTGGGAAATGGAATTATTATGCTCTGAAGGCTTTCCATCAATTAAAAGGGAAGCCACCTCCTGCTATTAACTGATGTTCTGAACTTCTCCCTGGATGCGGCTGCAGGGATCCTCCTGTCTTGACCTCCTGTAGGGTAGGGACTGCCATTTGCATACCTCTTTCCTTAGAACCCTGACCACAGCTGATGGCTGTAGGGTCGAGTGGTAACACCAGCACTATTTCGTTTTGTCTGGATTTTCAGTACTTTGGTGGGCGGGGAGGAGGGGTGAAAGGGAGTTACTGAACGTAGGTGCTTTGGTCCTGCCCCAGTCATCTTCCGAACGTGCACATGTTGGCAAGAAAGCCAAGAGGATTATTTATATGGGTAAGGACTGGGCACGTGTAAGGGGTGTTTGGTGAAGCCCCAGAATTTGTCCCAAGATAAGCACAGTCACAGAGCATCAGAGCGGACCAGTTATACGCACACCTTACGATTAGTGTTCATTTGGCACTTAAGGGATTTTTTTTCCTCTGTGAGATGGGGGCTGAGAGTCTCTCTTGAGATTTTGCTTTTATGTGTCATTTTGTGGCCTTTATGTTTTTAATGTAACGTAAATTAAGAGACAGGTGGCATAAGCTTTTAGACACAGGCTTTCCAAGCACAGGCTTCAAAGGCTGTAGTTTTCCCCCATTTATATTTTGATGACTCCTGTTCTACTTTGTTAAAATATGCTGTTGATTTCTTTTAAGACCTGGCAATGTATTCTGTCTTGTCTTTTAAATACCTGGAGAAGTTCTGTGCATTGCTATGCAGGAAGGGATGCACTTCTCGGCCACTCTTCCTTTCTCCCCCTCTTCTTTCCGTGTTAGAGACCTGTTTGGTTCTGCAATCTCTTTTTATCTGCGACAGTGGTGTTCTCTTTACTTGCTTTTCCATTACACAGGGCTAGCAGGAAAAGAACTAAACTGTGCTCATACAGGTGAGTCTTCCTGTGCGCCATCAAAGAGGCTCCTTCTGCTGTTCACAGATTTCTTATAACCAGTAGGGATGTTTCATGCTTAATAATTTAAATATTTCTATCCAGCCCAGTGAAAGTTTTCTATTCAAAGACCTGTACAGTATTTTTAAAATAGGAGACGTGATAGCATTGTTTGACCTACCACTCTCCAGCTACCGTTGGTCGCTTTTGTAAACCGAGAACAACAGCCTGATCGTCGTCGATGCTTTCCTTCTGTTTCTTAGCTCTGTACAACTTCTGGAAAAAAGGAACTGATTCCTTCCAGACCTGCGAGTTCTGGTTTTTTTTTTTTTTTCCCAATTAAGGGTTGTTGTTGGGCCTCGGCTTTTTTTTTTTTTTCCCCCAATTCATTAAGGGTGATCAAACAAACGCTTTCCCAAGGAGGCCGTGTCTTTTAATTAAATTACAGCCGTCGTGCCACCGATCCCTCTGCTCCTCCGCCGTTGCCCCTGGGGACCTGCCGAGGGTCTGCGAACAATCGCTTCCCCTTTGCGGCCGTGGTGCCGGGGTACCCGCCGGGACGGTGATGGGCTGCGGTGCCCAAGTGCCCGGTGCGTTTGCATCGGGGCGCGCAGCTCAGCACCTCGTCTCACCGAAACGGCAAGAATCGCTGTGTTCCACCGGTCCTACCGCAGGTGCTTCCCCTCGCCGCTGCCCCAGTGGCCGGGGGCTGCCCTCGCCCTCCGGAGCCGGCGGGCCCGCTCC
>JANZLQ010000001.1:5054269-5070787 GCA_026212715.1 Elanus axillaris
GGTGCGTGTTGGGGGAGCTGTTGCTGCTGCAGTTTCAAGCCTCAATCTGTATTCTCTCTCTTCTCTGCATGGCTTCCTGTTTTTTCACACCACTGCTCTCTGAAACAACAAGCTGCAAGCAGCAAGGAGGACGGGGGGGGTGGAGGTTAGTAGGCTGGAAGAAGCCTCTGGCGACACTTGCAAAACGTCTGGGTGCGGGCTCTGGAAAAGGCACTACATGCTTATGTATTTCTCCGGGTGTGATCCTGTCACTGTGTACCGCAGAAGTGGCTTTCTGAGGAGATGTAGCTGTGGTACGCGTGTGCTCCTCGGAAACGTGTTGCTCAGTGCCGCGTGATGGCAGCGGAACCATCCATTAATTTTTCACTGCCAGTTGTCTTCCCCAGCTGCTCTTGAATGGGCAAAACTAGAATTTGTCCTATACTTGGGCATCCTGTGATAATCAGATGTAGTCAGTGTCAGAATAATGCTGAAAGATGAACCACCAGTGCTGATTCCTGCAGAATTTGGGAGTTTATGCTTTTAAAAAACCCCCATGCAGTCCAGATGTGCTTAGTGTGTGTGAAAGGAGCAAGCATCTAGTTTGAAGGGCAACAGTTATGAGCTGCCCTACCTTTCCATGACCTTGGGTAGCTGGCAGCTTGTACGAGGGCTGGACGATAGTGAACTGCTGAGAGAAGTGATTCCCAAACTGTGAGCCAGACAGAAATTGCTAACGGTTTGCAAAGAACTGAAAAATCTTGAGAGCTGTGACTTCTGTTCTTTGGATGTCTGACAGCATTCATAGAAAAATTAGAAGTTGCATTAGGAACACTGCTGTCGGTGTAATTCCTGTATTTGCTGCTATGTTTTCCCCTCCCTGTTTTGGGAGGGGGAAATGGTCTGTCTGATCACCAGTAAAAGGCAAAATGTGAAGAAAGCTATTCCTAGGATATCATCGGGATGAGGGAGCTGTACCATAAGGTGTCCTGCTTGAGTCAAACCTATAGCAGAGTCCTCTCCCAAACAGGACTTGTTAACAGTGTTGTTTGAAAACATTTTTTCCACCATCCCACACGCTTGACGTGAGTGAGTCTCTACTCGCTCAAGTTAAATCCATAATTCATCTTTGGCAGATGAATAAGTTGTAGGGTTGAGGGAGCTGCTGTACCGTATAGGACCGGTATCATGTTCACTTTAGCATCTGATCTGTGCTCTTGTTCAATGCCACGTGCTTCAGAGAGAGGCGCAAGGAGTCCTGTGCTCTAGTCAGTATGGTTGTTGCAGAATGGGAGATCATTTTTAATCTGAAATCGCTGTGTTGCTGCCTTGTCTGCCAGCGAGTCAGATACACTCTCTAGAAGCAAAAATTGTTGAGGAATGGAGCTAGATGGCTACAGATAACTTTGGTTCAAGGCGCGAGACAAATGGGTGTTCCCGAGGTGCTATTTTTATGGGTGACAGTAGAGCCTTGGTTTGTGAACATGTTGCTAAGTGACTTCAAAAGCTGCTCCTCTGGATAATAGTTGCAGAGTCCAGGGAAAGGTAAATGGAGGATTAGGTTGCAAAATCTTGTTCTGGCAATGGTTCTTCTCTGCGGGAGGCGGATGGGCAGCCAGCTGAGCACAGCTGCTTGTGGAGTTCCTTTCTTGCCAGTCAGTGCTGTAGAAAGGAGATGAAAAATGGGAAAGATTGCATCAATTATTGAGCCTTGTAAAAATAATTAGCAAGACAACAGCAGGCAAATAGGCAAGGAGGAGGAGAAAAACAGCTGCCAAAGCATGGAAAGATAGGACTTCACTGGAGATAGAAAAGGAGGGGGAATTGGATAAGGTGTCCTTTTAATCAGTGGCTGGGGAGACAGATGAAAAATTAATGCATGAGCTTTGCGTGCGCATTAGAGCAGGGCAAGGAGGGAGGGGAAGTCTCCTCATTTAAGTTGCCCACTCTTGGCTTCCACCAAAGGCTCCTGCAGATTAAATGCCATTTTCATGGCTTTTCAGCAGATGTTACCAGTGGTAACAGGTATGACCAGTGATACAAGGAGAGGCAAGAACAGCTTGTGCAAATGTTTGTCCAGAAGGATTGCCTGACTTTTCCATTTATGAATTGGTACCAGGGATGTAAAGGAACTGGCCAGAAGGCTGGTTAGTCCAGCTTCCCAAATGACAGGAACAAGCTTCCATTAGGATTAAATTTTCTCCTTCATTTTACAGTTCCCTCCAGAGCCACCAGCAAGCATATGAATGGGTTTTGCACTGTAATGCTGTGGTCTCTGATTTGTGGGCAGAGCTGTCTACTGTGATACGAGGATGTAGTTAGTAAGATTTAACAGTGACTCTTTACTGTGTGCTGAATGTAACTCTGTCACCAGTGATTTCATGGTGATGCCTGTTCATGTCTTCCAGACTAATTCCTAGGGTCGTTATCCTCCTGGATTTGTTTCCTGTGACTGGGTTTTCACTGTCTGGAATCTAGCAGATGCTCTTTCTTCCTGGAGAGCTTTATCTGACTGGTCTTTCACCTGGCTCTACGCAATCTCTTGCAGAGATCTCGTTCTGTATTACCTAAGGAGGTAGCATAAAAGCTGCGCTGTCGTGCACATTAAAGAAAACAGCCTGTCAGTTGGCAGTTCCCAGTCCTCCCACGAGAACATTGTTCTTCACTTAAGGCAACCACCTAAAAAGGGGAGGACAGCACTGCAAGGAGAGGCCCCATTATAGCCAGATGACTTCTGAGCACGTGGGATGTGTAGAACTGCTGACCGTGCTCTGTTTCTTCAGGGAAAGTCAACTACACATATGTAGTAGAGGGTGATTCAGTCACCCATGATAAGATCTAACAGATATCTTAATTGAAGTAAATAAACAAGTATCAGCATAAACTAATGGCTGTCTTTACTAGAGCTCAGTTGCCTCTCTGTAATGGAAAGTTTCAGGGAAACTTTGGGGGAATTTGCACACATGCAATCACAGCTGCTGACTCCTCATTCAGAGCAGAGAAAAACATTGTTTTCAGAATCAGTTATGCTGGGGTTTTTTTGCTGGTTTTTTTTTTTTTAATGGCCTCTTCCTCTATTTTTTGTGACATAGGAGAAGCAGTATGACTGGTTTTAATTTTCTGCTATAAGACTGATCCCAAGTGGGTAAGTGGGGAGTACTGCTGGACAACTCGTGCTCAGTGTCTTCTCCTGATGCTGCAGTATGGAGGAAGACCACTTTCCCCTGGACCCAGATGATGGGAGCACTGTTTACTGGGCTCATTCAGTCTTTGCTAATTCACGTGTGGGCAGAACTACCAGGACGTACGTTTATCCACACCAGCTTGTAGCTACAACATCTCCAAAGTACAGCCAAGGTAGCAGGCACAACCATCTGTCAGTGAGCTGGAAACATTGACCATCAAGAAGGTGATAAAAAATTAATCAAGGTTTGATTGTCACATGACTGGTCGTTTTGCTATCTAAAGTGCCTGAAGGGGAAGACTTTGCTCTGTAAGCTGTCTTTCCTGTACAAGTTTGTCACGTATCTTCATCTTTACTTTTTTTGCGGCATAGCAGGACTTCACATGCTATTTATTGTCATTTGTAAATTGAGGAGACGTTTGACTGCCTTCCCTCCTTTGGTCAGCTGGACCCCACAAAGAGGTTCAGGAAGAGAAGTAGGGAAAAATGTTGCGATGCTCTGGATCGAGCAGTTCCCAGTGCCAAGTAATCTGTTATCACCGAACACGCTAGGGTGTCTGTTATCAGAGATAAGGGAAGGGAAGGGTTTGGTAAAGACAGGAGCCGTGTGGGACGAGAGCTCAGCCATCCTGGTAAATGAGATCTGGTGTGTATACTTGTGCATCTCTCCTCTTGGCAAAACATATTTCAAATCTCTGTGGGCTTTTGCTGGTTTTGATTCAGCAGTGAAAAAAAGCTCAAGTGTGGGTTTTGAGGGGTTGGTTGGTTTGGGTTTTGTCATTTGCTAATCCGAGGGAGCTACTCCATTCTTAAAGTTTGCTGTGTGGATATTTATGTGACCACAGGGGAAAAACTGTCTGGTTTTTCAGGAACAGGAACGGAAAGTAGTGCTAGCTTCAGTTTCCCCACTGCTGCATATGACCTCCCAACACAGGGAATGGACAAGCAGAGTGCACAGGAGTAAGCCGCAGCAATCAATAAAGCATCGAAGGAAGAGAAGAATGGTAAATAAATAACGTGCATGGAGGAATAGTCAGGGCATGACCTGTTAGCACTGAATGGTCTGTAAGTGGGTGCTGTGGCTCTGGTTGTAATGGCATGACAATAAAAGCCCATATGGCATCATTAGGAGCTCTGGGTTTTGAGAGGGCATTTGTCTGGCTCCAGGGTGGGAGCTAGTAAAAGAGACACGTGTGACAGGCTGGGAAATGGCACAGAAAGAGAAATGCTTCTGTAAAAGGAGAAGTATGAGGAGGAGGAAGGATATATTTTTAATGTCAGAGGGCTTGTGAATTTCTCTTGCCTTTGCCATGGAACAAATCACATGTGCGGCAGCTAGGTATATTTTTGTTGGGGGCTTTTGAAGGTTGGGCAGGAAATGTCTTTAAAGGCGCCTTTTCTTCACAAACTTTTCGTTAGTGAGTTGAGTGAGCATCTTGGCTCCCCAAGGAGCATCCCAAAAGAACCTGACAGATGAGCTGGTGGGCGGTGGCCACAGGGGCAGGCAGGAAATTCTGCCATCAGGGGTTCTTTGGGGTGCTGTGCCATGTGTCTGCAGGAGGCTTGTTAACCTCTTGGGCACCTGACTGGTGAGCCATGCATCTAGCAAGTGGTTAACCATGACAAGAAGCATTGTCAGTCGTATTTTACTTTGACCCCCCGCTTCTCCAGCCTGTATAGCCCAAGACGGTGGCTGATACGGTTTGCAATTTTGCAAGCCACGTGCATCTGCACCGTAGGGACAATGCTGGGATTGCCCAGCTTGCAAAGCATGACAGTAGTCTTGCTGCTACAGGCAGTTCAGTGTCCATAAGCTCTTTGGACAGTGTTACGAACCCAGTGCCTCCCAGCAAAACATCTACCTCAAGACCTGGCATCTCTGACCTCTCGGAGCAAAGCGAGCCAAGTTTACTGTGTTCCCCATTGTGAAAGGGCGGCTCTTTGGCTGAGAATATAGCAGTTTGAAATGGGATGGTACAGAGAGACTCTTTGCTGACACTAAAGTAAATGGACTAGTTCCTTTTTCTGGTGCCTTGTTTCTTGTTGCTAGTTATTTCAAAACTTTTCTTTCTAGAAGTGGGGGTTTATGGTCAGGTCATTGAAAACAAGCTACAGTCCCCTCTTGTGGTACTCTAGCGAACGGCTGTATTCCATCTATGTTTTCAAGCGGTTTCCATGTTTCTTGGTGTCTCCAATGGGAACTCCAGATCGTTTCATTCTCAAAGTCAGGCAAAGCAGTGTGGCTTGGCAATGATGTCCTCTGGCAATATTACCACGCTGTACATAATAGCACGTACCTACGAAGCTGGTGCTTATTTATGGAAAAAGGTTGCACAGATTTAACTAATTTTTTCCATTAAAATTTCCAAGACTAATTATGAAAGCATCGGTTTGCCAAAGTTGTGTGTGAACTCCACGACACAATCCGTCTCCTGTTTGACAGTGGTGTGCCCCTGGTTTCTTCCTGAAGGCATCCAAGCATCATGCCTCTTGCTGTCTGGAAAGTCTGCTAGCTATGTGTGTCTGTTACTCTCCTCTCCTTACCCCTGTCATTTTTCTCACTTTATCCAGGAGGCTTTGCTCTGTCTCTTTCTACCTGTGACCTTCAGAAAAAGAGCAAATTGAAAATCTGGCTCCTGACTGTAGCTGATTTACACCAGTCACTCAAAATGCTAAACAAAGTGGGTAGGAGGAAGGAAATGAGAGGTTGAGTTTTTTCCTGTTGCAGGTAACGCGGAAATAAAATAGGAAATTTAATGCAAAGTTGTCGTCTTGCTGAGCCCCCGCTGGCACCACCGGCTGCAGGTGCTTTATGGATGCTTTTGTTCCATGATTTGTCCTTCTTAGTGTCAGGGTGAAGCTGGACTTAAGGTCTTCGTGATGGTGCACAACAGGCTTACAGCAGAGACAATTTAGAGAAGGAACTTCCAGGCAGTCTGGATGAGACTGAAATTTCTCCTGTTTAAAAGAGATGGGGGAGTGAGTTGCTGTGTGTTTGTCATACTAATACAGAAGCTGGCTATTGAGGACCTAGTGGAAAAAAAGTTGTATCAAATTCAGTCCAAGATCTTTACATTTCTCCAACCAAGTGGCTGAGCAGATGTATATGCAAAGGTGTGTAAGCGGGGGTAACTTGTTATATTGCTGTCCTTCTGTTAAAATGGAAAAATCACTTAGGTGAAGCCTCATTACTCAGGGCTGTAAAATCTACAAATGTGAAGACGGACTGCAAATTCTTCTAGTAAGCAATTAAGACTGTCTGCACATGGAAATTGCCATCATTCAATTGATTTAATAACTGAATTTGAATATTCAGTGTTGTTTACCAGTATGGACAGGTTTAGCATCTGTCTAGGAGTCGATGGCTTCTTTAATGTGCTAGACTCAGCTAAAGCACCAGTTAAATGAATGGCACTTTTTTTTTCCTCCCCTTAATTTTCAAATATTCAAGTATTCTCCTTGAAATGAGCCATGACAAATGAGCAGCATGGTCTTTCTGGAAACTTTAAGGAAAAATATTTAAAGTGGATAAATAAATAAATCTATTTCACTTTCTCATGGGTGTTGGGGGAAGGTGAGCTACCAGGATTGCAGTGCTTTGGCTTTGAAAGACAGCCGTTGGGATGAGGACCTGGACAACATACGCTCAGAAAGAAATGGCGTGTCTTGTATGTGCAAAACATAATGACGTACAATTTTCACAGAAGAATGTGCCTTTTTTTTTCCAAGTCCCAGAGAAAAGCAGCAAATGCTGCAACTATTGATGATAAAAATTCCAGATGACCCAAAAGGATGTGGTACAAGATACACGTGTGGGAGTGAGTTCGGGTTTTTTGTCAATAGCTTAGATACAATGCCTATTTTAAATGCACCTTCTGTGTGTCTTGCTTTGCTGTTTTGCATGTAGTTCACCTCTTATTTTGTATGCGCGTGTAATGCGTCCTGTGTGTGCTCATAGGCAGCACCTCTCCGCCCAGCGTGGCAGCGCAAGACTGATTGTCTACTGTGGGAAGCGCGTCTCCGTTACCTGGGTAAGAGAGTGGATGTGGGGGGGTGATGCCAGTCCGAAGTGTTCGAATAGGAAGAAGGCTTATCCCTAGGTGTATTATGCAAGGAGAGTATCCACGCTTAGCTGTGCTTTTAAAACTCTTAGGCCTTGCTGGACATGTCTGTTCCTACCCTTGTATTAAAACGTATCAGGCTACTGGATGCCAGCCGAGCGCTGAGCAGCTCTTTCCGACCAAACTGTGTGCCAGGGGACCCATCCCAAGGACTGGCTGAAATTATCTCTTGGGCTGATATTTAACTGCTGATCTCTGCGCTGGGGTGGATGGCTTTGGTTTTGGGCTGGTAGAGGACTTCCCTGAAGGCTCTTGCCCGCCAGAATCCCCTATCTCTCTGTTTTTCCGTGACTGATTTTAAAGACTTTGGTAGTTTTCGGTAGTCTATGTTTTTCCCCCTTTTGTGGGGATAGCAGAAAAAAACCCAATAAAGATGAGGCTGGGATGGGGGAGCTTATACTATGAAAATAATAGGAAAAAAAATTCCTTTTTTTTTTTTTCTTCCCCCTCTGTTGGGCTATCCCCAGAAGTAGCTTCTAAGAGTAAGGATGATGGAGATTTTTAAACCCCTTTTTAAGGCCTGAGAGTCACAGGGCTCTGGAAGGTCCATTTCCATTGTGAGGAAGGTCAGCACAGTGGTTTGTGTGCACAGATCTGGGAGCAGATTTGCTGCTCTCGTCCAGATGCTGGCATGCCCCTGTGTTGGAGTGTCGCTTGGTCTTTCTGGGCCTCGGTTCAGCAGTCGAGGAGGAAAAAAACAGCACTGAACTATGAGGAAAAAAATGCAGAAGAGTATAAAATTCCATTGTAACAAGCTGCCCAGGTCGGTTAGAGAAAGAAAACGTTCATGTGACTCTGTTTTTCACCAACCCAAGTTAATAATATTAGTCTCTGTGTCACGGAGTAGATCATCTGCGAGTCTCATACAAAACAGTTTGGTATGGTATCGCTTGTTGTTGTAATTTGCAAATCACATTGCAAATGCTAATCTTTTAAGTGATCCAGTACCAAACGTTGCTGTTCCCACTGTCCTGAAAGGGAACCTAAGGCAGCAAGTTCATAGCATGGCCAGTGTCATGGAAAAGGGCAGGGTGAGACCTGCAAAAATCCTTTGAGGCAGCAAATTTAGCTGCTTGACTGCATCCTCCTGATGTGAAGGGGACACCCAACCTCGCTCAGTTTCTGGCTGCTGCCATGTTTTTAAATGATGATACAGTAATAATAAACAGTGAAGCTTTTTATTTTATTTTGAGAGGCACACTCACCCTGGTAGCATATAGTGTAAGTGCTTAACGTAGTTAATGCTTGCCGGGTACAGCTTCCCAGTCCTAGTTCTGTTTAGGCTGGTTGGAATGTTTGCTTCTGTGGAATAGATCTTCTCTTCTTTGTATGTATTTTTAAAGACTTAATGAAAACAAACATTATCTATTTCTGGACCAAAATTTGAGGACAAAAATTCTGCACTTTCCTGCTACCAAAAGAGTTTTTTTTTCCTTCAACACTGTTCCCAGGGCAAAAGTTGTAGTTTTACCTCTAGCTATGTAAATGATTGTTCACCAATATGCCTCAGGTGGAAATTCCCCTGTTCACAAATGGAAATTTTAATCTGCTAACAGTAAAATTAATAATTTTCTTTCAGCCAAAGCCATCTCTCATTTTAGGAAAAAAAAAATTCCCTTCACATTCCTTTTTTCCTTGTTGTCATTGATGACTCATGCAATGGCCTTTGCTACTTATTTCTGACTCTTAAGTGATTTTTCAGGTGGCTGCTAAAAAAATTCTTAAAGCATTTGTCACTGGCATCTGCCTCATTTTGTAATGTGATAACATATATTCTGTTTTTTTATGCAGAGTGTGTATTTGGGTTCTGAATGTTGCTTAGTTTGGAATACACACTTTAAACATCAAATAAAACTAAACAAACAAAAACTACCCAAATATAACAAACTCGTGTTTGTGCAAAATATTTAGAGCAGGCAGGCACCTGCATCTGTCTGTCTGCAGTGTGCAGCCACCCACACAAATGTCTGCAAGATCCGGTCTTACGGGAAACAATTAATAAGGACCCCCAAAATTCCCAAACTGGATGAAGGATTTTTATTTTTTTTTAAATAGTGCTCTGAGTTTATCACTGAGGTCTAGTTTTATATTTTTTGAGAACCTAACCCAACACTCATGTGAACTTAAACTGTACTTTTGAGTGTGGGAAGACCGAGTGCTGCTTTTCTTCTGGTAGCAAAGAAAAGGATCCAGAATCCCCTAACAGTAATTTCGAGATTAAATAGTGAGGTTTAGTTAAAGAGGCAGTTACAACTCATAATGGAAATTTGTGGTTTTATAGATCACTCACTTTCTGCAAAAAGAAGTACTCCCAAGAAATGGTATTGCAAAAAAAACCCCAAAAACCAGAGGAAAGTTGTTTGTCCTTCCTGAAGAACTGATAGTCAGAAAAGGGATGTAGCTTCTGGCCATTCGTGTTTGATGTTCTTTGTTTTTGTATCAAAAAAAGTCTTTGACAGAAGTGAGTTTTTGAGAGGCATTCCTTGGGAGGTGGTGGTGGTGGGGTGGAATGCTGTGTGTATATATGCAATTACATTTTGAAGTGATAAAGAAGTAAGCTATGTTTTGTGTTGAGACACTTATGCTTTGAACTTCTGTAGTACCACCAGTTAAAGACCTCAAATGACTTGTACAAATAACACAGCTTCATAAAATGCCCTGTGAAACACGGAAGTAATATTATCTGTATTCTGCATGCAGAGGAACAGGTGAAACAACTTATTAAAGGCCGTGGCATCAGTGCCAGTACGAGTAGAAGAACGTGAGCGCCTTATTCCAGGTCCTGTCCTTGAAAGCATTAAGCCTTGGGGTTTTGAAGTAGTGTGTGTAATTGTGGTGGGGTTTTGTGTTGGGTTTTTTTTCCCCTAAACCATTTTGTCTCATGTTTTTGCAGTCAGTAACTCAAACTGTATTCCCTGGCATAGCTGTAGCCTCACTTATCTTGCAGAACTGGGTCAGTAGCGTCTCCTCCCATCTTAGTATTTGACTAATACCTTCCACTCGGTTCTCTGGGATGTTGTGCTGCTTGCAACACCAACAATTAAGACAACTTGCTTTTTCCTTAATGCAACACTTTGGCATGGGGGCAGAGGTTGTAACTTTGAAATTCTGATGAGGAAGAAACAACCAAGGAGGTATCAAAGCTTCCTGCTTCATTTTGATAACCTCCTAAGGAGAACTGCCTCCAGGGATTCTTCTCCTTTAGAAGTCTTGTGGTGTTGCTGATGATCAAGATGGGGATCTCAACTGCTTGCTGCAGCTAACTCAGGTCAGTTCTTGTTGCTTGTTTTTCCTCTGCAAACGTTTATGGGGAAATCGTGGAGGAATGCGTTGTTCTCAAGTCTGCAAAATCCTTCATTTAAATGCAGAGTCACGTGAAATATAACACTATTTTTGTCTGGGTCAAGGACACCAAAATACGCCATTCCGGCCTTCAGCAAGAGAGCTGAGTATCTTCGTGGTCATTCTCCCTTCTCTCTGTCGTTCAGGAGTCCCAGGCTTGACACTATTTCAGAGGCTCTTTGAAGAAACAGGCTGCTCAGATCCTTGAATCCCACCCCTTAATAATTCACTATTACCTCCTATACAGCTCATGAAAAGATTTCGCTTAGTGAGTTTTTTGTTTGAATGCATGTCCATCAGACGAAGAAAAAAAACGTGCTGAGGCTTTGTCATGGTTTTCTTCTCTGAAATACCTCTTGTGGCAATATCAACAAGCAAACTGTAGCCTTTTTCTTGAAAGAAAAACAATTCATGCTATAACCAGCGTGCACTCGGCTGTCCCAAAGTCCAAGCTATGAAATAACTGCCATGTTTTTCTTCAGAGAAATATCTTCCTCCTGGGAAGGTTGCTTGAGCGTAGATGAAGAATAGGAGAAAAACAGCATCTGTTTCAGGGTTGGTTAAGCATGTGTGCTTCAGGATGTGACAAGTTAGCAGTGGAAGCAGGTAGTCTGCCTTGGGCAGCAAAGAGCTGGGTGGGTGCTCACTGAGGCCCTTGTCCCTGTATTTGTGGTCCCTCCAGGTTAATGCAACCCATACTGGGTAAAGCTGGTAAATGTGCTTGTGACCCTTTGTGGTTTTTATTCCCCTAAATACCCTCGCCTGGTGTTTGTCCCCTGCCTTGTCCTTAGCAGGGGAAATGTCATTTTTGTGGGACTTGAGCTGGGGGAAAGTGGAATCTGAGATGCGTGATAGTGACCGTCTTCCTTGCAGCTCCTTCCTGGGTGGTGGTTGTCCATCGTTGCTTTACTTTTCCACCAGTTACGGGTCCCAAGGCACTTGCTGTCCTTTGCCCAGTCACCTCCCAACCTGCTAGAATTATTCTGGGCCTAATTGGTCTTTTTTAAGTCACCATTTCCTCTGCTTTTCTTTTTCTCCTTCTTTCTTCTTCTCCTCACTGAATATATAGATGTTCTAAAAGTGAATTTACGTTATCCTAATAAAACAAATCCTTTAGCGAGAATACCAGAGATTTAACCTAATTTTTCTGCTACCCCCTATGTGACTTTTGGTCAATTCATTTCTGTGCCTTGGTTTTCTTGCGTGACGAGAACAAAGGAGGAAAAGCATGGGCCCGCAGAGTTTACAGTACATGCTATTTAAGTTTTTTAAGCAGTACAAATGACAATGTATGTATTCTGAACATATTAACAACACTTACTATTCATTATTATTTATTAGTCATGCTATATTGCTAAAATTGTGAATCCGTATCTGAATTTCCCCAACAAAATTTAGGAGGTTTTGGATCTGCAGTTGGTTTAGATAAGTCAACGTTTTCCTTAGAGCACTAGCACTGATTTTCAAAGTGGTGAAGGTCTAGTCTTCCCCTCATTTTTTATGTTGTGTCCTACTTGAATAAACATCTGTAAAGTATAGCAACATTAAGCTGCTTATGAAGTTCTTGGTAATTGGTAAGGCTGTGGCAGCTCTGGCTATTTGGAGATGGAGAACTGGAAAGTTCAAAATATAAAAATGAATGTGTACAGCGGTTGGAGGCTGTAAGGTGCAGTTAAAATACCTAGTATAATTTAACCTAATTTTCCTTCAGTGTGCACATGGCTTGCTTGCAAGAGAGCCTAGGGCCCCCAAATATATATATATATATATATACACACGTGTGTGTATGTATTTAAAGAAATCCCAACAAAGAATGAAAAGCTGGTAGCAGTGTAGCATTATGCTGTAGCACAGACACCCTTTGTGTAAGATGCAAACTGATCTTCAAATCTTGAAGGACTGTTTGGTTTGGCCATAGGCGTTTCTCACCAAAGAACGTATCCTGTGGCAGTACTTAAACAGGTGAGCTCTGCTGCTCACCTCTGTGATAGCCGGCGTGGGTCGGTGTTGTACGCTTCATGTGGCTGCGATCCTATTTCAGATCTTGTTGCCAAAAAACCCTCTCTTTTGACTTTTAAATAAGAGCAAGTTACCAGCTGTATTTGCACACCAACTGCATAGCTGAAGCAAAAACGCGGTTTCCCGCCTGTTGAGTAGTGTTAACCACATGGAGCAAATAGTTTCAACTCTCCTAAAACTGCTCTGGCTTCCTGTTTGCTTTGTGGTGCAATTAAATGTGGCGAGTTTGGTGGGGTTTAGTTTGTTTGTTTACCCCGTACCACAGTAAGTGGAGAGTAAGAGGGGCTGCTTCTAGCCTTGCCTGTAGAAGTGCTCAATGCAGCTTCAGAAATGTTACTGTTTACTAAAATTGCCAATATCCAGGTGGGTTGGGACCCAGGAGGGTAGGCATGGTGTTTTTCTCTCCAGGTGCCCCACTGGCAGTTGAAAGCGTTCTTGCCAGGCAATCCGGTAAATACCAAGGCACTGTGGTTACATAATCTGCTTGTTGTCATTCCCCTCCTCTTTCTCCCTGTTCCTTTTTCCTCCAGAAGCTGACCGGCTGTCTTATCTAGGCTATGAACGTTGGCTCAGTTTCTCAGGCAGCAAATTGATGTAGAGAAGGGATTTGGAAGGGAGAAGGTGAGGAGCTGTACAGCCAGTGTTTCCAACCATGTCCATTTGTAAAGGGCTGCCGAGACGGTAAGCAGATGTGCAAGAATGGTGTACCTGGAGCAGTGAAGGGAGGAAACAACCTGAAAAAAGATGCCAGGATAAATGCCCAGAGGTGGAGCTATGAAAGACTGATAATTAAAACTAAGGGCTCAGAAAAGCCTTTGTTGAAGAAAAAGGACTTAAAATGAAGGTATTCACGTGACTAGTCATTGTAACGGGGGTACAGCCAAAAGCTGAAAAGAACATCGCACTTGAGATTTGGCTTTGGTAAATATATGATAGACAGCAGCCCTTAACCCTAGCATAGCACTGCAGGGTTTTCATCCCCATCTGCAGGGAGTCTCCCCTCCCTCCTGTGAGCTATGGGCACTCCTTATCCTGCAAAGACTTGTACCGTGAGCCAGCAGTTATGTGATGCAGAATGTCTGAAAACTTGTCATCCCTTTCCTCCTGTCCATTTGTCTTTCTCCTGTCTACAGTTTTATGCTAACCCTGAGTAGCCCCAGTGCGTGTCCTTGATAATGCAGACTGAGAGAACATCCCTTCTTGTTTTCAAGTGTGTTCACTTACGCATGGAAAATCCCAATTTTTTTAAATGAAAGTCAGTTTGTGTTATCCAGCAACTACGTCGACATCAGTTTTAGACAGCAATTTTTCTTTGCCTGATGCTTAGCTGGATTCAAGCTGTAGTTGCAGCACTGTACCCTATTTGTTATTATTGCAGGGCTCTTAACTGGGGACAGAGCTGCTGTGTCTCTGGGAGAGATTAGCCCCTGCCATTATAGAAAAAGTGACCGTTCTTCTCTCCTCTGCACTCTCCTGATGAGTCCTGCATAAAACTTGGATCACGGTGCGACAGTCGTGAATCCTACCTAGGCTGGGGTCTGCACCATCCAACAAGCAGGACGCGGCTTGAACCCCTGACTCAGCAGGAGCATGGAGTCATGTTTCTGGCAAATTCGCCAGAAGAAGGGGCATGGAGCACGTGCCTGCTGCATGGCAAGGGAACTTAAGAGCTGAGAATACAAAATCAACCTTTCCAAGTTTTATGAACAACTCTGGGTAAATTTATACCAGATTGTCGTGGCGTGGAGATGGTCTTTTTGAACTGGCATGCCTAGCACATGCCTAATATTGGATGCATTGGAAATAATGCCGCGCGGGTGCCGCTAGCCCTTCTTACCAGTGTTTTCTTCACACCCGTTAGCACTGCTTTGCTCTCAGTAACACAGAGGAAAAACAACTAACTGACCTTTCCCTTCTGCTCTTCCTGGAGGTCTCGGATCTTTAATCTAGCAGGCTGCAACTTTTTTCTGACTTTGAGTTCCTTTTTCCCTCTGGTTTCTGTTGTCCAGCTTCTCACAGGCCATGTGGGCAAATGTCTCGTAAGTGTTCAATACGGTCCTGTCCTATATGTGGAACTTGGGAGATGATGAATAGAAAAGCTGTTGAAAACGGGGGGGAAGCAGAACAGAAACCAGAATTCCTGTAAACAGTCTGTTAAAAATATCTTCAACACATGTCAGGGCCAATGATTTAAAATAGACAGTTTCTGAGCTTTAAAAGGTCACATTAAGACATGATAGTAGATTCAATTGGAGTTGAAGAACGAATGTTTCAGCAGTCACATTTTGTACTGATGGTAAGATATCTGTGTTGCCAACTAGTAATGTTCAGGGGAAAAAAATGAGTCAGATTGCAAGAATAATGAGCTTTTCTTGGATTATAACATGGAAAAAAGAAAAAATAATTTATACCTTAATCGCATGCCTGCAGTAGTAAAGCTGTAGGAAAAATGGTGGTTCTGGGAGTCGGAAAATTGCAGGACCTGTCGGGGCTACGCGCTAATGCTAACTGTGTCCTGTACCAAAATTGTTTGTTTCTACATGTGGGAGTGAAATAATTAAAAGCACAAATCCGGCTTCACAGTCTCCTATTATTTGTGACCCAAAGTACTGTGGGCACTTGAGTGCAAGAGATGTGTGAAAACAGAGAGATTTTTTTCAAATGACCAAATGGTCTTTGGGTATCTAATTGCTGCTGAAAATGTAATGAGGCAGAGGGCAGCGAGTGGTTTTGAACACTGGAAACTGTTTTTATCCCCATGTACTGGCTTCTTTGGAACCACCAAAACTTCCCATGACAAGTCAGCGATGTTCTGTGCAAAAGGGTGAAATTTAGCCGATGCTCGTAGCCTGGATGAGACAGCTGGTCGGCTTTTGGAGGAAAAAGGAACAGGGGGAGAAAGAGGAGGAGGAGGATGACAACACGCCGCGAGGTGTCGGAGAAGCCGACCCTTGTGGCACCTTGGGATGGACCCTCGCACAACGGTTTGGTGCCTGCGTGGGTTTCTCCTGCGGCCAAGGGACCTGTACAAGGGGTTGGGGGAGAAAAAAAACCAAGAAGGGCAGAGAGCCTGTATGTCCTTGGTATCCAGCGTTCCAAGGCGCGCTCGGCTCCCTTGTCTCCCGTGCTAGGCAGCCGCTGGTGAAGCACCAGGCACGTTACAACCGATGGCTGCCCTGCTCCGACCGTGGGCCCCACGGGCAGCTTGCCCGCCTCGGAGGTGTTGCTTCTCATCCCCCAAATCACCTGACTCTCCTTTGGGATTTGGGGTCCTCCCCATCCTTACCGCACAGAAGTTTTCCAGCGGAAGAAAGAGCGGTTGCGTGGTTGAGGTTGCCGAAGGAGCCCTTTCCAGGGAAGGAGTGAATCCCAAACCCTTTTAAGTCTCCGATGCGAGCGGTTTTACACGGATGTGTGGATTTAGGGCCTACCTTCAACTTTGTGCCCCCGACTTAGTCCGTCAGCAGTAACGGAGCTATTGCCCGCTGTTACCATCAGCGTGTCCCTGCTGCGTATGGGGCCGTCGGCTGCACGAGGAGGGTGGCAGCCACGTAACACGTTGGCCATTTTCTACGCTCGGCTGCCAGGATTGATTTCTCCCGGGAGCGTCGCATTCCCTCTTGCCCATCTCCTCCTGCGCTGGGCTGCGCAAACCAACGCCGCACGCCTTTACGTGGCCCCGACCGCTGTGCGACTGCTGCCTTCCCGCAGCACAACGCCCCGGCCCCGCTTGCTGCGGGGTTACCGCTGTGTCACACGTAGCTCGACGGTTACCGGGGCCCGGTGCGGAACGCCTGGAGCGGGAACCCCGCTCCCTCCGGGCGCCGTTGCCGCAGAGGGGCTTTAGGGCTGCAGCCTTCCTTGCGCGCCACC
>JANZLQ010000001.1:5071175-5094701 GCA_026212715.1 Elanus axillaris
GTGCGGTGGGCCCCGGGGTTTGGGGCCTGGGGGTACCGGGTGGGTGCGGGCCGGGGCCTATGCGCAACCCCCCCCCCCCCCCCCAACCCGCCTGCCGGGGGTCTCTGCCCGCGGTCCCCGCGGCTGGTGGGGTGCCTGTCCCCCGCGTCTCGTCCTGCGTGGGTCTCCGTGCCGTTTGCGGTAAAGCCTAATCCCTCCTCGGGCTCCTGGAACCGGCTGCGTTCTTCTGAAGAAAAAGCACTTCTGCTTTAGGAAAATGGGGTGTTTTAAGACTCGGCAATCTGCGCGTTGGATGTGGGTTTCGGGGGGGTCGCCCCTGGAAGCCGTGTCGTGTCCGTCCCCCCCCCGGACAGATGTGCTGTCAGCAGGCCCCCCCTCGCCTCCCAAGGCGGGCGGGTGGCCGTGGCCTTTCTCTTTGGGCTGGGAACGGGACATAACCCCGGTGGCACCTGCTAGGCCTTCTGCTCGGCCTTTTCCCAAAAGGTCTGGCACCTCGTCGCTGCCATCGAGGGTCACCCGGAGATTTGGCGGTGCTTGGCAGCCCCTGGCCATCCGCCCGCACCCGCTTTGACGCTGGGTCGTGCCGCCCGGGCTCGCTGCGAGCAGCCCTGCGTCTCTCTGCTGTGGGTTAGCAGTGGGTCGCGTGTTGGGTTAGCAGTGGGTCGCGTGTTTTGGCAGGGCAGGAGGATGTCTCTCGAGAGCTCTCTGAAGAGAGTCTCCGAACGCCTAAGTGCAGCGTGCTCTACCTGCTCGAGATGGGAAGCTGAAGGTAAAAAAGGCGAGCGTAGCGGTAGGGGACCATTAGAAGTATGTATGGCTTCTTTTTTGTCTTTATCAGCAAGGTGCGTATGGGTTTCTGGTGTTGTCCGCTCATGGGAGCAGGTGAAAAAGACTAATTTCAGCAACCTCTTCAGCTAGAAGCTTTCATTTATCACAGCCCCCTCCAACTCCCAGACTATGCCTGTGTGAGCAGTAACAGCAGGAGTGCAAAGATCCCAAATCACTGTGTCAGCACTTAAGAATTGTGACTTTCTTAGTGAGAGACACTTGTGCATATGAGAAAACCGAATCACGGAGGAGTTAATGGTTTGAAGTCACGCATCAAACAGTTGTCAGGGTTGGGAATGGAACTTTGCAAGTTGTCAGTTTTCAAGCTCTTGCTTTAACCGCTAAATACACTGTTCCCTACTAGATGCTTCCTCAGACAGCACCGAAAGCATGGTTGATTGTGAACTTGCCTAAAAGGCTGCTTCATAGTTTCCCCCAGAGCAGGATTCTTGAGTCCTTCCATCAGACACTTTTCTTACGCCCTGGTGTTCCTGTGCCTCTCTCTAGGGATACAGTTTTACTTCCAGAATGAGGTGTGGCTTTACGTTTCCATTTCTCTTAAGTTGCTTTACCTGCACTCCTCTTTCCCTCCCTCTGGCTATTACTTGTGGTTGGATCTGAGGTCTTGCTGAGCTTGAATGATGGTATATCGCTGATGCTTTCTCTAGTTGCTCTGGAGCTGGGAGCCCCACGAAACTGCAGCCTGTTTTTATCGCCATGTGTACATTCTCTTTCCTATCTCTTTCCTTGCTGACAACCCCTTTCATCATGAGCCCTGCACACAAACAAGGTTAGCTCCAGTTCAGATTACATTAGTGTAGTTCTGCTTCCCATTACTTTTCTCTGTGAGCCTGTTTTACGGGGGTGTGCATCTGTAAGGCAGGCACTGAGCAGTATAAAAGCTCAAAGTAAAGGAGCCTTTATTTCATCAAGGGGAGGGTACAAGCCAAGGGGTTCTTTGGATCCGGTGGTTGTTCAAAGCCTCATCCTTGTAGTCTCCACGTAGCTAGAACACTTCCTTGGAAGGTGGAAAAATCCATCGTTTCTCCACTGGCATCTTGATGCATGGAAGATGCTGATTTTGGTATGTAAATACGGGTTTATATCAGCCCTTCTGGTAGGGAAGGGGGATGCTCTGTAGTGTTTTAGAGGCCTGAAGAGCTAGGTGCGTGCATTTTCATCTCTTGCCCAGTTATCCTGGGCAGATTCCATTGTATGTTGACCTCAGTCTAGTGGTTTCTGTCAGCAAAGTAGGGAGTCAAGGTGATTAATCAGGGGCTTAGAAATCTCTAATAAAAGGCATTACTGAACCAATGTAACTGTGTGTATACTATGTAGAGTTGGATGAACGAGGAACTACTGTTGAAAGAATGAATCAGTGCAGGGAACTGTGTGGCAGGACGCAAGAAATCAACGGACAAAGCAGAAGCTGATAATATGCAAAAGCCTTTATTCGATTTTTATATTTGGTAGAGGTAGAAATCTTATTATGGTAAACTAAATAAAGGAGATTAGAACATTCTGAACTAGGGTTTGAGGAAATAAACCCTGAAGATACAAAAGCGTTGATTTTAAAGGTGGTTCAGTACTTGAATGCTTCCCTTGAAAAGGTGTGGAGGTCCCAATTTTTTCCTGCCTAGTTCATGGGCCAGGTCTTACACTTGTGCATATGCGTTGAAGGAGGAACGAGAGACAGTTAGAGCTTTGGTGCAACACTGTCACAGGAACTGAAGGAGAGCAGCGATGGCCTAACAGCACAGTTGGGACACCGATCCGTATTTTACAGAAACCTTAATGGAAGTTGTAAAGGCGATACTTCGGTGACACGACAGCAAAATCTGTCCTATTAATGCCAACTCAAAAATGATGTTAGCAGGTATTCAAGAAGGCATCAAAGCCATTCTTCTGGCATAAAAAGGCTGCTGCTAGCTGAATGTCCAGCCTCAGAGTTGCCCTTGATGGCAGTCTGCAGGGGATGGGTGCAAGTGCTCAGTCTGGCTTGTTGTGGATCCTGTAGGCTGGCTAGAGCATCAGCTCTGACCAGCTGCATCGAATGGAAGTCCCTGCTCAGTTGGGGTGAATGGAGCAGCACAGCAGACTTTTGCACCTCTGCAGGCTGGCAATCCCTGAGGCTGTGTTTCTAGCACTTCTCACCAGTGCGTGTTCATTTTTAGATGAACAAAGAGCTAGGTTGTCAATACTTGTTCAGCAGGCAGAGCTGCAAAGGCCAGTCTTACTATGAGCTTTTCTGTTGGTTGCATCCACATCATGGGACTGGAGCCCGAATCAGTTTTTTTTTACGTTACGCCACAAGGGAAGCAGATACAGCATGTTTCTTCTGTGTGATTAAGTGGCTGGCACCGGGGTGTGAGTATCCGCCAGCCCTGCGAGGCGGGAGTCCCTCTAAAAAAATCCCACATACGGTCACAGTTTGACACACCTGCTACGGGAGTTTTCCCAGCCTGTTTTTGGAGGGGAATTTGTGGGTTAATTTTACAGTCTGTCAATGCTCAAATGACATGCCCGCAGTGTACAGCGGACCTGTTTTACCCCGTGACCCCCACCAAAAAAGCAAGCCCAAGCTTTGAAACACCTTCTGAACACTCACCGAAATGGGCCTGTGTCTATGAAAGCTTAGGGTTGGTTCAAATCTGCTAAGCGTATTGATTCTGCGGTAAAGGCATGTCAAGCACGTGTGTACATAAAAATTCCCGTGGTCTCCTCCCCCAGCTCAGTTGATGCCTGCAATGAAAGTAACTTCCTGCTGTCTCCCACGCGACACACATCACCTGTGAGCTCTGCGCCACTCATTTCTTATAAACTTGAAAGGTATTTTTGTAGTCCTAGGGTTTAGTAATTTTGTAATCTGTTTGTGGGCGTTAGAGCTTCCGTGTCTGTCTACCCCTGCAGCCTCACAGAGGTTTGTGGAACGCTGCTCCATGGGTGATCTTGCTAGCTTGCTGCCTTTTTTTTTTTTTTTTCTTTTTTTTCCCCTTCTTGATAACAGTTGTATGTTGTAAACACCAGAGCTGTGGTTGATAAACTTCATAAGAAGAGATTTGTGTTAGTGTGTTTTATGTTGACTGCTGGCTTCTTAAATATTGACTGGGTAATTTCAAATGTGTCTGTTGTACTCTGCATCAATCTGCCTTGATGTGCAACTCTGTATTCCTCAGGGTGTGTGAACCTAAAACATATGCTACCTCCTGTTAGTGATCTTGTGCCTGTATTTGTTATATGGCATGCAGTAACATTGGGGTTTTATGCTCTGCCCTGGCAGGCTAGTGCATGGACTAGTCCCATGTGCCTATCAGGTCTGCTTGGTCATCTCTCCTGTTTGTGAAAGATACACATTTATTACTTTTGCACTAATTAATGTAAGGGGAAGCTTTAAGGAGGGCAAAGCAGTCTGTAGCTTTCCTACAGAATAATGAATTGAGGCAAAGGGGGGGGGGGAGAGGAAATTGAGGACTTGCCTTCGTCTGAAACCTGGAATTTTGTCTCACGATTATTTTCTTCCACCTCTTTTCCTTCTCCTGAAGAAATAGTTCGTAGTTTCCCAAGAAATTCTGTCTTGGACAGATTTTTACTTTCCCCTTACAAAAATATTCCACAGAGCAGAAATACATGTGAAAAGGGGAGTACACTTGAATTCTCTGGGAACTGTGGGGAATAGCTTTGTGTTTGGACCCGTGGAAATCTATTGTTGGGTGCACGCTTGATGCTTTGTGACATGTGTTGTGTGACAGCATGCATTTGTCTTCCTCTTGCATGCTCTGAGAAGTCCAAAGCGACACTGTGCTCTGCAGTTTGAGAGCTTGTTTATTTGCAGCTGTGATGGTAGTCACAGCCCATGCTGTACACCAGCCAGTTCACACACTGCTAGTCCTGCTGCTGGGCTCTCCCATTGGGCTGTGGCTGGTCACTCCTTACATTTTCTTAGCAAGATCTGAGGTTCCCATCAAGTGTGCTTGCTTCTTTTTGGGAAAAGAGCTTCCATTACTGCCTCCCTGTGGGATAGGAAGAGTGGCTCTTTCTTTAGGGCAGCGGGGTCCCTGCCCGTCTTGGGAAACAATAACATTTTGAGGAAACTGCATCTTGTTTTCATGTGCTCAGCTATGCCAGCAGCACTGCCAACAAGACGCTGCCCCTGCAACTGCTGCTGTGCAATACCCTTTCCTGGAGTCGGTACGATTGCCTGGCTTGTAGACAGCCTTTACAGCACATGGTCTTGGGCGTCCTGCACGAGCAAGTACATACCGTGGGGCAGTTTTTAGGTTAGGCTTGTGTACGAGCAGGGCCAGAGGGATATTGGTGCCCGAGATGAATGAGGAGGTGTTTGAGGACCTGCGGTTTTCTCAAACGTTCTGTGCATACCTCCAGTTCAGGGGCTACGTGAAATTCTCGGAGCAATATACTCGGCCCTCACGAGGCCCACGTCTTTAGCTTGGGTGCGCATGTTGTTGCGACTTGTTTGGCCACCGAAACAGATCAGCTGGCCGGCCAGTCTTGAGGTATATCTCTCTTGGATGGAGCGTACGTACGTGCCAGCTGCAGGCCAAGAGCTCTGGGCGTTCTGGTTGTCTGTTCTCCTCCTGAGCCCCTGGGGTGCCAGGCGCCATGTGTGTCCTGTCCTCATAAACTGTTTGGCGTTTTTGGAGTCAGAAGGCAGCAGTCTACCCGCCTTGCGCTTGAAACAGGTGTTTGAGGGTTGTGGGAGATGGTGGCTGGTGGAGGAGGGAGAAGTATTATAGGAAGATGTCAGCGGGGTAAAGTGGAAGTATTCTAGCAAGAAGAAGCTTTGGGGTATATTGTGGTAGGAAGAGTGAGGACTGGGAGCGTCTTATGCTAGAAAGTAGGTGGCTACAGCCTGGTGTTGATAAGCAGGGGCCTTTGATAGCCTGTGTGCCTGCTTGAGGCTGGTTCTGTGGTTTTGCATCCCACTAAAACACAGACTTCCGTCTCATCCTTGCTTGCCCTAGCTTTGAGAAATATGCAAGCTGTACAGTAAACTAATTTCTGTCAAGCGTGGGTTGATTAACTTGCACCTCAGGCTACCAGACCTACAGGTCAGAAGCCTACCACAATATGGGATTTTTAACGATAATCTGTCTATCCACCAGGATGGAAGTCTGAGATGATGCTGGGGCTTTTAAAAATTGGCAGCTGCAATGGGGAATCCTTTTTTTTAAAGACTGCTGCAGTGAAAGACAAAGACTATATCTCAAACAACCCCAGTAGCGTGAACTCTGACAAAAAGGAGTGATGCTGCATTTGGCTAGTCACAAATGGCAAAATGACCCAGAGAAAAGGGAATTGTAATTGCTTTTACTCATGAGGTCAAGATAGTGCAAACAAGGTTACAGCCTGGAGAATTCTGTTCTGATTTCCCAAGGCAAAAAGGAAGATGAAAGTGGGGTGGTGCAGGAGTATGAATCTATGCAGAGCTTGCTTCATGTAAAAACTGTCACTCTGGACCAGATCTAAGGTCCAAGGAGCAGAGCATTCTGAATTTAGCAGTGGGAAGGGAGGAAGCTTGGCAAATGAAGGATTAAAGACAGTGCAAGTCTAGAGTTATTCTTCCTTTGGCATAAACACTCCAGGTTCTGTTGGAAAAATCCCTCTACACTGGGAGATAATCAGTGAGTTTGGAAAGACAAGGTATTCAGCAGCTCGAACTTGACGTTGTGGTGCTAATAGCTTATGTTCTTCATATCTGATAGGATGTGGCATGAGGTAGAAATCCTCAGCAGAAGGAAGCAGTTTGGCCATTGTTGTGTCTTCCATCTCGGCTGGTCAGTGGAGTCCTGGTAGTTTGCTGCTTTTGTTGCCATTGGGAAAGGCTGAGGTAGCAGATATTCTAGAAACTTGCTGGTTTTACTGTTAATGAGCAGAAGACAGGGCAAACTTGTTTTGCTTTATTCAAACTTGTAAACCTTGCCTCCTCCTCCTCCTCCTCTTTTACTTCCCTCCCTCTTAAGGCACATGGGTGGTTTTGCGGTGTCTGTATCCGGTCTCTGTGTGATACAGCACGCGCCCTGAGGAAGCAGGACAGATAAAACATAGCTCATGTTTCTGGGAATCCTTACCTCGATGCTGATGGGGAAGTGGTGTGCTCCCAGGCACTGGCAGATAAGATGCTGGGCTTCTTGTCATACTGAAGCATAGGGCTGGCTCACGAGAAGCTGCCAGCAGGACTTCATGATTTGGGAGACCCAAATCTTCAGCAGCACGTTGCTCCATTTCTTTCTAAGTATGTACACTGTCCGACAGCTGCAAAGATGTATTTTAAGTTGTGAATGAGCAAATTTTGTACTGGTTTCATGAAGATAAGCGACACTCAGAATTGCTCAGGGCGCATGCAGGGCTGAATTTAGAACCAGCAAAGAGTCAGACTGGCAGGAGGCTGCAGTCTTGGTTTCCACAGCAGCTACGTGCCATGGCTATGTGAGCACCCTGCAGGCTGTACTCCTGGCATGTTTCTCTGCTGACCTGGTGGAAAAACTCTGGTAAGTCAGAGGGAATTTAGGTGAGCTGGTCTCTCTGTTGCGGTGGTCGAAGAGACTTAGGTAGAGCCGCTTATCTGTCTGTTGCTAGGAGCTGATGCTAACAGTTCCAAGCTCTTTCTGCACGTGGGGACATCACACTCTGCTGCCTGTCATCTGTGGAGGAAACTGGAGTTTTATACTGCTCTAGTACTTTGCTTGGGGGTCAATGGATGGAGCGTGAGGGTTTATCTGGTGTTATGTGTCTTTAAGAAAGAAAATGTATGATGGGCTTCTGGTGAGTGCCTTTTGTTTGAGCTGTTCATGCGTGCGCTTACCCTGTGTTTGAAAGCAACAGTTTGTACCTGATTGCGTTCAGATTCTTTTTCTCTTTGCGTTCTTTGGATGTACTGAGACGAAACTGTAGAGCCCTGCCAAGTGAAAGGATGCAGGTGGAATTAACAAATCTATCTTGATTGCCTCATCCTTAGATTTTATTTTTCTTGTAGAGGGGGGATATGCAGTGGAGTATTATTTGTTTGTTTGTATAAAAATGCATGCGTACTCAGAACCAGCAACACCTCTTTCTCCCTCTTGCAGACTGGAACTGAGCTCTGGAAAAACAAAGTGGAGCTTGGAGCATGTGGCCTGAGGATTGCCTTACAAAGCCAGGGGTAGGGACTCATTGTTTCTGTTGGCTGTTTGGTTTAGATGAACTATTGGGACAAGTGCCTTCGTTCTCAAGCGAATTCTTTAATTTCTTTGTCAAATGCAGATGTAGATGTTAATCCCAGTCTAGAAGAGATTAAGAAGGGGTTGCATTGCAATAGAAGCAAATGCTGTAGCAAGAATGACTCTGTAGCTTAAAGGCACTGGACTGGAAATTTGACTAAGGTGCATATTTTCCTGAGCTATGAGGATATGCTAACCTTCCTTTCTTTGGGTTCTTTTGCACATTAACTTTCTACAGAGCCCAGCACAGATCTGAGGAAATATTACGTAGTCAACAGCAACAGACTTTCTCCCCTTTTCTTGCAGGTGGTAGCTAAGAAGTGAGCAGGATGCCCCCAGGCATTTACTGCCCTATGGAATTCTGGTCCAAGGGGGAAAACCAAAACATCCAGGTGGACTTCCTGCTGCCCACAGGCATATACTTAAACCTCTCTGTGTCCTGCAATGCCAGCTTGGGCACCATCAAGCAGGTAACAGCCTTGTTCCACAGTCTTATCTGCAATCTCCTGGAATGAGGAGTCTGTTCTTGGGGAGCACCTGGGGAAATGTGTTGGGTCTTAACTCAGAGAAAGTTGGGTTTCTTCTGCATTGCTCTGAGGCGGGTCCTTGTGACTCAGTGTGAGAGCCCCTCCTTGATGACAGCCTCTGCAATCCACTAAACCCACGTCTAGCTGTTGAGACTACCAGCAACGGGGTGCTAGTGGTGTCGGGCTCAATCCGCTGGGTGCTTGTCCAACCTTGGGATGACAATTGGAGTAACTGTGGAGCGAGAGCAGATTTGCTTTGGCGATGCAGGGCTCGTGGATTGTGCGTTCAGTTACTGCTTACCTGAGCCAACCAGTCCCCACGCTGCATTTTTCATTATGAAAGCTCTTGTGTATGCATATGTAAGAGAAGTCGCCCCCAAATAGTCAGATACAAATGCTGGCCTGACTCGAAGCATTCAGGATGCCAGCCCAATCTTCTCTTGCCTCACAGAAATTGAATACTGAGAATTGGGAACAGTCACGATAGAGAGGATATTTCTTAGTGCTTCATCGGAGGAATAAAATGCTGTAGTGAAACTGTGTGTAAACGAAATGTAGCTGCTTCCTTGTTTCCCTGGGCAGGAAGTGGGGTTAGGGCAGAGTGAAGGAAGGCAGTGGAAAAGGTTTTCTCTGCAGCAGCAACCTGGCCTGGATGAATCACAGATCACAAGGGACAGAAGCACAGTGCCAGTTTATTCCAAGTTTTCTCATGCTGCAATTTTCAGGTTTAAAAACCCAAATGTTAACCCCACCAAAAAAACCCCGTAAGTAGAGCTGATTGTTTCCAGCTGTTAAGTTACAGGTCTGTGTTTTACAGCCAGTAGGCATACGGGGTCAGACCAGAGGCCCATCCACTCCAGAGTTTTGTCTCCTATAGCAGGCACTTAGGACGAGAGCGAAGAAATGGAATATGAACAGTTGTGTGGAAGTGCCGTCCACTGGGAGCAAAGGATCTTTGGGATCTGGATTGTGTGAAAAGACTTGAGAAAAGCTCTTGGCTCTTGTCACAGATTTCATGTTACTGGGGGCAAGTTACTTAACCCAATTTTGCTTCCAGTGGGGGAAATACCTCTATTTCACAGGGCTAGCAGTCAGCAGGTACTTACTGCGAGGTATTCTGGTGGGGGTTGTTCAAATACTCAGGTTGAGGGATTTACTTTGCCTGAAACAAAGGGCAAGCATGAAAAAAGGAAGTCAATTAAAGGCACTTGCAAATAAATCCACCCAGCAGTTCAGCACAAGTTGGAGCCACCACACTTGGCTGAAAAGCAGCCTGTGATTGCAGGTCCAGGAATGCTGTGAGAAGGCTTGGCTGTGCATTGCCTTCGCTGAACGGTGTATCTCGGGAGAGTGAGGTGTTGGGTGACAGTAGGAGGAAGATGAGGTTCTGGCAGCGCAGTGCTGACTTTCACCCTGCTGTTGGTCTGGCCCAGGTGGTATGGAAGCACGCTCAGTATGAGCCACTCTACCATATGCTCAGTGATCCGGAGGCCTATGTCTTCACGTGCATCAACCAGACAGCAGAACAGCAAGAGCTGGAGGATGAGCAACGGCGGCTCTGTGACATCCAGCCCTTCCTGCCAGTGCTGCGGCTCGTGGCTCGAGAAGGAGACAGAGTCAAGAAGGTCATTAACTCCCAGATCAGCCTCCTCATTGGAAAAGGTCGGTTCTCCCGATGTTGCTCTTGCCAGGAGTGTGGCAGGGGTGTTGGCTGTAGGCGAAACAGGCTTCTGCCCCAGACAGCCTTGCTACCTATGGAATAGCGACGGGGCCCTGCTTATGCAGGTGATGAAATTAGTAAGTTTAGTCTCCGGTGGGTCTGGTAAGGGAAGAGTGTGTGTGCAGACCCAGGAAGGGTGATCTTTCCTGGTGGCAGAGGGCTATAGTAACTTAGTCAGTGCAATCGTACATAGTAAGTGAGTGATTGCTAGTAGCTTGGCTGGCAGTTCTCCTTTTGGCCAAATATTAAGCACGTGCTTAGGAAGACTGTTTCACAGACATTTGATTATCAAAGGCTCATTTCCCCCATTGGGTGCAGATGCTTATTTTGCCTTTCTGTCTTTCTCTCTGCTTAGGTTTGCATGAGTTCGACTCTGTGCAGGATCCAGAGGTGAATGATTTCCGCACCAAAATGTGCCAGTTCTGTGAGGAGAGAGCAGCAAGGCGGCAGCAGCTCAGCTGGGCAGCTTGGATGGAGTACAATTTTCCCTTGCAGCTGGAGCCCACGGCCAGAGGCCTTGGGACTGGCCCTCTACATACCCCCACCAAGAACATTTTTGTCAACGTCAAGTTTCAGTCTGGCGGGGTAAAGCACAAACTTTTCTGTGACAATGCTTAACTGGTTTGTGCTTTCCCTTTGGGAACCTTTGGGCATTTGGAGACAGAATAATGTGTGCGTGGACAGTGTTTCCATGTGTTCAGTGTTTCATCTTCATTCTCCAGATTTCTTTGCCTGTGGAGAGGGTTGGGAGGCACGCTCTGAGCCTCCAACCAAGGGAGCTGTCCCCCTTCCTGAACATGCGTTGGGTGTACTGGTTAGCTGGTAGCAGAGGTTGCTGCATGTACATGTGGTGGAAGCCTTTTGGGTTTGGGTAGGAGAGGAGCACGGAATCCAATATATGCCTTGTCGTTTTGAAGCCCAAGAGTCTGCTCAGCTCATGCTCAGCGTACACTGCTTGCAGGCATTGGTCTGTGTAGCCCATGGGCCCATGTTCTTGCCTGCTACTCTTGGTTAATGTTATTTTTGCATGTTGTGCCTGGGCATGAAGCAGGAGCCACCCCATGGGAGAAGGGCCTTCCAGAGCAGTGTGTTTGAGCATGATGACCCTAGCCACCCTCTGCCTTGCTGGTGGAATGACAGTGGGAAGATTTTTAATGACTAGCAACCACATGAACTGGTGATTCTGCTTAAACTGGACTTGAAGTTCCTGATTTCCAGCCTTGCGCTTGTGCTGCTGAAACGTGCTCCTGCCCAGTTTGGCAAACATCCTTACTTATTTGCTAATGTGTGTGTGTGTGTGGGGGGGTTAATTCTGCCTTCCTATCCTGCTCTTTATTGTCGGCAACAGGAATGTTGTTACTTATCCGCTGAGCTACTGCTGCTCCTTGTGCTGATTTCGGCCCTTTGCTGGCATTTGACAGTGTATGCTGTGTTGTTGGGATTGCAGGAGAGCTTCACTTTCCAGATCTCCCCAAAGGAGTTCCCCATCACATTAATGAGCTATGCTATCAAGAAGCAGGCTACTGTCTTCCGCCATGAGACACTGGAGAACCCAGAGGACTACACCCTGCAGGTGAATGGGAAGTGGGAATACCTCTATGGGAACTACCCGCTGTACCAGTTCCAGGTGAGCCTTGTGTCTTGCTTTATCAATGAGCCTGTTCCCATATGGCCTCCTCTTGCTGGGAGGGTGGATTGAGACGCTTTATCCTCCATCAGGGAGGCAGTGCTGTTTACAGGAGTGCAGCGCATCAGTGGCAGGACCTGCGTGCTAGTTAGGGCAAGGGATACTTCTAGCAACCTAGCAGATCCCTACGTTTTTGAGGGCTAGTGGTCTAAGCCCATCCCTGCGTACCAAGTGCTGTGTAAATGCATTTATAGACTATGGTTCTGGAAATGTCTGTTTGCTTGCATGGTGGGCTGGAGGTTCTCTTCCTGAAAGTGGGGCACGTAATCCTGTGTTCCCCTGGCAGGGCAAGTTGGGAGTGCTGAATCCCTCTCAGTGTTTTCCCTTAATGCAGCTATTTAAGTTGATGAAATGCCAGCTATAAAAGGCACTTCATATTCTCAGTGCAGGCAATGTGAGTCCAGTGAGCTGTGGGTTTATAAAGCAAGAGGAGATGAAGAATTAAAACTGAATTTTGATTGTTGCTGTGTCCTTTCCTTACTCCTTCCACCTGTTTCTGCTTCAGCCAGCTCTGATTTGCGTGACTGCTCTTGCCTGCCTGGCTCTTTCATCCATGCTGACTCTGTCCTCTCTTTGCAGTATATTCGCAGCTGCCTGCACCGAGGCCTGACGCCGCACCTGACCATGGTACACTCCTCCAGTATCATTGCTATGAGAGATGAGCAAACCAACTGTATTGCCAGCCCCCCAAAGATGGCTGCCAAGCCTCCCCCGCTCCCTAAGAAAAAGGTACAAGGGGACAGTCACCCAGTGGGGTCACCCTCAGCTCATCCATTGATGGAGATGCTGATCTTGTTTGAGAATGGCAGCTGGTTCTTCCTGCCTCTCTCGGGCAGGTTCCTAACTAGGGTCTAAGAGCTGGGAATTTCCAGGCAGCCTTCCAGCTCCCTCCACAACTTCCCTGGTGGTCACAGACTTCATGCTGCCCACCTGCAAGGCAATGCTCTTTTCTGTTGGAGCAAAAAGCACGTGATGAGAGATGAGGTCTGGTGCTGGCTTGAGAAGTCTTTGCTGCATCTATTTCTGATCGGAGCCCTTTTCTCTTTCTAGCCAAACTATAGTTCTCTCTGGTCCTTAGAGCAGTCTTTCTACATTGAGCTGGTGCAAGGCAGCAAGGTCAATGCAGATGAGAGAATGAAGGTAGGTACTGACTCACTTCGGGGTTTTGGTTTTGTGTTTTGGCTGTCCCGCTGCATCTGTCTTGTTAGTGTGGTGAGGAAAGCAGAGGCCCACAGCTGGATCTCATGTGATCCTCTGTTATGCTTCATTCAGCCTTTGGGCAGTTTCTAAACTGCAGCACAACAGGAAGGGGAAGAGAACTTGCTCACCAGCAGCCCAGCAGTGTGTTCGTAGAAACAGTCCCCTGGAGAAGTTTCTGACTAGCAAACAGAGCTGCTGCCCTGTGGTAGTATCGCTTAACAGCGGTGTGGAGGTGCAGGGAAGTCTGCAAGAAGCAGAGGAGGGCAAATTCAGCTCGGACAAGAGAGAATGATAGGAGAGGTGGTGACTGGTAAAATTAAGACAGAAAGCACGATGCAGCAAAGCCCTGAGATTTGCAAGCTGCTTGCCACGGGAGGGGCAGCAGGCAAACGCAGAGAAGGGGAATGGCTGCCCTTTAGGAAAGGAAGGAAATGGGGCAAGAATATATCACATGTACAGGTGTTCTGCAGGGCAAGGCTTTATAAAGGAACGGGCAATGAAGTAGTTATTTCTTCTGCCCAGTGCGCCATCGTTAGCAGGGACCTTCTCCTGGGGAGGACTCGTGATTCAGACTAGGCAGCAATACTGTAATAAGAGGTAAAGACGAGGATGAGATTGTCCTATCGGCTGTACAGCAGTCTGGCAGACTGCAAGAGGAGTGCAGATTTGCAGGCAAACGTGCACCTGGCAGCAGCTCACCATTGGCACTGCGCTGCAGGCCTGGTTTGGGGCTCAGCTGTTTGCATGTGCCCTTCTCCTGTGATGCTGATCTGCCTCCTCTTTGGCATAAGCACTGGCCCAGCTCTTGGTGTCTGCCCTGCTTTTTCAGTGTGACAGGTTCCTGAGTTTTTGCAGCATCTTGGGGGGCAAGATTTGGTATTTATATTGCCTGGCTTTACAGGATGAAACCTGTAATACTCTTACTGATGGATTACCCAGGCATTTTGCAACGATTAAGCAGCACTTGCAAGTCTGCATGAAGTAGAAAGGTAACAGTGCCCTTATTGAAGTTGAGTGAAGAGGAAGATTAAGGAACTTAATGTCTTGGCGAATTGGAAGAGAGACAGGAGTAGGCCATCCTCTTGAGGGGAGTGGGTGACCTGTCCCATTCCTCTTCTAATCATGTGTCTTCAGCAAACAAGTCAAGTCCCTGTGGATTCATGGTATTCTCGTACTTCTCCTTCCCTCAGCTGGTCGTGCAAGCCGGTCTCTTTCATGGCAATGAGATGCTGTGCAAGACAGTGTCAAGCTCTGAAGTGAACGTATGCTCAGAGCCAGTGTGGAAGCAGAGGCTGGATTTTGACATTAACATCTGTGATCTTCCCCGTATGGCGCGGCTCTGCTTTGCCCTCTATGCTGTCATCGAGAAGGCAAAGAAGGCACGTTCCACCAAGAAGAAGTCCAAGAAAGCGGTAAGTAAGCCGGTGTGGGGCTGAGCAAGGCTTGCCGGTGCTGGAGGGCACAGGACACTATTCTGAACCAAATGCCTTTTGCTGGCAGAAGACTTTATTAATGAAAGAGCTTACAAAATGGAGGGCCAGTAACTTCAACAGAACAGGAAACGGAGGAGCGGTTGCCTGTAGGAGAGGTTGTTTAAATGTAATTTCTTGTCCAGGAAGACCATTAAGAAATGTACCCAGCATCTGAATGCACATAAAGAGGAATCATTTGTGTTAGTGCCTCTGTTTTGGTGTTCTGCAACATCCTTGTTTTGTAGTTGAGGTTAAACCATCTTCAGTGTTGCATGTTCTTTCTAGTAAGGTCTTTCATGCAAACGCACCATGGAGTAAATTAACGGCTAAGAAGGGGGAAAAAATGAGGAATGTAAATGCTGGTTACAACAAAGCTTTAGGTGGGATAAAATGAAGTGCAGAACTTTCAAGGTTACTGTTCAGATGCTGCAAACTGAGGATAGAAAACGTTAAATCACTTTGGAAGCTCTTGTTTTATGCTTCTGAATCAGAGATGTAGTGATACTTCTCACTTAACTCCAAAACTTCTAGTCCATTAATAATTCAGTAACTAAAAGTAGATCCAAGTGCAGCCTGTAATTGAATTGCTGGTTTCCCAGTGTTGTAACTTAAGCATGATGCCTCTAGCTCTTTACACGTGACGAGTTTTCTTTATGAGCAACAAATGCATTTGTTCCTCTGCAAATTGTTTCTACAGCAACAAAAACAGTTACCCTGCTTTAAGGGGAGGATTAGTCATGCCATCTTTACTAGAGTGCAGAGAAATGAGGGACTGATAAATGTGATCACAGAGTTTAGTCTCAGTTCTCCTAGCTTCTTTTCACTGCTGAGAAGTTCAGTGAGCTTTGTTGTATTGACATCGATAGGGTTCTTAGGGTTACAGTGCATTAACGTCCTGGGAGCAACAGGCAACCCACTAGTACTGCTTGTGTGGACCGGTTTCTGGGTTGGAGACCTCAGAATGGGAACACTCTGAGGCCAGGACCAGGATCAACCTTTTTATTGTTGTTTTTTTACTTAAGAATAGCAGAACTCCAACTCCTGCTGGAGGCTTTTGTTGAACAGAATATCTGATTCATCCCCAGGCTGCGTTTTTGTGATCACACTGGAATAATTTTCAGTCCTGAAGCAGTCAGAGAGAAATCTTGCTGTTCTGATTGACAAAACAAAACCAGCCTGGTTAGCTGAGTTGTTAAGAGGATCTTGTTTGTGTGTTCTGGTACTGGGGAAAGGTGATGCATTCTGGTGAGCTCTTAATATAGAATCACAATGTTTGCTGGAGCTGAGCTTTGCAGGAGTGGATTTTTTCCACGTGGTCAGCTGCAGCTCTGAGTGAGGTGCCCAGATCTCATTTAAAATGATTGGTAAGAGGAGGTTACAGTCAGAGTGCACCCTGATTTTTGTTTTTGATTAATAATCTTTTTGCTTGCTTTGCTTAGAGTACTCGGAGGTTAATTACGTGCATGTTGTTTGTCTATGCAGGCTGTCCACAGCAGATAGGTGGGACTAAATCATTTACTACCACAAAAACAGGCATGTTTGCAGGCTGACTGGGATGAGTCAGAGGGTTAATGTCACCCAGAGGGTTGGCTTTCAGTGTTTCTGTAAGTCATGCAGGAGATATTTCTGTCCTTACAATGCTGAATCGTTGCTTTGCTGGACCTTATCCACCTAAAATCTTGCCTTGCGTTTTGGCAGGCTCTGCACCCTGGTTTGATGTCGTTTACTCTGTTAGAAAAGGTTATTGCTGCTGGTGGTGGTTTTTTTGGCTTTTCCCTATGATGTAGAAGCTGATGTCTTAAATGGGATTTTACTGAAGATACTCAGTCTAATCAAATCAACTCAAAGGTTTGTGAGAGGCCACTTGGAAGTGATTAATTTTGTCGCATTAGAGGAAAATGCTGACTTTGCTGCCTCCACCGAGTCCTTTGGCGTACCTTTGGGGTAAGCCAGATACATTCTCTAGAATGTCTCAGTGGAACAAGAAGATGTCTCGCTGTGGTTCCCTTCAAATATTACACAGTTTGTGGGTGCGTCTTGCTAGAATTTTGCCTCGCAAACTCGTTGCCAGTCGGTTTCTGTGCTAGCGTGTGCTTAAGCCTTGGTGTTTTCTGAGCAGCTGAGTGAAGTGCTGGTGTTGCTGAAACTGTTACATGAAGGAAACTGTTTCATCTGGGGAACCAGACTGCAGGAAACGTTAGGTCACTTGTGGAATATGTCTGTCTGCTCTGGCGGCAGTGAGCTGGGTTACTGCAGGGAGACGGCTTCTCTTTCTTGGCCGTGTCCCAGTCACTTCACTTGCTGGAGTCTCCCACCTCCAAAGCGAGACTGGCTTGTGTGACTGGGTTGGACTTCTGGGTTTTATTTTGGGGGGTGTGGTGGGGGATTGGCAGCATAAAGTTTGATTTCTATAGATGGTGTTTATTATTGTACAAAGGAGCCAAGCTTTTTCTTCCTGTTATCAGATATATATATCTGGCGTTCTTTGCCTAGTTTTCTGAAGTCACGCTAACTCTGTGTTCCCTGATTCAAAGTTAAGGTTCTTCTCCCTCCCCTCAAACTGTGAAATACATGAACTTATGCATATCACAGCTCCTTCAAATATCATTCGGTGTAGAGTTGCAAGGCCTTACTGGCAACGTAGAGATTCTTCAGCTATGTGAAGTAGCGGGTGATGAAGCTTTAGACGTATTTGTGGGGAGTGTTTGGTGCCATTCAGCACTACGCAAAAGACCCCAGGTTTTGGTAAATATCTGAATTTGATGCCATCTTGTACTCTGATTTTAGGAGAACTTAAAAGGTAAGCAGACAGGCATGGCTACCTGGGCTGGTATGGTCTTTACAGCACCTCTTTCTTTGGTGAGGGGGTGCCTACATACTCTTGAACGGGAAGTTACCTGCCTGTAGTATTGTGTTGCAATTTGCTGACTTGGAAAAGATCAAGATTATATAACTTCTTATTCCTGGCTATTATTAGGGCTTTGCTTTGCATGGGGATATCTCACTTTCTTGTTGGTTCTTCTCTTACCTTCATGCAGCTTTTGCAGTTACAGCACCCAAATGAACTTCTTTGTTTGCTTTGCAGGACTGCCCAATTGCATGGGTGAATGTCATGCTCTTTGACTATAAGGACCAGCTGAAAACAGGGGAGTGCTGCTTGCACATGTGGTCCTCCTTTCCAGGTATGTCAGGAGATAGAGCCACTGTATTGTTTTGTGTCTTTAGTCTCCACCACAAGGACAGTAGATGCCCTGCATTCTGCATTGCTGTGCAGCAGCTGTAGGAGTGGCCATAACAGTTCAGACTGGCAGACCCAGTACAATTACTGCTCTGTAATGTGGTGGTATCTAGAGCCCTGCCAAGATGAAGGCCTTTTTTTGCTTGGTATTGCATGTATGACAAGAAGTTGCTGCTGTCCTAAAGATGTCACGTATACATTGCTTGTGAGAGGTCAGGAAAATGAGGTGAGCTGCTCAGGGCCGGGCAACGTCCAGCGACAGAGCTGGAGGCTGTCTGTGCTCTGCTTTCTGGACCAAAGCTTTGGAAGATCTGGGTTCATGTACTGTAGTTCATGTTTATGTACTTTGCTTTTCAGATGAGAAAGGGGAACTTCTGAACCCCATGGGCACAGTACAGTGCAACCCCAACACAGAAAGTGCAGCAGCCTTGGTCATCTGCTTCCCCAGCGTTGCATTGCATCCTGTGTATTACCCATCATTTGAGCAGGTAGGGGACATGGATGCTTTTTTTGGAAAGCATAGAAATTCCCTAGCTCTGCTGGTGCAGGATCATACAGTGTCACTGTCTCTTGGGTAGCTGTCGCCAGGGACTGGGTACAAGCAGACTTGATGAATAGATACTGTTAATTGAAAATTTGCCTTTTTCTATTAACTGACAGACCTTTGAGTGAAGAATTTTCCAAGCTGTGAATTACTGAGGTAAAGCTGCTCTCTCAGATGAGCATTTGTTTAAAAAATGGGTTTAACTGAGCCACCTTTAAACTGCACGCAGCATTGGGCTCTGTAGGAAGGAAGAGGAATAAAAGGGGAAATGAGTGAAAGTAGACAGCACCCTCCCTTTCAGCACAGAGTGATAACATGCTGTGTGGTACGGGGATTTTCCATCTGTCACAGCAACTGGTCAGACACTCAAAGTGGAAGAAGAAATGTGCTCGTTACAGGAAAGAAAGGAGATCTGCTCTGCCAGGGACATACGTACATGCATGCTCCCCCTGATGCGCGTTCTGGCTCAGAAGCTTTAAGGGATTGTGCCAGTGTGCAAGGTGGCTTGGGTAGTGCTCTCTGCTTGGCAAACGCACACCAATTCTAAGAATCTGGAATGGCTCACGTTGGCCTAGAGCTCAGTGACCCAGAGCCCCTGTTCGCGACCTATATGGGTGTGCAGATGTGCCCTTTTGGGGGAAAGGACTCATCCCTTCATTCTTGTTATTACCAGGGAAGGGGCTCTATGGGCAGTTAGGTTACACCTCTGAGCAGAGGGGTCCTGCTGAGTACATTACCTACACCTGGGCTGCGAGAGGTGTGATTCCCTTCTCCAGAGGTGGCAAGTGACTGATCTCTAATGCAGCATAAATGCCTGAAGTGATGGTGAGCTAGAAGTACAGAGGAAATGAGGAGCCTTTCTCAGACTCTTTATTTGTGTCCCAGCTGCTGGAGTTGGGGAGGAATGGAGAACAACCCCGTGCTGCACCAGAAGATCCCGAGGAGGTGAGTCTTCTCAGTTTTTCGGCTATGTGCAGGCTAAGCGCAAGCCTGGTTTCATAGATCAAGTTATAGGTTTCCACCTTACCCTCAACCAGCTTTTTTCACCAAACTGAGTCGTGCCCCAGTCCTACAGGGTCTCTCTGGGCTGAGCAAGTCCTCTGGGTTGAGACTGAGCCCTGTGTATGCTCTTTTCTGTGATTCCCATGAGCAGAAGCTGCAACTGAAGGAGATACTGGAGCGGAGGAGCCACACAGAACTATATGAGCATGAGAAAGATCTGGTGTGGAAGATGAGATATGATATACGTGACCAGTACCCGCAAGCTTTGGCAAAGCTGCTTATCATCACCAAATGGAACAAGCATGAAGATGTTGCCCAGGTGAGGATGTGGGGGTTGAGAGCCAGGGCTCCCTTTTTGATCCATCCTTCAGTGTCTACATTCCTGTGTTTGGGAGGCCAGCTTAGCAGGGGATGTTTTGCAGTGCCCCGGTGCAGGTACGAACTTAAGGCGAGTGGTACCCAGCTGAGTTGAGGTTTGGCTCTGTGTGCTGTCCCAGACTCATTACTGGCCAACAAGGTCTTCCTTTATTCCCTCTAGAAACTGGAGGCAAGAAAAAAATCTGTTTAATTCACGGCAGAAATAGGATCTGCATTGGATAGTCTTAACTGATAGTGAGAGACCAGTACAAACCTACCTCAGGGGGTTAGAGAATCTCTTCCACCGAGAAGGTCAGACATCAGGTAGGGATAGTGTCTGTGCTGCGGGATGCTGTCCTTACTTCAAGAGCTTTGACAGGGCCTTCTAAAGGTCCCTTCTAGTCTACATTATTATGCTGCAGAAAAGTGTTTTCCCCAAAGAGCTTATTCCACTAATTGTGGTACAGCAAATGTAAACCTGCAGTGGACTTGGATGGCTCCTCCTGTCAGCCTTGCTGGAAAGTTTGGACTCATTTTTGACCTGGTGTCTGCAAAGTTGCTCTAAGGCATCTATAAATAGTGACCTCCCACAAAGGAGCTCTTCTTCCATTATTAGAATTTTAGATTTATAGCCATTGTCATAAAAAGCTTGTTCCTTTTTTTGCTATTTTTTTCCCCCCCTCTTACAGATGATTTCCCTACTTCAGACCTGGCCAGAGTTGCCTGTCCTGAATGCTTTGGAGCTGCTGGATTTTAGCTTTCCTGACCGTTATGTTGGTTCCTTTGCTATCAACTCATTAAAGAAGCTGACGTAAGTGTTATCCACAAGGGATATGCAGAGCCTCTTTCTATTTATGTTTAGGGCTGCTGAGGGGGACTGTGAACAAGGCTGACAGTCATGTCTTTGCAGTTTTTGCAAGTAAACTTGTTGCAGTAAAGATCAGGTTGTCTTCTATTTTTTCTTTCTGACTGCAGAGATCATGAATTGTTCCAATACCTGCTGCAGCTTGTCCAGGTGCTTAAGTACGAATCCTACTTAGACTGTGAATTAACCAAGTTCCTGCTGGACAGGGCGTTATCCAACCGCAAGATCGGCCACTTCCTCTTCTGGCATCTGAGGTAAAGAGCAAATGTTTGGGGCTTTTTCTCAGTAATCTAGTGAAACCAGCATTTACTGGTTTCCTCATAGCTCTGAAGTGATACAGCAAGCTTGTCTGTATGTATAGATGTCAGGGTATTTATTTAAAGGCTATTGGCTGTCCTTTAGCTAGTGTCTTTCATCAAAGCATTTGTGGCATTTCCTTGCTGTGATTACCAAAACCCAGGAACTGCTGCTTTTTATTTTGGGAGACTGAATAAGGAGTATTCCAGGAGGACACACAATCTTTTTTTATTTGTTTGTTATTTTTTTCTTTTGTTGTTGGGGTGGTTTTTGGATTAGGTTCTGGTTTCAGAATTTATATATATATACACACACACACACACACACATGCCTGTGAGTTGAAATTTACTTTGGACATCTGTGGCCACCTGCCAGTTCTGAGCCATAGCTTCTGAACTGTCCCTGCTCCTTAAGTAATGTTTGCAAAGGGGTGGTTAGCAATTTAGTCATTCAGAAAGATGTCTCGTCACTTCAAGCAATGGTTTTTCTGCATCACCTTCTGGGGGTGAGTGCATTATTTTTCTCTCCCCAGTACACAGAAAGAATCTAAACAGCAGCTAATATTCTGTACCCTCCTCTCCCTCCCTCCCTCCTTGTGCTGGCATGAATGGGAGAATTAGTCAGTCGCTGCAGTGAGTCAGAATTGCTTTAACCTCCCTTCTTCCACTAGGTCAGAAATGCATGTTCCTGCAGTTGCCTTGAGGTTTGGCCTGATTCTGGAAGCATACTGCAGAGGCAGCACCCACCATATGAAAGTTCTGATGAAACAGGTAAAAATTGCTTTTAGCTGTGAGGTTGACTTCCCTCTTGCTTGGAGCTGGTTCTCAGCCGTTAGCCTCTCCAGCTTAAAAGGCTTTTTTTTATATTACTGATATCATTAACTGCTATATTGATTTTGGCATATCTTAGTAAGAGCCTGGAGTTCCCCATCACATGTGACTTTGCTCATCTCTTACTCACCCGCACATGTCCCACTGCTTTTATTAGATGAGTTAAATGACTTACCATGTAGTAGGAGCTGATCGCAACTGGCTGGCTGATTGGGAGCAGTGCAGTCTTTCCTTCAATTGCTGTGTGGAGGCAATCCTGCTGTCTTACCCACTCTCTAAAACTTCTCTATTATCTATCAAGGATCACTGTACTTAATTCAGAAGTGAGGGACTCGTGTGTACATGTTGTGTCTAAGATGTGCCCACAAACCAGTGCTGCTTCTATTTTCAAGGCTCAGGGGCACTTTTGCATAACCAGAACTCCTTAAAAGCATTGAAGGGCAGGAGCTATAGGTCTCATTCTCACTTTTCTAGCCAGTGCGCCTCACTTCTTCCTTTGGTCCTTGATAATGTACATTATTCCTGGTGCAGTCATTACCTCGCGGTGCGTTTGTGCCTAGCAGAATATCCATAATTGATTATGGATCCCCCTCAAGCAGATAGTAGTAAATTCATTTTGTTGCAGCGTGTGAAATTGGCACAAGATGAAGAGAAGGTAAGAGATACAGCCAACGAAGGTTTACATTTCACAGTAGTTTCAATAGTTTTTAAACTTTCTCCAGGAATTCCCTATTTGTTAACCCTGTTCCATCCCTCCCTTTTTTCAGGGAGAAGCTCTCAACAAGATGAAAGCTCTGAATGACTTTGTTAAAGTGAGTTCTCAGAAGGCCACCAAGCCTCAAACCAAGGAGATGATGCATATGTGCATGAAGCAGGAAACTTATCTTGAAGCACTTTCCCACCTCCAGTCCCCTCTGAACCCCAACATTATCCTCGCTGAAGTTTGGTAAGGAAGATAGCTGTATCTCTTACTTTGTGCCGCAGGCTTTGTTCAGCAGTAGAGCCACGCTTCTGTTTACCCCAAGGTCCTCTTTTCTCACAGAAGTCACCAGTCTGCTCGCATTTGTAAATGCAGTTGAATTTGCAGCTTCGATGGCTGCTGCTCTTTTTAATAGATGGAAATGCTGATGTATTCTCGTTTCCTCTAGTGTGGATCAGTGCACCTTTATGGACTCCAAAATGAAACCTTTATGGATTGTGTTTAACAATGAAGAGACAGGTGGAGGTGGAGTGGGTATTATTTTTAAAAATGGAGATGGTAAGTCAAATCATTAAAGGATATGTTTTCACAGGTATAATAGTCACAAATACTGTGGTGAGTGGGCCTAAATATGGGTAGGTGAGGACGATCAATGTGTTTTGAGTTTTTTGTCAGTAAGCTGGAGATATAATAAACTCTATTTCCACTTGCTGCCCTCTTTAAGATTTTAGCACAGTAGTAGCTGGATAACCTGACACAGTAATAAGAAACCCGATGTGAGCTCTGAAAGAGCTACAGCAGTCCAAGCTTTGTAGGGTTGGAGTGGCTGCTGCTCAGTGTTGCGTCCAAACAGATGTTTTCTAAATTGCTACATTGACTACTCTGTGAAGGGCTTTGGCAAAGTGAAGTAGCATATACTTCCATTAGTATAATCATGTCCAAGTTGGGGTATCATCTGGGATGGTGGCTTTGGCAAAGTGAAGTAGCATATACTTCCATTAGTATAATCATGTCCAAGTTGGGGTATCATCTGGGATGGTGG
>JANZLQ010000001.1:5094801-5111998 GCA_026212715.1 Elanus axillaris
CTTTACGCTATTACTGTGCTAGTAAACATTGCTCTGCCCTGATGTTCTTTACTAGCCAGACCTAGCCCATGACAAACATGGCAAAGGCCCCTCTAGCAGCCTGCTTCGGGGCAAAATGAGTGCCAATTGCAAGAGGAGGGCAGCATGAGAGGTACTTACGACCCTTTTTTCCTTGGTAATGCTGCACAGATCTTCGTCAGGATATGCTGACTCTGCAGATGATCCAGTTGATGGACATCCTGTGGAAGCAGGAGGGCCTGGACCTGAGGTGAGTAACGTACGCACCGTTGTCCTACTGCAATGATAAATTGTGTGTGGTGAGGCCGTTTAGTCTGTGAGCTTATTTTGTCCCTGACAGGTCTGTCTAGTATTTCCATGAGCAGCTAGTCAGGTTGTGTGGTACTGAGGAGTAGAAATGCAGAGCAGAGATGGAGCAGATATAGCAGACAAGGGAAAACTTAAAAGTCAACACAACCCAATTCTGGGCAAGATTTCAGTGGAAGGGTTTCTTTCATCTCTGCAGGATGACCCCTTATGGCTGCCTCTCCACAGGAGACAAGACTGGACTGATAGAAGTAGTCATGCATTCAGACACCATTGCCAACATCCAGCTGAACAAGAGCAACATGGTGGCCACTGCAGCCTTCAACAAGGATGCACTGCTGAACTGGCTAAAATCCAAGAACCCGGGGTAAGTGGGCTTACCTTTTACTCAGTGCTGCTTTACTGCTTCCTTCCATCTAGAGGCGTTTCTTCTGCTTCATTCAGTTTTTTCCTTCAGTTATGTGTATTTCCAAGCTGTCCCACACTATCTATGGCTGCTTCACTGCCTGGCACACTGGAAGGCATCACGTGGATCTGTATGGGTCTTGTGCAGAAATGGAGGCATCTGGGTTACTGTGTGCTAGACTTTTGATCTTTAATCCCTTAAGGTCGCACTGTTCACAGGCTGGATCCAAACCTTGATCTTCCCATTGGTCCCGTTACTTTCTCCAGATAGCTAGCATGGTGGCAGCTGGAAAAGGGGCAGGAGCAATGCCAAAACTGGGAGGTGAAAAAAGAAAGCAGCACAAAAGTTGTGTAGGTTGGGGTTTTAAAAGATACAGAAACAGACAGCAGCAGTACATCAGTGCTACTCTGATGTAGCATTCTAGGAGGCCGCTTCCATCTTTTGGGTCAGTGGAGATCTAGAAATGTGTGAATTTAGTTGAGACTAAGCCATTTTTGTTGAGATTGTGGACACAATCTTATCCGGACCTCTCCAATTACAGACAGTTGTTATTGCAGCTAGTTTTTGTAAAGCATGGATGGGAGTACTGCCTCTGGAGGAAGGCACTACAGAAATTCAAACGTGTGATTGCCTTACCTCCTCTTGCAGGTTTGCATGGGGGAAGCTATAAAAACAACTTTCCCATTGGTGAAGTATTGGTGTTCAAAGTAAAAGTCTCTTTCAATCTTTTTCTCACCCTCTTCAGCGATGCATTAGAACAAGCTATAGAGGAGTTCACTCTTTCCTGTGCTGGGTACTGCGTGGCAACGTATGTGCTGGGGATAGGTGACCGGCACAGTGATAACATCATGATCCGGGAAACTGGACAGGTATGGGGATTCACTGCTGCTGTTGAAGTACTGGAAGAGGGGCATGAATGCTACTTATACATCCCAGTGCAATCCTACTGCTAAGGAATGTACCTCACCTTCGGGCCGAGAGGCAGACTGGACAAATATTCTCAATAGCTTCTATCATTAAGAGGGTAAATACAGTTTTATAATTTGAATTACAATTCTGTAAGCATCATTTGCCGTCAGCTGCTGCTGCTAATACCCACTTTGAAATTGCAGTGGAGCAATTCATACCTCTCAGACCTAAAATTGTCTGCAGATGCAAACTCAAGCACTGTACTTATCAGTCTGAAGACTTACTTGGCTTCAGCAGTCACAAATCGCTTGTAGTTCCTTGGTAAGATCCTCTGTTACCTAAGCGATATACTTACAGTCTTCCTCCTTAAAAAAAAGGTTGTGTTGGTTTATTTTTTTTTAAAATGAATGCAAGTGATCGGCACGGTTTTAATTTCACATTGATACGTGACTGATTCCTCTACTTGTCTTCTCGTACACTGTTTGGAAGATAAAAGGCAAAACTAGGAAAAAGAAAATCCGTTTGTTAACAGGACATGTACTAAACTACATCAGTAATATTTTGGTATAGGGGGAAGTCTAAGCTATCTTTCTTGTTTACTTGTGAATTCTACAAGCCTAAACCAACACTGTGCTAGATGCTGCAAGGTAAGTCTCCTGCAGGTCCAGTGAAGTCAGCTAGTTAGTTAATATTTGAAAGTAAGAAAAAATTGGCTGCTGCTGTTTTTGACACTGGTATCTCTCGGGAATGGGCAACAGCCTGCCTGCATTCTTTCTGTGTATCATCCCACTCCTGTAACCTTATTTCCTGTAAATCAAGCAGTCACGATGAAAGAACCTTAGTGTCCCTGCTGTGACCCCAAAACAAAGGCACTACTGTGCCATTTGCTAACAAGGCTGTGACTAGCAGCAGCCCCTTTTCTAGGACTGCCTCTTCTCCCCATTAAAAAAAAAGTGCTGGGCAGGGCCTTACAGAACTGTTTCTGCAGAGCAGAGGCCACTCAGTTGTTTGTCCACGTGGGGGAGCTGATGCCCTGCGGTATCAAACGCAGGGTTTGTGTATCTGGGGTTTACAGCGGCTCTGCAAAATTGCCATAGCATGCACGGTTCTGCACAGGATCCTCCTTCCCATCGCTGTGCTAGTGGTGGAACGACTTCACTGTGCTTGGTATTTAAAAACAAAACAAAACACCACCCCACACCCCCCCCAAAAAAAACCAGGAGGGGGGAAAAAAGCCTTACCTGAGCGAGTAATATTTTGTAGCAAGTTCAAAACAGGACATCTTCTTTCCACACTCTGTCTGGGATGGCAAACTCCGCTGGTAGGGTGCCCTTTAGTTCTCTCTCTGCTTCTGCTAGCGAGACACTAAGGCTTTACAAAAATCAGAGATTTCTTCAGATACGCCAGGTATTGAAGAGGTGAGTGCCTTTTCTGTCCTATCCAACATCTAATTACACTAGACAATATTGTGGCAAGTAAATATTGCCTCTTTTCCCAAACGAGCGCCACAGGAGAGGTAGTTTTTCTCCCTCCACAAATGCTATGGTCAGTATCTTTTGAATACAGTAACTGTGAAGAGAACTCAATGTTGTTGAGCTAAAATAGATACTACTCTGAAAACAATTTTTTTCTTCCATATTTTCAGCTGTTCCATATTGATTTTGGCCACTTTTTGGGGAACTTCAAGACTAAATTTGGTATTAATAGAGAACGAGTTCCTTTCATCTTAACCTATGACTTTGTGCATGTCATCCAGCAAGGAAAAACTAACAACAATGAGAAGTTTGAAAGGTAAGTGTTAGCAGTTAAACTTAAGCTTTTTTCTGAATTTTCAGAATTTATTTCCACAAATGATATGTTGCCTATAGCTGTCTATGCACACAAAAGTAAGTAATTTATCTACCTGTTAGAGAAGGTGAAAGAGCTGGGTAGTCATCGATGCAGACAGCAGAGTTCAGACTGGTATCTAGTCTTGCTTTATAAAAGGGTGTGTCTTGCGTTCTTCATTCCTTTGCCTCATCTTCCTTTCTGAACAGATTCAGGGGTTATTGTGAAAAAGCCTATATGATTCTGAGGCGCCATGGTCTTCTCTTCCTGCACTTGTTTGCACTGATGAAAGCTGCTGGCCTGCCAGAACTCAGCTGCTCTAAAGACATTCAGTATCTAAAGGTAAGAGAAGCAGAGCCCAGATACGGTTAAAACCAAATACCTGATCTTGTAGCTTAGTGAGGAGGAGTTCAGTGTGGCAGGGCATAGTCTTAGAGGCAAATGAGCTCCAAAAATCATGAGTAGACATCCAACATTAATGTGCAGGACATCAGAAATGCCAGATACTGGTACTCAGGAGATGACTTCAGATTCTTCAGCACAAAGGCAGAAGCAGGTACCTTGTAGAACCAGTTTGCAGGGAAGGAGACAGAGCTCTTTGGTTGTGCATCATTTCCTGTTCCCAGCTTGCCTCTTAAATTATAACAACCTCGCTGTGGCCAGCTGAAAGACAGTAGCTTTGTACAAGCATGCTAAAAAACACCCCTACTGTTTCCCTACACCCAATGTAAAAGTAGGGTGCATGTATATAAATACAAAAAACCCTCATGCAACTACAGTAACTATGAAAAACAATTAATGGCCACTCGGTGCTCCTTTCAATGGAGTAATTTCTTAATCAGTAAACATCTTAGTAGTTGAGCAGTTAATTGTTCGGTTGCACTTTCAGTTGAGGCTACACTGATTTCTGCCTCTTACCTTCAGGATTCCCTAGCTCTTGGGAAAACAGATGAGGAGGCACTGAAGCACTTCAGAGTAAAGTTTAATGAAGCCTTGCGAGAGAGCTGGAAAACCAAAGTGAACTGGCTGGCGCACAACGTATCCAAAGATAACAGACAGTAGAGCAACATCAGCCTGCACACTTGCTCCAAGATAATGTCATACCTGCACTGAGTCCAGCAATTGTAGACAGGTTTTCAAAGACTGATGAATGTTGCCATGTTGAAGGTCCCCCGTGTTCCCAGAGGTCAGACACTTCTGCATGACTGAAAAATTGTTGGGACTGTCATCAGCCGCGTAATCATGTCTGCTGTAGGTCTTTGGGGGACAAGGGAGAGACGTGAGGCAATAAAATTACTGCATACGGTGAAAGGTAGGCAGATGTACTGTACCCTTACGAACTCGTTAAGCTTCAAATACATCTTCTAATGGAAGAGTTCAGGCAGTTGTTAACATCCTTCCAGTGTGTTACTGTGTGTATTTTTATTTTCTTGAAAATTTAGCTGAACACTGAGGAAGGACCTAGTATCCCTGTAGCTGTTATACTATAGCCCATCTTCTAGGTCCCTACCATTGCAGCTTAGAGGCATTAACTTCACTGTGTGATTGCTCCTCCTACCCTGTTTCAGTGTACACCAAGGTAGGTCAGCTTAAATCACCACTTAAGCTGACTTGGACAAATTGTTTTGCTCTGCATTGTGACAGAGTAAAAATATCTGTGCTGTCATATTACTTTCTCTCTGCTACAGAGGCCAAAGCATTCTGAAACTGAACCGGAACCCATCTACTGCTGTCAAAAAAACTGATGCCACAAGAATGGGGCTGGACTGACCAATAGGTTAGGTATTTTTGTTTGGTTTCCGAAGTCAGACTTTAGCTGAGCCTCAAGACATTCCTGGGTTTCTGCGTTTATTCTGTTTTTAGCCTGAAAACAGGAAGATTGCATTTTCAAAATTGGCATGTAATGTCGGTCGCTACACGTACCTCCTGTTGGGGTACATTAAAGCTAGCTTGCTACCTGGTTTCCCTGTAATACGTACAGGGACTGTACTGACCTACACCTACGTAATTACTGGGATGCAACACTGTAATTCCAGTGTCAGCTGGGACAGATGGCACCACTCTGTTTCTATGTTATTTGGCCAGTCTGCCTTCCTGGGTAAGGATAGAGGAGTGCTAGTTGAGTGGGTTTAACACTGAAACACTTACAGTAAGTTGCATCTCAACTCCCATCTTCTTACAAATTTATTCCCGATTCCTTTCTGCACTCTTCTTCCTTCTAACCACAGTCTGTGACTCCTTGTCTGTTATTAGAGCTGGTGTGCAAAGACTGTGTGTCTGTAGGGGGGTTCAGCTGCAGAGTGAGCTCTAGTCATCTGTGCTGGTACCTAAATCAGGACAAACTGTCTACTCCAGCCTCCTCCTGTTCTCACTGCTGCCTCCGTCTCCTTCCTGAGCAGAATCCGTCCCATCTCCCACAAGGTGCTGTCATCTATCATGTATTTCTACTCATGTGTCATATTTTTGTCTCCAGCTAGTGTCCACACCTGGTGAGCAGTTCTGAGCACTGGTGTTGCACAGGGACAGATGAACAGGAGCCACTGCTACCACTCAGTGCCTCTCCTGAGCGTAGCGAGGTGCATCAAGCAGGCTGCAGCCTACAGGGCAGGCTGGAAGATAGATGCAGTAGCATGGTTAGTACCTGCTTCCTTTAGCGGCTCCCTGGGGTGCTTCCTTCCATTCCCCCTGTTCTCCACAACATCAGGTTCCTAGAGAGGTGCTATTGTTCTTGGCTTTTAAGAAATAGCATAGTCCAATTTTCAGAACATCCCTGAAGCTGAATCCTGTATTTGATTTGTATGCCCTTAACTAGGTTAGGCAATTTTATTTTTTTTTTTGCTTTTTTTACTTGCATAGGTCAAAAAAAAAAAAGAGATCCTGTTTTTCAAGTGACAAGAGATGAATGTATTGTTAAATGATGGACTACTTACTCTGTCACGTAAATTTAGCTTTCATGTCTGGTTTAAAATAATTCCCACACAACCAGCAAGTCTAGGACAGACACTGAACTGGCCTGTTTATTCTTAATAGATCTTCCCTGTCATGGTATAAATTTGATTTGCTAGTATTATTTGTATTGATAGTATTTTTGCATCCAGCGCATAGGTACAGCTCATTCCTGACTTTCAGCTCTTTCTAATACTTCAAAATCAGGTATCCCTGTACATTAGAAGAATGCTGCCCCATGCTGGCTGTTTAAGTAAGACAACTTTTTTTTTTTTTAAGATGTTATGTTAAATACATTTTTTTTCTTCATAAGCTGCATAGCTAAGTTAACACTGCCTTAAAAAAGTAACTTCTACCCTAAATAGAAATGAATAGTAGTAGGTTTGGTCAGTTAACAGAATATGAAACACTTTTAATAAACCCTTCCCTCATTACCTTTACATACAAACAGATAGTAGCAGATTATGATTTAGCATTATGCTGTTACTAACATAAAGTCTGATTTAAAGTACTTACTGTTTCTTTTCATAAAAGATGTTACGCTATGAAGTCTATTCTGTGCTGTTTTGTATGTATTAATATAAACCAGGTTGCCCCTCAGAGCACCTGTTACTAGAAGCAGCAGTTATACAGAATACAACTCATTTTAACTTTCTCTAAGCCTTGGAGCTCCCCTTTTTCTACACCTTTCAAATGATACTGTATGTGACCAAGAAGTGGCCAGAACATTTCAAGATAGAACGGTGTGTACCCTTCCAAGGGAACCAAATGACTTGACACATTACTCAGTAACAGTTCTTCAGCCTATTGTTTAATAGTAAGTAATAGTGAAAGTACGTTTGCAGCAAGTAGTTGTTTTTGCTGTACTGTCTCTGTATTACAGAACCTACTTAGCTAGAACTGAAAGTTAGCTTCTTGTCACTATATATTTGACCATAACACTAGGAAAAGAATAGTGGATAAATGTGTACAAACTACTGACCTGCAGGAAACAAAACACCGTCTTGACTACAGCCAGCACTCTAGAACTGCTGCTGCTTCTAGAGATTAGACTAAAAGAAATTTCCTGTAGTCTTTGAGTATTGTCCTTTGTGAAAGATGAACTCGCTGCAATATGCTATAAATTACTTCCACCGATGTGGTTCTCCTGAATCTAGAATACTACTCGTGATTTTCTTGAACTGAACAGCAGGTACTGGCTCAGGTTTCAAATAAAATCTTAAAACAGTGAATCCATATTTGCAATTGCAAATACAGTATTATGAAACTGAACTGGTCAACAAATTGTGAGAGTAAACCATCAGACTTTCTTCCCAGCTCTTTTAAGTGTTACAATTTTCTTTCCTGTGCCAGCTTATATAGACTCAAGCTTCAGAGGCTAGGAGGGTGCTGGGCATCATAATTTAAATTAGGAGTAGGTAGATGCTTGCATCTCACATCTGATTAAAAAAAGTTCATTACCATAACGACTTGGACAAATGCAGAAGCTTCCCTGGGGTAGCAGATTACCATGTGGCAGCTGCTCTACCACAACTGATGGTGAGCGAGGCTGCGCTTTCCCAGCACGCTGCTGCTGTACACCATCTGATGACTCTGTTGCTTGCCTTATTTTCTTCCCTGAGAGGAACAGGTCACACGATGCTACGCCCCAGTTAATGCAGGACTAACGCACACAATGAATGTCTGGTAAGCGCCTTGTTTGGGCATCAAACCTTTGTCACCTGCCCTCTAGGACGATGTTCTTTTTTTATAAGGTTCCATCGTTGTCCCCTAATGATTTGATGCCATCTTTTGTAAGTCTTTGAGGTGTTGTTTTTTTTTTTAAAGGAAGAGCCAGATTTGTGGAGACCAAGCATTCTGCACCCAAGCTTCATGGAATATATAGAAAATTTGCCACAATCATGGAATAAAGTAAGGGTGGCAGGGGTCCTGCTGAAGTGCTAAATAGGAAATGCAAAAAGGAAAATAGAAGCCCAACACTCAAGCTCTAACACTTGTTTTGGTATTAAAAGAAAATACTGTAGCATTTAGAGCTCCCTGCATTGGTCATCAGACAGCAAGAGGACAGTCCTGCACCCCTCTAAACCACAGCTCCCTCACTAGGGAGAGGCAGAGATTTATGATCTCTGTGCTCCCTCTCTCGGGGTGCTATGTCCAGACTGTTTGCCTGCAGAGTTCCCTGTGGCCAGACAACTTTGCTCCATTTTAGAGAATAGATAAATAGTGCTATCTCCTTCCTTATTAAACTAATTTACAGAGCAAAAAGTATACAGAAGTATCAGGCCACGTGCAAGCTGAGATGCACAAACCACAACCACCTTATCAGTGGTTTGTACACTCTTGTGGAAGGGAAGAAACATACTACAATTCCATAAATGTAAAAGCAGTTCTTTTACATTGCCACCAACTGGAAATCCAGGATCCTGCCTGTCATAGTGCAGCAAGGCAGTCTTACCTAGCAGTCTCCTTAGTTGCTCTTCTTAGGTACTTGGTTTGCAGACTCACAGCAGTTTGTACCTTCAACCATTGTTTTGGTAGTGTCTCCAGAAAACTCAGGCCCTGATACAGTTTTACAGAAGTACAAAGCAGCAGTGGCTCGTGTCATCTGTCCTTCAATTTTAAAAGTGCAATAAAACAAAGTTGTATCAGCGTAAACTGCAAGAACTGAGCAATTCCAAAGGTGTTTCTCAACCCAGCACAGTTTTACAGAGATGTTACTTAGGCTAGAAAATTGACTTACCTGCAAGAAGTAAAAATAGTAGTGAGTCGTCAAGTAGACCTTCTTCCTTGTACACCACTGGAATAGCATCTTGAATGAAACTCTGATGGCTGTACTGGGTCAGCAAAGAGCCTTCGACTCCAAATTTACAAAACAGCAGCTCACCTGATAGTTGTCAGCAAGTTGAATTGTACTGAAGAGTGAAACTTTTATCACTTTCAAAAATATTACATTTCACTCTAAGTAGCTTCTGATTTTATAAATACGCTCAAAGTGATAGCTGTTTCTATTTATTTAGAGATGTTTCCATGATTATTTTTTTTAACTCTGTACAAAATGATTGTGCTTATTCTGTTGCCTTTGAAAAAAGAAGTATTTTTTTAAGCCAAACAGTGGTTCTGTAAGAGAATGTTTACATGTTTAACTTTTCAGTTGCTTTAGGTACATTTTTTGTAAGTAAAAAAATAAAAAAAAAATTATCGATAAATTGTACACGCATGCTGCTGAAGTCTTTCTGTGCTGGAGATCAATGAAAACAAACCTCTTGTACTACCATCAGCAGAGGGGAAATTAACACACAGTTAATACAACTTGTTTCACAACTTTGTCTGTTCAGTAAGAAATAAATGCAAACAACCTTTAGAACCAGAAATTTATTGTAGCTTATAGACTTTCCAAACTGACCTGTTACCAATATACACATCTGAAAAGTTATACCCACAGTGGCTACAAACTGTATCAGGACGTTTACAACCTTTCAGTATTACCATTAAGTCATGATCAGTTTTGGTCTAAAATACAGCAGCTACAGCAACAGTATATGGAAGGATAAGTCTTCTACACATTAACACAGGACAACTGTCAGACATAAGTTAAAAGTTTCCCAGTTTACTTAAAACTAGCAGTTATATTACCACGTAAGTAGTCAAAACCATTTCCCCTTTTTAGAAATCTAAAATTTTACATAAAAAAACAACCCCAAAAACGGTAAGCTAGTTGTGTGGGTTCTCTTCCCTGCTTCCAGGTCCATCTACTATTGTAAAAGGCACTCCGCAGTCACACGTTACCCCAGATAAAACCCACCATTAGATCCCATTACACACATCACTAGGTGAGAATAGGTCTGCTCTGAAAATCATAACTACAGAAACATTTGGATCAATCGTTATCTTTTATCTCTCTGAATTATGACCCTTTGTGCCCCACCCTTTGGCTTGCTTGTTGCTCTTCTAGCATGCTTACCCAATGCAGCATGTCCCTGCTGTGTAGTGTCAGCCACTAACTAGCCCGCTATGAGAGGTGTGGTCTGTGCACCTGGAACAAAGGCAGACTACATACAAGATCAAAAACTGGAACTTTGCTTACCGTGCTGAGGAGTGAGTGGAGTCCTAGTCTCCTGTTACAAGCAAACAAGTTACTCTTTTTAGTCCACCTCCAAACGTAAAACTCAAGTAAGCAAATACTCATTATTCAAGGCTCTGCGTAAGACCAAATAAAGTTAAATGAACAAGACCTGCCTTACAAAAAAAACAGCACCCTCCACCATGGGGTCATAACTTACTTTTCGTACCTTTCAGCTATTCCTTTAGAAAAGTCCTTTGCAATTCCAAGTCTGAACTTTGATCAGAAATGACCAAAATCATCTGGACTTGGAGTAATATTAACATGATTCCCAAGGTCTTCTGGTTGGATAATTTATGCTACAGTTTTTCACCAGCAGGAAAACACAATTACTAAGTGTAAACAAAGGCTTAATACACCAACGGTTCAAGTTACTGTACAAGGGGCTACAGGGAATGAGCAGGAGTGTGTTTAATAGAAATGGTGTCAGCTATGCCCCAAACCCTCCCACTACCAAATTAGAAAAACTGAACAGCCAAAAAAACCAAAACACCCATCTATGTAGACTGGTAGCCACGGTGCACAGGTACACAGGTCTCAGGCTTTCCAGCTTCAGTTACCAATGTAACAATCAATCAACTAAATGAATAATCGACCCTGTCAGCAGTCTGAACAGACCATCATTGTACTACAGGCAGCCTCATTGTAATTAATAGGAGCTGTGGCAACACACCACAGCAACAGCACACTAATATGCCCACCATCCAAGTAGTGTTTTTCCCCCAATAACTTAAAAGCCCTTATGCCAAGACTTGATTGGAGAAAAAAAGAAAAAAGAAAAAACAAACAAACAACTGTACTGCACAGGGCAGTCTAACCTCTGCAGAGGTTCCTAAAGCCTTTACAATTTCTCACAAGCTTGTCTGTTCCCTCTGCAAAAATAAAGGAGATTAAAGAAAAGGAAAGAAAAATTTAAGAAAAAACAGAGCGGGGCATGAGCGAACGAACATATGGCAGTCAAGGCCAGTGACACTGTATTACTGAAGCATCTACACTAGATAACTGTGCCCGTGCTCCTGCTGCAGTAGTATGAGACTTGTAATATTTCATGCTGCATGATTTTTTACTTTAGCATGTTTCAAACCCCAATCCCTGTTTTCACTACCACAAATGACATAATTACATAATTCCAATGTATTTACAAAATATTAAAAAGTCTGTTAATCTTCTACATATTAACCTCATTCTGCCACTTTACACATGCACTAATTTGGGAAAAAAATTAAAAGGAATCAACAGGCTGAAATGAGCAGCTTTACCCTTTGTCAACAAGCAATCTTTGCATCTTTTAGAAAGAGAAAAAAGAACAAAGCCAAGTTTGTTTCACTGAGCAAAAAAGACAGTTCAGAAATTCATGTGCAATGGCTACGGATCTGTAGAGTCACTTAGCTGAGATGACATGAAGAAAAAAGTGCAAGGTCGTTCCTCACATAGCGTAAAAAAAAAATCCAGTCACTGAGGCATGGCTGAAGGAAAAGAGGTGCTAACTACAATTCTAGAAACAGCATCAGGAACTAGCTGACATTATCACAAACACTGGGATGTGTGTGGGTTGAATCTACTGGCCAGAATGATTTTTTTTTTTTTTTAAACACCATGAATCCTTGGTAACAATGGAGTGTATTACAGTGGAGTCTTCTAGAGCAGAAACGTAAAGACAAAGGGAACAGCTAGAATCAATAACTGAGGGTAGAGTCATCCCATTCCAGCTGTTGCTGTCTATTAACATTCTGTTGGTCCTCCTCCTGCTCTCCCTCTTCCTCCTCACTGCTTTCAGACTCTGCACTAGTGATGTCATCTTCTTCTCCATCTTCACTTTCTTCTTCCTCTTCCTCCTCTTCCTCTTCACTGCTGTGTTGATCCTCGTAAGTCTGTTAAGACAGAAATTAGCTGTTGATTATTATACTGGCCAAAATTCTTTTTATTCTTTTGAATTCAGGCACAAGGCAATATATTGAGAAAGAGCTATTACAGATTCCTTGCTGTTTTTAGAAGTTCAGTAGTAAGCAGGCAACCAGAACAGAAAAAGGAAGCAGTGCTCTTTAAAATAGCTTGTAACGTTGCTATCAAAGCTGTCACTAAACAAACTAATTCTGACATGTGATCCAGTACTTCAAATTCTACCGGAAAAGGATCTTTCAGTAGGGTCACACAAAGAGCATTAAGGTTGCACATCTTTCTTCTTCCTGATTTTCTAAAAATTCAGATGTCGACCACAGGAGAAGGAAACATCATGAACACAGATGTTTCGACAATAAATTCATAAAATTTTGGAAAAAAAAAGCAGACCATGCTTAAGGTAGCGCGCAGCATGATAAACACTAGTGTTGGACACCGACCTGTAAAATCCAATTATGCATCATGAAGCTATAACCCATACAAGATCCCAAGAGTAATTGCTCTTGGCATTTGTGGCTTTGGCGCATTCATTAGAATTTCACAATTAATGTCTCTACTCTGTGTTCAGTGGTCGGTTTTGCTCTGCTACCCTGTCCAACCCATTACAGCTGCAAAAGGGCATTTTTTTGATAAGTGCTGAGACACCAGCTTTACCTCCATGGGGTTCACAGTGATGGTCAAAGCAGAGTCATCCCAGTCCATCTCATTTTCCTTTCCAGTGTCCTGGTCACGCATTGTTCTCTGATGTGCAGCTCTGATTCGGAACACTCCCAGAATAATCATAAAAACCAGGAAACTGACACAAACTACAATCACAACAGTGGCTGTACTTGGAACAACTGCAACAAGAAAGTAAAAGGAGTTACTTGGATGAAACTGATAAGTAATTCTTAGACAATGCTAATAACTAGTCCTCTGTTCCCATCACCTGCAAGAGGGAAATGGGCATTATACAAATATTGTATGTAGCTACAGAGGCAGTTTGTCTAAGGCCACTTAAAAAGTCAGCTGGAGAGTAAGAACTAAAACTTAGTTCCTAAGTATAATTACATCAATCTGAAGGACTGACAACACATGGAAAGCAGATTTCACCACACACAGATTCCTCTTTAGAATACCTGTTTTTCTTCCTCTCACATCCTACACCCATGCCAAATTAATGTAATGAAAACACAAAGGACAGATACCATGACTCATCAAGGGAATAATGCTGCAGTTCTTCCCTCATGCCATTCACAAGAAATACTGTCCCAGTTCCTCACAGTCCTTTACGTAGGTCTTAGAGTCCCCTCAAGACTAGTACACCTCCCATTTTCCAACGTACACACACCAACAGAAAGCTCTCCTGCTGCCAGGAAAAGGTATTTCCTTGATTTCTAGTAATCCGCTCTTCCTTGCTTGGGCAACAGCAGAACAGGACCAAGTAGCTGCTTAGACCGTTAGTCCAACACACTGGTTTAAACTCTGTCAAAAAACCTCTCTGCAGCAAGAAGCCTCTGTGACATTTTAACACCAGAAAAAAAAAAAAGAACAGCTGAACTTCAGTGACTGAGAATTCTTACCTGAAAATGGATGAGGGTTAGCTAAGTTGTGACCAGAGAGATCAACAAATGTGTGATGCACTGGATGAACAAATTGTGGTTGTGCAGCTATGTGGTTAGCATGTTCAACTGGGTTAGCTGTGTGGATAACATTCACCTAGGAACAAAAAGAAAATGTTAAAACTCCAGAAATGCAACAGTTTACTTGTGAAGAAATAGAGAGAAAGAAAGAAAAAAATCAAATCTATTTCCCAGAGCAGACATCCAACTCCCCTTCAACCCTTCAATGGCTTGTCTCAGGGGACAATCATCCCAATCAGTAGCTCCTCATATGTTATAATTTATTGTCACAAAACCCTTCAGTTTCACAGCTCGCAAATCTGTTTTAGTTAGCCTGGCAAGTCCATGTACAGACACCAGTATTTCAGAATAAAACAGATAAAGCCAGTTTATTATCCAATTTGGTAGCCATCCATTTTAATCCTGAAATAACAGTATATACAAAGATACATAACCATTAATTACATTTTCTTCATTCCCATCTTTTCTTATTCTGCTGTATATCTTCATCTAACAGCAAAGAAAAAAATCCATATTACAGTCAAAGGGTTAAGAAAAAACTCCTATTTTTTAAAGTTTAACCCATGCTTGGCATAGCTGGCTATGGGTACAACTGCAAGCTCATGATTTGCACAGCTTATTTTATGTTTCCTTGCCAAACAAGCAGAGCTAAATATACCCCTCCTGTGGTGGAACACTGTGATACAGGGCACCTGACCAGCTGCACAACAGGAAGAGAACACGTTTACTACAGAACAAGGAAAGCATTTGCAGTTCAACAGTTTGGTAAGATCCCAACTCAGGCCCACAGAATTTCCTCAGGAAACAAACCCACGTTACTCAATACAAAAATTTCTATTCTGCAACACAGGAGGTCCTCAGCCCACCATAACCACCCAACTAGTGGTAAATACAATTAACTTTACTGTCATCCCTTTGGTCAGCTTCAAAATGTAGAAATACAAGCTCATAGCTGAAGGATGCAGAGATACATGACAGTTCCTCTCAATATATGTAACTTCACATTCCAGCACCTGAAATTTTAGTGTCTTTTATGTTTTCTTCTGCTGTACTTCCATATATTTGATATAAACATACTAATTAATAATTAACCTTTACTCTACTGCAGAGGAAATGCAATTTTAGCCTGTCTGTGCTCTTACATAGGCCCTTAGTAACAGTGATTTAAGCATCACACAGGCAAAACAGTAAAGGGCCCAGCAAGTTCATTTGCAGAATCCTAGAAGTCACACATGAAGGCCACTCAAGTCTCTGGTAGCACAAGTCTTAGTCTATTTGCTAGTTTTTTGCTAAATTTAATACGCTGTCTTTCCAATTCAACCTTTTCACCTTCACACTTCCATGAGCCATACTATCTCTTCTACAGCACAACAGTTTCACCCCTGTTTAGGTAGCCTTATTTAAAGCTGAAATATAGGATTAAGAACACATTTATATATAAAATAGAGCCTGAAATGCACGTTTACTAATATTTATTTACAGGACAAGAATCTAAATCGGTAATTGATCACCTATCAGCTGAGACAACTTCCATCCTCCTAGCCATCCATGCTCTAAAACTTCTCAGAATGATCAGATTAGCTTACATACCTCCACTTTAAACTCATTGCTGACATAACGTCCATTAAGTTCAGAACAGACTAATTTGAACTTTCTGTCAAAGAGAGAAACAGTGTGCCAGTTTCTGTAGCGTATCAAATGCAAAACTTCTTCATAACTAGCCATGGTATCAACCCCTGTGGAGAGAAATAAACAGGTAAAATAATTACTTTGCAAAAGACTAGTACGACATCATATGCTTGACAACTATTAGGCCCTTTCTTCAAGTTAAGTTTTCTGGCTGACAGATTTGCAGTTAGCAGAAAGAAGGTAACACCACAGACACACACACATGTGGCTCCACCAAAATTCTGTGGATTGATTTTGTGATAAAGTCCTAGTCCCAGTTAGTCTTTAAAGGGATGTGGGGAGTCATTCTTTCAAATACATTAACATACTCTGAATATAAAACAGAAAGGAATGAGGCATGCTCCTAGGCACTGGATTATCTGTGCAAGAACAAGCCTTTTCTGGGGCAAAGTGTATTTCAATTCAGCAGTGCAGAGGTAACCTGCAATCTGGGACACGAGGTAAGAACAGAAAGGAGGTTTTAGAATGATGTATTTTCCAGAATCACAGCTTTCCACAAAATAGTTGTAACACGTCTGAGCTTGAAATTCCAGTCAAAACCAAGGTATTTGGAGTAAGGTGTTATAAACCATCTCTCTAGCACACTGTTCCTGTTATCGTTGTCTTCAGACGCTTCCTACAAACACACCAAAAGTAGTAGTAACCCCTACCTGTGATTATCATGCCCAGGTTGGAACTACTCATCTCAATGCCTTTCTGTTGTAATCGTGTCATGTCAATCTCCAGGCTTTCTTGTTCCTGATTTAGTTCCTCTCCGAGCACTGTCACCTCACACGTATCCAGGTTATGCATGATCTCTTCAGATACCAAAGACTCTTGTACTAAAAAGCAGACAAAAAGCCAAAGAGGTAAGCAGAAACAAAGGTGAAGTAGACTAGAGCCCAGGAGCTATAAAATGCCACATGCAAACTCAACTCTTCTTCCAGAGCAACTATTAAGATCTGGGCCTAAAGTAAAGAGAGCAAGTATTCGTGAAATAACTATTTAAAAAAAAAACCAAACAACCAACAAACAAGGGATATTTACATTAAGATAATGGCCTGGGCTTATGTTGTGGTTTAACCCCAGCCAGCGACTAAGCACCACACAGCTGCTCAGTCACTGCTCTGCCCCACCCAGTGGGATGGGGGAGAAAATCGGGAAAAGAAGTAAAACTTGTGGGTTGAGGTAAGAACGATTTAATAGAACAGAAAAGAAGAAACTAATAACGATAATGATAACACTAATAAAATGACAATAGTAATAATAAAAGAATTGGAATATAGAAGTGATGCACAATGCAGTTGCTCACCACCCACCGATCGATGCCCAGTTAGTCCCTGAGCGACGATCCCCTGTCCCCACTCCCCCCAGTTTATATACTAGATGTGACATCCCGTGGTATGGAATACCTCGTTGGCCAGTTTGGGTCAGCTGCCCTGGCTGTGTTCCCTCCCAACTTCTTGTGCCCCTCCA
>JANZLQ010000001.1:5112098-5144929 GCA_026212715.1 Elanus axillaris
AACATTCTTCTAGTACTGAACTCAAAACACAGCACTGTACCAGCTACTAGGAAGACACTTAACTCTATCCCAGCTGAGACCAGGACAGCTTACTACCACTTCCAGGTAAATTTTTTTTAGCCCAGAGCAGAGAGTATCTACACCTTCTCACAAGAGATATACACCCTCTTTCCCCCTGCTAGATTCTGTATTAGAACACATATCCATGCCTCTTTGCAAGAGCAAGATCTTCCAACGTGATAGTTGAATGGGGTGAGGGTAGGCAACAGTCCTAAGCAGAACAGGATGTTACCTGTAGGATCTTCATCTCCATCTCCCTCTGGCTCCACTTCCCGTGTAATGGTGCTTATTATGCGAAGCTCAGGAAAGAGGGAAACGCCCTCAGAACTCTCAAACTCTGAAGCAGAGCGAGCAAAATGGTTGATGCCACTAAGGCTAATTTTCGGTTCCTCTGGTTGCAAGACCATTACATATCCCTCCACAGAAGGAATGGAGACGCAGGCCTCTTCATTGAAACATCTACGAGATACAGAAGCAGTTTTGCACAGTCAAGGAGGCTGTTTGAAAGGGAGGTACAATTATGCAGAGTAATTGCTTTATCAATTTTTAAAAAGCTCTATCAGACCCAAGAGTCTTAGATAAATTCATCAACTGCGTTGGAAAGTAAGAATTCCCCACCAAGGGACCAATCTTACAATTAATTTTTACTTACAGTTAACATTTGGCCCCATTTTCTATGCTATGACTAACAGCCACAGATAACACCTTTAATGAAGGCTGTGATACTGGAGACATACTCACAGCATACCCTCACAGTAAGTTCCTCCCTGTCTTACACACTCCTTACTACATTCTTAGGCACAAAACAGTGCTGGTGTAGAAAACATTTGCTATATTCAAATGTGTGATGGTTACATATAGCAAGGCTCCTTTGTTTATCACAACTGAGATACATGAACATTGTTCCAGGCTTCAGTATCCACTGTACAGTGACGCATTATTTCAGCACAAGGACTTACTTGACAACAGTGGTGATTTTGAGCCTCCGAATCCCAGGTGTTGGGAACTGGCGAGAATTCAGATAGGAAATGTGCTGCATGGCCTTATCAACTCTGTCAATATCATCTCCTTCTAAGGTCACCGTTGACTGACTTGGGTTCATGTGGATCTGAAACAACAGGAAAAAAAAAAAGGGAATACCCAAACAGTAACATGATCTGGTAATTAAAACTAGAAGTTCAGCACTGCTTTGCCTGGTAAATGCTAGGATAATTACATTTGTAATCAAAGCAATAAAGCCATTATTTACTGGCCTTGTAGTACACAGTCTAACTTCCCTATTCACTTCCTTATTCCAGCTGAATATATATTTAGTGGTTTGCTCTTTAAGAAAAAATCTAGGCACTTATCATAGTTCTGATGTGCAGATTCTAGTAACATGGAAGAGACACAGCTGGTATCAAGGAGAAATCTACCTCTGTCCACATACCCTTGCTACTAAAAAAACACATGCAAGTTGGTCTCACTCTAATCAGCTGCTCATTAAGAATCTCTATCTTTTATTAGACAACCTGATACAGCTGATAAAACAGAGGCTTACAAGCATGGAATTTTTCTTCAAGACTTAGAGAGAACACAGTAAATTTCATTCTTAAACTCCAGTAAGACCATGCCTATACAAGAAAGATTTCCTAGTTTTCATGTCATTTTAATGCAAAATGTCACCATAGATTGTTTTATTTGGGACACCCCTACTAACTGCCAGCAAAACTTGTAACTATTACCAGCAAAGCAATATATGTGCTCCCCTTTATGCACACGCATCTTTACCTTCACGCCTTTGCCAACACCATCAGCCATTTGCAAATCCAGTCCCTCTTTGCAAGTATATAGGCAATCTATCACTTTCTTGTTCTCCAGTTTACCAGAACGAATCATCAATCCTGCCAGACTGCCTCGGAAAAACTGAGCCATGTGGAGTTCACCACCTTCATAAAGGGAAGAAAGAAAAATCTGTGTATGTTTTTATTCTTTCCACTTTTTTTTTTTACTTTTGTAAAACAACAAATACGCCTTCTGGTACCACAAAGTATTATATACATGCAGGTTAGTTTTTATCCATTCTGGCTGTTAACCTTGTGATTATACGTTCAAGCATAAAGAAAGAAACAGTTCACCATGCATATGGCCTTCAAACCAGGAGTGGCCATCTTGAACTGTGAAACTATAGCTAATATTTCCATAACAAACATTTCAAAAGAAATCGCCCATACAGCGAGGTGGTGTTCTTCAGAAATGACAGACAGAACCGATGAGATGAGCTACGAAACCTGAATCTTCCTGTTGAGGTAATGCCTCCAACTAGTCGGTTCTGTACAACATAGGCAACGCCCATCAGGACAGCAGACGACAACATCCTTCCTCCAGATGTTAGTTACCTACACCCGCACTGATCCTTATAGGCTCTCTTTACACTCAAGGACAGAAAGAAACTTCACAAAGTGATTCAGCTCATTCTGAAAAGGGTGTCTAAGTGAGTTACCCCTTTAAAGGTAACGTTTCTTTATATGGACTCAAGCAAGCCATTTAAACTCAGGTAACTCTTTTTTAGATACTCAAGTTCAGTCAGATGGAATTGCAACCAAATAAGCCCCTTATTGCTTAGATTTTTTGAAGATGACATCGCAATGATCACCAAGTCCATCTTGATAATTAATGGGGGCCACAGAACACCACCCAGAAATTTGTATTTCAAGGTCATCACTTACTAAGCTACCAGACTTTTAGAAAGATGTTTAAGCTTGTTTTAAAGATTCTAAGTGATAAAAGATCCCTGGCATAACTTGACAGAACTTTCAGTAGTGAATTGTCCTGTTACAAATTACATAATTTCCAGTTTACGTTTGTATAGCTCCAGCTTCTAGCCCCTGCATTCTGTTACCACCTTGCCAAATTAAAACTGATGCACAGCTAGAAATCTCTTGTCAATTATATCTAGACCATTCCCAGGAATTCCTAAACTTTACAGAAAAAGTACGTACCTTGAATACACTTTTAGAAATATACACTAATTTTAAGTATCTCAAGTCAAGACACAAAATCCACTGAACTATCACTTAAAATTTCTAAGAAAACAAAATCCTGTAGCCAACCCGAAATACCTGGTAGCCAAAGCTTTTATGCTCATTCACTGTAATTAGAACTTTATATCAATTTCTGATCAAGTGAGTATCCACTGTAAATTACAGGTCCGTCTTGGAGTTACTAAGAGCAACCTGATCTAAATATGAAATTGGTCCTGCTTGGAGCGGGGAGCAGAGCTACCTGACTTCCAGAGGTCCTTCCCAACATAATGAATAATTTTATGATACACACACATACCTACATACACACACATATATATACTTAATATAGGATGAGGTGCATTTATGTTTTAACAAAACTGGATGAAAGAAATTTAAGCTGATATTTCACATCAGCAACTTATTTTACACCACTTCACTGTAATCACAATGGTTGCAGATTTGTACATGGATGTGCATTTGGGTGCAACCAAAGAAAACCACCAAAACCCAAACCAAACAAGCAAAAAAAATCAGCTGATGAAGCTCTGGAAGTAGAAGCACAATGAAGAAACAAGCCTAGGAGAGGATTATATGAAGGTCAATGGCCCGAATGCAATGCCTGCATTTCATGCTGTGTGCGAGATGAAGCAATGTCTTGGCTTAAAAATGAAATAAAACAGTAGGGAAAAAACTCCAGCAACCTGCAGAGGTCTCAGCCACCGTTTCATTGTCATTTTCATTTCCTGTATATTCTGTAGAAAAGCAAGACAAAGAATAGGACAATAGGGAAAGAACCAAGTAGTTACAATTTGGCAAACTATCTTATCACAGAAAATAAACAGCAGCACTTCCCTCCCCCACAGTCAGCTTATACTCGACCCAGCTTCTCAAAGACTGTGAGTTTTTTGAAACACTAAGAGCTGCAATGCAGGGAAGAAGCATTACTGTATTGTTACAAGAACATAACATTCATGACAAGACAATCTGAAGAGCCCCTTAACACAGGCTGCAGTAAAAACAGTCACACTGGAGAAGACTTTAACCACAGATACCCAATCTCACACAAACCACTGTTAATAACGAGACACAAGCCTGTCAACTGGCTCAATTTATTTTCTCCTCTCCCAACTACTAAAGCGGAAATTAAGGCAAGATCCAGCCTTTATGAGCAAATCATCAAAAGGTATTATATGCTGATCAAAACGAGCCATTACTGACACAGATTTTTTATCATAATAGTATCATATGTATGAAGCAGTCAATTTATCAGATGGAAGCACCTGGGGCAGGGGGGAGCAGCAAAAAAGAAAACCAGCTTTTAGACTTTTAAAAGAAATGTTAAAACAATTTTTTCAAAAGCATAAAATCTCTCTCTCCTTAGAGGTGAGCTGTGTATATAATTTAGAACAGCGTGATTTATTTTTAAATCTTGGCAAGACAAAGAGGATGGCCTTAAGCACTAACTTCACTCCTTTAGCATACTTTTTCCCCCTGTGTTCTAGTCCCCTAAAAATCAGGCTTCTGGTGGAATTTTTAAAAGGTAGCACCTCAAGTTCTTGTATTCCAGACTTCTAATGCTCCTATTTTAGTCTGCTGTCATTAAAAAGAAAATTTATGTCAGAAGAAATTAAAGAATCATATAATGGTACCAATATGAAAGCACAGGAGTTTTTAAACTAAATGGATATGCTTTTGTCAGGATGCAGAACATATGTGGATGCCATTATACAATCCATACACTTAGCTGGAACAGGAGTTTCAAAGCTCTGGTTTCTTGAAAACTAGTCCCTATAGCTTCCCTTTGAGCTAGAAAAGATAGTTGGGAAGTCACAAATAGAATGAGATTAATTATGGAGAAAGTAATTAACTCGCTCAAAGGAAGGGACAACAGAATGAATTTAGCACTGAAATAACATTAATAATGGAAGACAGTGAACTTGTCACAAACCAGTAAATTTGATGGAGAGGATATGTTGATAATTTAACCTACATTCACAAGTCAAAGCCTTAAAACTTAAAGAAAGAGACATTATAAGACAGAAGATTGTTATTTTGAATGTCTCAACGCTTTCCATTTGTCATCCAATGACAAGCTGCTTCTATGCATTATTGCAGACTGCAACTACAGTCTATATTCTGAACTACAATAAAACACAAATGATTTAACAGTTTTATCCCTAACCAAAAAGATCAGCTTTATACCAGTCAGGGTATAATTTAATTAGCAATCAAACACTTCAGTTCAGGACTGTGAAGCAAGAAGCTGTGAAGCTTTGTTACAAAGATCTCCAGTAATCAGCCTCCATGTTCAGATGCATTCTTCTCCTTCTCAAGCTATGAAGAGTACGTTTCACAAGTACTAAAGCACATCAATTAGCATTTTACAGCTTGCAGAATATCTTGGTTTAGGCCATAGTCTGCATACAATAAATCAGATGTTTCCTATGTTTATTTTTATAAGCAGAAATGGTAAAATACCCAAGAGACAGCATCACTGTGTTGCTTAGCTGTATTGTCTGCTGCTCATGCTTCCGCTTATGAGAATGCTTTTTCTACAATATACTTTTCAACCTACTTGAAATTAAGTATTCTGCTTAGTAATCTGAAGTATATGATGTACTCTTACAACTGTTATCAAAAATAAGCTATCTATATTCCCATGGTTACCACAAAAATCACTTTGATGGAATGCTGGTCGGTGAATAGCTTTGTATTTCATATGCACCTGTGGCCAATGAGCAAAAAAACACTCATGGAAAATATGACTAAAAGTGGAAATACGTGATACTACCTAGGAACAAAAATAATCTGCAAAAGACAAACGTTACCTTTCATGCACTAAAAAGATCTGCTATATATTTCTAGGCTAATCACAAAGGTTTCATTAAAAAAAAGTTAATTAAACATATTAACAAATGTAAATAGTTACCTTGCCAACACGCTCCAACTACTAGCTGCGTTTCTATCTTTGAAGGATGAAGTGGGTAATCTTCAGTCACTGGGAAAGGATCGTATGAAACACCGTCTACATAAAGAGTTACCGCAGGAAATTCAACATTGAGGACATAATGATGCCACTCTTTGTCACACACCTGAGTGAAGAAAGTTTTAAAAATTCTACTTAATTTTTTTTTATTACAGCTAAATAACTGATCTGATGCACATTTTGCATATACATACATGCATACATATGAACGACCTATAAGCCTGTACAGACATAGTTTATGTTTCCGTTCCTTTAATTTTTTTTAATATCTAGTAACAGCATATTTCAATTTAAAACTACGTATCTACATGCAAGCGCATTCTGGAATACTGTTATAATACAACATTACTTGACAAAGGACCTGTATTTGCTGAGAGAGACTGTTTAGAGAAAAACATGACCATTAGGAATAGGAAAAAAGCCCTCCACAACAGAATTATTTATAGTGATATCTGATTAGTTTTTGGAAAGTAATGATGTTCCCATAAGGACATATATGGGCATTCTACCATTAAACCAGCATACACTGCTCTGCACAGAAAACAGGATATAGTTACGTATGTTAGAAAGTAACTCATTGTTTAGGTAACTGGCAAAACAGACCTGTAATAGTAACTTACAGCAACTAAAAGAACCTTTATAAATTTACAGAAATACAGGGTTACTTTATCACTCAGATCCAGAGGGCTGGAAACGCACACAAAATAGTCAGTCCCTTCTGTCTCACTCTTCATGATCATAAATATAATGAATTCATACACATTAAGTGCTCCAGATATGAGTAGGACCAAAATGAGGATTAGTTATTACAGCCTTCACTTTCAAATCTGAAGTAATTAAGAATGACTGAAAGAATACAAACGGACAACTCCTCTCTAAATAGGAAGCAGAAACTACCTGCATTCCTCAGAGGCCTATTAACTCTATTTTTGTGGTGTAAAATCTAATTAAAAAACCTGATTTGTTGCTACTGCTCGCAATGTGTAAAAAGTCATAAATTGTATCTCTGTGAAAAAGGATTAAGAAGCTAAGTTCTTCTGTTACCCTATTAACACTTTGATCTGCAAAAACGCTGCACGCTCAGAAGAAATTTAGTGCTGTAAGCAAATTGGAATGCTTCCTGTTTTCTCATGCACACTATCTTAGAGCGTATTTAGTGAAGATAACTGACATCACAGCTAAAAGACTGATACTGCATTTTCACGTATAAATCCACGTTTTCCTACCTTTCAGGACAATGACTTGTACTTTATTTCATGAGTATCCCACTGGGTTTAATAAAACCACTGAAGCAGTATTTTATATTCAAGACGAAAAGGTATAGCAGAATCTATCTCTGGCACTTGATCACAAATAAAATAAGTATTGTTGGGTTCTATAAAACCTGATATCATGAGTCCACAGCTGCAAAAAGTGTTTATTAATTATTATACTATCAGGGAGTTTAGTCTCTGATGGTTTTCACTGCATTCTAACATCCTAACAACTGTCCTTCCAAACTTACTTGATTTAGTTTCCAGTGAAATTCTGCAGGTTTGTATGTTTTTCCCTCTGAAGGATCTTGGCGGAAGAGGAAAACAAGTCGGCAGTTGTGTACGTAGAGCGTGTAGTGGTGCCGATTCATATCTGTACAAGAGTTTTAATTAACATTATTGTTTTCTGTAAATGTGAAGACCTCCACAAAATTCACCTGTTCTGTAATTTCATACATAAATCCCCAAGCAATTGATAGGAAGAAACAGAAGTAGAAGTAAATCAGGCACGTTAAGAGGAATGAGAAATGTTTGTAACAGTAGATAGGGCAAGCATTCTTGAACAACCCATGAGTAATACACTGTACAATAAACGGACATGTCTATCTCGAAATCCAACCCAAATTAAGGCATAGGACTGAAGACTCGGGGAGATAAACCTGTCAGCAGGAGAAAAAGAAAAAGCTCTATTTGCAAATAGAACAGCTTTTTTGGTTACAAATGAGTAGTTTCTACCGCATCTAATTACTGTTTTGGAACATGGACACATGATGGCAGGTGGTCATGCTTTCCTAAGAGAAAACGATATAGTTGTAGCTCTGAAGGATTTATCATTTAAAATAAATATAAAGGTGAGATGCTAGAGAAACAAGTAAGAATAAGGAAAAGAAACTTTTTAGCTACGTTATCCCTTCCATGGCATGCATGAGTCAAGAAAGGAGGGAATAAAAAAATACCAAAATCATGTCAATCTTTCAGCCTGACAGCATTAAATCTGACTGTATTGTTCCAGTGCAATATATTCAAAATTGTCCCCCTCCAACAAACCTAGTTCCAGTCTTTCAATATTGCATAAAATACCATTGAAATGAAGGCAAATGGTATTTATACTACCAGAAACTGTCTGTTGCAAAAATTCTATGGTTAGGTCAAACCAAGGAGTAAAAGAGGAAAACTTTTGAAGGTCTGCTTCCCATGTACTTTAAAACAGGAAAAACTGTATTTAAATTTGCCTCTTTTCTCCAGTTCACTTACTTCCATGAATCCACAGTTTTGGATTTTGATTAAGAGGAATGAGTGAAGGTAGGGAAAAGAGGAGAACATTTGCACCTGGTCCTTTAGGGTATTACAAAACACTGTTAAATCTTTCTTATTTTCAAATAAAATTTAAAATGTATTCAGCATAGTTTCCTTTGAAAAACCTAGCGGCATTTTAAATAACGTCTCTTTCTAATACACTGAACAAATCCCAGGCTCCAGCTAACAAAGACTAGAATTCTTTTACCCCCATTAGACAGCAATTATGGAACAGGGTTATCAGATTTCCTTCTTATTAGTAGCATCTTCAAAATTATTCTGTCTGTAGCATTCACAGAGGCTGAAATTATGCACAGGGTGAAAAAAACTTCATCACTGGAGAAAGAGAAATTACTTCCTTCTAGAAAAAAAACCCATACACTAGCAAATGCTGTCACCAAACCTGGTATATGTATCTTAATGATTTTAGGCAGCATCAAGAATAAGGCTATGTCTGGAGATGCAAAATCAAGACTGCATTGCCAGAATAAGTCATCTACCATGGCAAAAAGAAACACATAATGTAAACTGAAATAGAATCAGAAAAACAAGTCTGCCTAATCTGAAACTAGATATTCTAAGGCCATGCCTATACGTAAGCACAATAAAGAGTGACTTTTACAGTCCAATTCATTTCACTTCCAAGAAAAAACTAACCCACAGAAAAAACTTAGAAGTTCCTCGCATATAAAAGCAAGCAAACAAAAACCCAACAATGACTGTTTATATTTGAGTTATCGACAAACCTGTCTTGTCTGAATTGCACAGAATTGTCTCTTTCTCTTTGGTTCCAGGCCCATGCCTCATCCATACCGAAATCATGAAGGGCTCTTTTAGATTGACTGTGACAACGCCATCTGGAATCTTCACAGCTTGTGTGCCATTAAATTCAAAGACTTGGTCACTGTCATGACCATTATCAGTAGGAAGTCCTATTGTCCAGTTAGCAGCACTACTTGGAGGGGGAAGTAGCTCGGCAGTGCCGGAAGAAGCACCTACAATAAAAATGCTCAAATGAAAAAAGGTAGAAACTAAAAAGATCACCACTAGTTTCAAACCAAGCTGTTTTTTCTAATCACCAATTTTTCACCACCAACTGTCAGGATTATGCACTACCATCACTACATCACGCAATTCTCCCTCTAAATAATGAGGCACTAAGAATAGACACGTAATATCATGATGACTTCCATAAATTTAACTTCTGGGTAGACAATGAATCTCACTGAAATTGTTCTGCTAACTATCTCTACAGCTGTACATTATTATTTTGCCTCCATCTCAAGAACCATTACATTAATACCACCCATCATGATGCCTTTCTCTTGACACTGTACTAGTTCCAAGGCCAATATCCATGCAGCTGAAGAAAGCTGCATAAGCATCCCCTCCTAGATCACTGTCTAATAATATCACAGTCAGGAGCAATGATACCCAGCAGGTACTTGGCTTGCTGTTTTTTCCCCACTTCAAGCCTAAATCACTAATGACACAGTGACGTCATCAGGGAAAAGCTTCGGAATTGCCTGGGTCTCTAGGCTTACACCGTATCCACACTTTCAACTAACTTCAACTGAAGTTGAAGACCTAAGTCATCAGTGATAATTTCTCCTGTAATCTCAGCTCTTCCATATCAGCTACAAAGGATTCATAAACTTTTCGTAAGACCTTTATACTGTGGCATACATGGATGCCAAGGTGCCCTTTATTGCTAGGGCAAGCACAGTATAAATTTAACCGATGCAAGTAAACTTTTTTTCTAAGCCACACTTTCTTGGTTTTGTCACCTACTTTTACACCATGTATTTCTTACATTGCATCCTTCATATCCATCATGCCTCAGAAAAACAAAGAGGTTTTAATGGCTCTACTCTTCTGCATATATAACATCCTTTCAGCTCTTGAACATGAATCTCATGTGAGGGAAATTATTAGTCCATATAAGCTAGTGGAGAGGCAGAAGAAAGATTCTTTACAGCATTTGAGAATTATTTTAAAAGTCACCTTCAGCCAATTTCATGTTTTTTATTGCCTGCTATGAAATAAGCTTCATGCAAATGAAGACCCTATCTACTCATTGATTTGTCATCTAACATAATATTCAAACAAAAACTAGTAAGCAAGAGAGACCACTTCATTCTAACAAAAAGCATTCTTACCACAGAGTCTGTGAATGGATTTCTCAGAGTATGTGTCTCTATCACAGCCTTTACCAATATGGTTGGTTTCTAGTTCAACTGTTGCTTGAATTGACGTTATTGGCTCATCACATGTCTCCAAACGCATACCAGGGAAGAGAGCTAACGAACCAGTACCAGGCTCATATTCTATTCTTTTGCTCCAACCTGTATATTTATCCAAAGAAACAGTATTAAAAGTCTCTCATGTTTCACTGAAGGTACTATGGCAAATGCTAAAAGCAGATAGGAAGGAGATCAAACTAACCTTGCCAGCCAGGCTTGCATGTAGGCTTAATGCTAATTTTAACTAACACATCCTCAGCAGCTCTCTTCTTCCCACAGTCATATGCTGTTACTGTCAGTTTATACTGATGTTCTTTACCATAGTTTAACTTTTCTGTGTTTTTTATATAACCTGACACAATAAAAAAAAAGCAATAATCAGACATCAATATCTACTCTTTTCTCAGGTTCATTGCTGCATTAAATGCATCCAGATACCACCTATGTACTTCATACAGGTACCAAGACTTTAATAGACACACCTGCAAGTGATTTAGCCCTTCACTATTTGACTTTTCAATGCCAGACATCAGGCCCAGATCCTTTAAAAATCCAGAGATGAGCGCACATACACAGAACAGCAGGTGCATACTTATCAGGCTCTTCATAGTATATTATATTACTCAAAATGAAACTGTTCATAGGTGGTAACTGGTACATAAATTCTTTGGTACGTGCCAGGATTCTCTAACTTTTAAAATATTTGCACACCCATGAAAATTATCCATTTGCAATATGGATCCCCCAAAACCTCAAACTAGAGCCCACTAAAAACTTTGCTTAATCAGCTTGCTTGAACCCCTAGAAGCTGTCTACAGATTTTGAAGGGTCCACAGATCACCAGCAGAAAGGAAATGACCTAAACAAATCACTACACTTCAAAACCAATACCCATGACACTGTAAACTCCAGAGCCACATATAAGCATCTCAAATGCAAAAAGCACACATGGAATCCCATTTCTGAAAGCTAATTAGCAAAAGCTAGCCTAACACAGAATAGAAAACTACAGGGAAAAAAAAGAAAAAAAAAGCCTACCAAGAGCTGGTTTAAACCATAATACAGCTACCATATTTCCTTTATTTTGAAAAGCGTTTTACAAGAAACACCATACATGCAACAGACCATCTGCTCCTTACCTCAATAGATAGCACACGATATTGGCACTGAAAGACATCCCACTTTTCATTACCAATTCAAACTGCTAAAGTGCACACCTCCATTTAACTATGTTGTAGGAAAGGGTTAAAACGGGCTTGTTGTAGTTTTATGCTGACCAGTTTGAAGCCCCATTCTTAGGGCAGCAAATTATAGTAATTCCCATTCCATCTCGCATCGTATTCTTACCGTCTTTGTCAATAGCAAAAGGTACATCCGGAGTTACAATTTCATAATTGCAAATCTGGCTGAACTGAGGTGAACAATCTGCATCCACTGCTTCCACTTTCAGGATGTTGTCATACCTCTTCCCTTCAATAACTGTTGCTTTGTATGACTTCTCTTTGAACACAGGAGCATACTCATTAACATCGTTCACCTGAATATGGACTGTTGCCCTGGAAATAAAACAGAAAGGTCAGTTTCCTATATATGGCAAAACTCCTACTGATGTAAGGAATCTGATAACTCTCTCTTACAGATGAAGCTATCCTTCAGAATTGAAGCTCCTGGAAAGAAGTGACCAATGAGACTAACAAAACTAACGAATCTCAACTACCCTAACTAGGAAAGCAGTGGGTTTTTCCAGTGCATTGCTATATAATTCAGTGTAGTTCTAGGTTATTGCTTACTATTCCTGTTAACTTGCAAATAAAATTCAAACCCTGGTACTGCAACTGTTAAATTGCTGCCATTTTACAGAAATACAACAAAATACAGCTATGACAAAATAGGCTTTTATTTCTCTTAAAATAGTACGATCCCTCTAGTTCTTTCCTGCTGTCAGAATATTTGATATAAACACCCAATTTTTATTTCATGTGAACAAGAATGACAGTTAAGACTGGTTTTAGATTTAAGAGCTCATTCAAGTCTATTTGATTAGCTTTCTTTTGCTAATAAAGTACTGAGCTGTGTAAGCCAGTGAAAACTGGCTGATTTCTTGATGTAGGAATGAGAGATCAGACAATTTAAATGGAAGAATCACAGAAGTGGGAAATATACTTTAAGACAACATATAGCTAGCTAGCTAATCCTAAACAGATTGGATCTTGAATTCCGTCCTTTCATGCTTGTCACCAACTGCTGGTATGTACAGAGTAGGAAAAAAATGCAGTTTCTGTCAATGACCAAGGAGAACAGGTGAATAATGAAAAGCATCTGGAAAGTAAACTAATAAAGAAATCAATTGCCACAATCCTTCCATAAAAGCAAAAGTTTTCTAATGCTTATGCTAAAAAAAAAAAAAAGTCATCAAGTCTTTATTTTAACCTATATGCTAAATAAATGCCACAAAATACGGCCTTCTGTACCAAATACACTTTATATTCCTGAGCTAAACTCCGAGATGGTCAAAAGCCACAAAAAAACGTTAACAGAGACCGCCACAGGCCAGGGAAATTTCAACAGTGGTTCGTAGGTGCAGGTCTTGGAAACCCATGGTTCTGCTGGGGGAAAAGCGTTGCAGAGCATGCTGCTAGATTGGAACCGGTTCATTATATAACCATCAATTTGGATGACCATAATTTTTATTACTAGGGCCATCAGAAGAAAGTTTAGATCTCAATTAACCAGCACAGGTAGAAAAATTATAAGCAAGTTCTACAGTGCAGAGAAGGAACTGTAAACAAAGAATGTAATTCCAGCCAACCCAACAAAACATTTGTTGCCATCTGTCTCTCCGAAATCTTTCTTGAAAAGTCAAACTGAACATCAAATAGGGTTTTAGGGCATACCTATTTTCCGTAAGTGTAATCCTTAAGGAGATAACTTTCTGCTGCCTGTTGGAAGCATACAGCTACAGAGTGACAAGGTTGTATTTGTCACCAAGAGGACTGCTGCTAGTCTATTCCTCGTCTTATTTATGCCCTTCTTTGCTTCATACAAACGGTAATCTTCCACATGCTCTGCAGATGTTTACCCCAGGGTGTTAAACAGACATTCTCAAGTGGATTTTTCTAGAGAGCATTTTACATTGCGGTTTTTTTCCTTTATCTAAAGATTAGTTAAAGATTGCTTTGTTCCCATTCTTTAATCTAGGCAGAGATTAACCTTATGCTATTGACCTCGCTTTTTTTGGCAAGGCTGTCTGGAAATGACAGCAACATGTATTCTTTTCCATTTTGTCAAGTTTACTATAGATTGACTTCTTGAATCAGTTTTTTGGTTTTAGAAACTGAATTTTCAAACAGTGTCTAGGCTTGGTACCTCATGCAAACTCTTTATGTCAACTCAAGCCAGACTTTAACTATTTCAACAGTTTTCCTGCTTCTGTGCCCACACTATTTTCTAATGTAAATTCAGAAACGTCAAGGGATAAAGCAGTATCATCTAGAATACAGCTAGAGAGATGTCAAAACAGTTCATTTCCATTTTGCTGCTATTTGTATCACCATTGTACGGAAGTCTTCCAGTATTAACACTTGGTTTACATTTACTCTAAATATACAGACCATAAATCACCATGAAGCAGGAGACCACTTGAAACCAAACTTCCCCTCAGCCCACCACAGATGTACTTACTTATGGGATTTTTTTGCATTCACTCCATCTGGTCCCTTTCCACAGTCATAGGCCTGTATGGTGAATGTGTAGTCCTTCTGTAGTTCACAGTCAAGCTTTTCTTTAGAGCGTATTATTCCCTCACCAGTGGATTTATCCACTACCACTGCTTCAAAGGGAACATTTTGCCCGTGAATTTTAAATCCACAAATCTCACCTACAGATTCAAAGTAAGAAGGGTTAGAACCGGTCAAAATTATTACACATTTTTAAAATAAATGACCAAATATTTTGCAGCCAAGGGTTTGTGAGGGTCTGTGGACAAAGCAAGAGCACTGTGCTTTAAAATGGGTGATTTCTGGGCACTTTAGTAAAAAGAAGCATACGTCTGCCTTCCAAGCAACTTGTTTACTTTGCATCCATTCATGCAGGAATACAAAAGAGAAAAAGAGAAATGTAGACAGGCATTTCACAGGAGTACTTGAGATAGTTCTAGGATAAGAGTAGATCTTATGAGAGCATACAGCCAAGGCCACTGGTAGTATCTTCTATGCCAAGCTACTGGGAATAGCTGGGCAGCTTGTTTATTTTGACCAGAGCAAAAGGTTAAAATGCACAGTTACAAGTCAAGGGATGAAAAAGCTTCAAGTACAGGTTCAGCACCATAATTACAGAAATTCTGTCAACAGATCAAAGAACAAAGTCTTCCTGTGCAATGTACCTGGCTAAAATTAGGGAATCAAAATAAACTACTGAATGAGAAAGGTAGAAATACCAACTTCTCAGGCATCCATTTCAACAGCTATCTACTAACACAGACAAAATATGTTAGTCAAGGAAGCTCTCACATGGAACAATTTAGTAGGCTTTCCTTTCTATTCAAGCTCTTCATCCTAACAAACTTGCAAGAGAAGCCCCTAGTACCTCGTTTTAGAAGACATCTGAGCCTAAGATGACACTACAAGACCTCTTGCCAGCACAGCTAGGTCCATCTGTCAGCACGTTCAGCAGAGTGAGCCCAGCACACCCAGCTGTGCTAACAAAAGCCACTCAGTAAACGGTTCGATCACCTACACTGTGCTTTTACCCATGTAACTTGTTACATTTTGAAGGTGATTTTCTTACATCAACAGAAAACACTATTTTGCTATTCTAGTTGCCATGGTGTCATAGTACCAATAACACAATCCTACTGTAAACATGTCTAGAGGTATTCAAAGAAAGGTGTTTGATTCAGATTTTAAACTACTGAAGTACATACTGAAGGAAGTGTACTGCAGGGAAAGTGTTACAATGCTTCAGCACTTAAGTAGTACTTCACAAAGCATATGAAAAACTTAAGATGTCCCAAAGAAGTAAGCTATCAGTGAAAATACTAAAACCACTAATTTGCCCCAAACCAACTTCTTCAGTGTCCATACAATGTAAAATAATCACAAATGGTTCAAATGGATGTCTGATTTACAGATATTTCTAACCAAGGGTTGATTACATAACAGTTTTTATCAATATATTTTGAAATAGAAAAAAACTGGGAGAATAAATGGGACAAAAGAGCATGACAGGATCTTCTGTTTAAGTGCTGATTCCCCATTTCATAACCAAAGTTAGTAGGTTAATATTCATAAAAGGGATAGAAAGAACCCTTTATCACCTTCTTTGGTGACTGTCACCTCAAAACTCTCTAAAGGGAGAAAAGATAAACCCAAGTCAGTAACAGGAAAGGTTGAAAGGGAGCAAATGAGGAAAAGGCAAAGATGCACACATTACACAGAAAAGCTTTGGAAAAATTGTATTTTAAAATTCCAGTGGTGATTTGCTGTAACTGTTACAATTTTAGAGTTTTAGTTATGTTAAATATGATTTTATCTTTTAATTCCAGGCTGTCATTTGTAGAATTTTGAAGTATTTAATAAATTTATCAAAAGGCTTTTTGGTTTTTTTCCTTGTCTTTCTTTTTTTTTAAAACCAACTGCTAAATGAAAGATATTTTCAAAATTCCGTGTTGATGAAGAACTATCCATGAAGTTGAACTTTCATCAGAACTTATTTGTACTATTCTATTTAAAGAAGACACATTAAATAATTTAAACAAGCTTTTATCTAGTATACTGAAATCACCGTGTTTCTACAATGAAAAAACTTCATACTCCCCTTCTGAGTTCTGGGGTGGTGTGCATGTGTGTGTGTGTGTGTAATAACTAAATAGTTGTGAGATTTTTGTGTTTCCACATACTTTTTTTAATCGGTCTAGGTTTCTAACACCTAGCAAAATTTAAATTCTATGTCAAACTCAACTTGACAGTATTGCTGTAATTCATGATTAAAAAATATACACTTTAAATTGGGATCCCAATGAACATAAAAGCTGTAATGTAAGTAAGAAATGGGTGTGTGCGTGTATATATTTTCCTAGTAGCATACTGCTTTTCCAGGTTTGAAAAGTAACCAACAGCTTCTAGCATTTTATTCTACTGCTGAAATACTTGAACGCTGGACAGAAGAGATTCAGGTACTCAAATGGACTCATCTACTACTACTAAAGATGCCCTACTGTAGTAGCCTGCCTTGCCCCCTTCAGAAAAGTACAGGCTTCCACAGCATTCGGGATCAGCCACACTTAGAAGGAGATCTCGGATATGACTGAGTTTTACAATGGTATTAGATGCCTGTGATAGGCACCTGGAATGGTTTCCCAGTTTTAATGAAATGACAGTTAACCCTCTTCTTCACTCCCCTGGAATTCGTAATTTGTTAAAGCCCCAAACTACCACCTTTTACATATCAATTATTTTTTTCCCCAATTACCATCATCTTTGACCTGGGTTCCAGTACAATAAAGCAGACTTGTATTCTTAAAATCACTTCTAGCAGACCTCCTGTTAATTCTCACGTATTTCAAACAACTTGCAGTAACACAGTTATTCAAGTCTCCATTCTAGAGTGGCATTAAAAAGAGATGAGGCACTATAGTTAGATAAATATTTTTCTTAAAAAGACAAATTTACAGCTTAATATTGTAGGAGAAATATAATTATGGAAAAATACCTTGTGATGTATCATGATTTGTAGTCCTTCATTTTAAAAGGAGCCAGTTTCTGAAACAGCTCTCATTAAGTTCTCCCTGAAACTCACTTCAGGTAATCTCTAGATTTATCATCAGCTCTTTATTTTAATGCATCAAGTATGCTGCCTCTTGTAGCACCCACATGATTCATTTCAGCCTATTCTTACACAGGATATAAATATAATCCCGGATTTTAATGTGTTTTGGCAATAGGATCACTCAAGAAAATTTTACACTGCTTAAATTCGTGGCTGTCGCCGCTGATTAGGTGGAAGCGACGTTGCAACTGCAAGCTCTGAAATACTCCACATCTCTTACTCCTGTACGCCTACCCCCTACAAGACTAACCTTGAGAGTCAAGCATTGTGTGAAACATTAAGATTACAGGAAAAAAATATACGGAAGGGAACATTAAAGCAAGAAGCCTGGTAATGAAGAGAAGGGGGAGAAATCTGTTAATACAGCAACTACCTATTTGCAAGAAGGGGAGGCTGTTTAAAAACTGGTCAGTTCTGTACCATCTGAAGTGACCTTAACTCTGGCATCAATTTGGCTGCTAAGAAGTTCAGGCATTATATTTTTTGGCTCCTGAGCACAAGACATAAGCGAGCTCTCCAGTAAATATCTGTATGTCTCCACGTGATTTTTAAGGTGCAAAGCTTCTGTTCAAGGTGTACTATAGCTCAATTCCTGCCAGATGTTTCTCAGAACAATAACTGACCCGAATACAATCCTATTTGTCACTTCACACAAGTGAGATGAACAAAAAGCCCTTTTATTACTACACAGACAAGCTTCTTGGGACTGAAGAAGTTATGATGCATAAAAACTATGGTGTTACTTATAAATGCTCTAAACAAGCAAATGCCGTGCTCCCAACCTAACAGGCTTTTTAAGTCCCCTTCTTCAAAGTGTCTCTGCAACAAAAAGAAGCAAAAAGGAATAATTCCCTAAAGTACCAAGTATTTAAAAAATTAAAGCTCCCCCTCCTTTCTCAAAAATGTATTACAGACTGTTACAGAGCTGTTTTAAGACAAGTAAGACAATTTACAGATTAATATTCCCATACATAGATCATGTTTTCATCTCGGTTATGAAAGGCATATATTTATACAATACAGATATGGCTCTTCTGTGATTATAGAATTCTTGGCAGCGCATTTTTTTCATTGCCATAAGTAAGCTTAGTCCCATACCATGCTCCCTAACGTTCCATGCTATGTCATATAAGCTTAACGCTTTTTCTCATTCCATTCTGACGTTGGGGTACATTACTGAAATAAGTTTCTACCTTCCCTAATCTTAGAACAGAATGATGATCAATCTGTAAATAAGTTTACATTTGATATATTGGAAATTGTTCAGCTAAATAAACCAGAACTAGGACAGAACTTTACTGTGTTTCACTCAGCTGTAATCACAGTTGAAAAAACATTTCATTTTACAGACAACACAGGTTTGTGGAACTTAAGTTAGCCAGAAAACATACAGCAATCCTGTATCCTAAAAGGCATTCTGTATTTCTCCTTTCTAGTGTAGCACAATCAAATTCCAGTGAGTATTTGGTAGAATTTTAAGGTTTTCTTGATTTTTAGTGTTCTATCTCTTTCTCTACTGTTACAATGACGTAAAACAAGTATTTAGTTACAAAAAAGGTTCTTAAGATATTTAAACTGGACATACAGTATTTGACTAGACACTCTTCAGACTTTGCAGTCAGCTAACCCTCTACATTTCCATTCCACGGAAGGCGAGGAAGAATATTCTCCCAGCTCTAACCAAGCAGCAGTCTACAGGAGCACCGTGGAAAGCCCTCAGGAAAGCCTCCCATTTCAGTATGTTTAGAATGCCTCCTAAACAAGTATTTCTTAGTACCACACAATACTGTTAAAAAGCAAACCAATTTCAAATTTCACAGTTAGTGATAAGTCCATTTCAGTTTGTATTTGTATGCATGGTAGATACAAAACATCACTTCATGCATGCCTTAAATTTGATGCAAAAATGGCCGAAATACTATCGCAACAAAAATTCCTCTTAGGTTTGGCAACTGGCTGCGCAATGTATTTGTTGTACGCCCATCGAATCGCTCATTAGATGTGACAAGATCAAAATCTTTATCTGTTCGATTACACAGTGTCATTCATCTTCTCTACATATCATTCCTTTACAACCACCACCCAGCCGAGTGCTGCATTACACGCAGACCTACTGCAGACAGGACGTCAGCACAGCTCCCTGCCCTAAACAAACACGGCTTGGCAGTGCAGCGTGGAAACACGGCATCAGCGCTCGCCCACTGGGACACGGGAACCCCACACACCTCCGGGAAGAGGCTGACAGAAAGGCTTGGTGGATTTCGGTTTTTTTATGTAAAGAATTAATTGAGATTCTGCAAGATCCTTTTCAAAGCTCTATGCATATTCATGTTCCAAGTAAAAAAATTCCTAACCCCCACAAAAATACTTCTTGCATCCCAGATTAGTAAGGGGAAAATAAAGTATTGTGGCTGAGAAGTGGTTTTCTCTAGGGGTAGGGGAAGAGGGATTAAAATCCTATTACAGACACATCAAAAAACCAAGGACACATTTCCTTCCACAAGGGAAACATTTCAACCAACTTGCTAGCAAGACCCTGCACTATAGTCTCATAACAAAACACATTCAGCAATGCGAAGGCATCCACATACAATATTGTTTGTTTCAAATGCAATAAAAATTCAATTCCTTCTTGCATAGTAAAGAGAAAATCCATAGTGAAAGCTTCAGACATTAAACTGATTTTGGACACAAATTACTCTAACGTACAATAGAAAAGGCAGCTGTCGTTTATTTTATTTTTTCAGCTAAACCACTTTGGATCAAATTCTGACATGACTCGACTTTGAGCAACATTGAAAAGTTTCACTGAGGAAGGATAATATGCATTGTGTTCTCAAGCAGATCTGTAACAATCACGGTACAAAACACTGATTCCACAGGGTCTCTACACGTCAGGCAGCATGATGAGGCAACCTGGCATGACTACATTAAGACTGCTTTCAAAAGCGTGTCATTTCAGATGTAAAACCACACAAATTACCCCAGAAATAAATGTCTCTATAACCCTACTTATTTTGCACACCTGAATTTTAGGATCCTACCCACAGCACGGAGTGAGCAAAGCAGTAAAAATATATTATTTTTACTTGCCCCACAGTTCATGTACTACAAAGCATTTAAATGAATTAGTTTCAAGATGTTTTGACACGCTTAAAATTGAAATAAAGCAAAAAGCTCTATTTAAAATATTTTAAACCTGCAGACAGTTCAAAAGTTTCACAGCTCAGCCAGGGGGCACAGTTAATTAAAATATCCAACCTTTTGAAGCATGAATAAATTTGATTTTTAAGTAGGAATATACCAGTTAGGGCTGAAACAACCACTAATCCTGAAAATGCTTTGTTTTGCTGTGAAAACATGTCACTGATCTAATAGGCTTCTCACACTTAAACACCCACATACATGCTGCTGGACAACAACAATGCTATTCTCCACCGTAGGACATAACTACAGCACCACCAACTAGAATTGATAAAGCTGATTCAACACGTCTCCCACATTTGGTCTCCTCAAAGACAAATGCAAGTATTGTTCCATTTAATGGTAGACAAATACTTATGTAGATTACCATAGCACAGTCATTCAAAATTTACACAATTCAAATCCAACAGTCATATCGAGGAAAATGTCTTTACAACATTAGCGTGCTATACTCAGAATTTAAAATAACCGCTTTAAATCCACTCTTCTGCTGCTGCTTAAGAACTGTTAGGTTTTGAAAGCCAAAATATATAATGTTTATACAAACATTTAATAAAACCAACTTGCAGTTGGTAAAAAAGTTCATTAAATGAAAGCAGTTTTATACAATTTAGATCAACACAATGGAAAAGTAGTCTCATTTGAAGAGATGCTTTGACATTGGATTTTCCTCTGCAAATTTAACAATATATTTGAAGATACTCTGACGGTACTTTCTTAAAGCTTCATGATATCCAGCACTTAAGAAAACTTTACTATCCACCAAGAGGTATAAAATCGCCATTTTCAAAATCAGTGCTGTCAAACTACCAGCGCTTACGTTTAAGAAATGCAAGAGGTGATTCATTCTCCTAATCACTAAGTACGCAAGTCAGCCTTCCTACACCTCTTTTTTCTTCATGAATTTTGTGTATCCCAACACAAGCTTCCTCATTTGGAAATGAAAAGGGTTTTTTGTTCATAGACAGCAGTTTTATTTCCAGTTAAGATCATTTAAGAGCCTCTGCCATGTGTATCCAATGCACAAGAAAGTTGGAATTTCAGAGGTTTGCCATTATCTCTGAACCTCCTGAATTTGTAAGGTAGCCTTGGAGATAATTACAGCCTTATGATAATGCAATAACACTGTTACTTTTAAGTACCACTTTAAGAAATTGTGACCCTGTTGCCACAGTACTGGAGCACACAATGCAGTTAGCATACTGAACATTTCAGATGGCTGCTAATTTAATCAATCCTCCTTGATGCCAGGCTAAGCAATGTTCCCAATAATGGCTACTGTCACATCCTCTAGGTATTTTACTAGGGTTCTTAACCCTAAAATTCTACTTAACCAAGTAAGCTTCTGCGAGTATCTAATTTAATCTTCTGTTATCCGCTACAAATAATTTAAGTACCTGCAGATACCCTGTGGTACTCTTCAAACACAGTTTTATAGTATTTTGTCAAACCAAAAAAGTACCTTCCATAATACTGCATCCAATTAATGAATACTGTATTCTTAAACAGTAGTTTCAATTAAAAAAAAACTACTGTGGAAGTTTGTAAGAAAACTGTCATCTCAGTCCGATGGTGAAAGTATTCTTTGTTAGAGGAGAAAAAGGCTTTTCTTCAGGTAGAAGAGGCCGTTCATTTTTTAAAATGCCCCAAACTGCTAAGCAAGCTTATCACAAAAAGCCTAGACTTCTAGAGGAATTCTAAGTCCAAATACTGCACAGAAGAAACATAATTTTAATTCTACTAACTACCGTTTTCAATCTATGAAGACACAAATGAAAAACTAAGAAACCCAAAAATTCTCTTCAAAATTAAAAGAAAATAATCGCTTCAGAACTCCCAGACGGAATGCTGTGAAATGTGGAATCCAAAGGACTGTGGAAAAGGTTAGACACTACGCAAAAACACCAACAAAAAACCACACGCTGAAACAAAACAAAAATTAACATATACACATGAACTTGAAAGAAGCATGGAATATTTGCAATATAGAGAGTACTCTCTGGTCTAGTTACTTGGATACAGCTGTGTATTTACAGATGTAAATATGAAATAAAACTCTGGTCCATGCACAAACATTTCCTAGGGTCTAAAAGCTTTGAAACATTATGCCACTGTTAGGGAAAACACACTAAGCAGCATTTGTCATGAAGAAAGCACTTCCACTTCTTAAAAAAAAAAAAAAAAGCAGATGAATTCTTTACCTGCAAAACGCAGAGGTGCATCCTTGTCCAGGGCTATTAAAGGGGGGTCCAAGAGCACCATGTTGTCATTTTCTGTAACTATACCATGATAGGTTGTTTCAATCCATGGCTTGTGCTTGTTAACTGAAAAGAAAATAAAGTACAAAGCAAAAATGTTCAAAATTGACAACTTCTTTAAAAATGCTTTCTATAATACTGATTTAAATATTCTCCTCTTTCATTTTTCTAAATCTGAACCAGCATTTCACTAAATTACAAAATTTGAGACAAAATCCTGTTCAGAAGAGTTCAGTGTCCCTGTAGGCTTTCCAAAAGTAACTCAGAGAATCCAAATTAGTCCCTTAACCATGCTGGGATTTAAGATGCCCCTGAAATGCAATTCAAAAATCTTCTAAAGGAGATGGGGAGCTGCTGCCACCAGTGCCAAGCATGACACTAGAAAAGCCTACATTCAGCACCAGATGAGAAAAGACTGGCCAACATGAAACATAAGGGCTTGTTTACACTCTACTTCTCTCCAACTTGGAAAACTTGGGATCCAGTTGGAGGACTATTCTTCAGAATGTGAAGGCTTTCTCTAGTTTTGGCATTTTGTCTCGTTGGGGTTTTTTTTATTGTCATTAAGAGAACAGGTGGAAAAAGACATATAACTTAACTAATTTCTACATAAGGACACTTGCCAAGGAAACAAACAGGGAATGACGGACATTTCTGTCCCAGTATAAGATCTGTACCTAGTACCTTTCATTATCAGTTTTACCAGTCATTTACATGGCGTCCCAGGCAAAGGAGCACTCCAGGAATTCTGCTGAAGCTGGGGAACTACGCAAAATGCAAGAAAGGAGGAGAGAGGAGAGGCAATCAAAAAGGGCAAGGTACCCGCTTCGCAGTCCCACCCCTCGGCTGCAGAGACACAACGCACGCGTTCCAGGCCTTGCTGGGTTTGGAGGACTTGTACTTTGTACTCTTTAACCCAGCACGTGCCTAATGCAGACTTCAAACACTACTGGAAGAAGGGACCAAAATCTCAGGTCTTTTCTGCCATCTAATAGATGCCTTGAAATCTGAGTTACATATTGACTACTTTTTATATCGCTTTAGTAGTTAGTTTTAAGAGACTGGGAAACTCCACCAAGAGATTGCCCATAAAAGCATTCTTCAGGTCTGCACAGAAGAATCTATAGTCCAGTCACTTGAACACGTTTAAGATGACTCGTCTTCCTCTGCAAATAAATGCAGTATCTTTCCTTGTCAGCTTGCAGAAACAGTTTTTTCTAGTACATCACAAAAGATGCGGACAAAATCTTATGTTATCTACTAGGTTATCATCCACTACATGACAATCCAATGTGTGAGTGCCTTGATTATTAAATATTTATCTTTATGTTATGCTCTCCAATGATAAACACAGCTTGTAGCCCACAGAACCAGTATATGTAGTGTAACAACTAATTCTCATTGACAGCTGAATATACTGTTTCTCTTGGTCTAGCTCTCTTCATGTTGAGGCTCTAACATGCATCAGTTTCACCTAAATTGTTCTGGGCAATGTATATATCTGCTACTTCAAAAAACCTGTTAGGCTACCACATACTCTTGCTTCTTAAATTTATACTGATTTCGCAAATCTAATTCTGGAAGGCTGTATGCACCTAGCTGCTTAGACACTATGGAAAACATTCATCTAGAGGGCCTGAAAACTGCTCCTTACTACACGAAACCAATCATCTTCAGCAAGTGATGTACAGTCAAATGTAAGAAATGCTTTGCTAGAGGTTATAACAAACATACCAAACAGCATTCAGTAAGTGACATCACCCAGGTTTTGGTCTTCATGAGATCAAGTAAGTACATGCAACTTCTGAAATAAATCTCTGTGCAATCACAGCAAATTATATACTACAGCTAGAGTGTTATTACACAGTTGAGTCCTGCTATTTCACCTTGTCAAAAGAGGCAGAGGTATAGGGCTAGCCTAAACTTTTGAATCCTGCCTCTCCAACAAACTAAAACGGGTTCATGATGTCTGTCATATGCTTACCCAGGGGCATTAAAAAACACAGTGATAAAAGGACATTTGAACAAATGATTAAACCTAGAGGTAGAGAACTTATACAGGAAACCATAAACCTTTCCCAGCATGCTTTCATCTGCAATCTTGTACTAGTTCGTAGCAACAAACTGCTAGACAGGATACAGTACCTTCATACATAATAATGCAGCAAGAGAGAACTCACAACAAACTATTTTCATGCAAACAGTGTTTTAATTACCGCTGTGTGGTTTTACTCAATATGGCAACACTATCTTTATTGCCTCAATACACTCACATGGGCATGCTTTCAATATTCAGCATACCAAATAGCCAGCTAAATGTCAGCCACATTGTTCCATTTACCCAGAGAAGTACAGTGCTGCAGCACCCTCCAAGGAACTTGGCGTTTTAAAACAAACTTCGTCATGCTCAAAGGCTCTAACACATCATTCCTCCCTCAGAGGGAAGGCACCAGTAACTGCTGAAGTGCGAGTCCCCAGTCGAAACATGTCTCTGAGGTCAAATCTGGTCTAAAGAAAAGTGTTCCACTAATACAGCTATTGCCGTTACGAGCACGAGAAGGACGCACTTGTGTATCTTTCTGTCAGTGCACGTGGGGCAGTTACGCCTCAACTGCGCATATCGGAGTCCTTTCATCCGTTCGTCTTACTCTTTGCAACGACCTAGTATAAAACACTAGAACGGATCTCTGCCAGAAAAAACTCCATCTCCATTCTAATGCTTCTGAATGTAGAGTGCAACTATTGGGTTTTTTTTAAAGCATTGAGAAACCTTTTCCTAATTTAGTATCCTACAGTAAATCCCACTACTGTAGTACCCTACAGGGAGTTCTATAAAAGGTTGCAGTACTGTAACCACATAGGAACAGAATTATGAGTATGCTAAGCATCTGCAGAGTCTAGTGAACCTTCAAACAACAGGCCCAGTTAAAAGCAAAGTCATGTCCTTTTATTGTGCTGTAGACAATAAAATCATAAAGCTTAAACCCCTTTGTGTTTAGGAAAGCTAAAACATCACCAGATTTTAAAACATAAAGCTTAAATCCCTTTGTGTTTATAAAGGCTAAACATCACTGGGTTTTAAAACACCAAACTTACTGCTGAATATCCAGGAAAGGCCCGTTATCCGTATTTGTGATCTACTGACTCTAGCATAACCACATACTGTAAGAAATTCTCAAGCTAGCATTTGAAATATGAGGCACAGCTTATGAGCAATACATTACTGCTTCCCCTGAACCAACTGCGAAATTGAACCAAGTATTCTTCTGATCTCAGTTGGCTTAAACGTTATTAAATGCTGGACTGACAACTATCCTTTCGCTTTTTTTTCACTCTTTAATTGTCACAAAACTCCTGAAATCCACACGAGAAAGTTGTTCCAAGCCAGACTCTTAATTTCAAACCAAAACAGTCGGCCTATTCCAAGCTTGACACTAACAAAGTGCCCTGAGCTGTTAATCTCTTGCCATTTAACTGGGATAAACTACACTGGTTTCCTTGAAATACAATATTCACACTATTTGTAAGCGCCTCAACTGGAATCTGTTGTAAATCCCAACTAGCATTTAATCTAGTCAAGTGGGGGAAGCCACCCTGGCACAACACAGCAAGCTGACGTCTACTTAGTTTTTAGTGGCCAAAAAAAAATTTGAAAGACGGCTAAGTATACCACTTTTTCCAGGTAGCAAATTGAATTGTAAAGCTCATGCTAGAGCCTTAACTGCTGCCAAGCAATGATTGCACATGCATCTGCAAGGTGAGCACAAGCCACCTGTCTAACATGGTTTATCTAAAGATAATTAATTGCTGCCAAGCTACAGGAAGGAGTAAAGGGAATCGGTGCCTGATGCCATGCGTGCCTTCAACACTGGGTCGTAACACACCATTCGCTCTAGGTATACGTGCTCAGTTTCTCACGAAATGGAACAGACTAGCTTTTACTAACACTGACTATAACTACTACTGACTGTTCTGCAGAAAAAGGAATGTACCTCAAAGAAAGGATACTTCACCAACAGCAACAAGCAGCTGCTGCAGAATGCAACCCATCAGATCAACTAGCAGCAACTTTCCCTGCTGTTTAAAAGAACTAATGAATGTAAATGAGTATGTAGGCAGGGTAATGGGGTTTAGGGCTACTATGGAATCTTTACTCAAAAGCTACAATCTTAAAGACAATCAAAATTCAGTTCTAGTATTTGAATGCAAACATATTAAAGTTAAATGTGCTTATCAAAGTCCCTTCTGAAGACTTCAGTTATATTCTTACAAGTGGTCAGAAGTTCATTTGACTTAAATGGGATATGGCACCTACATCACTGAAGATTTAGACACACCTCAAGCAGGAAAGACTGTAGCTGAAAATATTTTTTCTTCTGGAGAGCGACTTCTAATAAACAGTGTTATTTACATATCCTTAGAAATAGATCAAGATGATTTATGTCAAAACAGTTTCTTAGGAATTAACTGGTAAAACATGTTGAATGAACCGAGTAACAAGTACTACAGTCTGAAAGCTAGATGCTCAATCTAGTGACAGTAGATAAACCATGAAATATTCATTTTTAAAATCTACCTTTGAGACTTTATGAATCCAGAGATTGCATAAAAAGAAATTTATACTCTCTGTCAATTCAAACAAACTGCATTCAATGAACTGAGTAAACAGTCCTTTACTCCTGTCCTGAAGGTCTGACAAAAATTTTGATTACTGTACATCTTCTGTTTACTTGTATTCCTCTTGATGTAAGAAAACACAAACATGCCTTTCGGTGAGACAATAAAAACTCTAAAGCACGTCTCACCTTGAATACTTTTAATTTAGTACCGTTCTGATGAAACTTCAAGCAATGTCATTAAAAGAACAACTCTGTATAGAACATAAGCACAGAAAAATATAGTCAGTTAGCTAAGGAGTAAAGACCTACACAATAAAATGTGCCTTCTCCGACCCAAAAGTTTAATAAGAAAGGGTGTAGCATGGCCTGATGATAATGTGTGTTCTGTTCCTACCCTAAACTCATCAGCCTGCAACTCAGAGCTGTGCCTCTGTTTTCTATTAGAAAAGGGTGAGGAATAACTTTGTATACAAACAACTCGAAAAGTATCAGTAGTAATGAAAACACTTATTGTATTTATTTAATTTGGTCTTCTCATACCTAGAATTTTATCAAAAATCGTCTTACAACCAGATACAAACAACAGGATAAAACTGAGCACAAGTTCTGCTCACATGCTGAGTTTCTTGATAGCATGGAACTTTTCTTACCTACACGGGTTTCCAAGACAAACTACAATCTCCATGAGAATGGTAGGCAGTAACAAAATATAGGGGGATGAATCTGCGCTAGGAGAGAGATTAGCTAAGGGCATCCACTAACATTAACCTCTACCGTTCCTAGTTCGAGGAGAATCTGGTGGTTGAAATTCATCCCACAAGTTCAGATCTCTATCCAGGATTCTTTGCCACAGTTAAGGAGCACCTGTAATTTGTGTTCTGGAAGCTCAACTGTCATACATTGGGAGCACAAGGTAATCTTTATGAATTGCCAGGTGCCTACAGTTTGAGCCTGTAAAATTAACACTAATTCTCCAAACACCATATTCGAAATCATGGCTGTAGGAATTCAACAGGTTTTATTAATCTGTATTTTGCCTATTGAAAAATCTGTGGTTTATCACCGCTTACAGGGAGTTTCCTGTTCTACGCTGAACCAGTTGTCTAAATCTGATTTTATTTGTACAAGGACACATGGAAGTTTTGCTGTAAGCCTGAAACTAAGGTACATGCAAATGACTGATTAGAAACTAGTTCCAATTTTTATTATCCACAACTGCAGCAGAAGAAATGTTCCAGAGTTCCAAAGACTGTAAAGGATATAGTGACCAAATTTCAATTTGGATAAAAGCCTGGCAGAAAAAACAGCAAAACAAAAATATCCCACCACGAAACAGTCTAAACAGGATTAAGGCAACAAAGCCTTAATTCTTGAAGTGAAATTTAAAATGTTTTAAACTAAACAGAACACTGAAATAGAAAACATAAGCCCCTAACTGTGAACATTAATTTAATAAATGTTCTCTTAAATGTTGCTAATTATATAGCGCAAGAGTGGAAATCACTTACTTTCTAACTGTTGTAATATTTATAAACTTCACTTCTTGAAAGGAAATCTTATCTACAAATACAGCAAGCATCATCTCAGTATAGCCAGCACTCCTGGCTCTACTTGTTGACTCCATTTAAAACCAGGGAAACCAACTGGGAGCAGTAGCAGCAACTTGTTTTCAATCTGAACACAAAGCAAGTGAGATGAGACCTAATACTATAAACAAAGGACAGACAGTTCTTCAAAGGCACTGAGGTTTCTAATAATACTTTCTAAAGGCTCCTAAGGAGGTTTAGTCCCTACTGAAGCCAATGTGAGTCAATCAGTACGAATCAAATAAATCGGAGTGCAAAACAAGATTTATTTAAGACCAAGGCTTCCGACTTACTAAACTCTCCCATGTTTTGACGTATTGCTTCTGTCTTTGACAATAATGATAATGCTACAAGATATATGCCCCTTAATATCACAAACAAAACTTCGGAGAGACTTCCCTGAATACAACTAAATAGAATGGTAAGGCTCAGAAAAATGGTAAAAGTGCTTGTGTTCAGAAAATGTCAATGACTACACAAGTTTTTTCTCCTCTGCGGAAGTTTCGTAGTCACGAGCCACTAAGCTATCAGATACTTAGATTTTCATGGCAGAAAATGTTCCTTTGCCCAGAATACCAGACTCCTAATTTAATCTGTTTGAGATGAGATGTTCACATTATGCTGTCCTGTGGCCTGATCTGCATTTAACTTCTAACTTCCAGGAGAAATGGAAGTTTGTGAGCCTAGCCTCCGTCCTTAAAAAAAAAACCTATTTGCACTACTCTGAAACTGGTGATTTCAAGTCTGCAGAAACATTAAGACCTCAAATCAAACGTACATCTGCAAGTCGAGAAAAGTTTCTGTTGATAAATTTTCCTGATAACTTGGCACTGACAGCACAGCCTGCAGTCTAATAAGATGGGAGAAGGCAACTGGCATGATAGTATTCCAAACACATAAAGTAAACCGTGCTTGCCCATATCATCCCTCCTCCATCTCAATTTCCAGAGTAGTGTATTATTTTACATACTATATACAGAAAAAGAGATGAAAATTGTTTGCGTGAACAGATGGCTATATATTATGCTTTCCCAAGCACTATGCATCATAGAAAGGTCTAGCACTGGTTCATTTTGTCTCTTCTTGGTGGTCTCTTACCTTCATAAATCCTTAGAGGAGAAAAAAAACCAACGCAGCCCCCATAAATAGCCAGATTGTCTCTTCATACTGCTTTAGGGTAGACTTAAATTTCCCTGCCTCTAAAAAGGAGATAGAAACCTAACCACCAGCCCTATATTATAAAGGTTGTTCCTGTGTCAAAGAAACATCTGCAGGAAGACTGTGGTAGCAAGAAAAGTGGTTTGTGGTTTGGATTTAAGACATTCATAGCACCACATAACTTCCTGAAATAATCACGGATCAGCAAAGCTTCCTCAAGACAGTACTATTTTGATCAATACCCTTCCTAAATGACAATAAGCTGGAAAGGGCCCAAGGCAACAGAGATATATCACTCTACCTGGTCAGTAACTATGGAAGAAGCAGCAGCCATTTGGATGCACTGCCTTTTCGTCTGAAAAGTCACTCCATTCCACTCCCCATTCAGCTCTGTTGATAAATATCCAATTACTTCACTTGATAAACACTATTTGAATGCACTGCTAATTACTGCTCTTCCATTCCAACATTAGTCCAACACGCTTAAAAATAATTGGGTCAACTTGACCAATTACAAGATAAATGCAGTTAAATTAAGAGTTCTGCATCAGCTGGACAGGAACATGCCTCTTTAGAACCTGAAGCCACTCTTTGCACCCCTTAAAATAACTACAGGGAAGACGGTAGGTCAGCCAGCTCACACCTAACTTTTGCTCAAGATCACATCCCCCAAAAGCTATTTCCATTTCTTTCCATCATCAAAAAAGAAACCGCTTTTCACTCCCCTGTTCCAACCACAGGAATACAGAGGACTGCAGAGTGGAACTCACCACTCTGGTGTAGCCCTTCCAGTCCATCTCTGCACATTACTGAACCAAACACAATTCAGTTTTCACCACTTGCAGTAAATCTTAGCAACCTCAGTAGCAAGGACTTTTAAAGTCACAGATGAAAAAAATGAAGCTGTACTTGGAAAAAAAATGGAACTGACAATACAGCATGAAACCGAAAGTCTACCATGAACACTTCCAAACAAGTGTTCCTCCTAACAACAGCAAAAAGTGAGTTGCCGTAGCAGCTTTCCAGGTGTTCTCCAGAGTTTGCTTGTCGTTAAATGCATCTTCACGTAACATTATTAACAAGCCTACATAGAGTAGCCAAAATGTCGTGAGGACTAAGGCAACCGCATGTACTAAGTCAAACCATACTGCAACTCAAGTTATGTATGATGAAGTTTAAACAGATCAGGACCTGCAGTCCAGCAGCTCTATAGATTCAACTGAAAAAAAGTACAGCATCTAACTGCGGAAGAGCTGACTAACAGAGCTGTCCCGTACAACGCTACCGAAATTTGCCATTCATTTCCAAGTACGTATTAGCTTTCTTTGAAAATGGTTTTTGATCTTAGTTTTATTTGTAATTTCAAGTGACGCAAAAGCCTAGCAATTCAATGAAACTGTGCTTCTGTACTGGTGTGGTAAGTGTTAAATTTAATGGTTCCAAGAAACCAGTGAATAGACTGTACTTAAGAGATACTGTACAGGTAAATTATGGCCACTATCTAAACAGTTGGCAGAGGACTTACTACAGCAGCAGCTTCTTGATCCAATGTAGGGAAACTGCAGCAAGATCTGTCCTTCACGAGTTGGTATTGTTTAAGCTCAAGAACTTCCCTTCAACGTATCTGCAAGCCATTTTAAAGCCACAGTTCTGATCTACAATCAAATTAAATCCAAGATCTCAAATCTCATCATGCGATCAGCTAAATCTTGCAGAAACGGCATTCTCAATTCAAGGGGTAACCTTCAGGTAAGGAAGCGCTTGCAAGCCTCTTACTGAAATCTGCTCAGGAGGAGACCTGCAATGCGTATACTTTTACTCCACAAGATCAATCAATAGCCACAAGGCCAACGTTTAAAAACGCCGTCTCGCTGAGGGTTTAGCACATCTCGCTCTTCTCGCCAGCAACCAAACGAGTCTTCTTTACCTCAGCCCCAAGGCTACGCTCCCCAGGGGCTCTCCGGGCCGTTTTATTTCCCCTTCCCATCCCGCTGGCCATCACGGCTCTCTCAGGAGCCCAAGCCCCGTCTCGGCTCTACCCGCCGCACGCCGACGCCTCGCCAAACGCTGAGGAGCTCGGCCTTTCCAGCGGGCAGACCGCACCGGAGAGGGCGGGCGGCGGGTCCCGCTGCATTTCCCCAGCGGACCCTTTCCCCGCAACAAGTGACGACCTCGGCCCGCCTCGGCCACCGCCGTTATGTAACGGCCGGGCCCGCCGGCACCGAGCGCCGCCGCCGCGCATCCCGCCGCCGCCACAGCGGCTGGGCCGGGCCCCCGCGGCCGCACTGGCTGAGGCCCGCCGGCGCGGGGAGCTGACCTTCGGGGTCGGACGGTCTCG
>JANZLQ010000001.1:5145949-5166833 GCA_026212715.1 Elanus axillaris
GGGTGTTTTGGGGGGTTTTCGGGTGGGGGGTGGGGGTGTTTTTCTGTGCACCAGCTGAAGGGACCTGCGTTGCTGCAGCTGCAGGGAGTGAGGAAGAGGGGCTCAGCTGCTGCCCCACACCACTCATTTAAGCAAATGCTGATTAAATCCTCAACATTTCAGGGCTAAAACCCACCTGGAGCTGTTTAAATGCGTTCACCTTAACAGGTTTTCTCGGCAAAAAAAGGCAAAAAAGTGTTTTTTTTTACCTAACCAGGCACTGACGCCAAAGAGGGCAAGGCCACCACACCGAGGAGGAGCAGGATGTACAAACTCTGGTCATCTGCTGGGCTCTGAACCGCACCTGACAGGCACAGACTGCCAACACCTGCCTGCAACAAGCACCACAACCAAGTAACATGCTTCCTTGCTACGTTCTCGTAGCTCTAAATCCGCAATGCTGTGGCAATGTGTCTGCTTTAAACATAAACACACCTTAGCAGCATCACGCCTTTCCGAGTTAATGCTTGTAGATCTAGGGGTTTTCTCCTTGGTGCTCATCCCCAGGTACCCATGCTGCGGAGAATGATGGTCCTGTGACGTAGCATTGACCCTGCCCAAATGGAGGAACAGCAGCGCTCACAGTTTAGACAAACTCTGCAGAGTGAGAAACCTTTTCTAGTGTAGTTCCACTGCCTTTTAGCAAGGCAAAAATCTATTAGTTCTCTTTGGAAAAATTCACAAGTACTATCTAAATCAAGAACTTTCATAGGGATAATTAAGTTGCATGGAACCTGTCCTGGAATAGAAGAGTTATTTGCTCCTTGGTCAAAAATTTCTATTCGAAAATGCTTCAACAGAAGAAAAAATACCTTGCCACGATCAGAGTTTTGACAAATAAAATGCAACCAGCTTATTTTATAATTAGATACGACTACTCATGTATCGTACCTATTAGCCATTTCACTCCCACAGTGAAATAAAAATAAAGTCCAGAATGTTCAAGATCCTAGAGATACGGTATTTCTTTATTTTAAAACACTATGCAATTTAAATACCAACATTGATCTGTTCTGGAAAAACCTCCCCCTCCCTCCCAAGGCAAGCCCAGTACTGTTACCTTTCCTGCTGACTACCTGTTCACCCCCAACTCAGGGTGGGGGGACCAGCCAACCAAAGATGAGAAACCAACTTACTCTTCGCCCTTGTTCAGTCACTAAGGTCTCGGCAAGTTGCTGGAATCTGGTCTGCAGCAAGCCAGCGCGTTTGGATATCCAAAGGCAAACTCTTCTGCCTACCCAGTGGCTTCTTCCATCCTCAAAACCAACCATCTTTACTTGCTGGTATCTTAAGCTTATTTACTAATATGAGCGTGTGCAGAGCAGAAAAGGAATTTGAAGAGAAATACACCGTGGTGTGAGACAATGAACAATACCCCAATTACTATCCTGTGCTATGGAGCTATCCCTTAACCAAAACCCCAAGTTAGTCCACATTTATTTCATTGACTGTGTGCTGTAGGCCACCTGCTCTATCAAGAGCTAAGACATCTTTCTTTTTTTAAACAAAGCTAAAGCCTCAGTCTAAAACCCCTTGATTTCTCAGCCTGTCTAACATATGCTGGATGGCAGATCATGTCAGAAGAAGCCTGTAGCCCATCTGTTGCCAGATAGCTGAGTCTTTACATTCTGCCAACACAGCTTCAGCTGACAGTATGCTACATTATGTATTTTTCTTTTTTATGGAGGGTAGGACTGTCCAGCTCAGTATGACTCTCAAAACTAGTCTTAGTAACTTAATGCATGAGTAAGAACCACCCCATTAGTAAAGATGTGCAAGGCAAGACATCATCAGTTAAAAGATGATTGCCCATTGATGAATACATGATGTAACAGAAATCTATTTGCCGAAATACTGGATTTTGATTAGGACTATAAATATGTACAGAGCTTGAATGTCAATATAGAAGCACCTGAAGAGGGCTTGTAAGTCAGTGGCCAGCTGGCATGCAAATATATACACATACTCTAAAACATTTTCTGCAAAATCAATTGGTATTACCTTTAAACTGGAGAATAACCTAGGTTCATTAGGTGTGGCAGAGAAGACAGTTTAAAGAGCAAAATTTGCTCTGCAGTCCGCTTGGGCTATACCATGCATTATAGCAGGGAAAAGCACAGTCCCATCGACCACAGTAAGAAGGGGACTTCAGTGTTACCATCAGGACCCATTTAAATGATTCTGATTCTGCAGAATTAGGAAGGAAAGACATTTTTAAGAGAAGAAATGCTATGTCCAGGTAAACCTTATTTATTGCACAATCACACTCCTAGCTCAGATTAATTAATTAGCTGAATCACTCGTGATGAAACGGGGAAGTTTCCAAGGAAGAAGGCATTGACTGCATTTCACACTCTAAGGAAAACTCCTCCGAGTCAGTTGTGACTAAGGCACTGATTCAGTAAAGCCAGTAATTCTTCAGTCTGTATTTTAAGATCAGTTAAATGATTTTGTTTAGTTAGATGACTAACTGGTTTGAACTGGCAGTTGACTGGTTGAGGATACAGATAGTTATGGGTATTCCACCTGTGGTGGAGATAGAAAAATGAAATTCTGATCCGTATCACCACTGCTGTTCCATTAGCACTTACTCTAAAAATACAGCAAATACAACATCCTCTCAAATACCTGCTGTTTTACAAAACTCTATTTGATTTAAATTGCCCACTGTGAGACCTGTTATGCACCACTCCTATTTGATGTTAAGAAACAGCTATACTGTTTGCCAGAGGTAACTACATTTGACAAGCTGACAGAGATTCTCACTGTATCTGAAATGCCACATGCCATTATTTCAGAGAAACTCAGAGAACTTCAGCACCTTCATTTTTATCACCTATCTCCCTCCTACTCTCTGACCTGCTTCTCAAGCTCCAAAAAAACATTGATTTCTATTTTATTGGTAAGCAACAAAACTGGAACAAATGGCTCCTGGCAGAACATTTTTCCGTTACAGCTGAAAAATTATCAGACTGATGTCCTTGAAATGCACAGTGTGACTAATGCCCAGCTTGCAAGGACCCAGGAGGACACATTTATTGCACTTGTCAGAACGGAGCTGAGCAGCCAGAAATGAAAAGATAAGGTGATAGGTAAAAATGAATGCCTTTGCTTGCTACTTAAAGGAAGAAATAAATACAGAGAGAAGCGAGAAATGCTCAGTTAAGTCAACAGCAGATCTGGGTCTGATTGTTAGAGCTCAGGATCATAAATGATTTTGAATATATGTGGAATATAAACCGTTACTTCTAGATACTGGACTTGCATCCTTGTCTAAAAGGGGAAGTACAGGGAAAGGTTCCAAACTTCAAATAGTCTAGAACTGGGCTGAGAAAATGGTCCAGTCTTTAGAGAGGCCAAAACTAGGTGTGGGCTTATTTTCATCTCAGTACAATTAATGTCTGCATACTAGTTTATTTCCAGATTACGATTGCTTTTAATGGGAAGTTAGAAATCAGAACCTAGCTTTACCTCCTCTGCTGAGCATTTATTTGGTTTATCACCGTTGCCCTGAAACCACTTCTGAAAGGGGACCAATTGCCATAGAGACTATAGAGTAATTAAGCCCATCGGAGAGTTGCATGCACAGACAAGCAAAATATTAGATGAAGGCAACAACAGAGCAGTTTCTTACAGCTCCATTCTAGCTCCTCCCATTCCCACTCAAGAAAGCAATAGGAGAATCCCAAAGTATTTGGGGAATTTGATTCCTAGTATTCTTTGGTTCTGATACGGCTTTATCAGTCTAAGCCAAGCAGGAAGAATGAACAATAATGACTCTAAAAAAAAAAAAAGATAATTCAAGGTGAATATAAAAAAAAATTGTTCACAATGAGATCTATGAAACCACAGAGTACTCTTGTAAGGCAACAGGTGGAAGTAGCATCTTCTGGGTCATTAAAAAGAAAACTCCACAATAAAATGCTAGCACAATGCTCCTACCAGCTTGAAGAGAAAACATACACAGATGACCCGTTACATCTTCTCTAGCCTTGCTGTCCCTTATATACACAGTTGCAATCCTCTGAACAAAGAGAGGCATAACATTCACATGTTTTTAGATTCACTGGATGAAATTGTTGTGCTTTTCTGTTTTTGTTGGGGTTTTTTGTTTGTTTGGGGTTTTTTTAATGCTTTGGAACCTGACTGTATATATTAGAGGAGCGAGAATTAGAGGACTGGTTTTCCCCACACTTGAAAATCTCCAGAACTGCTTTGATCATGTATGAGAATTGATTTAGGGGATGCAAATGAAGGCCTTGGCAATCTGAAGAAGAAAATCTTCTCCCCTGACATTTCTGAACGTTCAGAGAATTCTCAACAAGCCATTGAAGTATGGGTTCATCAGAGAGACAAAAAGAAAATTCAGTAAGCAAAGAAGTACATCAAAACAACTAGCTTCCTCACAAGAAAACTAGCAGCATTAGCAATTTTTCTACCTTGTTTAATCCTCTTTTTCCTGTTTAGACTTACTTTCTATTGCAAAACAGGCATCTAGAAACATGAAAGTAATGAAGGAAAGAAGCAAGTCTTCCCTCACAGAGAGACTGAATATTCTCCAACATCATTATAATATTTTACAACTCATTAGCACCTTCCATCCTAGGTTCTCCAAGCATTTTACATGCGTTAATTAATGCACTCTCACAATACTTCTGTGAAGTAGAAAGGCAGGTGTCTAGATATTGTGATGACAGGTGCATTACAATTGAATAAGACAGAATTTCTAGGCTTTTCATTTGCATATTTAGGAAAGCAGGGCACAAAGAGGGTAGGTAAAATTAAGAAGTACTGCAATACCTTGAAGGACCTTGAATTAAGAAATACTGTAATACCTTCAAATACCTTGAACAGACTGGCTTTCAAGCGCTTAGCTAAAAAGCAGTACTTAAGGATCTCAATAAAATTTAGGCTTTATTAACATAAGTCTTGGCATCTAATACCACAATGGCTATTTTAAGCTATGTTACATAAGTACAAGTGGAGTCTGAATGAAACTGGACCTGTTTCTTCAACATTTACGTCCTTACTTAAAGGGGTATTGAGGTCTCCCAAATCTCTGAAACCACTGTGGCCTCTCAAGAGCATTAAATAAATTATTTGTAAAGCTTAGTAAGACACCACTAAAGACAAAGAGGGACAGAATACAGAAAGTGAAACAGCACCAGGAATAAATTATTTTACTAATCATCCTCTAACTCAATAAAATAAGAATTACAGTCAGGTGCTCTGGGTAAGCCTTTCTGCAATGTGTGTCCACAAAAAAACCCAAGGACTCCGGTGGTTTTAAGTTGTTTCTTCATGCACTGTACTAACCTGTTCTGAAAAGTAGCACAGTGGGCCATGCCCACGTTAACAACTGCTTTAACTCCCTGATTTACATAGAAGACTGAACTAGTGATTTATGCTGTGGGGAGAGGGGAGGGAAAGAAGGGAAAAGAAAACAAAAAAAGGAGTGAAGAACTACAGGTTTTCTTTCCAGTTCTATCACAGATATCCCTTTGAGTTAGTGACTAGCCCCTACCCTACCTATTCCCTTATCTGACAACAGAACACAGTAACACACCATGTATAAAAGGATGGATGGATAAACCAACTCAAATATTTGCACCAGGTACTGGTGACAATGTTTTAATTACTTGGCTTACAGATTTTTTTGTATTGTTTAGGATCATGGTATTCAGCGAACATCTGGTCACACAATGAGGTTTTCCTCTTCTCTCTGCCTGCCTTCCTGCAAGGAAGAAGAGAAGAGCCATGTGCATGAGTATTCCCCTCCCTAAGAGCCATATGGGAATGTAAAGGCATTCTCTGAATTCATTACCCTGCCCCACAATATGATTCTGTCTTTGTATGGGCAAGAAAATGGATGTTAATTTATTCCTTATTGCTAATTCGAAAAGGAGCACCAACACAACAGTTCCATTGCAGAGACTTCTACCAAGGGTGTAGTTTAAGTCCAATTATGTGCTATTACTACATTTGCTCTTTGTTCCTGTGGCATATTAATTACATGTCTGGTATTCTGATAATTAACAGAATTATACTCTTTATTTTCCCCTTTCGTTAGATAATATTCTTGCATTTTATTTAGATAAGTAATTTTCTGTAGGTAAAAGGAGCCAAATTATTACATATTAATAAAATCAAGCAGTGGGTTTTTAAATGAGCTTATACAGAGAAGTTCCAGCAGTGTTCATCAGCAAAAAGAGAAAGCAGATGCTCTCCTGTTGGGCTGCAGTCTATCTCAGAGACGTCTAAAAGGAAACCAAATTACAAGCCTCCAGTTGTGTAACCAGCATTATAATCACTGGCTGAAGCAGCAGGGCCATAAGGACTGTACTAGTACTGCCACACATAGCTCTTCAAGCAGCAGTATCATCACCGCTGTTCAAAGACTCACTGTTACCAAGCTCTTCAATCTCCCACTGACATCCATGAAACTCAATGACATTTAGCAAAAAAAGTTACAAAGGGTCAACCAAGATGGTTTACAATTGCAGATCATCCACAAATGAACACTTATTCGAAGAAATATTAAGAAACAAAACAAAAACTCTTTTACTACTGTAAGACAGTAAGGTGGGTAGATTTGACTAAATTAAGTAGGTATAAATGTACTCCACAGACACCTCACAGATCTGGATTTTTTCCTCCAGGACAAATTATTGTTCCTCTGAAAACAAGTTACGGTTTCTCTATAGTCTTGTCTAAAAGCACATCTGAATCTCCACTAGGTTTTGTATGCTGCTATGGCTAAAAAAGCCCCACTGTGGGAAGAAAGGTATCTGACAGTTTCCTTCTGTTAGTGGTTGTTTGGGAACAACAAAAAGAGAAGGAGCAAAATAGTATGTCTTCCTGCAGTAGGGTAGAAAGTTAGTAGAAGGTCGTTCAGCACTGTCCCCCAAACCCTTGCATCCAGATCTCCAGTGGGTCTGGCTGCAACACGGTTGCGCATGTGCAGGAAACCGGAGTGTCGCCCAACAAAATCAGTATCACTCGCTCCTTCCTAGAGACAGCGGTGGACATTCATTACTTACTGCTTTCTCTTACAAGTTTTACCAGTTAGGAAACCTGAGGCTTGTTTATGATGGCAAATTGCCTTTAACTGTGCCTGCCTCCATTACCAGGGATTTCTCCCCCCCGAGCTGTACTCCACTGCCTTCAAGTCCCTCGGGGAAGAAGAGAAATAAAGCCTCAGCAGGCAAATATCAGTGCTGAAAAAGCTTGCTCTGCCTTTCCCAAAAACACCATCTGCAATATTTTTTATTTTGAATGGTTCACTAGTAGACCAAAATTATCTAAGGGCTCTCCAAATACTTTTATTATTTTCTGTACAGTCTGAAAACCACAACCACCCCCCAAGTGATCTTAGAACCCAATCGTACTAAACCTATTCAGGGGGCACAGAGCTCTTGTCCTAAGTATTTGCAAAGGTAAGTTTTTTGAGACAGGACAGGGCTGCTGTGTTCTCTTCCTGATGATGCCACTGACATTCTACCCACAGAGAAGTCCCTTCATTTCTCTATGCCTCATTTATGCTCTCAATTTAATGCAACTTGCCTATTCCACAAGGAGGTAGTAAGACTTCATTAACTGTTTATGAAGTACTTTAAGATCCTAGGATGAAAGTGTCTCTAGAAACTCAGAGTATTATCATTTTCATTAAAAAGGCAGCATTTATAAATCCCCTGCTATTAAGTGACCATATATATGTATCATAAACAGCCAGTCCCAATTTCCAAATGAATCTTGAGAAGCACAAAGTCTGATACTATTTTAAATACAGCATTGCAATAAGAAATACTCAGAACCAAGAACACTACACAAGAGCACAAGCCTGTTAACATGCTCCCTACTTGACTGTTCATTGCCTTTCAGTCAATGTCTAGATTTATCTGTATTTTCTTGAGAACGCGTTTTGAGTAAAGATTGTAAAATCTTAACGCTACAGCCTAGAAGAAAGCTATCATGTTTAACTTCTTTTCTGGTATTCACGGCCTCATTATTAAGCTGTATTAAAAAAATGACAGAGACACAGACTGCAAAGGTCCTTGTGTCCTTCCTGCCTAAACAGAACTTTTTTTTTTCCTGAAAATGTGCAACAGTTCTTAGAGCAATCACTCGTCTGCATCAAATGTTTAGTCTTCAGACTTGTGCTTGAAGTAGCTTTAGAACCTATGTAGGGCACGGGGAACTGGAAACAGTGGAATGCCAGAAAAACAGATTATTCAATATTTGATTCTTTCTTCAGTACTACTCCTTTCCAGTCCTTGTAACCAGTCTAGGAAGCTGAAGTTACACTACTATGCTACCATATTCACAGGAGAAAAGAAAACTTGGATCTCCTCTTTTCCTTTGAATGCTATTAGCAGACCAAATCTAATAACAAAGACAAGCAGGCACACCACCGCCACAGGACAATCAGCACTGGTCTTCCCATTGTCAAAACTCATTCTATTGACATTCTCACATAGGGACACTGGAGGAAAGGTCAGCATAGAAAGTAGTTTATGAAAAACATTGGAAAGGAGCTTGTCAGGGTTAATTGTAGGCTGTTTATAGGTAAATGAAATAAAACTATCCTGCAGCAACTGAGACTCAAAAACCAGATGGCTCAAAAGATAGAGGGTCAGAACTCATTTTTCATCTTCACTCCACATTGCGCAGATTTTCTCCAGAGCTCAACCTCTTAAAAACATGCCATTTTTAAACATTTGCCCACTTCTATCTCTTAATAGTGGTCTTTCAAAAACAAATAAAAAAAGATCACGATGTTTATTAACTGTCTATACAGAAAGCATTTAGAGTAAAGGCTTTTTATTGCCCATGCAATTCTATTTACCAGACTTATACTAAGAACCTGCTGTGCAATGCCTGTCAGGAAACGGGCCTGTAAAAAGAAACACATTAGTCTATCTGAGGCTGGCTTGCTGGGTCAGAGTTTCTGGCAGAGGCTCTGATTTAATGGCATTAAGAACCTAGGTTCAAATTCCCAACCCACTGGAAACAGTTTTGAATTCTCACAAGCTTAACTCAGTTGTTTATCCTTCTGTAACACACAAATATCAGACTACTAAGGTTAATTCATAAGTCACCCAGCTCACAAATGCTTTAACTACTGAAGTCATATTGGTTGTGATTGGACTTAAAAAACAGCTGTCCATAGTTTTCTTCAAAAGTGTGCATAAGGCTCCCTAGTCAAAATACCCCCTTCTTCCCCTTAATTGTGCAGTGTGCTGAACGGACGCTCAGCGGGACCGTGTAATTGGTGCCGATGCTGCAGCCAGAGTCTTAAGTCCCTCTGTTTGCGCAGACACCAGTTAAATACGTTGGTATCGGTGAACTGATTTCCAGGATCTGGACAACAGAGTGTAAGTTCCCCGGATCTCCCTGGATCTTCAAGGTGTAATTTGAATTTTCACCATGCAGTATTAGATTTCATATAATTACATGCAAGTGCCTCATACACCTGAGGAAACAGTGAACTGCATGGTGCTGTAAATGGGCCCAATCTTGCTGCCTCTGTAGCTGATGAGAATGCTATTATTTAGGTATGGAAAAATGGGATCAATTTTACTTGACCACAAAAATAAGCTAAAAACATGCCGTAGTTTGTCTTGCAATTAGCTTCAAGCAAACTGTTGTTCTTCCTCTATTTGTGGTATCTGACAGGAACTCCTCTCCACTCCCGGCCTGCTCAAATTCATCGCTTCTGGCAGTAACAGTCTGCAGCTTTGCTAGACATTTTCCACAGTCTCAAAGTATTTCACACACTGATCTATTAAAAGCTTCACAAACCTCTGCAAGGCATGATCAATACCTTTACTGTCTAGCTGCTGAAGAAAATGATAAAGTTGCTGTGTATCGGTCACAAAAAGTGTCTGGGACAAAGTTTAGACTTGATGCAGATGTCCCAAACTCTGAGGCTATGTTTTAGCTACATAAACTATCTCCAGTGCTTTAAAAAGTCCCTTCCACAATTACCTGGTCCAGGAGGAAAGCGCCCTTTCACTTTTTTTTTTTTCTTTTCTTTCTTTCTTTAAAATTCTGGTGCTCCTAGCTTCCTCTTTGCAGTGCCTTGGCTATGTCAGTTAAAGTCTCATCGGACAAGAGTGCAGCTAAATCCTTTGTCATTTCACATATTTATTTCTATTCTGACAGATAACAGTCATGACCTTTCCTTGCAGTAAGCCACTGCCCTCCTGGCCTTCACTCTAATTGCAGATTTGCTAATCATGTTTTGATCACCCACCCATCTAATCACTGCCTGCTGCAAGCCAGGGAGCCAGCCCTATTTTCAGTGAAGAAGGGCATAACACGCAAACGCAACGCTTGTGTTCTCGTCCGTATGGAAGGGATCAGAGGATTAAGAGGAACAGTCAGCCCTGATTAATGCTGCTGAGTGAGTGAGAGCTCCTTGCCAACATCAGGGGCCGATTGCCTCCCCGTGGGGAGCTCCAAGGCAGACAGTCTCTCTACAAGGACACGTCTGTCTTCTGTTTTCAAAGCTAGATGCCGCTTTCCATTGCTACTCTGCAATAGGAAGAAGGTTAAATGCTGACAGCAAACTGTTCTGGGGTGGGAAGGTTGTGTTAAAGAAGGGGAGTACTGTTCTGGGAACGTACTGAAGATAAACAGAGATTTGTTTCTATCACTGACTCAGCCACCGACCTACCACCAGTAGGAAAACAGCAGAATTCTAGTCAGTGGCTCTTGTACAGGCTGAGTAGGTGTTATGAACGTATTAACCTTAAAAGGGAGGCAGCAAAGAGCTGTATTGTCTTAAAGCAGGAAACAAATACGCACTGAGAGCCAAGGCTCATGTACCCAGCAGAACCAACATCACCATGGTTTGTACCCAGCACAAAGGCAAAGATGTGCGTGTTCCCCCCAACCTACCTAATATATGTAAGTGAATCTGAGTGATTTAGAATAAGTACCCCATCCCAACATGTGCTGTTTTAATGAATCCATTAGATTAATTCCATGTTTTCCTCTACCCAGCAAAGGAAGAAAACACATTTCTAGCGAGTTATTTTGTAAAGGTTATTTGCCCACTTATTGTGTGGGATCAACTTCTGCTGGACCCAACACGATCTCAGGGACCATCCTACTACAGAGACAAGCATTCAGCAGCCATGAATTTCCATTCCACCTGCACCTTTTAACGTTTCAGGTTTTCTCTTGTTTTCAGTATGGACAATGAGCCTCTGACGTAAGGCTTTTTACCTTTTCTACTTCTGGCCTATCCACTATTTTTCTGCATCTGTCAAAAGTGAACCAGCTGAGTATGTGGAATGATACGCTGCCTTCTGCAAAGGAAACGGGACGGGGAGGGGGAGGCTGCAAATCCCATGCTGTGTTAAACGCCTGAAGTACAGCGCTTTGCGCTGCATTCTAACAGCACACGTTTCTCCGCGTTTACTGCTGCTTCAGTGATACATTGCCCATTGAGTGTAAGTAAAAAGCTTATGAGATGAGACAGGCATATCATCCTGTCTGAAGCTCAGCTTACACAGGCAGCTTCGTGCAGTGTGAGGAAAAGCCTCTGGGAATGACTGGTGCCTGTGTAACATTACATTAAAATACAACTCAGGAGAGGTCAAGTATTTATTGACCTGATCTAAAAACGAGTCTGAGTGCCTAGTTTTTTCCAATTCCTGTTCAGGATGTGTGTGATGATAGCTAAAATTCCAGAGGCTCTGCAATGACTGAGGAGCCCTCAAAGCACAGGAGCTAGTTCTTCTCCAACAGGGCAAACAGGATAACTAGAACCATGTGACATGTTTTAAATTTGTAAAAGCCATGATTTATGTACAGTATTATCACAGGCCATTCTATAGTCCTAATCCTAGACCCTGAAGTAGCAGTGTAGATTAGAGTTTTGGACCATTTTCTAAAGTAATGTCACTAGTAACCGGTGAGACATCTCAGACAGAGCAATGAAGGGGAGAAACCCCGTAAATATCTATAGGATATCCATTTTTTTTAGTGCAAGGCACACATCATACACTAGATACGCACAAGAGTCTAGCATTAGAACATCTTATACCCTTTTCTCTCAAGCATCTCTGCTCCCTTTGCTGCCCAGCTCTCATTCTGCCTGACAGCTCCTTAATCACAGTATCTCTGTCACATGCATAAAATATTATTTAACCTCCAGCACAGAGAAAAATGCATTTATAACCTACTGGGTTTTCCCCTTTAATCTCTCTCTTTCCCCCCTTACTACTCCCCCTCTCTTTTTAGTAGCTCTAAGCAAGAACAGTGGTAACAACCTTCATAAAGATTTATTCATGTCCAGACAGGAACCAACTCTCTGCACTCTGCCAAGATAGGAAACTGAAAAAACAACATACCTGACCTCTTCTTTCTATGCTGGTGGCAGAACACACTACCCATCAGATCACAAAAGCAGCATGGCCTCTCCTGCAAAGATGTCAGTATGTGTCATTTTAGAATTACAGAATCAACTGAATTGTGGCTGAAGCTCAACTAAGTCACTACCCAATCCTGCAGACTGAACTTTGCTGTGATCCCCAAGTGATAGCTAATAGTACTTGTGTTTCAGAGTTATTTTTGTGGCCTTGCTCTACAGCAAGCTGACATAGTTGAGTTTAATGTTCTTTCTGTCTGAGCCAAATTCAAGCTGTTGACTTTAAGCTGTAAGCACTACCAGGTCCAGGATCTCACTATGTCAAAGACCTCATTCGCTATGATCCGTCTCACCAGTTCTTAAAGCCACGGTGCTTTTTCTGACAAATTCTCTATTCAGACCTTTAAGGACAAAGGAAAAGATGTTTTCTATAGGATACGAGCTGTGAATCTTTGCAACATCACAGTGTTACCATGCTAGTCTACTATTTACTACAGCAGGTACACATGAGAGCTCTGCTGGTTTTGGTGTCTGCAAAACCCTTAGAAACCCCTTCCTGTTTGTTACTGGTATGTAGTTAACCTAGACACTTGTCAGTTATTTAAGTCTTGCCTCCTCCTTTCGACAACAGCACTGAAAGTGAAAAGATTTAATTTCATTCCGTGCACTGCTCCAATCCTCTGACACCTAGACTTTGCTACATTTAGAGAGGAGAAAAAAAAAATCAGGTAAAAATGATCATGTAGCTACACTAGCCAGGATAAGTCCACATGTCCCATTTAGTTTCAGAAGACTGTGACGTCAAGGTCAAGGCCAGACTAAAACAAAAGGCTCTACTGTACACCCATATGGTACAAACAGCTAAGCATGCTACAGAACCAGCATGCAACACCATTCCTTTTAAAGGGAGACTGTGAAGTCTGGTGCTGCTGGCAAGGCAAGTCAAAAGCTTAAGATGCTGTCTAGTTCAATTACCATCTTTCTCCAGGCTCAAAGAAGCTTATGAGAATGCAACAGTGAGGCGGAATCCTCCTCTCATGCTTCCACCTACAGAAATTCATCCATTCCTGACCTGCCCCTATCTTCCTCCTCTCACACCCCAGAGATTTAGCAGAATCTAGCCATTAAAAATAAACCATAAAATGAGAGTACAGACTATGTTGTGAACTGTTCTACTTGCACAAGAAAACTCCGTGCCTAGCTGCGACCAGGCATCAGGCACACACTTCAGGCATTAACTGCAGACATGCACGAGGTGACACATAGTTAATGTGCGTCTGCTCCAGGCACTCGAGATACATGACAAAAGACTGAAGGAAAATGCTTGGCTACCACCGTCCATTCCAATCATGTTCAATGCCATTTACACCATGCCCTCTGATTAGGAGGTCACAGGTAAGGCTGCAAATGGATTACAGTGCATAGACCGCAGCAACACAAACTTCCATGTCATTCCGCGATCAAGTAACTTCATGCTTTCTCCTACTTCGTGGGCCAAACGTATGTACATAGTAACATCCAAAGCTGCTCTCTTCTGAAGCAGCATCCTTCCTCTGAAACCATGGAAACTTTTCATCCCACAGTTAAAAACCCCAGCAAAACCAAACCCCCAAACCATCAGTGACAAAGCAGTGAGACCATTATAGTCTTACCCTACACTATAAAGACGAGGACTAGTTTCAGTGCCATGCTTCCTCGCTACTGTAGTTGAACACAGGGCTCCCGTTGGCAAACAAGACACAATCAAGCTACGTTTCAGTCCCAGTCACAAGTTGCTCTGCAGTCTTGGACCACAATTATGCATTTAGCTTCTCTGAGGAACAGACTAAGGGCAGGAAACAAAAGCAACTTTTGAGCTCCTGTGGCAGCTTAAAACAAAACCCCTAGAGAGCAAAGTTTTGGAGCCACGTTCTTATTCTGGCGTATCTCTACATCAAGCCTTGACATGAACTTACATTACCCATGCTCATCTCAGAAAATTCCCCTCATTTGAGGAAAGGTATTTTCAGAACAATCATCCTTGTTTCCTCCATCAGCTGGAGCACTGCAAGCATCAGGAGAGCACTGAGTTACGGCCATACCTGAGAAGTGTAGTAAAATTACTTTCACCTCACTGCAAAATGGGATTGTGTTTTATGTAACAACATGTGGGCTATGGCGTAAACAACAAACTCTGCATGCTTGAGTAACTTACTTATGACTTCTGAAATTTGAAATTAGCTATATAGAAAGTGGTGTGCAGTGCAAGTAAAACACGGAACTAACTCTTCCCTTGAGGCTAAAACCCTAACAGTTAAGCCAAGAACATTATTAAATACCAATTCAAACATAAAACTAGCTAAATGGGTCCCTAATATTCTAAGAGTCTCAACTCCGAACACAGATGTAACCTTAGGATTCAGTTCAACCAACTTAAAGTTAACAAGGTTAATCAGAAGTATTTTACAGTATTTTCTTGGGGAAAACAAAAAAGTTATTAACCACCCATGTTACTCAGAGAGTGCGTAAAGGGCCCTTTTCTCTGGGGGAGTCCGAAGAGCTCAAGTGCTGCACAGCAATGACAAGCACAACACATGGGGAGAGCACGCTTGCTATGCATTGAGTAAGTGTCTCCAGCTGCTCCCATGGAGGGTATGCACAGGATAATCTTCTGACCCTACAGGGACTGCTGTATTTGTAACTACATCAGAAAAGGGCAGCGAGAATCATCTAAGGTGAAAAACTAAAGAAAAATATAGATGCATCAGCACACATCTGGGTTGGAGTTCGTATTGTAATTGTTAAACGAAGGCTAAAAGTTTATTTTTTGAGTTTCACAGGCCTCTGGTCACAGATTAGCATTTAGTAGCAAGGAGAGTTAACCTGGAAAACGTCCACACAGCAAAAAGCTCTGCGCATTTAACTATCTCATGCTGATACATGAGGCAGCTTGTAAGCAGGCCAGGTTATAAAGCTTCAAAAAAAAATAAAAAAAAATTCTCTCTTCCAAAATAAACAGTCCCCAAAATTGAAGTGCTTCAGGCTACAAAGAAAATTAGCCAGGTTGTTTATAACATACTGCAGGAATTCTGCTTAGGGCAAATCAGCTGCAAAGAAAATGAAAGCAGAGCTCAGAAGACAGTAGGTGATTTCTTTTCTGTCTTTGTATAGCTTTGTATAGAAACCTACTACAGTCTGACAGGGAATAGATCCAAGCTCCTCTCTTACCTTGGAAAGTAATAACAATGCTCCTCCCTGTTATACAACACTTCTATTTGTAGAACTGTGAAAAGCATCAGTAACGAGGAGTTTTAAGAGAAACTGTAGTGCAAAGTGTCTGTATAGACTTGCTGTATTTACACAGCAAGTCTCGGGCAGATCTGGAAGAACCACAGCAATCCAGTGACCTATTTACTGCAGCTCTGCAGAAGTCACAGATACACAGGATAAAGAATTTGCAGGATGCAAGCACTACAGCAAACTGATCATGCTACACCTGAGGCTGCAAGAAAAAAGTCTGTCCAGCAAACACCCATCAGCACTACGCCTGGCCCCTGATTACCAACATTTGACAAATTTTAACACCCTTAAAAACCCCATTCCTATTTCCCAAGTCTATTGAAATAATTCATCCAGGCCTAACTGACAGGATCCTTAACACTACTCTGGAGCAGATGGTGAAATAAAACAAATGAAAACATTTCACCTAAAAGAAATTAAAAAATACATTTTATTTCTTGTTGATGCTGGATTTGCCCCGTGTACAACACACACGTTTGACTGCAGTGCTGAGTAACAGATAGGGCCAGTTTCATTTGAGTGTTAAAACAGACTGATGCTGAGGCTAGACGTATATACCACGTTGCTGTCAGTCGATTTAAAAATCAACTGCTTTCAGCAAATAACCCACCAAAGCAGCAACCGTGCAACATTTTAGTGCTCCTGTTACTCTTACACCTAAACCAACTATTTTGCAGTTTTAACAAAGATTCTCAAGAGCTCTTTATTAACAACTAAGCTTTGGAACACTTTGTTACTGGTGAGTAACAGTGAGGAAGAGATGCTTACTCAACTAAGGACTTTTTTGTAGAGATGGAATACAACGAAAGATTTCTTAAACCTCCAGAAATTGTTCTTACTGCACTGCTGGTTTCTGCTGGTCCCAGTGCCCAGCAGCCTTTCTTGCTGTCAGCTCTGCCACACAGCCCTTTAGGAGGCAAGAGACCAAGAAGAAAGCTGAAGGACTGATCTTAAAGTAATCCAAATCATATATTCCCCTCATTGGCCAGGCACTCAGTATGTCTTTCATAAAATAATTTCTAAAACACATTATATATATTTGATTCAAAGCTTTCAACTTTCAGCCTTTATTTTTTTTCCTTTTGCACTATAAAACACTGAAAACTAGACATGGCATCGCTCTATTTTTGTAACAGATTCTCAATAGCTATAGAAATTTATCCCACATATGACCCTGAAGTCTTACTTCGGATGATCTCTTCTATAGGTGACAGGGGTCTTTGAATTTCATGGGCCATTTAATCTTTAGCCTTTACCAGAACTATTTAGGCTGCTGGTGAATTAGAAATATAGACCCTATGGAACTGAAACAGATGTAATGGTAAAGCATTAGAAACTTCCACACAGGCCACTGAAAAGCCAAGAGAAGGATACAACTTACAATAACTACTTACCTTAGACAGGAATAGGAACAAAAAATCTGAAGAGCTTATTTTATTAGTGGTCCAGCTTCTTTCAGGCAACAGCTCCTTCCAAAGTGTTGCTGTGCCACCAGATCACATATTCTGTTACTCCAGGGTTTATTTTAGGACCTGGGAGAATCAATCTTAAGGCCTATGTGAATGGTGGAGTCACATTTTCATTTACAATGGGCAATGCTCACAGACACAATGACCTACCCACAATTAAAGCAATCGCTACCCATCTGGAGAGAGATGAGAGGAGTATCTGATTCAGCTCTTTCTCAAGCTCTGGAAAACACAGCGTGTTAGGAGAGGTAGATGATAAGCTTCATAAGAGAAGAAGTCCAACAGCGCATTTTGAATATCTAAAGGAACATGTCGCCAAATAAGACCATGCAAAAGATGCGTGGTTTTTTGGAAGATGCCTCTAAAGCTTTTACACACCCTTACTAAATGCCTTAAGCACTATTTGGTTGCTAGTTAAACTATACAGCCTTTTCTATTTACAAATGTATTTCTGTTTAGATCTATACTCACCTCTGACCTCTAAAACACTGGATTTCTTATTTTTATTAGTAATGGTTTACTTGAGAAGACAAAAGCACAACAGTAAAGCTAGAAATTTTGTACATAAAATTAGCAAGTCAACCACGATGTACTCTGTGAAGGTTTCTCTAGCTCCAAATTAATCTAGGCTCCACAGTGGTAATGGGGATTTAGTTTTCATAGCAAGAAGATAAATACTTAGAAATGTAATTCAAGGGGAATATTGGAAAGCCCTCTTTTCCACTATTTTTTCCCTGATTTATAGATGAATTCTTTATTGTCAATCTACCAGCTCTGGTTTAAAGTTAAGACATCATTGGTGGGGTGGGGAAGAGCAAGCACAAATATCTCATGAGACTACCTCTCCTCCAGTTTCTGAATCCCAAATCATGTTGTTACACAACACATTGCCCTTTCTCAACATACCACTCAAGACTTCACGTTCAGAATGTACATGGAAGTATTCCACAAAGGTGAAACAAGTATTTTCCATTTGGTGGTTTAACAGTACAATAAATCAATAAGAAACAAGAGTAGCTATTAAAAACTGTATTTTTACCCCCCAACAATTACATTTTTAGTGAAAAGATTAAACCACATAAACACTTTCACTTTTCTCCTTGAAAAGATTTAACAGCTCAGAAATGCCACAGATACACATGGAGGATGCATGTTAGCTTGACAATGACAGGCCACCACAATCCAGCCCATTCATTCCAGCCAGCAGCCAGAAACACACCGTATCCCCTTGAATTAACCCTTTAAGGGCTGCCCCCCTTTGCACCAAAGTTAAAATTAAAGTGCCTCTCAGGCAACCAGGTCTAAATTTAAAGAATCTTTTGGGCTCACTCCTGGTTTATTTTAATAAAGATATTTCTTATCTGGCCCCAACAACCAGGGGTAAAAGATTTACTTTCACATTGAACTTCACAAAGCTGCAACTGAATCAAAAGGATTTTTTTTTCATAAATAGATGTACAGTTGTTCTCATTACACAGTATTTATTTGCTCAAGATAAATTCCCTCCTTGTGCTCACAAGTCCGTTCTTCCTTTTGCATACATTCCATGGTTTCTCTCAAGCTTTCTCCCCATTTTGAGACCATAACAGCATCCTGTCATCATAATTTCTTGCCATGAAAATGGTCACGTAGTCACAGTCATATTCTGGAACTGTTACTTCAAATAATTAGCAACCATATAAAAGGAACCAGGAACAGGTGAATGGAGTTCTGCTTTAATAGATTTTGAAACATCTTAAAGTCAGTGCAAACCACAGGAAAATCTAGAAGTATTGTCAAAATGACCTGCACATACAAGGGAAAATTAAGTGCTAGGTTTTAGGCAGCAGTGCTACAAATTTTATGTGCAGATTCCTGAATAGTCAGTGCACTTCAGGAATTTCACTGCAGGTTTTTCAGTTTGTAAATGCACGTGTGTGTGTGTGTGTGTGTGCGCGCGCACGCGCATTTTAAGGCCCTGCAACTACCAAGAGAGTAAACCTGAGTGTGTCACCTGTACACTCATTATTGGACAGCTTAATGGAGTGCTACTGCCTCTTGGAACAGTGCCTAAAGAAAACAGTATTATCTTAGGATCCAGATAATTTCCGTATCACCAAACAGTTGCAAGGAGCCAAACCACATACAATTTTTCAAGTGACTAGAAACTTAGTTTATTAAAGCCCAGTGCAAGTTGGATTTAAGTTAACGATCATTAATTTTTCCTTAAGTGAGAGCTAGTCTTGTGCAGCAATTAAAGGGTTAAAGTGGAACTATATGTAGTATTTTCAACAAGTTCACATATTCTCTATACAAATTTGGCAAATTCATGTCACAGCCATAGATCTCATTCTTGCAATTCCTGCAAAATATCTACAGCTCCTCTGTCAGAAGCAAAGAGAGAAGCCACCTGAACAGCCAGGTCTACCAGGAGTTCATAGTACAGCCCACACAGTAGCACAGAATGGCTGGTGATCTCCATGTTCCAGCTTAAACAGGTAGACTTATTGAACTAAATATGCTTTCGACACATGCTCCCAAAAGAGCTTGAGGCCACAGAGCAGATGAGTATGGAAAAACTGATTGCATCAGAAACACTGCAGCCAATAGGAAATCAAAAACATGATTTCAAAGCCAATCAACAGAACAAAACAAACCCAAAAAAGCAAGCATTTATATGTGTGTAGATGTAATAAATATTGCAAAGCACATTTGTCTTTTTCCCCCAAGTCAGTAAGCATAAAGAAATAACCAATGCACCAAAACATCAGCTTTCTGCAATGAAAATGTCGAAGTCAGCAAAATACCTGCAAGCCAACTGAGGAGAAAGCATTTGCATTGTCAACCAATCACAAGTTGCTTCCAGTTCTATGCAGCCAAATCAAACCCTCTTCAAATTCACAAGTTTGACCTAAATAAGCACCACAGCATGAAAAGCTTCTTTAGAAGTAGGATGTCAAGAGACTTTCTTTAAAATATAAAATAAAATGCGAGATAAAACGTTTTCATTGGTCAAGTTTGAAAAATTGTCTTCCTTTAGCCAATCACAGCCTGTTCCTTTGAGCCAATCAAAAATACACCTTTAGGTTCGTCCTTAATTAACACAGCCCAGCTGAGTAGCAAAAACTTATAGGAATAGATGGCTGTGAGATGCATTCTGAGGGTTGGGCAAAGGGAAACAAAATTACAAAGGAGAAGGAATACCAAGGAACAATTAGGGTAGGCAAAGGAACTTATTAATGCTCAGCCATCCTCCTCTATCTTCAGCAATCTCACTGTCCTCTCCAGTTCTGTGTTGTTCAGGTATCCTGTAGTTACTGTCTTCTGTCTTCTGTCTCCGATCTGGAAAATGCCATCACAACATCCTCAGCACCTGTAATAATAATGGATACAGGAAAACGTGTGCCATAATTATTTCCTTTAAAGAACGGCAGAGAGATGCCATATCCAAACTGTCATTTTACACATCCATAAAATCAACAGGAAAGGAAAAAGAGGACAGAAAGAAGAGAAAGCTGTGTTTCCTTATGTTTCTGGGACTGGAACCTGAAGTGGTCTAAACATTTCAACAGCAGATTTAAAACATTCCTTTGCAAGCCTAAGGAAATCAGTTTGGTTTTAAAGAAAACCAAGAACTCCTTGCTTCCACATATTTCTAAGAAGCAAGACTTAAAAAAATTCATAGGACTGCCACCACAGGCATGTAGAGATAATCTCCATAAAGTACTGGAAGTATTCT
>JANZLQ010000001.1:5166933-5197659 GCA_026212715.1 Elanus axillaris
CCCCCCACCCCACCCCTGTGTAAACTCTGGCACTGCATAAGAGACTTACTTGAGCTTCTCTGAAGTACGAGAAACTGTTCAATAAAACTCATACTGCCCTATACATCACACACTGTCCTTTTTAAGTGACATTTATATATTCTTTATATATATATATATAACCTTATCTTTATATATATATATATATATCCTTATCTTTACATCAAGATATTCATTACTCCTTGCTTTTGAGAATAAAAATTGTTTTAATAGGCCAGCTGAAAGGTTTTTGCAACCCCCCCTCCCCGAAAATCACTTTAACACCTTTTATAAACTAACATGTTTTGAAAATGTTCCATTCTCTAATGGAAGTGCAGTATTTTCTTTCAAACTGAAGGCTTCCATTTGCCCAGGGAACACATACAGCTTTGCTAAGTAATGCTTTTACCCCTAGCCTGAAGACATCATTTCAGAAGAATTCAGTGTGTGGACTTTCTCAGTTACCAGATTTTTTTATTATTTTCTTTTTTCAATTGAGGCTATCAACTGTGTAGAATTACCATCAAAATCCACATCCCCTAAGCACAGAAAGATGTTCATTACCTTCCTGTAACCATCACCAAGTCTTTGCAAATTTGTGCGGTCTTTCAAGTGGGCATTTATAGTAGAAAGACCTGAATGGCTTGAGAAACATGTCTGATAAAGCCTTGTAAAGACATTCCATGCTCAGCTCTCATTCTTCAAGAAGATACCATGAGATCTCTTTTCAGAAAAAAAATCCGCTCTCTGGACTTCCTAACTACAGAGCATGGCCTACCAGGCACTTACAGAGAAATGTCTTCAGGACAATATAGAAATAAAAATACATCATACAGTAGTGTCAAAGCAGTGGTTTAAATCATTATCTCTAGTCTAGACAAGAACTGGAAAACAAACCTGAAGGGCTGAGTGTAATATTTTTAATTTCTGGTAAAAATGCAATCCCAAGTAAAGTCAGATAAAAGTAAATGCTTTCTTTCATCTTTAGAACTTCTAACAGCATTTATCTAACTGATTAGAAAATATGATGAATCCTCCAGTCACTGCCTATATAATTTCTAAAAATTATTTCCTCCATTCAAATGATCTTAAGTGTTCAAGTGCAACAGATGACTCACAATGACCATTCTGGCCTTCATTAATTAATTCGGTCTACTTGTGATAATTTTGCTTAGTAAGTTTTTCTTCAAAGCTTCTATTAAAGGATTAGACAGCAAACTAGCAAATGCCAAAAGCAACACCGACTGCCTGTCCCCATTCAGGTAACTGATCAGCTACTGAATTCTCCTACTGGGGTTTGGAAAGTTCAAATAAGCTTGGATGGAGCATCAGCATGTAAAAATTATCCAGTCTTTTACTTGACGCATATCAAGAAGCAGTTTTCAGCTTTGTGCCCCAAGCAACTTCTGTCTATACACCTGCATACAAGGTAAAAGAAAGAGGACTAATAAAAATTCCTCATCTGTTATAGTTATATGAATTCCATTTCTCAGTTATTTAATTTGGCTCTTTAGCTGCAACATAGAAGGAAAAGTGGCCAAAAAAAGGGGGAGAAGAGAAGGTTGTAAATTCCTCTTGCTAACATCTTAAAAACTAAATCAGTGCTTATGAAATGTAGCTACACTTATTTTTATACACTTCACAATGTACTCAAAGCAGGAAATATTAAGGACCAAGCAGTAGTTGGTTTTTCAGATGTAGGAGCCCTATCTTGTAGAACTACATCAAAAACTGCTCTGATGCAGCCTCTTGCCAACCCTCAGAAGCCCTGCAGTCATCTCCCTTTTTATCTCCTCCACAAACTGTTTTTTTCCTTCATCGAAACATAAATGATACATAGGACTAGGATCCAGCTCTGAATTAACAAGTTGCCATGTTGATTTTTTTTTTTAAATGCTATGAACTACTAGCCTCTACAAAAAGAAGGATTTTATTTGCAAGGTTTCTGAAAAACACTTCTATGCTAAAAAGAGGAGTGAGTAATGACACTTTGAAGCACCAAGAAAGCAAGTGCACATAAAGCACCACCTATGCCACTGTATTTTATGTGCATCCTCCTTTAAAGTCGACAAGGCTTTGCTATGCAAGTCCAGAGCAGCTGGAGTAGCCTAGCAACTGCAAAATCACAGATGATGTCACTTTAGCACAAGAGATGAGCTGGATTACTTAACAGATGTTGATTGTTTTCCGGGGGTGTCCCCTTTCTACAGTCGAAACATGAAAAAAATTCTTACAAGCATCCTTACTAGTTCCATGCAGGAAAGGCAATTTCATTCCAGATAATCATGCAACCCCATAAACACACAGGTCAATATTTCTGCCTGTCCTGAACAATTCCAGCTTTCGGCACTGTTCCTATGCACAGTCTACTGTGCCGAGCACACAGCCATTTAAAACACATGATGAGCAGAAATAGCTTTTGGCACAAAGGATGCTGGGAATTCTGCAGTTCATTTTGGCTTTCACAATCAAAATAGCTATCGCTGAAGAGCAGGTTCACACTCAGCCAACTCCTGTTCCAATTTTCTAGGCCCACCAGGCACAGCTTTAATACCAGTGTCACTGTCAATACGAACTTCTGATAACTTGCCATTTGCCTGGACTTTGAATATGAAAAAAGAAGGCAGTACAAGAAATGTAGTTTGTCAATAAAACAGGAGAACAGAAAAAGCCAAATTTTAAAACAGTGGTCTACTTGGAGGAAAACAGCACGAGTACAACAAAGAATGCAGTGTAAAAGTGTGGAAAATACTTGAATCCCTACAGCATCACTGAATTATTATTACATGCATCCTAAAGAAAGAAGTAGAACAGTAGATGGACAATGGGTCTAGAACTCAAGGTTTTGGTCTTTCACAGCCAAAGCTAACTGCAGTCAGTGTGCAGTACCCTTGTTTTACCACCAGTGTAATTACAGTAACTACAATTTTAAAGTTACCTGAATTCATGAACAAAGTGCATATGGTGTTTTTTATCACAACATCATCAAAAAGCATGCTCCCTCTCTGAAGTTGTTTTGTACTTTATAATACATAGCTTCCCATATGGTACTTTTTAAATTAAGATGGGCAATCAGTACAAGAACCAAGGTAGGTAAACAATTCATTAAGGGAAGATTATGAATTATGTTTGAAAGGATAATAACTGGGCTGAAAAGGAGAGTACAACTGCACTTTCTCAACAGTTGGCCTTTGCACCAATTTTACTTAATACTTTCATAAATGATCCTGGAACAGAAAAGTAGTCATACACTAATGAAATCTGATGGCAATACAAAGTTAGAAAGTTCCACCAAAACACCAGGGAGCAGCAAAACAATTTACAGGAACGAACAGGAGGTGGCAAAAGCTATTCATTTTGGAAATGAAGATAAAGATTACAAGTGATATATTTGTATCTCTCATGTTTTCAACAAGATTAGTAAAGAATGGATTTTATACACAATTCTGAACAGTTTTATTTCGTGCTCCCTCCTCAGTTCCTTTTGTCATTTGCTAGAGCTGCCAATGTTTTCATTTGCAGGAATTGCATGCAACCCAGCATTTGCGAGAGCCTCAAGCAATTGCCTTTAAAAAGATAATTTGACCTAGCAAAAGATAATATCACCTTCCAGGTAGACAGGTAGGTGGGTGGGTAACCTGAGGGCACAACACCCAACAGAACAACATCTTGCAGTAAAGACTCAAGCCTATGCTGACTTCTCTTACTCCCACGTTAAAGATCCAATTTTATCCTTACTGAGGTGAGACGTTATTACAAAGAGGAAGACGTCCTTTGTCCAAGCAACAGCAGCCACATAGGAAGTTCTTGCAGGCTACCAAATCTGACGCTAGCATGAACAGGACCATCTACTTCACACCAAAACCTACAGTTGCCAGACAATGTCAGCCCAGTCACTTTCAACACAAGTATCACTGCTCTCTGGGTGTCGCACCTCATCACCTTATTTTTATATTCACTAACCAAAGAGATGTTCAGCACTTCTCCATTCTTCACAAGCACCGTCACTCCTGACTGGGATACGAAAGGCAGTAGTATTTCCCAGATGGAGAACCAGTTTGTTCAGGGGACTCGCAAAGAGGGAAAATACCTTCATGTCCCTAAACTGAGCGGTTAGTTATAACAATGCCACAACCTCTCGAAGGGCAGTAAGGCCTACAGGTTTTAGATGAGCATTTCAATGATCTGAAAACAGGTTGGAAAACTTCTCTGCTGCACTCGAGTAAGGGTAAAAGCACAGTATGCAAACGGAAGGGATACTCTCATCAGTGCTTTCAACTTCCCAGAAGCCACTTACAGAGCATGATTACTTCTGAAGATGTCCTGTAGCAAAAAAACCTGGGTGACATTTGTCCAGAAAAAGGTCACCCACATCCACATTTCTCAGCACAAAAGCAGGTTTTGTTCAAGTCCAGTCCTACAACCCCAACTATCCAGAGCTAAATGAAACCAATCTAACAAGTCTGCTCATTAAGCAATTCTACAGCTGCCAGCGTTCATGTACAAATACAAACATTTCCAGAGAATAGAGCAGGGGTTTCTATGTGCTGAAAGGAAAGCAGGGATTAGAGTACTAGTGAATAGAGCTTCTGCTGCAGTCCCACTTGGCTCCCACAACGGATGTTTTCTTTCCAATCAAGTAAAAAAAAAAATAAAAATTTAAAAAGCAGAGCACAGGTTATAAAGTTAATCTGCACATTGCCAAAAGCCTGCAACTAAGACAATAGGACGGTGAACCATGTTTACTTTTAGTACATCCTTCACTGAGATTTGCACTTCCAGTAATTAATGTACAGAACAATGAGAAAGGCACATTTATACCTGACCTTCTACACTCTATACATAAAACTTCTTTCCACAGCTCTCCCTTTTCTGGGTACACATTTCTACACTGAAATAGAGACTAGCATATACCCAACAAAATATTCCCCATCTTCTTTCATGAGCAAAGCATTAACTGCCACGCTTTCAGACATGCAAATACTTCTCCTGCTTCTGCCTTACGCTTTCTCACCCTCATCCTTCCTAGAAATTAAAAATAATTAACTGGTAGGCCTATGTCCTATCTTAAAAAGCAATAGTGACAGTCTTACCCCACTAACTTTCAAAAAAACCTGCTGCAACTGCAGTTGTTCGGATTGCTGATTTTAGTAGTTCTTTTAAACCACTTGGACTTCAGACTTAGCAAGCCAAGATGATCTGAAGGTCAAATGACTTTACTGCACACCGGTAAAGACTGTAGATACCCACTGAGCTCAGCACATGCAACTGCTAATCAGTTCACCTAAGTTTCAGAAAATTTTACGATATGACTGAAGATAATGCTTTCCACAGCAAGTACTCAGCTACAGTGATGTCAAGCCAGTAGGGTACAAGTACAAGCTGGATTAAAACCACACTACCTTAACGCAAAGGAAGACACTAACTGGCACATCTAACATCTGCTATTTCCAAGTGTTCTTTGAATCATGAGTAGATACATACACCTGATTTGTTTGTAGTCACCTGCAAAATTAATTAAACCCCAAAAGCCTTTAGAGATCAGAAGGTTAAGCCTGTCATGAATTTCTGAAGGCTGCCAAATTAAAAAAAGAAATTCTTTACTTCCCTCAAGATCTTTGTATACACACATTTCTTCAATCACATTCCAGCAACTATCTTCTATAGACTAACTTTTCTCTGAAATTCCCAGTATTAATATCCTAGCCGGGCATTCTGAAAATACAACATGCCCTGCTGAGAGGAGGAGCACATTAAAACAAGCACTGTGTTCAAAAGAATAAATCTACTCTGAGAAGAGTGCTATCTCCATTTCTCCACCACGGTCTGATATTTTGCGAGCATGGTCCCCCTCCTAACTCCACAAGCAGCTTGGGTTCATTTTTAATGCCCTACCATCCAGAGAACACATCTAACCTAGCCTAGGCACGTGTCTGCATCTCAGCTTTGCCCTCCCCAAGGGACCAGCTTTCTTCAATAACCAGCACAACACTCCTGTTGCTATAGGAACAACAGAGCTGTAATCACCGAGGTCTTCGTGTAATTCACATATCATGCTTACTAGCTGCGCAGCTTCCATTTACAGATTTACTAGAGCAGTGACTTAAGAAAGCCAAGCACTAGCCTACTATTTATAAATTTAAGTAACTGGGAAACAGGAAACGTTTTTTATGCAGGAGGTGCTTCTGTGCATATAACCTGAAAGGCATTTTGCTTGTATTAAAAATATGTGAGAAAGCCTTAACTTCATCATTTTCAGCTCAAGAAACCTAATGAGTCTGAGCTGCATTAGTTCTTGCTGCAATGCAGGCAAGACGAGTAATGTGTTTATCTCAATGTGTTTATATCTCAAAACAGCTCATGATTACATCTACTCTCTAGCCTATACACCAGTTGAACACAGATGCCTTGGGGTTCCTCAGTTATTCTTGCAGCCATAAAAAACAAACCAACAAACAACCCACAGATGTTAGCTAAAAAGCTCCTTGAGTAAAGAAAAATGCCCTATATTTTGCACTTTCATACAGGTGTTAACAACATTACAACAATGATCGAAAAATAAAATGGTTATAAAAAATGTGAGCATGACATTTAGTCCCTTAATTAATACTAAATTTAAGTATTAAGTACTTCAGCTTAGAGTTTTATAACTCTAACGCAGGCTTTCCTCGTTACTGAGCTATCAACCCGTCTGCAAGCAGTTCATCTTTCAATGGATAATAAAGTATTTCTAATACATCAGATAAGCCTCCTAACTGTCACAGATGCAACACGACTGTCTGGATCAGCTGAAGAAAAGAATGGGTGAACAGGCCAAAGTATTAATAAAAATAGCTAAAATTCCAAGCTATGAGCAGAATCCAGACAACCAAATTGCCTAAATGTTACTTGCTCTTGGTGGACTGTTATCCATGTTAGGAAAACAGCAACTCTAGAGAAGCATATCAAAGTCAACACACTGAGGGACTACGCACTTCCCGAGACTCTGGAACACACTGAAAAGAAAGGCAAATAGAGCTGAAATTTAAAAAAAATAAAAAAATTTAAGACTGAAGTACATGTTCTGGTCATTCAAGATCCCTTCACAGATCTATCACTCTAATGTATGTTGTGGCTATGAATGTTAAGAGTTTACAACACATACTAGAAAGATTTGCAATAATTTCAATTTGATATCTGCTACAGCACATTAGAGAGCCCTGGACATATTTCATCATTACCCGATTTACACAAAGATATCCAGTAATGCAATCAAAATAACTGTGCTTCCTGTCAGGAAAACAAGATTCCCTTCAACAGTATGCAATGTAGATGCTTCAAGAATGAAGGTGTTCCAAATGTACCTTTCAAATGTAAAAGGAGATCTGTAAACAATCCTAACACACAGTGATTTTGTATGTCTGAACCGGTGAATTTCTTCTGAAAGCAAGATAGGAAATAAAAAGATAAGAGTTTTATTTCTCCTCTTCCTATAAAAATAAGCACAAACTGAACGGGAGTCTTAGACTTTAGCCTTGCTTAGAAATTACAGAGGTGTTCTAAGAAGCTTCTTGATCAAAATTAGCAATTAACTTCTATTGCTGAATCCTAAGCCCGTAAGCAGAGTATCACGGAGGAACTTTAAATGCCAGAGATATTGTTATTAATAGTGGCTTACTGAAGGTTTATGGCACGAGCACCTGAATTCAGCAGTGACAAGTGTAAACTTCTTTTTTCAATGCACTGTCACATTGCTGCAAATATATATTGGTCACGTAGGTTGCAGTGACTCCCTGTGGTCAAACAAATAGACTCAACAAAGAAGCTGACAAATCTTTATCAGAAACCATAGTACTGAGCACAACACAGTGATAAGCTCAGCAGTCCTACCTCAGGGAATACTATGACACCACCAGCCAGCTGTTCTAAGACAGTATTTCAGCGATGCACAACAAAGAAAAGCATAAAAAATGTAATAGAGACTGTGATACACTTAAAAAATTCTAGACCATCCATCCTCTACAGTCTTCTCAAAAAAAAAAAAAACCCCAACAAAAACCCCCAAACAAATCAAACCAAACCAAAATTACCTTCCTGGAATTCTGGAGCCACACTACAGCATTTTTAAGTGGCACACAAAAATGTGCAGGTCTGTAACAAAGCTTTTAGAGTGCTAAGGCCATGAATGTCATTCCCTTTTTTGGAACGAAATGGGGGTATGAAATCAGCTTTCCGTCTTTTGTCTGCCTGCTGGAGGAAAATGATTCTAAAGACTGGTCTGGGACAAGTTAGGCTGAGAGCAGTCTGTCCTACTTCTGAAGAAAAGATTGTCAAATTCACTAACATACTAACTCTTTGTAAGTTACTCCTTAAATAAGGTACCTTTTAATTATTGTGTAAAGCAAGTTGCATAAAGGGAAAAAAAAAAATCCTCCAGAGCAGTTTCAGAAAACAGCAGAACAGCAGGGAAGAAAATTCCTTTAAGCAATCGTGGGGAACATGAAACATTTAGAGTACCTCAGCGTGCGGACTTAGGACAGAATTTTGCAGCACAAGATAATGCCATCTAGTGGAGATGGAATCTCCATTAAGATGGCAAATTGGACACCTATATGCATTTGTATTCTCTTTTTCCAGTACTTTCATATTCAACCCTTCCTGTTTCACTTACATCAGGGTACAGCAAAAGGTACAGACAGACTGCACTGATTCCTGCTGCGTGAGCCACCACACCTAACAGCAAAGAGCAAAAGTATCATAACTGACTGTTAGAAATCTGGAGAGATTTCTTAGAAATCAAAGTCCTGAGCAATACATTACAGTTGCTTATGTCTATACAGCACACTGCAGCTTCATCTTTCTCCAAAGGAAAAAGTAATAGGCTAGGTTTCCTCACTTTAATTTGTTCTTCATGCTACTCACTACCTAATTTGGAGAGATGGCATATCTGCATATGAAAAGAACCAACATCCTTTCCCACTTCTCTAAACGTTTAACTATTTTCTTTCTTTGTTCTTTTCTCCCCTACTAAGAAAAATCTTAATGGTCAGACCACCAGCTTAATTATAATTTGGGAGGATTGAAGATAGATTGTGGGGTCAAATCTCCCAGGAAAGACAGCAGCATCTCAGATTAGATCAAAGCAAGCATCAACAGGAAGGACTTCACTTCCCTATGGACAAAGTTTTAAGAATCTTCAAGGACTTTAAGAAAATGATGACAGAAAGATCAGTTAGCATCTGTTCACATATGGGACAAAGACAACGTTTTGAACGATGTATGAATCTCTCGCATTTCCTGTATTGCATGATTACCGAGTCTAGAAGCAGACTAAATAACTACTTAACTGTTGGTGTCTCTTCTGCATACATTTAAGTTAAGTCAAAACTGAACTTTTTGAGTCTCCGAAGCCCTCTGCAAAGTGAGAAAATATAATTTTAGAGATAATAAAACCAAACAGTTTGGAGAAGAAAGTTAGATCAAACTGTGCAGGAGCACAGCTGTACAAAGTATCTTTGTCCCCCAGCTGGACTTCTGTTTTTATTCTCTCTTCTTTGCCAAAGTGCAGGTAATTCAGCATTTATTTTCATTGCGAGAAATGTAACTACTTCAGGGATAATGCTGAAAAATGGCTACTTCACCTAAGACAGTCTTTCTGAATTCAATATGTTTACCTCAGTTTTTGATGAGAAGTTGGCAAATTTTTGCTTTAGACTGGCAGAAAAGTTTAAGAATTCTGAGCCAAAATATACGAGTATATCTATCTCCATCAATCCCCCAGCTATGTGAGGAATGAACACACAGGCTTAAAACTGAAGAGCAAGTTTGTGCAGGTTGTGTTTCTAAAGGTTTTCTAAATGTCTTAGATCTATATTAAATTTCTGCTCAACTCAGTTCTTTCTGGCATACGAATCTTAAAATTTTCCTTTGGTACCAGATTCTACATTATGAATGTGATCTGGCACGAGGCCTGTGAAGGGGAGGATAAAAAAATAGTCAGAAAGAAACATTCAGGTTCAGAAGAGATTAGTAGATTCAGAGTAGCGCCACACAATTGTTTACCAAGACTTCTGCAAAGAATTCACAAAAGCAGCATGTACTTCATCCCCTTAATGAGAATCTAAACAAACCAAAGCAGATTTGTAAACTTATTCCATGTCTACTACCCCTGCCCGGGAATTAATTACGTTGTGCAAATTAAAGAAAAGCAATGGGAAACACATTCCTCCTATTGCTAAACTTTCCTTCTTACTCTGCTGAAAATAGTAACATTGCACTTCTGCACTCATGGAAATGTGAAAACCATAAGATGTTGTTAGATGATTCCATTTTATTTTGTGAGAAAAACGTTATCAAGCAACTAGAGTCACAGTAACTAAATTATCACATGCATAGAAATTGCTTTTGTAGCTTAGAAATCTGTATCTACTTTACATTTCATTTTGTTACAAAACTCCCAGTTTGAAGCGTACAAAGAAAGTGCTTGCTATACCCAGCTTTGTCCCTTTTTAAGCACAGATGTCCAGTTGAAGAATAAATATAAACATTTAGATGAAAGTCATCTTATGCAGAGGATCCATACTGAATACAGCTAAGACACACTCTCAGCTAGAGGGACCTATGCATATCTGAATTCAACTTCACCTATACCAAAAAAAAAATCGGGTTAAAATTTATTTCTATTTAATGTATTACATGGAGTAGGAAGCTATATACATGCATTTAGCTCGTAAGACTGGGGTCATCAAAGTTTTGAGTTATCATTGTGGAGAGTAAGATGTTTAACAATGCTCTTCATCCTAACGAATCTTATGTATAGCCAAGACTGACTTTACCTGTTAAAATAAAACCACCTGTTGAACAGTACACTCTAGTTCTCTTCCAAAGATTATAGCAGGCAATGACTTGCATATCCCAGATTGCAGGATGGGTTTAAGTAGGTGGCCTATTATTACAGAAATACAGGAACCCAAATTTGGTATTTTCTGAGAATGTTCTCACAGATTAAATAAACACAAGGCAAACAAATCCAGTACTCACCCTGATCAATTGAGTGTTGAGGAAGCTGGCTAAGTTGGCTATTCACTACACCTGCATACGTGCGCAAGAACTCCTCTTCACTAGCAGTCAGCTGGAAATGTACAAAGCGTCAGTCAGCAAAAAGGAAAATGAAGAAAGACTGAAGATATTCTCACCCACTTCCCAATAAGAAACGTGACAGTTGCCTCTATTCTACTCTTCAACAGTTTAATCAACTGTTATTTGTGCAAACTATACCATCAGCAAGGACACAGCAGCAAACTGGTACATCATGCATTCATGGAGAGGTTCAAAGTTGCCTTGAACCAGTTGCTTTATTTTGCTGTTTTTCCAACAATGAAAAACTTTACTGTATATAGAGAAATGATCAGATGCTCAGATTTAGTTTCAGACATCACAACCCTCATAATATTTAAGCAAAAATTAATTGTGCAGATCATGGTTAAATCAATGACAGCTAAACCAATTCAGCGATAAAACCAGACCATCACCTGCCCGTCTCAGTAGGCACTATCCCAGTACTACAAAATTGTCTGGAAAGCCACAAAATATGGGCTATGACAGCGCATCTTACATTTGATCCCATCTTCCTCAGCATGAGGAGGACTCTCACTTTCTGCTGAATATACATCTCCTCCGGACTCTTTCCGGGGACGCCCTCACGGTTCATTCCCCTCCTGCCAGCTCCTGGATTTCCTGAAGATCAGAAAAAGACAAAGTAAAATAGGTAATAGGGTATAATAGTAATAATAAGAAAAAATTAATTTCCCAACTACCTGTTTTTCGTCAGTGGGCAGACCACTTAATAGCCTGGGAGAGTAAGGAAGGAATCACATACTTGATCAGGGAAATCCTTAAAAATTTGAAGAGCTAAATTGGGCCTTACACAGGCAACTCAAACATTCAAAGAGGCTGATATCCACATCCTTACTAGCTCATTATCTGTTGTTACATTACTGCATGTGTAGAAAAAGAGAATTCTAATAACTAGATGAAAGAATCACCCTGACAGAAGAGTCTGTGGTTTTGGGTTTTCTTCCCATAAATAAGCACAACCAGTATGAAAACAGGATGTGCAGAATGCACTGCCATCAAGCCTGCAATGGCAAAACAAAAGCTGGATGAAATCTAAGTTCTTAAGTCTTTCTCCTCTCTTTTTTCTTTTTTTCCATTTTATATCATATAAAAAAGGCCACTGCACTTCTGTAAAAAATAATAAAATCTATTAAATGGTTTTCGTGAGAAAGAAGAGCTATGAGGAACAGGGAAGGAGTAGAGTTTATCATCCTTTCTCGTATCATTTAAAAGCTGAAGTTTTGCTTTTCTATTTTATTAAAAAATAATTATGTTGTGGAACAAACAGAGTATGCTATCTAAATTCTATAGTACAGAGCATGATTATACTTTGTTGTCTGAGTACCTGGTAATTGTTTAAGTACAGTAGGGTATTTACCAAGACAAAAAAAATAATGTTCAGGCATACTCTCCACCTGCTATTAAAATTTATCTTGGAGCATGTTTAAGTCAACAATAGTAAAAACCTTAACTTCAAGTTTTGAAAATAATGGTGCTTCAAATAATACAGTAGTAGAGCAGCATAACAAACCAAACTAACCTCTTAGAAGTACTGTGTTGGAGAAACATAACCCCCACTAAAGAATCTGTGGATGGAGGTGTAAGCCAGCCACTCTTCCACCATGCACAGCTTGGGTAAGTAGCTCCAGTACAGTTCTCCCATTAGTTTTCATTCCCAGAACTGGGTCTGGTCCTATACTAAGCTTTAAATCTGCTTCCCCAAACCTTAGTAACCAAGGGAATACACTACACAAGGCATGCTTAGTGAAGACTGTATCACAGCAGGTTCAAATGCACTGTTCTCCATGTAAAGTTTTCCTGCAGTCATTAATAACCTCTCCCCTCACTTTATTTTCATTGTTACTTTTAAGGGTAAGTAATCTGGGTGTGGAAACAGTTTAAAATTACACATAGGCCCTCCTGAGTGAGTCAGAAGTAATGCAAACTGAAGTAGCAGCTGCTGGGATAGGCTTTACCACCCACATTACTTAGCATGAAGATAACAGTAGTAAAAGGTGTAGAAAGCTTTATCACCAGTCCTACTTGAATAAGCTACCAGTGGGAAGATTTGCATTATGCTGATTTGCCATAGATGATTCTGCTTGGAAGCTCGCAGCCTGTAAATGTGCAAGGTGATTTTTTTTTTTTTGCTATAATCAGCAAAGTGCTTTCTGAAGGGGCAATAAAATGATCCCATATTTTGTGTAGTGTCAATTCGAATAAGTAGATTGGATTATGTTACTAAGCATATACTCCACAGTGCAATTTACTGAGTGCTAACAAGTGATGTCAATGATAAGACAATGAACAAAATATGACAGTGAGCAAGAGATAAATTATGCATATCCAGAGGCTGATAAATCAATAAACATTTATCAACACACCAAGTAAGTCTGAAAGGTTGTGACTGTTTCTTAATATTATACTAACACATATTTTTTTAAGATACTGTTACTTGAAGAGGGAAGGTGCTGTACCAGTAGCCAAGGAAATCAGTTTAGAAAAGAAAAAGCACAACATAAAACCCCTGTGATGTGATAACACACCTACCATTTAAAAATGGAACAAATTATATAGTATACCTATCAATAGGTGGCACCACACACAAGCACCAAGAAAATGCCATGGCTGCCCTCATGCCAGCTAGGAAGACCACATTTCAGCATTCCTCTACATATCAGATATTACAAGACATTTGTAGTCTATACATGTCATTATTCATTGTTTTCCATCATAATCGTCTTCCAGTTTATTAATTTTTCAAACTTTAAAAAGGGGTGATGGAAATTCCTATCTAAACCTGGTTCTTCTAAAGTAAACTTCAGCCAAGACGGATTTACAATGAAGCTACCTGTTTAACAGGAAGGATAAAAATACCAAAGCCTGCTCATTCAGTGAATGCTTCACAAAGTTAGTAAGCAACACAGGGGAAAAAGCACTCAATATGGCTCAAAAGCCATCAAAATATATAAAGAGTTTAAATTAAGATTACACAGCAACAGTGCTTTGCTCTTCATAGACTGCACAATTATTTTGTGTGATAGCCTCAGCCACCATAGCTATTCCTACTTTATGACATCAAAGTAGAAAAACAAAAGTCTTAAGACAGGACTGAGACTCCAGCATGAAAAACCTTAACGTATCTCTGTTCTGTAACATAAACCTTTTATAAGACACCATTTAGGATGACAATACTACCCCGCACATATTACATTAATAAATTTCCAAAACCACTTACAAAGTATATGCCCAGAGGACAGCACAAGCCATCTTTACAAATGAAGGCCTGAAAAATTTTATCGAAGTACTTATCAATCTTGCTTTCTCAAGACAGTTACATTAATACGCTATACATAATGAAACCTTACTTAAGCAGATTTTCCCTAACCCTACAATTCTTTCTGGCACACAGATGAACCTGTTGTCCCCCTGTCCCCAACCAATAAAACACCAGATATTTCCCTGCTAACATACCTGCTTCTAAAAACCACAGAAGATCAGATAACCCACGTGTTCAGTCCTGATTAACGACCGTAGCTGGAAAAAATGTATGAGGAAACTGCCCTGTGAAAACAAAGGAGCAAAGCATTACAGAAATATATGAAGTTGAACACCAGAAAGACCCTTCACTCAATATGCTTTGGATCAGTCATCTTTAGAACACGGTCTAGCCAAAATTCATTAAACTGTAGGCTTGTCTGGAGTTTGTAGACCCTTTTTAAAGTGTAAGGTTTTTAAAGGTCAAGCCATTCTTCATCTGCAAGATTTACACCCTAACCATACCAGTGACATTCCAAATCACTTGAGAATGGAATGCATTCAAGCTTTGCATTCTTTAAGAAGCTTTCAGCATAAACCCCAGCTCCCTGGAAAAAACAATAAATGTTGTGACATGTAATTTCTTCTAGTTAAAAAAAAAAATTAAAAGAAAAAAAAAAAAAGATGTAGCTTACCAAAGATTTGAGGAAAACTAGGGAGAAATGTAAAGCATGCTGATTTTAACCAAAATTGTTGTTTTCAACTATGCATATGTTATCTGAATATAGCAATTACCAAGACTGGCACTTGAAAGCTGGGCTGGAAATGTCTTTGTGCAGAATTTTTCAGACCAACCTCACTGTTCAGTCACCAAGAGCTAACAGTTACAGATTTGGTTTTTTTAAGACTTGTGACATATTTCTGAACATTTTTTACAACTGACAGTGGGTATCAGGGCATGGTAAGAATTTGTAACTCTTCCTATCCATCACGTTAGCCTCTAAGGCAAGCAGCTCAATCTCACAAATGAAGTGACAGTTCAAGCCCTCTGTAATGTGCAATGAAATAGCAAGTGCCTGCTACTCAGGACAGCATCGCAGCTAGAATCATGTGGTTAAAAGCATAAGTTGCTGTACTTAATTAATGAGCTTCTGATTAGGGAAGATATGCATATCTGCACCACTAGTTAGTGGTCCAGCTTAAATTTACCAAACATAGTTTGGGTTTTTTTGGTTGGTTTTTTTTGTGGTCAGCAAGTGAATGCAGATCTAGACTAATTCAATTTCTTTCTTGGCTGTTCACCACTGCACACAGATGTTATTACTAGCAAGAAAACACAACTGGAGTAGCTAGAACTGCTCAATTGTTCTGTAAACCAGGTTCATCAGAGAAATGGTGAACCCAAAATACCTGCTAGCTTTGCCCGTAAGTTCTCTAGTGTCTCTTACTAGTAAGCGTTGGAAGCAGCTGAGCTTTATCAATGGCTTAAAAGAACCATTTCACCTCTCCAGAGGAGAGAAATTGCCTGCTCTGAAAGGATTATTTAAGCCCTACCTCACCAATTAGTTCTCACTGTTCTTGCCCTCTAAATACACAATGCAGTCCCAAGAAAGATTATGTACAGCATTGACAACAGGACCATTTGCAGTAACTAACTGCTGTTCTCATTTCTATGGACTTCAAAGACACCCCCCCACCACCACTGCACAAATAGTCACCACACAACTGTGTGAACTCCCTCCTAAAGGATCAGAGTATGGGAAGTAAGCGCTTCTGAGATGCACTTCTGTCCTACTAACAGTAACAGCATATTTATAGTTACCATTAAAATTCCCCACGCGCACCCCAAATGGCAAATAATAGTTATCTATGCTTTTGTTAAATATAACACCACATACAAATGAAAACAGAGAGATCAAATGTTTTCCTAACCCTATAAATTCAGAGGAATTCAGCTGAGAACTGAAACAGCCTCCACAGACAGGCCATTTTCATGGCCAGCCAGAAGGCTTGTATCATAGACAGTTTCACTTTCAAGGAAAAGTCTAGTCTCTCTACAAGTCAGCAGCAGCACCCAAAACGTGCTGTCTTTGTCTGATCCACGTGGCCGCCCCCAGCTGAACTCAACTCACCACTGTCACAACAAATACGAGTGCAACATTCAAGCTTGTGCACCTGAACTTGAGAACTTCTCTGCTAAACCACAGGGCACATCCTCTGAATAACAAGCACCTTTACTGCTAAAGGTTCCAAAAATGACTGGAGTAAATTTAAAAAAAAAAAAAGAAGAAAAAAAAAAAGAAAGGTTTTGTTACTTGTTCTTAGAAGTATGAAAACGAAATAAGACTAAAAGGCCTGGTGACCAGTCCAAAGCCACACAGAGGTTCTCCTACCAACTTGTTCCTATCTGATCTAAACAGCAGCTCATACTTCCAACATTTTCAACTACACATCAACACTTCCACATTCATCTCTAACAATCCCTAAGAAATAAGATCTAAAAATATTTTGCAACTGTGTATTTTGAGGGTGGGAGGGAAGAAGTGCAAAATATGAGAAAGAGTTTAGCAAGACAGCTGAGGAACAGCTGAATCACTACTAGCACGAGTTCTGCCCACAATCTTGAGTCCCAATAGACCTGTGCGCTACACAATGATCCACCCCTGAAGCATTTTTCAGATCAGGTAATTCTTTGCCTCAGTTGCAATTACCAGCTCTGAATTCTGCTTCTTTGCTCACCTATATCCATCCACCTTTTACTCCTGCAAGGTCAGAACATTGTTTATTTTGCCTATGGTCAGTTCCAATTTTTTGTCTCTTGTCTAAAGAAGTGGCAACTGCTTCATTTAGTTTATTAATGCTGCAGGACTCTGGTACGTACATCTGTATCACATTACTCCCACACAAGCCTCTCTACACTTACCCAGGTACTACAAACAGCTGCTTGGGCTTGTCACACCAATCAGCACTTCTACCACGGAATGCAAGATTCAGATTTTCTCCTGATCATGAGGTTCTGTCAAAGCTTAATTCATACCACGTACTCCCAAGAGCACAAGAAAAAAAAACCAAACTCAACACTTTCCAACTTGGATGTCACCAGAATACAAGAACATAAAACCATTTCTCAGACTTAGAATCAAAATTCCTCTTGGCCCAATAGGCTTACATTCCCAGCCAGGATTTAAGAACAGATAAAACCATGCATGGTCCTTTACTGTGGAAGGAAATGAAAACTATTCTAAGCACAAAGTCTCCAGTTTCAATCAATCCTTATCCTTCTATCCTAAATAATTCTACTTCCTTACAATGGTTTACACTTGGGCCAGAAATTGCTATGACAGGTATTTTTAACATACAGAAAAACCTAAAAGCAGTCAAGTAATGTTTACAAGTTCAGAGATCTCCATATGGGAGACGGAAAAAGGTCAAAGTCTTAGCTTTAGGTTCTGTCATGTACGAGATCACGCTGCTTCCCCGAACACTGCTAGGTTAAATGAGATTTTTATGCCAAAACGTAAGGCACACTAATTGAAAAGAAACATGTTTTTAAAGTACATGTCACTGAATTACAACAACATAAGGAAATTGAACCAGCATCAGGATGCAACATGCCAAATGCAAGATGCTGGCAGCTGAATATCTGATCAGCAGAGATAAAAACAAAATTTGCACATCCCATACGTCATAAACAAACTTTTATCAACAGCAGTAGTGAATCCTACTGTTTATAGTTAAAACACAGAATTAATTTACCTATTCTTGCCAGTTATGCTATATTACATATCAGAAACATTCCCTACAAGGTAACACTTCGATCCGTATTTTCAGCACAAAAAAACAGACAGGGAAATAGAAGAACAAGAACTGCCATGTACTGGACTGAAGGAATCCCCACAGCATTAAACAGAACTCAACCGGAAAGCTGCTCACTCGAAAAGAACGAATAGCCAAAGCTATTCAGAAACCCAGTTACATGTTCACTGGTACTTAATGGCCTAAGCAAAGAAATACTGGGGTCTCAGCTGAATTTCTGTCAACCGTATCCTGAATTACTAGCACTAAAGGAAGAGATGCCAAAGGCTGATGATGAAGCCATACAGAATGCACTATCAAGTCTGGAACTGGTCTCTCCAGGTAAGGGTGAGGCAGATGTGCAAAGCCAACAGGGAAGTTTGGGCTGCCAATACCTTACCTATTTTGCAGCTAAGCACAGTTCTACTCTCTGACGCCGTTATTCAATACCCTTCTCACAAAAAAGACTAACCTGTGCATTTCAAAAGCTGTAGTTTTAGTCTGAAATGATTACATTCTTCACTAGCCTGTGTTAAAAGACTAAATCCTACAAGCTTGTCCTGCTGCATCCAATACAGTGCAAATGGACATAACTGGGTCACCTAATTTCCCCTTGTTTGGCAGGCATAGGGAATGGAATTTAGTTCTCACTTATTTTTAATGATTCAGAAGACAGAATAATAAATGAGAAAGATCTATATATTACAGCCAAAATTGCCAGCCCTGCTTTGCCAAAGCAATAAATTTGAGTTTAAAAACATTCCCACCCTTTCCCAAGCAGTAAACGAGGTTGGTCAGTAAACAAATGGAAAAACTGTCCTGTTGCACAGCACTTCATTCCCCATGCTGCCTGCAGAAGGGCTTGGTGAGGATCACAGGAATGCCTTCTGCTTTCCAAAGCCCAACATGTGGACTGGGCAGAGTCAAGCACGCCTGACATCCCCGTTCCGATCCCTATTTGTCTGCCTACCAAACCGATCTTTGGCTGCGGAAAGGGTATGTGCAATCCTGTCCCCTTGGCAAAAGAAAGTGTGACTACTACCTTCACGCAAAACACTGCAGACTGAAGTTACACTTTCTAGCAAGGCAGTGAGTTAGAGATGAGAGTAAACTGGATGTGGGTTTGGAACCAAAAGATGTAGGTGCATCTACATCGAAGAACAGTTGGACCACTTTACAAGTATGTTACCAAAGTAGAAAGGGATCAAGTATTTTTAAGCTTTTCCACTAGCATTAAGAGAAGCTTCCCTACCTCTCCACATTATTACTTGTCCTGCAAAGTTTATAATGAAAATACAATATAATCCTTCAAAAAAAAAACCCCAAACTAAAGAATCATACTGGCTTTCTCTTCAATTACTGACCCTGGACACAAGAGCATGAAATGAAAAAATACTGCCTTTGCAGTTAGCCCCCCTTTTTGTTTCCTAACTAGATTTAGGACATCACCTACCGTGTTTTCACTTTAAAAAAAAAACCATAGACAGGAGAAATCTCTACTCAAACTCAGTTTAACTAGTCTGTTTTACGAACACATGGAAACAGCTCCTAAGGAAACTCAAGCTCACCCGCAAGAACTGTTTTAACTGAATGCTTTTGGTGGAGGGGGATTCTAACACAGAGCAACTGAAAATTACAGATTTGTAACTGTATTTCCCTCACTTCCACCTACACTCTTATGAATTCAAAACATGGAAGGTCTTCTCTGCTGGACAATGCCACAGATGGGTTCATAATAAAGAACTTATAGATTACTCCTCTCCCATCATCCCTTTTAAAAAAGCCAAAAAAACACAAACCACACAAAAAATTTCACATCCCAACAGAAAAAGAAAAAAAGACACTAAAAAAAGGGATGTTTGTAAATTTTGCATAAGGCAAACTACTTAAGCATCCCATTTAATTTTAAAGACATGCTTATTTAATGCAATGAGAAAGCAACACCAGCTTTTGTTCCTTCAAATTACATATTCCCCCCCAACACTGTAGTTGTCTGTAATGCCAAAATTCCTAACATCCACATTTTACTGGTATGGGAAAAAACGAACTGAAACTGAGGAATCTGCACAGCCTAAATTAAGTGGGGCGGAAGCAGTAAGCTGTCAGTAAATGTAATATTTTACGTATTCAATCTTAATAATTTAGGGTACTTAGAGCAGCCATCTGGCAAGGTCTTTAAAATTTAAGTCACAGCTGACCACCTCTTTAATATCTTGTATCACTTCCAGTTATAGCCAAAAGAAATCCAACAAGAGTTAGTTCAGCTACAATTTATTTTTTTTCTTGAATTTGGCTGATTCTATTCAAGGCAGCTGAAAACCTCAATTAATGGGATAGGATTAGAAAAGCTCAGATAAGGAGTTATGGTGAATAAAACCAATCGCTGCAGGTTTCCTTTGCGCTACACAAATTGAGTTAACCGCCAGCATGAAGAGGTCCCTTTAACTCTATGATATCATTATCCAAGGTTAAGCTATTAGCCTCCACAGTTATACTATTGAGTACTTCAGTAGTGAAAATATGGTCATACTGGGAAGCTTGTAAGTGCAAGGGGATGTTGCACCTTTAAGCCTTGTTAATTTTCAAATGACATTTTACAGAGAACAGCTAGAGCCATAAAAACCTTCCAGGCTGGAGCCTGAAACCTCAAGTCAGGAACCAGAGCCTGCAAAATCCTGCTACAAATTTTCCTCTAATTCAGTCTGACTCATGACCTTCAGTCACAGGCAGCTGGAGACTGGATTAATTCCCATCTCTAGAAGGAAACAGTAATGAAGAATTCATAACAGCTACCTATTTATAGGTGAATGGTAAGAATTGAAATACGGGGTTTGTTTTTTTTTTTTTTGTCTTCATTCCTATGTTCAGTATTATCTTTTAACTCACTAGAATCTGAAGCCAGTGTCAGATTTTGGTCAATTTATAGCTGGAACTCCAGTGGTAGCTCTGCATCTCTTATATGTTAGATTTCAATTTTTAACAAAACAGTACAGTTCTCCCTCTCGAAGAGGGACAGGAAACAGCCCAAACCACTGCCATTTAGACATGAAAAATCTGTAAAAACAAGCGTTTGTTTTTTTTTTTCCCCAGTGCTGGATCACCTTTCAAGAGCTTCAAAAACGACTTCAAAAGTAGTAATGAGGTACATGAAAAAAAAGCTTCCCAATATGCTAAAACAGTTCTTCTGTCAATGCTCAAGCTAACTGTAGAAAAAAAATCCTACCATTATAATAATCATTTTTATGAAACTAATGCTTGCCTCCTACCATTATAATCATCATTTTTATGAAACTAATGCTTGCCTCCTGACCTTCAGATACACAAAAAACAGATTTATTTTTTTGGTGTACTACAGCAGCAATCTCTCAAAGAGAAGACATCTATGATGTCTCATACAGTTAAAAGAGGCAGCATAGTTTTTTTACGTAGTTCATGTCAGTCAACTTTAAGCCTCTGAAATTACACACAGTAACAGCAACAAAATCTTAAAAAACCCCTTTCATTTCACAAAGGTATTCACACTTCAAAGATGAATTTGTCAAAAATTCTTTCAAGTGACAACACTTAGCTACAGCAGTTTATAGACAAATTCTATCCAGTCAAAGAAACAATTCTAAAAGAATGTTAACAATACTTTACTCAAGATGGTCTTCAATGGCTGGACTGATGAGTGCTGCTCGTCCTAATCATTAGCATCTTTCGCAGAGGCTCATACACCTCTTCTCCTATTTATAACAAAGCTACAAACCTTCTAGACAGGAAATTAGGCACTAATGATAGATAGCCAATGATTTTAACCACCAGGCATCCCACACAAAAGAATTATGGCTATAAAAAGAGTGTTACCCACGCGTCATCAAAACAAAGCTGTATGGCAATGCTTTCTATGGATCTCTTTGTAGATATTCTACCTTTTCAGAAACAGAAAATGAAGTTTCCAGGACACAGACACAACAAACTTGAGATGCCTTTTCTGGTTCTTAAGAAATTAGCTTTATTTTCATAGTTTGATTTTCATTTGAATCATAAGCCAGTGAAAAAAATGGAGCACCAATAAATAGGTAAAAATTTCATCAACAGCTTACAAGAATCAAGAATTATTTTCAAGATATCTATCCCATTTTATATGGTATGTGTGCTGCACACATTGTACAAATATGTACCCATGTAACACCTCAACCTATGAAGTACCGTAGTTTTGGACTATTAACTATTGACACCAATGACAGAGCCTCCTGCAGCACATCTCTTCTACGATCATTGCAGAAACTGAACCAAGGCCAATACACAAGCATGCACAAGGAAGATCGAGGCCATTAATTGTGGTCACTTCATTTTCTTGTAAGGTCAATCAGCTTTATGACCAAAGTCATGTTTTCAAAGCACCTCTGCAACAAGTGGTAATGCTGGACTCGCAATCCCCTGAACACTTATAGATCATTAGCCTTAAAACTGGGTTTTACTGAAGACTGCCATTTATATTACAGAAATTAAACTCAACAGGCTAAAAAATAACTACATGGGACCTAAACACCCTACAGTCACGAAGCATAAACACTGATAAAGAATTAGTTGCCTGTAGAAGAAATGAGTTCAGTCTTCATAATGAACTTAAAATAAGCCTACCATGCCTACACAACAGACCACAATGTCAAAATTGACGCAAGTATGTATATATGCCCACAAGGTGCAGGATGTTTTTTCTGCCTCCTTCAGTAATTCTCAAGTGGCTAGAAACAGAGGAAGAAGCAGAAATATGTGTGAAAAAGCACACATTCAGAATTATCAGCACTGCTAATGGAGAAGCACTTCAGTATTTGTATGTTTTCAACCAAATAGCTTCATTAATACTGTATCTGTATTCAGATTTTTGAAATTAAACTACATCTAGTGTAGAATTTGATGTTTCAGTCAAATTTAACAAAAAGGCAAGTGACACTATTAACCAATCGTAAACCATCAGTCTAAAAATCAGACTAGGCAAAATTCCAGTAAGTATCTGTAAGGAGTTAAAATAACAATAACATCTAATTTCAATTTACAAGCATGCAGTAAAAGCCCCCGCAAAACAGAAGTACCATATTTGGAGTCAAACTGCCTGTGATCTAGTGAACAACTTCTCAGCAGCTTAAGCACACTGCATTGTTATATTTAACCAGAAATGGCAGACATCATGAGTAATGCCTACTGAAAGGATTTCTCCCCACTGAAGCACCATTATATTTACAGGCATTTCTTTGGTACTCATCACCATAGTATCTTTCTACAGATGCCTAGCATATTACAGATAGCTTTCAATTTAAAACGTGACCTATGCTGCCCTGTAATTTATACTGACATCTGAACATCATTAATGCCAGATCATATACGTTTTACACTAAAAATGCCTACAGATCTTTTACAACAGAGAGATTATGGCTAACTAGATTTTTTGTAAAGCAATTAACACGAGCTGTTATTACGTTGGTGACTACTTAGCACTTTAATGTTTTGCAATACTGTATCAAAGTACAGTGTTAGGACCAGAGACACTTTGATTAATAGTTCTTGACTACCAAAATTGCCTGACCATTGGACAACAACATGAAATATTTTTCTGGCCTCATACATCAATAAAATTTGCTGTAAAATGTGATAAATACACCCCTTATGACACCTAGTTATCGTGCCACTTTAGAAAAAAAAAAATCTGTGCCACTTTCCCCATGGATGCTCTCCATAATCAAAAAAACCCAAAGAAATGGTTTCAGCTTTGAATCAATGTGGGGTTTATTTTTTTAAACCATTTAAAGAGATATTTTATTAATAGCTCTTGCTGAAAGTAGAACTACGAATTAATGGCTATTTGTCTAACATGAATATATTCCTTGATCAACTTTTTCACACTAACCACAACACAAAACCTTTGCCTCCTCAGTGATCTGTTAGCATTTTTGATACTATTGGATAATATGGGCAAGTGACCCCTGCTCCTAGGACCTTCATAAAATACTCCTTGAGAACTTACCTCAACAGCGTTTCATAAACTGGTCTAAATAGCTGTTTGAATCATATGTGCAAAAGTATGCCAGTTCCTTCTTCTCTGAAGGACTTACTGAAAACAAGAAGCACAAGAAAAGGATTTTTGTTACCTTCTTTAGGTCACCAAACAAGACCATGCTGCAAAGATATCTGATGGAGAGAGGAGGAAGGAAAAAAATCCTTGTCAATTTTAAGACAGGACTTTTAACATTCACAAGTTTAAACCAAATTCCTAATTACACACCAATTTTACCACAGTACATTTTGCTTTCTCTAATTTTTGGTAAAGTGGGATTACAAAGAAGGAAATCTTGCCTTCAAGAGACTTCCTATTTCTTAGGAAAAGGAATGCAATTTCCTTCCTCCCTAGCCACAGTTTTGAATGTTACCTTAACTATATTAGCCCTGAACTCTGAAATAAACCTGTATGAGGTCATTAGTTTGACAGCAGAAAAATCCCTTGAGCACTACTCTACAAACACACACACACAGGCTGGAGAGAAATAAACTACTGACTATACTACAAGGTTTTTTTTAAGGGTTGTATCAAGTCCCAAGCAGTGCTGGGACTGACTGATTTCAGAGTACAATGAAAACTGGCAGAATCACAGACAAGACTGAGCACACACGTATGTTAAAGGGAACCAAGCTGAGCTGCATGGAAAACTACATGGAATTGTGTGGCAAGTTTGATTCATTCAGAGATCAACACGAATGAAGTTAAATACTTAAAGCGGATTGTTTCGAGAACCCCTATATAAGTAAAATTCAATGCTTTTACAGGATAAATAGCAATCATTCCCCTAAGAATGGGGCCATCATGCAGATGCAATAATACATATTTTGATGAATGCAACTCCAATATATACCAGTAACAAAAAGTGGTAGCTCAGAGACCATTAACAACAATGCTCAATACAAGGCTGATCCTTCTACAAGTTAAAACTACTGTAAGATTCCAGACCACTTCAGAAAGTTTCCACGAGCAGGACTGCGTGCAAGAACCACCAATTTAAGGTAGAATGGCAAAAGGGAATTACTGAGGTTGCAGACACATTTCTGCACTTCCCAAACCGTTCTGCAACTACAGTACATCTTTATTACATTTAATTTTTCAACTAAAGGAAGGAGCTTATAGCAGTTATGTAAAAAACTGCAGCTACCAAGAGAAGTACAATGAAATGGATATATTAAAAACAAGGTGCTAAAACTGTATTTCCTCACACCTGCTATGTGCATACAGAATTTTATTTAAAGGTTTAAAACATTTTGTAAGAGCTCGTGAATTAAGAATCGTGACAATGAAACATTAAGAAAACCACTGCAGTTTTATGCGAATTGTGAAAGGTTTATTTTGCTGAGTCCCCTGTAGCCGCTGACCAAATTTTCTCTGATAGAAGTTCTGTTTAAAAAACCCGATGTTTCCAACCTCTCAAGTTAAGCAAAACCTTTCATGAATTCCACATAAACCAAGGAGTATTATTTGGCATCTACAGACATTTCTGAAAAAAAGCAGCTAAGCAGATGTGAATGCTCCCATTTTTCTCTATTTGGCAACAACTCTTAAAGTTAATTATATTTTAAGTGTGTTATTGCTGATCATTTTTGCATAAACATTCAGCTAACTGTGTTTATCTTTAATTATGATATTGCCTCCCCTGACCAACTGCGCAAACTACCAGGACAAAATGACATTTTCAGTTTTCCATATAAGATCCACTCACTCAAAGTTAGGAAGTTACATTATGGCAACAGGCACCAGAGGTCACCACAGTTGCACTATCCCCTTCTCCTTTCTACAAAAAAGCCTTCTATCAGTAGTTTACCTTAAACTGTTTCAGTATCTACGCTGCTCCTTTACAGAAACTCTGCTGCAAAAATTTAGGTCACATTTCCTTTAAGTGTACTGGGTGTGCGTACATGTATACTTAATTAAAGCTCAATGAAATTAATTAAAAGCTCCTCACTGACTTCATCGTCCATTGAATCAGGACCTGGATGAGTTCAAAGGCGAAACAATTACACTTTGATTAAACATCTTAAGGTTCCTGTGAAGCAGTCAACTAATTTTATAGAAGGATAAATTGAGTCAGAAAGTTTCAGAGCCTGGTCATGGTCATAAACAGAGTTGATTACTTAAGTTGCTTCCGTATTTGTTAGCTACCCTTGTAACACAGAGAAAATGGGACTTTCTGAAAAATCAAATAAATTCTCGGTCTGCATAATTGCAGGAAGTAAAACAGAACATCCTGAGACACATGCGATGGTTGTACAAATCAATTGGCTCTATTTCTGTTTCCCAATCAGTGGCTAATTTAGTCAGTCACAGGAATTCTAATAACACAAGAAGTTGAAATTTTATAGGGGTTTTTTTTCATGGCAGTGTATGTCCAAATGAGATTTTTAGGATGTGGGGGTTTTTTTGGGTGTTTCTAAAATAGCATTAATAATTACGATATAGCTATATTCTTTTTTAAAAAAGAAAAAATAGGCTTGGCAGATTTGACATTCTGTCAACCCTTGAAAATACTTACTGAAAAGCAAGAAGGATGATTACACTTCCTAAATTCAAGCTGAGATTTAAACCATATACAAGCACTGTAACGTTCTGTCAAATCACCAGTGGCGAGCAGAAACAAAAAAATTAACTTTCCTCGTTTTTTTGAGCATTTGTTACATAATGCTTCCCCAACACGGAGGCTGAAAATAAATCCCAGGGTCAGAAGACTGTTCTCCTTATTCAGTTACCAATTAAAATTTTCCAGTTATTTTTCTGATCTTTGGTTTCTCCTCACCTATTAACACGCCGTAGTTTTGCTCATTCTGGTCTATCTGCTTTCTTATGCCAATCCAAGTTCACAGACAGGTCACAGCTCTTTAAAGGGAAAAAGAACTGTAAGTCTCATCCATTCTCAGAGATACAACAGCATCAACAACAGCAAACACAGTGGTCTGGGTTTTTTTTCTCTAAGTGAAATAAAGTTTGTTGTTAAAAAGTTTTTAGTACATTTAAAACCTATTTATGTCTCATTTCTCCCATGTACTCAGAAGTGAGACCATTAGATTACTAACACTTCTTAAGATGTGGAATAGGTGACAAAATGTTTTTCACTCCAGTAATTTACATCTTTGGTGTGTATCAGCATCAAAACATGAACATCTTTGGAGACTATTCACAAACTTATATACATGCAACAGATTTACTGGAATTAAATTAATGGATACTATTATTTTTCCAGCAAATCAAAGCTCTCAAACTGAAAGAAAAAAATTATCTCTAATACCTGTGAGAGTTATTTTAAAAGACTTTTTTTAGAAGGCATTATGAATCTGAATTATGTATTGTTTCTGGTTATAGGGTTTAACACAGAAGACAGAAACCCCCCAAAATGTATATATGTATACTTTCAAGAGAGAATCTTACTAGATATAATGGATTTCACAGTTAGTCTAGTGGAAAAACATATATGACTAAGTGTTTTTTTAGAGAGAGCTCAATTAACAACTATGTATTAAATACTATGATTTTTTTACATCTTTCCTATTATAAATTAAGGCTTATTTTTAGCTGAATATCCCACTAGACCGTTCCAGAAGTACCACATTGAAAGTTTAAACAAAGAACATGCTTGACCAGCTTTACCATCATGACTATTAACATATTTGGAAACACAGCAGAAAAAGTAATTTACTTTCACTATCTAAAAATTTAATTATAACTACCTTCTAGCTACAACACTTATGCCAACTCCCAGAATACAAATATTTGCCATTTTTATTAGGATTATAGTTTTTCCCATTAAAAACATTAACATAAGGTTCAATCAATTCCGCATTAGGTACACAATGGTGTGGAATAGCTGTAACAGCTGCTACTGTCCGTGTTACATCTCAGCAGGAAATCCAATCTGATGACAGCTTGTGATAAAAAGAAATAGTTTTGCGTCCACGTGTATAGAAATACTTCTGAAGATACCCAATCCTTCTGTTTTGGAAAAAACTCTACTCTAAGTTTCTCCAAGCACATTCAACAACAGCCTCCAAAAGCCTACTGCCTCTCTGTATGCACAGCACTTGGGCGCTTTTTTGATGCTTAAAACTAGGTCAGATGTTCAGGAGGGATGCTTTGTAGTCAACAACAACTTACTAATTGAAATACTTACTAAAAATCATAAATGTTTATGCTGGTTACAGATGACAAACATTCTAGAGGGGAAAAATCTCATATTAAACTAATATAAATAGATCAATTTCACTCAAGCTGTTTCCTAGGCAAAGCATTAACCTTTAACATTAGTTTCACTGTATCAAACGCATTCAGATGTTCGCTCTATTTGCGTGTATGCAACCGCAGGATGATTTTTCATTTTTAGCAATAGATGTGTATCACGGTCAATGTTTGCAAACTACAAAATTTAGGATTTGTTTCAGTTCGCTGTTGGTTTTGTTTAGAAAATAACACAAATTGTTTTGGAAACCTCTCTCTCCTCTTGCAAAGTTAAGTACTCTAAAACCCTGGATGGGGGAAGGAGGGAAATGGCAAAGGATGGAAGAGAGCAGAAACTTATATAACTACACATTTCCCATAAAATCATGATTCAGAACTTGCTTTCTGTGCAGCCCTAATACTTAATGTTATTACACTGTATAGCTAGTGAAATGTACGAGTATTAACCAATTCTTGTTAGGACAAGAGAAGCTTCAATTCATATTGCGAGCAAATAGCCCTCTTCCCCACACACCTACGCCGCTTGTGCAGTACACAGAGCTCCCATACACAACTGCAAACAGGCATTCAGGCAAGTGACAGCCATGGTCTATCTGATACATACTTATTACAATGACTCCCATCAGGCTACAGGATGATTTTCCTGATGAAGATTTCAGTATCTTCCCACATGAATGTCAAAAAGAATCCTGAAAGCACTTCTGTGTCCTATACAGCTTTTCATAACTGCTGTTGCAATGCTTAAAATGAACTAAAAGAGAACTACTGCTTTGAAGCAATTCTGGGTAAGCCATAAAACTTCAGCCAACCAATTATCAGTTAACTTGTTCAAAATGGCCTTTGCTCTTGCATTTGTTCCATTCTACATGCACCCTTGTAGATTTACACTGTTACAATGCACCACATCAGCTAAGAGAGCATGCAAATCCATTTACCATTACCAATTCTACCAATTTCTACCAAGATGCCAGAGATAACAATGAAAGGGGTGATGCTTTTTCAGCTAATGGCAAAGTGAAGCAACTCCAATGTATCTGAAGCACACCTGCCACCATTTTCCAAGCTGAATCAGTCTGTCAAAGCAAACAGTATCTTTTAGATTGGCAAGAAAATAAGCCTGCATTTATAAAAGCAGTGGTATGTAGCTTTCTGTATGCCCCCTCACCTTGAATACCCATACTTTCAAAACAACCCCCCTGAAGTACATGGTTTAGCCTTGTTGTCCAACAAGCTCTCTTTTCACTAATTACATAGTTTCTCCTTCAGCAGGCTATTTCGCATCATACCTGAGCTCCAAAAATACCAAGGGCAAGAGAAGTCAACAGTTTGCAAGTTCACTTGCCAAAAACACCCAAAACTAAAATTTTGAATTTGTCAATGTATTTTAAAATTATGTTCTTAAAATACTCAGTAGACATGCCTGTCACCCCACTGGAGTTAACTCAGTTCAGAAAGCTGAACAGCATACCTAACCTGCCTCCAATGTCTGTTGTTTTTTGGAGTTTGGTATTTTGTTTTCTTTAAACTGCCACATCTGCAGAACGTCTTGCTCTCATCTCACAGAGCATCAAAGCTTATTTTGTTCAACGTGCCAAGATGAGGAACGGTCAAATAAAAGATGATATACAACAGAGCAAAATATTCTCTTCTTGAGGAGAAAGCAAATGCAAGTCAGAGAGTCAAATGTACCCTGTGAAGCACATCTGGATGTTAAGCAGGAACTAGTACCATCTCTCGTCTGCTTTCAAGAGTACTAATGTGTTCAGATGCAGAAAATGATGCTGCTCCTCTCTCACGTACCTTTCCAAGAGATACGGAACTATCGTGTGTCAACAAATACCAGCTTTACACTAAACGCAAAGTTACCGAGTGCTGCTTCAGATGCTCTGGAAACACAATTTTTAGCCAAGGTAGAAATTACCTCCAAGCAAAGCCCTCTACTAAATACCGGCCAAGAAGCATTTTTCCCACGCGAGTTTTCGTGCCGGGGGCCAAGACGCCGTGCAGCATCCCACACTTTTTTGTACGACAAGGGGGGGGGGGGCTGCCCCGAGCGGGGGCGTCCCAGTATTCAGTGTTTTATTGCCTGTGGACGTGACACCTGCCCTCCCGGCGGCTCCAGCGCACCTTAAGCAGCTTTACGTGGGAATGACTTCACCTGCCACAAAAATGCAGCCATTGCTGGGGTGGGACACCGCCGCCGCGAAACAGGGTGCCACATGACGTAAGAGATGATGCCAGAAAATTAAAAAGGCACCTCCCGTACCTGTGCCGCGGGGCCACGGCCTGCGAGCGACCGCGACCGGCTCGGC
>JANZLQ010000001.1:5198461-5218482 GCA_026212715.1 Elanus axillaris
ACCCCCCCCGGCCCCCCCAGCGGCAGGGGCTGCGGCGACAGAGCCTCTCCATCGGGATAGGTGATGTACAGTTGGCTGGCGGCGGAGGGGGCACGCAGGACGGTTCCTGGTGTCAGCCATGTGCTTACCTTGAGACACATCCTTTGAGTCAGACTGAAATTACGTGGTGCCCAGCGTCTCCGTGACCTCATGCCAAATTCCCCTCGAGCTGTCCTGTTCAGCGGGGCAACGCTGAGGAGCACAACTTCTGCGGTAGTGCCGTATTGGACAGATCACATTAACGTTAAAACAGGTTACGTGACCGCTTTCCCGTAATACTATGCTAAGAAAGTTAAAGACACTGCAAAAATCAGTAGAGCTTAACTCAAGCTAATTCAGCAAATACAGAAACTGCCATCTTCTGAGAACCTCCAATGAGAATGAATATCCATTTGGTCATACAAGCACCCAAACCCAAAGTAATCCTTCCCCTAGATAGACTGAAGCGGAGTAAAACCACAGTGAACACAAAGAGAAATTATTTAAAAAAAAAAAAAAAGTTAAGACAGAAGCCATCAAAGATTCATCAGCCCTGCCATCCCCAATAATGCATTCTGGTTTCCCGCTAGGCTTAACAGTGATGCTGCTTACTTATAATACGCATCGGTGGGGTCAGCAAGGTAAATATAACATTACTGAAGTTAAGAATGCTTTGTGTACTAAGTGTTATCTAATAAAATGCATCTGGTTTACACTCGGTATTTAACTTAATTGCATAAAAATAGTCACAGTAATGAAATAGGTGGCACTTCCTTTAACAGCTTGCCACTTAACGACATCAAAGCCCAATGCCACTGAAATCCATACCCCACTGCCAGTTAATGAAGGTCTTAACATGAAAGCCTATGCAAAGAGCAAAACCAAGCTGCTGACAGGAACAGGAATGGTGCAAATATGCTGGGATCTGAGATCACTAACACATACCCACAGCACAGCAGGCAGTAATGATTATTAATTATTTAAGACAAGAACATAAGAGCTCCAGCATAAGCTGAAAAAAATATGCAGAAGCATTGCTCTGGGATCCTCCAGTTGGATTACTGTTAATTAGCACAGTACATGAGTCTGAGGGAAAGATCTAAAAGCATCTTATGCTAGTAGGAGCGTATAATTAAGCCATCATTTGCATCTTTGCAATAGTATGAATTTTCTTACTGATAACATCATGGGCAAAACACCATTTTATGACTAAGTATTGTCTAGCTCTCCTAATTTAGCTGGCTGACTGTACAACAGCATAATGCAATCTTACATAGTATCAATTTAACATCCTGCATTTATTTAGAAAGGATTTTAGCAGAGAGAGATACCATAAGGCTTCCTTTACCGTTGGGAGACTTTTAAGATTTATTTTCTTAAAACACTGAGTCTGAATCAGCTTCTGCCCCATCTCAGTTTGTTACCATCAAGCTTACTGAGCTGTTTAGCTATCAAGCAAGGTGACATCTTACCATTATAGTAGTCACTTGTATCATCATGAGACATGATGGATGCTCAAGAGACCTCTTAACTCCTAGTTCCGCAACAGATTTAGTAGAATATTGTTCACGTCTCATGGGAATGCAGACCTTCACAAAGTAAACAGAAGATACTTCTGCACTACACTTGATCAAATCTATTATCTTACCAAGCATCACGCTACTTGCCCCAACCACAAAAGGGCAAGAATACAGCTTATCATCAGCAGGGGAATGTTAGGAAGTTTAATTATCTAAAGGTTAAGTCTTTCTAACATTTTTTACAAGTATTGTGTAAAGACCGGATATTATTTTATAAAAATCTAACAGATTAAATGGATTTTTCAATAGCTTCTAATCTCTTTTGTTTAATGACTCTGCTGTTTGTTCTAGTTAGCCAAAACTTCATGAAACCTTCTCCTCTGAATCCCTGCCTGACTTACAAAAATTCTCTCAATTCACTCTGTCCTTCTCTGATCTCCAATTCTTTCTTTATCAGCTCTGAAATTCATTTAGGATTCCTTCAAGTACAGCTGTTTCCACCCTCCAAGTCCCTCTGTATTTGTTGGCATCTGCCCCTCATTAAGAGCTTCCAGCAGCATCTGTACACACAAGCCCTGCTTTCATTATCCATCTGATTTAACCACATGCAACAATAATGAGAACTGCTTCTCTTGAAGATGTGTATGGTACCCAATGAGGGAACTGGTTTAGTTTGGAATCTTTTTTCTTTTGGTAATCTTTTATATACATCAAAATCATGCTCTGATGCAGTGTTTCCCGAAAATTAAATGCAGTTCAACCAATCAACTCTTTGCTTACTTGGGACATTATAGTAGATGATGTAGGGTCACAGCAGTCAGTTGAAGTTTCCATGACTAGTGGCAAGCACAACCTGTATATATTGGAGAGAGTATACTAGAAAATTAAAGAAATAGTTCACCTGCCTTAGTTACAATATTTAATGTTTCTACAGACTGTGCAGTGAGGAGGCATGTAGAGGTATTTTAGAGGGATGGACAAAAAAGGCCTTTAATGTAAAAAAGGCTACGACAATCTTTCGGGTTTTTTAATCCAGACTTCGTTTGTATAGTAAAAAACCTTCTCAGCTGCATGTTTTATTCAAAACCAGAAGTGTTCCCAGATTAAATTTGGTATTTACAAAGTTGCAAAGCACACTCTTTTATGACAACATTACAGAACTTAATTTCAACCTCCACCTTACAAGGATATTAACTGAACAATCAAAAGAAGAACTATTTACCCAGACATTAACACTTCTGTCCACAGGATTTGCAGGTGGTTCTGCCTGATGGCTTTCAATACATCTGCGATTATTACCGACCCATTTTTAGAGGCATGTCGAAAACATGATTCTAAGTACTATCAAGCAGCAAACTATTATGACAGCAAGATAAAGAGATGTCCATGATTAGAGCTTGTTTTAAAAAGAAATCACCTATTAAATACATCTTGCAACACTTTACTGTGTTAAATTACAGTAGGTATTTCAGTGCATGATACAGCAACGCCTTACATGTAGTTACAACCACTAACCTTATGTCTGCATTTCCTCTTTTAAGACCTTATTTTAGAGACTACCTATTCTGTAACATTTTTATTTATTCTGTCAGATAGTGTCAAGATACTTTAGGCCACCTTTTCAGGTGCTCTGAACACCAGCAGCTCCCGCTTGACTGAGGTGGGAAGCTTGGATATTTAAAAGTTATAAGAGAGAAACCTTGGGCAACAAACTCCAGTAATTCTCCCCTCTCCCTCACAGGTGTAAAACCCTATTAAAGTAAAGTTAAACCTCCCCTACAACCTCACAGCAAGACAAGGTGTCACATTTTCCATGACTCCTAAAGAAAAACTCCAATATGAGCACTCCTATTCCTCTCTCTGGTAGCTAAGCAGACAGAACTGAAATAAGAGTTTACTTCCCTAATAGAAAAGACTTCCTGAGACCTCCATGAGGATAATTTAAAAATGATAAAAGTGGTGCAACTGGACAATGTCTTCAGGCTGCCGTTCATTTCTTTACAATGTAAGAATTGCATTTGTCCTTATATAGGAAGGGAATGGCCATACTGGAAACAAACCCAAATGGTTATTTTTAATTTGCCTACCATTTCAGCCACTAATGATACAGCCTTAAATGCCTGGTCAGCCAGGATATTGTTAATACACAATTCTCTATTAAAATTAATTTGATTTTAACAGGCAAGGTTACATGATGAACTAAGGGATTTCTTAAGATTTCTTCTATTTTTCCTTTAAGACAAAAGGTAACTTGCTATTTTTCCATTCAAGATCAGAGAAGGGAAATAATACGAGACAAAGACAGACGAAAGAGAGACAGCATTTGAAGCTTCAATTTTCTAACACTTTTTGTTTTAGATCAGTACAATCACTAGATTCACCTTCTAGAGAAAGAAGATTAAAAAAAGGGAGGTTATATAGGGCCAAAAAGAACTCTGGGCAACTCTGCTGATGTGTTTAAAGCTACAGTACTTTATAATTCTTATTTCAGAAGCAAAATGATAAACAAAACCCAAAGCACTTTTAAACTTCAAAGCAATGTATGATCAATAACAACTTCACAGCACTCAATATTCAAGTATCCTAATCTGTATTTTACTCCAGGAGAGAAAGAAGTGTAGAGAGTAAGCGATCTGCTTGGGGCTAATGCTGAACCAGGGGTGGAATTAAAACGTCACGAGCTTGTACGTTAAACAACAAACCCATGCTTTCATTTAGGAGTTGTTCTTTTGTTACCAGTTTTTATTTGAGCAAATTATTATTATGATGAATAGATTATGGACTTTTTTCTAGCCCCTGCAGAAACATTTGAGATTCTAGTAGAGGTACATCCCAGGGTTATTTGGAAAAATATTTAGCACAGCACACCAATTAACTTACTATGCCTCTGAAATTAATCTAACCACTTCAAGTAGGTTACTTCAATAGCTATTTGCTAGGGTCAACATATGAATAGCTTCAGATTGGCAACAGCTTCCTTGTTAAATTACATTTATAGTCAGGGCATTCTGCAGGACATATCCAGCCTCTGGGTTAGAGCTATGCTTTCTGACCCTTCACAACTTTCGAGAAAGGAAGTCTGGCCTGGCATACTGAATCTGGCAGTGGTATCAGTCACTGATCTCAGTCTCATCTTTGTCCATCTAAATCATGAGAGATCTTTTCAAGAGCAAAAAGAGTGCAATGTAAAAAAAAAGGTAGTCAAGGATAAATTTAATAGGAATTTTACAACTGCCTGCAGTACAGAAACTTTGAAAAAAAACCTTGAAATATTTGCAAATCCATTAAAAAAAAAAAAGAGTTTCTCCTGGAAACATACACCTCTCAAACTACAAGGAAAAAGATTTCCCTATCTGTGGGGGTGCAGAGAGATTTAATTTACATACTAATGCTGCAAGCAGGTTGGGGGATGTGGAGGGAGAAGAGTTACTTAGCACCAGTAATGAGCAGAAAGGGAAAGAAGGCAGTTACAGTCCCCACGGACTGTTTTGTTTTCAATAATTTTAGACTGTCTAATAACGCCTTTTAATAAGCTGCTCTCAGCTATAAAGCTGCAATCAGCCTTTGTCAGAGAACATAATACTGCTCCAGACAGGAAAATAGTTCTCATATCATGGACAAAAGACCCCATCTAAATAAAAGCTTCTTAAAAAAAATAAAGGAGAAAAAAGTTCCATCAGTGAAAGACAAATTATGCTGTCTATACTGTGTATCCTTTCATTTCTAAAATACTGGATTTCAAAAGTATATCTATTAAAGTAAAATACATTGTAAAAACCCCACATTTTCCGGTTTACTCTACTCCAGTCCTAGTTTACAATTAGACAAAATTGCTTACTTATTGGGTATTTATGCCCTGTAAGTGCAATCTAAATTATGACTGATCACGTTAACTTTCTGTTTATTGTCTACGCTACACACTTAGTCTCTAAGCCACTACTATGTGACACTGAGATTAACATTGCAACAGGCTATCCAAATTTAAGGCTATTTCCACTCCACTCACTCAATATAATGGCAGTTCTTACTGAAGCTCAAATCTAGCCATAAAAACCTAAGATATATATCCAATAGGTAAAACACAGATGTTCTATTCCGTTAAACATAGTATTCCTCAAAACAGTTGGTCACCTTCACTGCTGACCAATGCAGGTCCAACTCTACTGTTGCCAAAAACAGCTGTGCCACCATAAACTGGAACTGAATCTACCCAACATTTGGGTTTAAAAGTTAGTTTATAAACCATCACTAATTCTAAAAGAATTCAATATCATCCTTTTAGTACATGTATTTCTTAATTTTTATCATTCAAAGCACTAACAAGATGGAAACGAAATCACTTTTTTCCTAGGAATTCTTCTGAGATGGCAGTTACCACATTTTACAGGCCAGTTCAGGAACATGCCTAAAACTTAAATAACATACGTGGTCAAAGAAAAAAATCCCAGTCACTAAAACCAACACAAAATCTGTTTGTCCTGAAAATATACCTATCACCTTGGCAATGTAAGTAGAGATCTCTGTTTAACCTCTTTTCAACGTCATTTGCTGAAGAGTTAGCATAAACCACGATGGCATTTGGTTATTGTATTTTGCTCTCATTTAAGGAAAAATAAATTTATCACTCAAAAGAAATAGAAAATTTCTGGAGGTTAAGCAGCAAAATGGTAGCTTTCTTCTCTTGATACACTTCTGCCCCACCTTATGGGAAGAAGAACTGACTGTATCTGTGACTGACAAGTCACACTTTCTCTGAGGGGTGCCAGATAATAACATGTCAACACACTCACAGCCAAATTCTCCTTTTGCCAGTGAGATTTCATAACGCTTCCTCCACTTCTGAAACGCTCCAAAGAAAGGAAGCGCCAACTCCCTATAAAACCTATAGTCCAAAGGACCCAAAACTGTCTAATGTTTGAACTCTTTTTGCACAGATACAGAGGGTAAATTACTTTTTTTTTTTGCATTAAATTTACTTTCTCTGCATGTGGTTCCCCCCCCTTCCTTTTTTTTTTTTTTTTTACAGCTAGAAGCTGTATACTTTTCTCTAGCTAGCGCTAAAATAAGAAAGAGAACAAGTATAAAATTCAGTTAAGAAATGTCTCTTTTTTTGGTTGCCAATATCATTAGACCAGTGCCTGAATATATACCCAGGGCAGAGCAGAACTGTAATGCACATTTCTCAAGCTGAAAAAATTCTCAGTGAAATACAGGCTTCCAATCAGCTCAGACAAAATGCTAACAAGTACTGAATTAAAGTGGGAAGCAGCTAGTACTTCAAGAACAAGATCCCTAATATTGATTTTACAAAAAAATAGCTTATCAGGTAATTAAACACACATCTACAGTCCCAAGTAGTTTCTCCACACTCAGAGCTAGAAATTCAACAATACGAGATTTTAAATCCTCCTACACTCTGAGATTATTGAGGATTCTAACTTCTCTGCGGAGGCACAGACCCTCCCCTCTCCACAGCACCACCATCTGATAAACACAGACTGAGCAACATTTGCACCTATCACATAATGAGAGCTTTTCTCCCCTTTTCAAACTTGTTTCCACTTGCAAGCTAATTCATGCTATCTCAGAAATACTGGGAAATAACGGCAGCATGTAGTTCTACACCCAGAGCTGAAGTACAAGGTCACAGAAAAGGCTTCTCAATTGCCATCTCCTAGCAATTCCAGGTCTTTCAATACACAAGGTTAAACTACTCCAGAAGCCTCCCTACAGGGCTTCCATTGTTTGTCAGTCAAGGCTGGGACACAATGGTGCTCATTCATGTGCACAGCAAACAAGCAAGCTAAGGGCCAATGATCGCCATACAGTCTCATTTTGGTTCTTCTGCAAACAGTTTGTAGAAGGATGGCATTTCACATAAACTATGTCAATTTTTCAAAGCTTCAGTGCATTCCTAGTACGAACTCCTTAGTAGGGAGTCCAGACAAAAATTAAGACAACTTGAGAGCAACGTGAAGAATCACCCAAAAACCCACTCACTCATTAGGACTGCTCCTGAATAAGATCTGCTTGCTACAACCACATGCAAAAAGATTACATTTTAATAGTTTGAGAAAGACACATTCAGAGAAGTTCAAAAGAGCCGATTCTTTCCAAAGACAGTCATACCATGCTTTTGTTTTTAGAGTACCACTTAGTGTTCAGCCTCAGAGCTTATATTACTAAGGGGTACAGACACCAAGGTTCCAAAGTGCACTTAAGGCTGTTTACTTTGTATCTTCTGGTTAAGAACCCAAGAGGTTTAGGGTTTGGGTTTTTTTGTTTTTGTTTTGCTTTTCTTTTTTTCAACGTGTTAAAAATAGAAAAAACAAATGCAATGTGACAGAAGTCCAATGCTGCTGATAACTGGAGAGACTCAAGCCTCACGCACCTCTTCACTGTTTTGCCTTTTCTACTTCAAAACTTGCTAGAGCAAAAACTTTGTCTCCTGATCCTATGAGAGGAAAAAACATTTTCAGTATTAGTAGAAATTGTGAATTTCCTTATATACAATTTAAATCAAGCAAAACATTTGAGATCAAAAGAAATCAAACCTACATTTTGAAAACTAGAACACTTGAGCTAATTTAAAAATAAATAAAATAAAAAAAAAGGAGACGTACTGGCTTGACAGGTCTGAAACCAGTCATGTTGTATTGGGTCTGGCTGGGATGAAGTTAACTTTCCCCACAGCAACTTTCACAGTGCTGTGCTTTGTATCTGTAGCTAGCGTGGTGCTGGTAACACACTGATGTTATGGCTAATGCTGAGCAAAAGACTGGGATGGGACATAGCCAGGACAGCTGACCCAAACTGACCAGATGGATAGTCTGTGCCATATGACACCACACTTAGCAATAAAAGCTAGGAGAAAGGAGGAGGTGGGGAATTTGTTAACAAGGGATTTGTCTTCTGAAGGAACTGCTACATGTACTGTGGCCCTGCTTCCCAGAAAGTGGCTGGACATTGCCTGCTGATGGAAAGTAGACGATAAATCTTCTTGTTTTCCTTTGCTTCTGTGCACAGCCTTTGTTTTTCTTTATTAAACTGCCTTTATCCTGACCCACAAGTTTTTAATTTTACTTTCTCCCTCCCGTCCTGCCAAGGAGGGAGAATGAGAGAGCAGCTTGGTGGACACCTGGTGGCCAGCCAAAGTCAAGCCACCACAAGCACAGATTGCTTCTAACGAAGTACCCTTTTGAACAAAAGGGCTCTCCCCTTGCCTACACTCTTGCGAAGAGGAGTACCGAAAGGTAGGTCACAGAGACAGTTTATTTGTACCCTGACCTAGTCTGCACATTCCTGCCATTCATAGTTCTTTCATCACAATTCTAAGTGGACTGCTAGAACGAACTGTTGTGCTTATTTAATGCATATTATAACTGAACTTCTCCTCTTGTCAATATGATTAGAGTTATGACAATCATGGCAAGAGGAGTTCTTTAAAGCTGTATTTTGACAATGTGCCAATAATAGCCACATTCTCTGCATCAAGCAGAAGAAAAAGCTCTCCTGAAGAGAGTCATTAACGCAAGAAAGATCTGTGTTTAACTGTAAGAGTGGTATCTCTGCTCGAGACAGACCATTCGAGCCTTCAGCACTACAGGCAACACTTGGCATTTTATGGACACTTGGCACTGGATTAATTCGCTGCGTTACTTTTTCCTCATGGAGAGCATATCAGAGTTTCATTGTCAATAAAACAGAAAAATGTACATCAAAATGTAACGGCACAAATCTTTTGTTTGCATTTTCTCTCTCTTAGGGGAATCATAGGTGTTTCTATTAATCTGTGATCAATGAGGCAAAGAAATTGGAAGTCATGAGAACTAAAACTTACCAAGGTCAGTGGAGACTCTCTCAAACTGGCTCAGGGCTGCACCAGCATTTGCTGACAAAAACATCTCATCATCTGGAGTGAGCTAAATTGAAAAAGGCCACAACTGTGAATCTGGTAGCTTAACTGTGCATATTCCCACCACTGTAATTCCCACCATCTACATGGGGATCTACGTGAACTATGACAGATTACAGCAATTGTCAGTTTGCAGTTTTTAAGCGGTACTATTATCTAACATATTAAAAGCCAAAGTAAAAATGCAAGCTGCTCCCCCCTACCACTGCATTTTTTTCTCAGTGGCACCTGTCAGCCCAGGAAGGACAGCATATGGAACACCACACACGCCTCTCCGTGCACTACTAAGCTTCAAGCTGACCTCCAGTGGTAATTTTTCATGAAAAGGTCACACTGTGCCTCTGTTCCAAAACTATGCAAAGGATGTCAATTAGGTTTTTGTTATGTGGTCAATAGAGTAATGAGCCAAGATCCAAGCTCACTTCATACCATCTACTGAGACAACCGAGAATATGCAGTCACTACCAGCTTTGACCATGTTAAGAGTCAATGACCTAGAAATGGTTCTCTTCCTTTCAAGTGACATTTGCACATGCATATTTTGCTTTTATGTGTCTGCTCTGATGCCTCGTGACAGATACCCATAAAATATTTACAATAATGAAGTAGTAACCTACATTTGGAAGGTTCAGATATTCTAAATTAAAACTCACTCATTTAAGTAGCTGCAGATAAATATCTTTACTAAAGCAAAGCATAAGTGTGTCAAACTGTCCACAGTGTTTGCATCAGTTCATTTATTAAAAATACAAAAATCAGGTACAGGCATTCAGAATGATCTTGGAATGCGGGAAAAAGTATGTTACGTGCCTTTGCAGTGCTTTGTAAGCAAGCATCTAACTACTTCGCATTTTGCAGTATTGTGCAGACAAACGTAATATTTACCATTATTTTTCACATTCAGAACAGATTCGAAACTACTAGCCTAGCAAATCCTCTGTGAAGTACGTTACCAATCATTTTAAAAGATAAAGAGGTTATGTTAAAGTGTGGTGAAGTGGCTTGTCTGAAGTGATCCAAGGAACTCATGCCAGAAGGATTAGATATCTTCATGCATTCAGTTCACCATCTTAACTAGCTTTTTAACCTATTTCCCAAACATTTTCTTCTCTGACAGTCAAGCAATAAAAACATTCTGAGGGAAAGCATTTGCTACTATCATCTACTTGGAATGCAGCTCCTTTAAGTACTGCACTTGATGTTTTCCATTATATTCCCTCATTTCTTAAGAAAGTTTAAGTACAGAGATACATGGCAATCCATTTTCTTCATATACCAGCAACAAAAAGAAGTAGCAACCTCTCTTTCTCCCTCTACTGGTAAAAAACAGGGATTGTTCCGCTACTGATGGGCTCATCGTGGAAACCAGTTTCTCACTCATCTCTCCAATTCATTTATCTTACACCAAGAGGTAGGTATTATCACCAATACGAAAGTAAGTAAAGCTCAATGTATGTCAAAAGTCTTGGATAGTTCCTGCCAGGTAGATAGGTGGTAGTTAGCCAGTAAAAGACTTGTTTTGTAGCTTTTATAAATATCACCAACTCGTACCAGCTTATATGCAAGTCACTTATATGACCCACCAAAGAAAGCATTTTAAAGTAGTAACAGCCTTATATAGATGTACAATACTACTCGCTATATGTTCAGTACTGAGTGCTTCAGAAAGCTTAGCATTAAAATGGAAGGACATTCATGTACTAACTACAAAAGCAAGCTGCATTTTATCATTTGCGCATAAACAAAAGTTGTAATTTCTTATTTTAATGATTTCAAGTTCCTCTTCAATATACAGATAGAAATCTCTATTCACCTACCTATCATACCAACACCTTACCTTCTCACCAAGCTTTCTGAGGGCAGTCAGGATTTCCACTTTCTGCTGTGTGTATAGGTCTCGTCCCAACTTCCCAACCATTAAGTCTCGGTCCATCTGTATGCCAGGGAGGAAAAGAAGTCAAAACAAAGAAGCTTCCCATTAGTTTCACTCAACACCACAGCATGAGAAATGCAACAGCCTAAAAATATCATCAGAAAGCATGGTAGCCACGGAAGTAAGGGACAGAGCTACCCATTATTTAAAAGATGGCCGAGAAATTTTTCTGAACATTCTGCAAATACTCTTTGCACCTAACCTTAGCATTCTCGATTTCTCCAAACTTGAACCTCTTTGATTAAAAGACTGCTATTCATTTGAAATTATGGATTCCTATACCACTGATACACACAGGAATCACATTTAATTTCACTTTATCTGGATCTCAAGTTCAGTCCAGATCTCTGAAACATCTAGTGCAGTCTCCAGCCCCTGAATACAATTACAGGTTCATACTCTTCAGATTTTCTATTTGCAGTTATACTCAGTTCACTATTTATTAATCACATTTTTGTCTTGAAGACCAAGACAGAAGATAATTCAAGAAATACACATTACCCCCATTACCTCAATAAATACTTAAATCAGAACAAACTCTAAGAGAGAACTTCTCTCTCTCTTTATGATGCTGCCACCAAGTTTTCTAACACACTTGGTGCTCTCCTTGAAATCATTACATATTTAAATCAGTCTAGCACAAATAAACAGTTTTTACAGTAAAACAGAAACCTTCACCTCTGCCAGCCTTGTCCTCAATTGCCTTGGTTGTTTCTTTGCAAACATTCTAATTACTTCCGGAGTTTTAAATGCTTGGCTGATGGCTGCTTGTATTGCCTACAAGAAAAGAGCAAGAATGACCAGAACTAATAGCAGTCACAAGCTATAGCTGTATGACAAGATTAATGAAGGCTGGAAAGCATCACTACTATCCTCTGCATCATTTGATGCAGAGAGCTTTTCTTTTTTTTCTTCCATAACCATGGAACTGAGATGAAAAAAATGTATGACATTTCTGCACGGCTTGAAAAATCCACTAATTAGTGCAACTACACTGAGAAAGAGCTGTGAAACTTTTTATTACAGTCCAGGTCTTCATTTCTAATAATTTCCAACATCTTCCTAATATTAGCACATCACAAGTGGATGTGCTATGCTATCTTTATCAATTTTAATGCCCACACTGATGATTACAGCTCTTCTAAGGGTAAGGAGAATATAAACGATGAGGTAAATCTCTCACTGTTACTCAAAATCCTCTACGAAGTATCAAAACTATTATGATTAAATCTCACCACAGTTATGTTTGGACAAATCATCACTTCTCTGGAAACAAAACCCTAAACCATATGGCTCAGAAGGAACAAATCATGCTCTAATTAAACATTTCAAAAGAGAGAAAATAGACCAGAAGTTTGGAAGTCAGCATAAAATAAGATCAATGCACTAAAAGAACTTAAAGTTACACAGTTACTCCTACAGCCTTTTCATTTGGACAGGTCTAAATTTGAAACAAATCAGCAATAAGAGCACAGGAAATGCTATCTTTATGCTTTCTAACAAACAGGCATGAACTTTATTTCTCTTGCTCTATATTGTCCTGGATTGTCTCTCACACCTTTAATATTAATTTGTATTATTTTATGTTATTTTCTAATATTAAGGATCTGATATATTTAATCCCTACAGTTTCCCACAGTTTTTTTCCTACAGTGTTATGGTTGTAATTCAACTTTTTTTTTTTCCTTTTAAAATGAGGAGACCTAACTGATTTTTTATATGTACACACGTATTAAATTATAATGAACCACTTCTACCTACTTTCTGTTTCACTGAGTCCAGGCAGAATGTGAACTATTTTTAGTAACACATCATCCTTACCAGTTGCATCCCGCTGAGCTCGTCCACCAGAGTCATATCTCCAGACATAATCTTCTTCAGCGAGTCATTGATCTCACTCAGCTGTTCTAGAGTTTCTTTTTTGGTCTCTTCATACTCATCTGCATCCAGCTCCTCTCTAGAGAAGATCCAACAAGACACATCATTAATTCATAGGATTAAACCTGAGATGTAACATGTAGAAAAGGACATCAGGGAATATAATGAAATATGTTTCCTCAGACAGCAATGAAAACATTCACATCGCTTCAGATTATTCTGCTCTAGCCCTCTTAGCTGTTTTTTAGTTAATACATATGTAGTCGGCTTGGTTTTGCACTACCTCCTAGCCACCCATGTAGTTGTGAAGTTTCTGTGAAGTCACTTGTATTAAAAAGGCCCTGACAACTACAAGATACTCAGCACTTGGTGCAGTATTTAAAAGCATATTTTGGATCTCAACAAAAATACACAGTGAGTTTGTCTTGCTCAAACCTACGGTGAATGACATTATGAGAGAAGCCCATCTCCTCACCCAAAACCAATCGAGTTATTCAGGAATAACTGATCCTGCTGTCTAAACCTCACCCAGTTCAAAGAATGGCAGTACCAACACTCAGCAGTTACAAATGTTCTTGAAAAAAATATGTACTGCTTGGACAAGTTAGAATTGTCGTCAGAGAAAGCATCTAAAACCACACAGGACATTTAAGTGTAAGTACTGACACAGAGAAAAACCCTAAGCTTTTCCTTGGTAATTCAGTCTCTCGCAAATTTTATTAGCACACAGAAAACTAACATGAAATCACATAAAACAAATCACATGAAAATGTTAGACAAACTAAAAAAAAACCCAAACAACAAACCAAACCCAAACATCTGTAATTATAAGACAAAACAGACAAAAAAAAAAATCTATTTGCCACCTGCTATTAAAAAAGCCCATATGAAAACTGTGAATTCTGTGAACAGCTATTAGAAGTTAAAAAGTCACACCGAAATACAAAATTTCCAAGAAAACAGTTATGAGTATTTCTGCCTGCATTTTCCTCAAGAAACAGAATGATGTTAATAAAGATTTTTTTAATAATAATTTTTACTACTGAACACAACCATCCTACTTCATTTAAAAAAATATAAAGCCACAGCAAAACACAAAATAAAACCAAAAAACCCCCACAAAGTTCCTGAAAGGTACCAATTTCTTCTGCCAACCACTTAAGAAAGAAAAATATTACCATGTAAAAGGAAAGCATCTATTTTTATTACCTGCATTCCTCCAGATCTTGAAGCTGCTGCATTAATCTATCCAACTGCTCTTCCAAGTTTTGTTTCAGTTTACTGGTCTCTATTGTTCCTCTTGAAGCCATTTTCTGTTTTCACATGAAAATTTTAAGTTGTTACATGACACTCCTAGGAGAAGGAACATTTTATTGCTGTGTATCAACAACTTAAAACTTATTTTTAAATACTCCAAATATCAAGAAAATTATGCAGTATCTTGAGGAAGTGTCTAATCAAAGCACTTGGGAGATGCTTGCAGTGGAGACACAGAAACGTTAGGCTGAATCTACGAGGTTGTTCTCTTTGTAGCAAAAGGCAGTTCACCAAGGCTGTAACTCAAACAGCCACAGCACAGAAAAAGGAACAAGTTTCAAAGCAAGGAGCAATTAGTGAAATAGTGAGGCCCCGCTATAGGTAACAACAGATTCTACCCTTCAACGGCGCCTTGGGAAACTAATTTAAGAGACAACAACCCGGATCCAGGTGTCTGAAGCATGCAAACACCTTAGATAGGATCATTCTCTGTAGAAGACTAGAAGACTCTAGAGGAAACCCGTGCTTCTTCGGGTATCAAACCGGAGCAGACAGGGAGCTGACGGTAGCCATCAGTGGGATCTCCCGGGTGACGCACCAGCTCACGACCCCAGACCAGCAAGTCCGCAGGTTTGCAGCGACGCCGAGGGCTCCGGCAGCCAAGCAAGCAAACGCGATCCTCCCTGCCGGAAAGGTGCGAGAAAGGGGAGCGAACAGGAGACCTGGGGGGGGGGGGGGGGAAGAACCGAGAAGAAAGCACTTAGGCGCCATCCGAGTCCTGCCTGCCTGTCCCCGAGGCCAGGCTCCAGCCCGGCTCGTCCTCCTTCGGGCCCGCTCCTGCGGGCAAGGAGGCCGCGGCCGCCCTCCCCAGCCCCACACGCCGCCCTAGCCGCCGCCCGGGTCCGCCGCCGCCATCTCACCTGAGGCAGGCCGCGGGCGGGCGCTACGCCAACCGACGGAGGAGCGGGCCGCCTCCCAGCGGCGCCGCTTCCGGCGCGTCCGGGCCAATGAGAGCGCGCCGCCGGCGCCGTCCGCGTCTCACCTTTAAGGGGCGGGGCTCCGACCGCGATCGACGAGCGCGGCGACTAATCAGAGGTCGCGACCTCCGCCGCGCGTCTGCAAAAGGCCCGGGGTTGGCCGGTGACGGACGCGACGGACAGCCAATAGAGTCGCGCTGTAGCGACCGGTGACGAGGGACCTCTTCTGCGCGCGCCGAGAAAGGGGGCGGGACCAGGGGGGGAACCGGCCCGGGGCTGCGCCAATGCGTCAAGCCAGCGGACGGGAGCCAATGGGCCTCCTCCGGCCCGGCCGCGCGCTTTCTCCCGGGCGGCCCCGCCCCGCGGGCGGAGGGTCGGCGGGCGGCTCGCGCGGGAGCGTTTGAAACGCTGACCGTTAGGCGGACGCGCCGCGCGTGCCCCCCACCCTCCGTCACTGAGGGAGGTTTCCTCACACCGGGCGACACCCGCTCCTCCGACGCGGGGACCTCGCTATTGTTCCCAGCCTGAGGGGCGCGGGGCCTCTGCCCCCTCAGGGCTCGGCTTCGCCGGTCGAGAACCGAGGTTACCGGCGGACGGAAAGTTGGCCCTGGCCCGGCCCGGCAGGACTTTGTTTACCTCCGGGCTGTGCTCCCTCCTCCACCTCTGCGGGCCCCAGCCTTGCACCTTCGTTTTCTTCGGCCCACTCGCATCCACGGCAACACGGGCAGGCTGTTCCTGACGGGCAGCGACTCACTCCCCTCTTCGGGGGTTTAACCGTGCCGTTTGGTCCGGTTCCTGTCTGCTGACTCTCGGCCTTGGCCGGCTCCCCTTCCCTCATCTGTGTCCATTTTCCCCTCTCCAACATGCTCCCTCAGGCAGGGTCTTCCTCGCTTTTCCTGCCACTGTTTCCTCCCCCGTTTCCCAGTCATCTTTCCACCCCTGCTGCTGCCTCCTCTTCCACCCTTAAATCTCTCCTTAGCTCGAAAAGGAGGTATTTTCTTAAAGAAATAATCAATCAGAGCTGTTCACGGGTGTGCGAGCCTTCTACAATGACTAGTAGTGAGATGCATTTCCTTTTTTTGTTTTGTTTACTTTAATAGTACCTTAAACATTGTCAGTTTGAAGACTGCAGTACTATTTTCAACATACTGAATTTTTCATCAGAAACATTATTTATTTTTTTTAGTCTTAAACCCACTAGGGTTTATGTTGGAAATTATCTAGGAGCTAAAAACAATTTTTGTGGCAAAATTTTCTTTTCCTTGAAGGTGAAAACGTCAGTTCACATTTTGCTAGGCACGTTAGCACCTGCACCACACAGTTTCTGAAACTCGTGTTAACTTAATCCTCCTCAGATAATTGACTAATCTGTTTCTAAAACCTTCAGTGAAGGCAATTTCACAATCTCTTCAGGTAGCTTCTTCCTTTGTTCATTATTTCCACAACGAGATGAAAATTTCCCTTTAGACATTGAGACAATCTTTGAAAAAAATAACCACGTAAGCAAATATATTAAAGTGAGCGCAAACCTCAAGGACTCATGAAGCATTAAAGCACTGCTACATAGAGTAGTCAAGCCACTCACTCTTTGTTGAATAAATGTATATGTTAATACACTGTGGGCTCTACTCCGATGATAAGACTTCCTCTTCTGTTTGGGCACCTCTCCCTGTTTGCTCTGTTCCTTGTTTTCTGATGCTTTGCTTTTTCAGACACTAGATCTTGAAAAGCAGGTCTGTCTTGTCTCATCTATGATGATAATTCCATAGAAGTTTTCCAGAATTTTTTAGGACACTGTTCCCTATGAAACGGTCATATTACCTTTACCAGTTAGCACAGGTTGAGAATATTTCTGACCGCTTCAGTATTTGTCAGACACTTAAGATCTGCACCTCCAAAGAAAGACTGACTTGCAAAAATCTTCCTTGAAGTCCCCCATGTAATACCTAGTTTATATCCCAGTGCTTGGCTTTCAAAAGCTTACCTGCGCTATTTTATTCTCCACACCATCCAAGAACATTAGCACCAAAACTCAGTCACAAGTCACCTTACCCTCCTGAGTCACAGATGGGAAGTCCAGATTAGTGTACTGGAAATCAGAGGGTTTGGGGAACTGGGTTGTTAAAAAATTACTATCAGACCTGCTTTCCAGCAAGCTTATATCCTGGATCCCCTGTCAGACACGTTACTGCTCCCTTGCTCAGGCAGAAGAGTGTAAGTCTTCCCTCCAAGACCAACCATAGGAGCCTTTATAAAGCTGTATACTGAATATTCTTACCCTTCTGATCTGGCAGTTACAGTTTTGTATTAGGCACCATATCAGGATGTAGCTCCACAGTTGTCTGAACTGATTGCACTGGGATTGCTGCCTTCCAGCTGTGTGATCCTGCCTTCTCCCACGTGCCGGCCCTGATGCTTGTGCAAACACACAGCAATCCACTTGAGAACTGCGACAGCCAAAAATAGTTTTATCATGAAAAAGGGCTTAGTTTTTAGCTGCCTCAGCTCTCTGAAACAGTTTTTTGCGTGATCCCATGAGTGCTGGGGCTGGCACGAGGGAGGAAGCAGAACTGCAACATCCCCCTGACTTAAATCAACTGCTGTGGAAATGCACCCTTGGAGACTCACAGATACAACCGTAACATTGACTGTGCTGGAAAGTTAACTATAGCCCCAGATGAAGTCCAGGGAGGCTTAACGTTTCAGCACAAAGATTCCTCCTTATTCCTCTGCAGATGGTGTCAACTCCAGAGATTAAAGCCGCTAGTAAAATTCTGGCCTCATTTCTATCAGCGGGCCAAGTTTTCATGCTTTAGTCTCAAAGGCTATGATTATCATTAACCAGTAGGATTAATACTTGCAATATAGTCATCTGATTTTTCTTAAATTGGAATTTTTTTCTCTTATAGCCAAGTCTGTTCAGAGTAACTTATTAATATGACAGGAATATTAAATGTCTGCATTTGATAACCACTTACAGGGAAAGATGTCACATATTTAGATCCATTTATCTCAATGCATGAACAGACACAATCTTTTTAACTAGTTTTAGAGAAGAGAATATGTTCATAATGTCACTGAAATATCTGTGGGTTTAAAACAAACATATCCTACTCTATTAAAAAAAAAAAAGCTCTTCCCAGAGGCCATCTGCAAGCTCCACACAATTACAGGAAATACAAAAATATATTTTGCCTATGACTTACTGTAAAAACTGCGTGGCCCTTCCCAAGGTAAATTAATATCTATTCCATGTAGAAAATAACCCATGAGAGTTGTATAGACACGTAATAATTTACAGCAAAAAGGAAGAAAAGAGGAGCTAATTATGGCCTCAACAGATAACAGAAAACAGAGCACTTGTTTACAGCTCACTTTCTCTCCCTGAAAGCAAGACAGACAAGTAGGCCAAGGAAGAGATCAGAGAAAGAAATCACTGCTTCTTTCAGCAGGAGGAGATGAGGGTCTTTAAGATGTGAGCGAATCAGTAGGCAAAATCAGTCGCTGACAATACTCAAGTATGGCCCAACTGCTTCCTCTTCATTTGCACTTCTGAGTGGGTGATTAATGAAAGGAAAATGCCTTTAAAATATATATACCCATCTCTTGCAGATAGGAATGTCTCCTCTGATACTACAGAAAGGCCAAACTTCACTTGACCTGGTATCCTCCCGTCCACCATCCTTTCCCAACTGCCATGTAAGTGACCTCATGTAGTTCATGTATTCGCTCAAAATCACATTCTCAGAGTTCAATCCCCACACTGAAAGGGCCATGTGCACTGCAAACATACCACCAGGCTCCAGTGATGCAGGGTTTCCTACACAGCTAAACATCAGTTTCTCCTTGTCATGGTTTAACTTCAGCCATCAACTAAGCACCACACAGCCACTCTATCACTCCCCTCCTCTGCCCTCAACTGGATGGGGAGAGAAAATATAACAAAGGGCTCATGGGCTGAGATAAGGACAGGGAGAGATCACTCATGAATTACCATCACAGGCAAAAGAGACTTGACTTGGGGAAAATTAACTTAATTTATTGCCAATCAAATCAGTGTAGGGTAATGAGAAGTAAAACCAAACCTTAGGATACCTACCCCCACCCCTCCCTTCTTCCCAGCCACAGCTTCACTCCAAATTCTCTACCTCCTCCGGCTCAGCAGCACAGGGGGTTGGGCAATGGGGGTTACTATCAGTCGATCACACATTATCTCTGCCGCTTCATCCTCTTCAGGGGCAGGACTCCTCGCACTCTTCCTCTGCTCCAGCGTGGGGTCCCTCCCATGGGAGACAGTTCTTCACAAACTTCTCCAGCATGGGTCCCTTCCACAGGCTGCAGTTTTTCAGGCACAGACTGCTCCAGCATGGGTCCCTCACGGGGTCACAAGTCCTGCCAGAAAACCTCCTCCAGCGTGGGCTTCCCATGGGGTCACAGCCTCCTTTGGGCACCCACCTGCTCCGGCGTGGGGTCCTCCCTGGGCTGCAGGTGGAGATCTGCTCCCCCGTGGACCTCCCTGGGCT
>JANZLQ010000001.1:5218582-5237582 GCA_026212715.1 Elanus axillaris
GGGCGGCGGCGGGGACCCGCTGGTGGGGGTGGCGGCGGGGGACTGGCGACTGGCTGGGCTGGGGTCTGATCCTGCGCCCCGTACGTTCGGGGGCCGTACCCGTGCGCGGGCCTGTCGCGGCGTGGAGCTGCGGGGAGGCGGTTGGTGAAACGGAGGGAAAAGCGGAGCGCTTGGCACGCGAGAGCTTCCAGCGGCAGCCTGCAGAGCGTAAATTTCATATTTAATGGCGTTGAGATCCGACAGATATATAAGCAGGTTTAATAAATATTTACCTCTGGAATGCAAATGAGACTGACCAAAGCATACTCACAGTTACCTGCTTTTATCCACAGCAGCCTACAGGTTGGTTTTCAGAATCATCCCAAAACCTACTGCAGGCACACCTTGATGTTCTTTAGTGCAAATAGGTGTCCAATCCAGCTAAGCACTAGCAGGACTGCAATTAGGACACACTGAATATTGGTAAGATTATGTATAAGCATGACGAGATTATATATAATCATATATGTAAAGGACTGTGTCACAGGGCCCCTCAATTTTCCTGCTGAAGGAGAAGGGAAAGTGATCCAGCATGTCCCACACCGATGGAAAAATCTGACTGAAGGCCATTTTACCTTCCTTCCCCTTCTTAAGTCTCTGTAGAGAGGTTTTACTAATAGTTCATTTAGTATTTGGCATAAGGTAGCATTAATTATTTTAAGACTCTTCTCGGTTTTGTGAAACTAAAGGCTTACCTGCATACAAGTCTCTCTCTCCCATCTCCGTATAGCAGGAGCCGAGCTGCTAGTTTGGGTCTTGCGGTCAAACTGCAATAATTAGAACTGTGTCAAGCGGTGCCAAATTATATGTAATTCATCAAAACTACTTTTGTTATTATACAATAAGAATAGGCATAGTTCCATATACACCTCAGGCAGTGGCTGGGCTTTAATCATCACTGGAACCTAGTCCTCTTTTTCTCTCCTGGGGTACGGAAATTGCAAAGCTTTCCCCCCAAAGTTAGCGCTATATGAAGGTCATTTCATACAAAGCGGATCCCAGCACTGATGGTGCTGTGTTGGTTATAAGGATCAAGGTAATCATGGGATGATACCTCTTTGTCACATCCTTTGCTCTCCACACCAACCATGCAGCTGTTTTCTGTGAAAACAGTGCCAGGCAGAGGATGTCGATGTAAATTAGGAGACTGAGGGTATGTTCAAGCTATTAAATTATATTTATATTCTCAATTTCTATGCAGATATGAAGCGCTACAAGGTGAGTTTATGGTGCAATAATTGCCTGTTTCTGAAGATTGTAGAATTAGCTAGCAGCATGAAAAAGGACATTTGACCAACTCCAGAAAAGGCACTATATACTTTCATCTTAACATTTCCTATTATTTTTGTCCTTGCCTTTTTTTCTTTTTAAAGGAGAAAATCAAGCCTTTTCAAATTTGCATCATGAGTCTCTTTCTTTAGAAAGTAGGGCTTTATGCATTACAAAGGCAAGCCTAACTCCTTTTCCTTGCCTGTTCCCATAGTAACTCTTCCAGCTGATGCCCCTGTGAAGACTGTGTTCCAAGTAACACCAAACCCTTCAAATGCTGAACTACTCTCCAGTAATAAAGGATATTTTAAAAGTTTGTGAAACTCTTGAAAGCACAGGAAAGTACTAACACTTGCAAAATGTGAAGCCTTGCAAGACTTTCTTTTATTCAAGGGCTATTTGATGTCAGTACATAGTAGCTGTTACAGGATTTAGCTGTGATGATATCTCACCACTGAGGTGGCTGCGAACATCACTCGGCTTCTTTGTAAAGGAGACAGAATGTGAGGGTGACCTTGTGGGATTTTTCAGCCAGTGATGTTGCTGTAGAAACAATGGCAGACTATTCAGTGCTCAACACAGATCTCCCGGACATCTCACAAACAGCAACAGCATGAGAATGGCCCATAACATATTCCGGTTTTCATTTGTTCAGAGCCAGGCTAGGGGAAACCATCTTGGCAAGCCAGAATATTCTCATGAAAGAGCAGAACACTGAGAAGCAAAAATCCACGTAGTGTGAGGAGAAATGAAAAAGATAAGTAGTGAAATTTCCTTATTTTCACCAATTCTTAAGCAGCTTTCTGAAACTGAAGTTCCAAATTGGCACAGTGCTGTAGTGTTTTTAAAGAGGAAAAAAAATCTGACATTTAATTGGAGCTTTTACTAAACTTTTTTTAATTCACTGTTCTTCTATCATCTGTTCCACTGGTACACCTACCACTTACTTTCTGCAACACAAAGTAGATTGGTTGTTTTCATGTTTATTCCATAGCACTCTCTTCCCACATACCAAGAGCATGTAAAATGTAACTAAATCCTGAACGAAGAAATGTTAACACCCCCCCCTCCAGAATTAAATACAATATTATGTTAGTTCTATAGATTTTGCTGAAAAGACTTGCTGCAATTTAGAGTAGCAGCACTAGGAACTGTCACAGGATGTTCTATTCCCCCGGTAAGCACTAGAAGTAAGGAAGTTATTTTTAAGTTCCCTGCAGATGCATCTCTTGGCAGTTGATTAGCATTGGTATCTTAAAAAACTTGCAAAGTTCTAATAAAGTTTGTCCTGCAATCAGGATAGATAATCTTTCCTTATGAAGTTTTTCTGCATGAACTACTTTTATTCAGAGTGGGCAGTATGCTGTCCTCTCTTTAGGCAAGCAGCCTGTTCTCAGTGATTTCATTTTTAAAGGTGTTTCCTCTTGCATATAGGCGGGAATCGCAGCTGCTTTGATAACACATACGCAAGGCAAATCTGAGTTCACCTATCTATTACATATATCTTCTGCCTAGCACACTCACTTTTCTCTACATACTTGATTTCTGAAGGCCCACGGAAGAATTATCCTCCTTTCTGGAGCGCAGTGCCACTGTTGTCTCAGCTCCTTGCATTGTACCTCTATCCAGGGATAACCAGAAAGAACTAGAGGCTGTGGTTTTAATTTCTTAAAAACTGGATGATGCATTATCACATGAACAATCACAGGCCAAATGTGGATGGAAGGAAAATACAGTGTTCAGTTTGATCTTGAAATGTACTGCTTATTTGCAGCACAAGTAAGTAGGAATAACTGTATTTTAATCTGGACTCTTCTTGCAGTGGCTGGTAATTAGTGCCAACATTCTCCATTTGGCTCTGTAGCTGCGAGGAATGGCTATGGAAGATCCTGATAAGAAGACTGAAGTAGTACTGCTGGCCTGTGGGTCCTTCAATCCCATTACCAACATGCATCTAAGGCTATTTGAGCTGGCTAAAGACTACCTTCATGAAACAGGTAGGATAGTAATGTATATCATTCAGAACAGCTCTGATAACTAGAACCTTAAATGTTAAGGTGAATGTTTTGTGTATATGAATGCCTGTTTGACAGTGACAGATATTTTTGGAAATACTGGTGACATATTGATGCTAGTATGCGTGCATGTATTACACAAAATCATGTAGGCCAAATACATGAGAGAACAGTCTTATATATATGTTGCTTATTACTGATTTTTGTGAGCTAAAGCAGGAAGCTTATAGTTCATAGAAATGTATCTTTCTAATACATCTTACTAAATCTCTAATTGTGCTGCCTTGCACGTGGCAGAAGTGTACAGTACTTTTCCACACAGCTGGCTATCAGAGCTGGCATTGGTTTTCTTAGAGATTGCAGTGAATAATGGTTATGTAATAGTTTAAATACAATACAGTGGAAGTAACATCTGCTTAGCCACTTTTCCTGTTATTGTGTGATGTGTTTTTTTTTCCACAGGAAAATACAAAGTAATCAAAGGAATAATTTCACCAGTAGGTGATGCATATAAGAAGAAAGGTCTGATCAGTGCGAACCACCGAGTAACTATGGCAAAACTAGCTACAAAAAACTCAGATTGGGTGGAAGTTGATGATTGGGAAAGCAGCCAGAGTGAGTGGTTGGAAACACTAAAAGTTTTAAGGTATTCTTCAGCCAAATCCTAAAAAGTCTCAAGAACCTATAGAAGGATAAGGAATGGTATTAGCTCTGACAAGTTAGAATAATAGCAGGCTAACCCCAAATCATCTGAATAGACTCAGTGAATTCAGAAGTACTATTTATACGAGCATTGTAAATGAAAGATTGCACCATTAGTCCTAAAAGTACAAAAAATGAGCCTGTGTACAATTTTTAAGATAGATTGTTTCTTAGGTTTTATTCAATTTTTGTGCTGAAAAGGTATTCATGAGGAAGGACAAGAGACTAGAGTAGGGTAGACATGCTACACAAGCTTCCCTCATTAGATTCTGATTGTGCTATGCTGCCCATTTGTGTATCTAAAGGCTGGCATGAGAATTGTCTGAAGGAGTTTCTTTTTTGAAGTAATTACGTTTTTTACTCTTTTAGTCACTGCAGCTTCACTGAGGTTCTTCTTTTTAAAATGAATTTTTATAAAAAAGAAACAAACCAACCTTGTAGTTGTTGCTTGGAAATCTTTGCGCTTTGACTGTCTTATGACCCAGCTCTCAGAAGTTCCTGTTCAGCAGATCAGTTCTTGGATGGATTGTCTGTGAAAGTACTGCAGGAGAAAGTGGTGATAGATTATTTAGTAGGCCATACTCTTTGCTATATTCTCCTACGTCTTCAAAATACCTAAAATACATCTGTTTTGCAGGTACCATCATCAAAAGCTCTTATCTCCCGATCCCACTAATAGTCTGCAGAATGCTATACCTTTAACAAAGCCAGGACGGAAGAGGAAACAGGAACCAAATAGGCATGATCCTGTTAAAAAGAAAAATCAGAGTCCAGATATAAAAAGTTAAGTCTGTTTGCCAATTAAATGCTTAACAATACTTGCTATTTCAAGGGAATTCTGCTGATGAGTAACATTTTTTTATGCTAGTTCTTGGTTCTGATTTCACTAGATTAGTTTATTTCCTTAGATCCCACAGCATAAAGCAGTAGGCTTCATAACAAGATGACTGTAAGGGTAAAATATATAGGACAAGAAAAATACTCAAGATGATAGAAATTTGAACAGAAAAAGGTCTGAGCCATCCATTTTACCTACAGAACTTTGCTAAACTGTAGTTACAGCTGAGAATTTTGGATCAAATTGTAAGTTGCTGAAGAAAGAAAGGAAGAAAGGACAGGATTAAGTCGTGAAATTCAAAATGTATCTGGGTACAGGATCATTTTAAATTGTAATTTAAAACTTCATAAAACAGATGTAGCTTGGCTTTGTATTTTAGATAGCATTTATTTTGCTATTGCTTTTAGATCTAAATTTTAGTTATTTAGCTTAACATGTACAATTATATGTATTCATATTGAATTTGAACAGACTTGCGTAATGACCATCTTAATCCTTTATATTAGCAAATCTTGACTTTTGCCTGACTTCTTCCCTTGAACGTTTCCAAATTCTGCTGTTTAAAGTAACTGTATTCAAAGAAAAGACCAACAGCATCATGCAGGCTTTTTTCATATTGTGTTGACAGATGTTTTAGTACATTCCTACCACCCTGTGACATTACTGGAAGCTGCAAATCTGTAGCACTCTCAATTTTGCTTCCATTACTTTAAGGTGGTTTCTATCTGCATGTTTCTCTAGATTCCCTATAAAACATATGGTGGAAGAGAGTCCCCTGAAGACAGGTCACACAGTCCACGGGTGTATTTTTTGGTCGTATTTTCTTTCCTTTTACATAGTCCCTTCTGCCCTCTGTCCTGTAAAAGCTAGCTCCTCTTCTGTAACTCTATGGAATGTCAGATAAAGTTCTAACAGCATTACAGTATCCTTTCATATTTAGCTATACTGGAATTTTTTCTGTATTTTCTCTTACTTTGACCCTCACAGTTATTAATTCACCCCAAGGCTAAATGAGCATATTAGAGTTTATTTTCCAGCCCTTTTGAATGAAGGCACTCTGATAAGCTTTTTTCAGAAAAATCCTGTACTGAAGCTACTAATTATAAAGTATATACTCTGAATCGGTTTATATATCATTCCGTTGCCTCATCTTAACCAAAGATACAGAGAGGTAGCCTAGAAATTAAATGGCCCCATCAAGTTAGCTAAAATCTGGTGGCCTAAACCAAGCCCTGTTTCTCACTTATTTTTCTTTTTAAGGTGTCCCACAGGTTAAACTGCTTTGTGGAAGTGACATGCTGGAATCTTTTGGGATCCCCAATCTGTGGAAGTTGGAGGACATCACTGAAATTGTGGAAAATCATGGCCTTGTATGCATCAGTAGGGCTGGAAATAGCGTTCAGAAATTCATCTATGAATCTGATATTTTATGGAGACATAAGAATAACATTCACCTTGTGGAAGAATGGATCACAAATGACATTTCCTCCACCAAGATTAGGAGAGCACTACGGAGGGGCCAGAGCATTCGTTACCTAGTGCCTGATGTAGTTCAAGCATACATAGAAAAAAATAATCTGTATAGTCCAGAGAGTGAAGACAGGAATGCTGGGGTTGTCTTGGCTCCCTTACAGAAACATGCAAGTGATTCCAAGAACTAACAGGCGCTATACAACTAACTTACTTTCTGCTGTTAATAAAGCTACGGTTCAGTACAGGAAAATGTGATTTTTAGGCGTTGGTTTTTTGTTTGTTTATTTGGGTTTTTTTAAAGTAACTAGTGGGCTAATTCTGTTGCTTTAGTACGTCTGTAGTTGCTGTTGAGGTTTGGTGCACTCGATAATTGTACCTAAACAATCTTTTTAAAATGAAACAGTAAGATTTTCACATTTAAACGTTTTGTCACAGTGCAGTGAACTAAGTATAAGAATTCACACTTGCATATGAGAATTAAAAATTAACACACAAAACAAATCAAAATGTTCTAATTGGTTTTAACAGACTGCTGAATGCTATTTATAAAATACTAACACAAATATTTTTCATAACTTAAGGTGTCTTAACATACAAAGCAACTTAATTTCAAAATGTACCACTTACTGATAGGAAATCGCCGTAACTTTTTTTAAAAAAATTGCCATCATGTGGTGCACCTCAAAGAAATTATTTAGCTCTATCCTGGAAGGGAAAAATTTACTCCTGGCTGAAGTGGTGCTAGATACACCATGCTTTTAGCTGCCTGCCTTTCAAGTATGCAGCCTGTTTGTCTGCTGTCATGCCATTTGCTCCCAGAAATGCCTTGTGCTTTACTCTTCATTCATGCTTTCAGAGCTGTATGTTAAGCTCAGCACTGTTTCTCATGGAAGGACAGAACTACTTCAGAAACTGGTTTACAGCCATTGATTTAATGGATAGAAATTAATAATAGTGTCATTGCACTGATTCTCAGACAGTCGTCCCTTTATTTCAAATAATAAATGAGCTTTTACTTTTGAGCCAAATGTATATAGCCAGAATTGTTTTCTGTAACTGGAGTTGAGAAGAAATGGTAGGATATTAAGACTGTATGTAAGTGAAATGTTTTTCTTTGCTAGAAATCTGGTTTTGAATCTAATAGTATACTGTCTGTATTATGCGAATACAAACTAGAAAGGCACTGTGAATGTCATGGTGATAGAATTCTACCTCCCTTTAGTTGCCATCATCCCATTTTTGTTTGGATGTGCCTTATTAAAAATGTCGAGGTTTCTAAGACGCTACTTAATGGGTCAATAGCTTTTTCATACATCTTCACAAGATGACTCTGTTCACATTTTTCTGATCAACAAATCCAGCAGAATGTGAGACTCTCAGGGCAGGAAGCCTAGATGCTGTTGGGCAAGTCTAGAACCAGGGACCTGTTCCAAGATCACAACCATGACAACCCGCCATCTTCTTTCCCTGGGCAGGGGATCCTCAGAGAGCTGAGGCAGAGGTGTAGGATTCGCTTGGAGCCTGGGGGGAGTCTGGAAGCCAGAAGCTAAACAGAACATCACGGGTTGCCCTAGGGCCTGCAAGGCTCATATAAAACCCAGCAAGCGAGTCGAGACACTATTGGTAAAACCTGTAACCTGCAGTGGAGCTAGCATTGGGCATGCAAACTTGGACCCCTATGTGAAATTCTGCAATTACCATACACTAGAACATCTGTGTTCTACTAGTTCCACTCTGTACAGGTGGCTGTCTACAGAGAATCTACAAGATTAGTGAAATAAAATCAAGTCACAACTTAGAAGTGCATCTGTAACTGCACTGTGACAGAATGTAGCATCAAGGATTCTTCGTTTTTTTTCTTGGTGATTCCCGCATCAAATGAGCTCAGTCTGCCATTTTTTTCCCATAGAGTTCAGGCAAGCTTATACTGTCCTTTGATAATGAGGCTGGGTTCATTTATCATCAATAGTAATAAAGGTACCGAAGGATAAATTATGCCCCCCGTGACACCTTAGCAATCAAACTGCCATAACTGATTGAAGATAACTACATTATTGATGGTGCGTAGGAAAGGACAAGATCTACTTTTCTCTTTTGCTCGCCATCTGTCTTTATGACTGACAAGAATAGAGGGCAAGAAAGATTTGTTTTCAGCACTCAAGGTAACTAGTGTGCTTCTGAATAAATGGAGCAGATCTTTCTAATGGGAAAGCACCCTATTTATGTGGTCACTTTTCAGAGTAAAATTGCACTTAAGTCTAGATTTATTCTAAATAATGATGCTGGTGTGTGTTGGTGCACTTTGTGTAATTCTAGAGAAACTGCGCACTCAATAGGATGTTTTATAAAGCTTTGGTCCTCAAACAGTTATATTTCACTGGGTTTTAATGTAGTTGTGTGTGATGGGTCTTTCAATAAAATAAATTGCACGTAATATGCTAATTTTGGTCATCCTGTTATTAATCAAATCTGATGTCTGACGACGGCATGATTGTTAAGTAGGTAGAATAATGTCAGTACAGTTTTGTCTATACAAAACTGAACATTATTCAAAAATTACACTGACTGCTGAATATGGATGTTTTGTTTTACTAGTGGGATCCAGAAACCTGCCTGTTACAACACTAGAAGTAACGGCACACTGATGATCTGTTACAATCAGTTATAAATATCAGCATCGCAGTGATGCGGCATGTTAAAAAATGTATTTTTTTAACATCACTGCATTTGTTTCTGCTCTGTTAGAAGAACATAGGGCCCTGACACTGCACGTATAATTCTGACTCAAAATACTTTATAAATACTGCAACAGCAGCAGAAACCATTTTATCTACCTCTGTAATGAGGCCACATCCTTAATGGAATGTGTTAAGATGCTCAATGCTGCACAGCAATTAAGAAGAAAATGGAAAAATATTCTTTTCACAAAAAGAAAATTGGGAATTTGTAAGGAAGAAAGAAATGAACCATCATAGGATGTGGCCAGGGCACTTGGTGGTTCTTACAAAAAGTTCCACAGGCAAATCTTTGGCTAAGCCTTGAAATAGTACCCTTAGTACCCTTTATAAATCTTAGTTTAAGTACTGATTTACTGAAAGAAGCACCACATCCCAGACAATCTGCATAATCTTAATTTTCAGTTAAAATGTTGTATCCAGGCTCTTACACAGGACTTATCCAAGTACTGACTTCCCTTCACTTGGACAAGTCAGTAGTACTGCAACAGTGCTTTACTACTATAGCCTCGTACTAAGAAATTATGGGTGAAATGTTACTATTTGAGTCCAGGGAAAACATTAATTTGCATTTCTCTGCGCCATTCCTAGTTTAGTATAGGTTAGAGAACAATATCCAGCTGCAAACAGGAAACAAGCTTTGACGTCTTAATTTCCTACTGGCATGATTCTGTAAGTCATGTAGGTCAAACTGTCAGCTCCAAAAATGTAGCTAAAGTTCAGGGAAGCTTAATTCTCTCTGCAAAATAATATCTTTTTATTCAGCCAAAACTAAGGTCAGTAAATAGGCAGATGTAGTAGCTATAGGTGAGATTCCTCATTCAAGATTCAGAATAACAAATTCCCTTTTTACTATGGTAGCAACATAGTTAAGATTTCCCTTGCCTATCAGTTTTGGGTTTTTCTTTTAATGTAGCCTTCATCATGGTGCTCATTGCTGTCCCATCTGGCCACTTAAAATGTGGGATTAAGCTAATGCTCAAAACATTGTGACTTTGGGAGTGAATGTCTTGCCCATTTTACCAATGAGGAGACTGAGATAAAAAGTTATCTAGCTCTCTCATACTTAGCAATTCTAGAGTGCCTAGTTGTTCAGGGTTATTAAATTCATATTTCTCACTTGGTAAATTGTAACAATAAGGCATACAGTTTGCAAAAAGTAACTACTGATGGAGGAACTGCAAGAGATTGGAGAATTATGTATCATCTAAAGGAAATAAAATCTTACTTCCAAATTCCTTATATATCCTTTCTCTTCAAAGTCAGACATTCTTTATTCACTTTTTGGAACACATTGCAGGATCATCACTTAAAGAGATTTCTTTCACTTCTTTGCTGAAGTCCAACACTGACGCTTACCTGCTGCATCCTGTGCTCTTCTCTCTATATGCTCTGCCACAACATAGGAGCATCTAATAAAGCATCAGCAGGAATAACTTCTGTATGATCTCTCCTCTACTGTATGTGTCAAGAATAAAAAAGCAAAGGGGGGAGATAACCTTCCATATACATGAGTACTTTTTGAATTTGTTACTCTTGTTGGCTACTTTTAGGAATTGAAAGTGGATTCCAAGAACAGGTATTTGTCCTCTTTCCCATGTAGGAAAACTGATAAATATAGAGCTGCAGAACTGGGAACAGAGCTCAGGCCTCTGGATCTGCTGTCTCATGCCTAACTACTACACAAACTTTCTGGCTGGTAAGGCACCTGAGAATGTAAAGAATTTTATATATGTATGTTCATTTAAGTAGGACATAACTAACAACAATAAAGAAACCAGAACACAAGTAGGTAAACTGTGGCACAGCAGAGCTGTTGAGAGTCACATCAGAGAATAAGACGTAGAAAAAAGGTTTGTTTTTCACTTTTCTCTTATAACCACTAGAGAATCATGCTGCCTACTATTCAGTCCAGACATAAACAAAGAACATATAATACTTATCTCTATTACTGTGTCATAGGTATTGCTTTAAAAATTTGCTGGTACACCCACAGTTTAAGTCAATCCCTGTCTGTTCAAATACAGCATGTATTTACAGCGGGTAGATCACCTCTTCAGCAAATACATAGAATTCAGATCATAAAGCCACAGATCTAATATACATGAAGGGAATTTTAGTAGTGACAAAATCTGTCCATAATACCCATTAAAGTATACAAGATGGACACAAAGGGTTTAAACCAGTTTTTGGTTTGCATTGTGACTCTTGGACTATTAACATTTGCTCCACACAAAGATTTCAGAAACTGTGAACTTTTCCCTCCACTGCAGCTGAAGCTGATCTACGAATACCCTCTCACCTATTGGCTCAGCAATAGTACCCTTCCCCTCTATCAGAAAGGCTCTGCAATGTAATCCCACCTACTGTCTTCTTTATATAAGGCCTGGGTGGAAAACTACTTCATTTTTGCTTTTGGGTTAGAGGTTGACTGTATCTTCCTTCCACAGTCTGGCAATGCCTGTGGATTTCAGTGGAACCTGGAACCTTATCAGCAATGACAACTTTGAAGGTTATATGGTGGCCTTAGGTAGGTGAAAGTACTTGATTCTATCCTTTCCTCATAAGGGTCCTCCTGAATTTTAAGACTCTAAGTTCTTCTAAAATGTAGATATTGCTGAAGCTTTTTTTTCTCTGAAAAACAATGGAAGGATCTTTGTTTGCTGATAAACAGACAGCATTAACTATACTTTAGCCTGTCACCCAAGTGTCATTGCAGCCTTCAGGAACTTCTCAGCCTAATGCTTATTAAAAGTAGAATTTTTTTTTTAACTTTCATCAGAGACAGGGAAGACTTTGCCCTGACCACTCAATTTCTCTTGCTTTTAAGCACAAACTTATAGAACCTATAAGTCTTGGGTTAATTAAAATGTTAAGTTACAAAAAAAAGCACTTGGGTATTTGCCACTTCCAGGCAGTTGTTTAGCTTAGTATCATTTATCTTTAAACAGCTTACAAAATCCTTCTCTCATTACTGTGAGTTGTTAAGTCTCTCTAACCATCCCTTTTCTGTAGTGCTTGAAGCTCATCTCTTACCTTACTCAGATCTTTTAGAGAGATTAATGGTGCTTTAACAGGCAACTAAGAAAGTTCTTGGTACCTTATTAGCTTCCTTGTGCAAAGCTCATTACAGACTGTGACAGCAGGCAACCTTGTGTACAGCCTTCTCTTTCTCCCTGTCTTTCCCACCCCATTCTGCTTTTTTTGACTTGTGTAAACTGATGACCAGTAATGTCCCTTGTTAGTTATTGCATACACAACTAGCATAAAATCAATTCTCTGGCTGTATCTAAGCTAGGTGACCTACTTAAATTGTCCAGTTGGTATCTTTAAAATGGTTCAAGAACTCTTCTCTGTTTCTAATCCTGCTGTGTTATCAATGGAAAAAAAGAAAGGTTGCTCTCATAACGAGAATTTATTACTCAGTTTGAATACTAAGTAATATACAGTTAATGTGTTAATATCTTCAAATGGAATAGAGATTCTGTCAGTTCCTTGGTAATAAACGTTGTCCATCTAAGTAAAGGGGGTTTTTAAAATGAAATAGAACTACCATTCTTGAGAGAAATTACATACAGAAAACAAGTGGCATTGAGCGAACTTAGTAAAAGTAAAGGCAAAGAATCCTTTTGATGATTTACAACCTATCTTTAATTACTCCTGCTTGCTTGCCAGTATACTGAACAAAACAAGGACTGAAATAGCCATTGTAGAGCTAGAATGAAAAACTCTTCTGCCAGGTTAAGTAGAATGAGGAGGCTAATATCCAGTCGGCTGAGTGACTAGATGGTTATGGATAAGGACATGGCTATTCCAAGCCTATCCCTTCCTTCAATTTACTATCTACTTCTAAAGAATAGATCTGTAAGTAGTTTGTATTTATACATTCTTATAATCATGTTAAGGCTTAATGGGTATGGCTGTTGCCAGTACTCAACTCAAACCCCTCTGTGCTAAAATAAACTGGTAACTGTGTAAAAACATGACTGACAGATTCTGGCACTTCTGTAATGCATACAGTAATGAAGTCCCGCTTCAAACACAGACTGCATAATGAGCCATATGGTTCAACACATGGTAGCTGAAGACACCCTGTCAAGAAGATCACAACCCCAGCTTGCATAAAGTGAGAAACTTCTAGTGGTCCTATAAAATGACAGTTTTAATCTAGGTGATGAAAATAACTAAATTAATTAATACACAGCCCCCCATTTTACTCATCCACCTTCCTGAAAATGTAACTCTGAGCATGCTATTGGGATGCAATGTAATTCAGTTGCCCGCCAAATAGGTGGCCTGTTCCTCTAAAGAAACATTCACTAGAGAAATAGAAAAAACTCTAGAAGCACTGCTTTAAGCTCAGTATTACCAAGAACATCAGGATTCTGTTAAAGGTGACTAACCGTTAGAGATAACCAGGAAATCTTTTGACAAGTGTGATGTTTTCTAGTTGCACTTAAAGTATTAACAGCAAGCGGCATGTCCTGAAAACAAGCCTGAGTAGTTCATTTTAGGACTGCCCTTCATTTTACCCTATTTAAGGTGTAGGGTGCAAAGATTTCTTGTTAGTTCACATAATGCCTTTCCTCTGACAAAGGATGAGAATAGGCATTAACTATTCCCTCTAGCTAAGTAGGGTGTAAGTCTGAGACCAAGCTTGGGGTGTCTGTGGGGGAAACCAACTCTCCCCAACTCCTAAAAGGACTCTTGACTCAGTCCTAGAAATCTTGCATAGGAATTGGGCAACAATTGAGTAAACTCGTTTCCAAAGAGTAAAATGTGCAAGAACATGACTTGATCTGTGTAACATACAGTTTTAAACAAAAAAACCCCAAACCCAAACTACCAAACCTTGCATGGCAGTAAGGTCAATCCATGTAAGAAATACTTCTGGTAGTAATAAAGGTAAGTCCTGGCTGTCAGAATGGCTCGTGATAAATACAACTCTGACCTTTTTGCCTTCTGTCCAAGGTATTGACTATGCAACACGCAAAATAGCAAAAATGCTGAAGCCTCAGAAAGTGATCAAACAAGATGGTGATTCATTTTATATCCACACCACTAGTACATTCAGAGATTATTCGCTTCAATTTAAAATTGGAGAAGAGTTTGAGGAAGATAACAAAGGCCTGGATAACAGAAAATGCAAGGTAAGACTGAATACATGAAATCAAGAGGCCGTGACAAAATTAAGATGCCACAATCAATCCAGCTACTTGAGCTGAAATTGTTTCAAGAATACAATTTGTATTTTGCAATGCAAAGGTAGGAGCCCGAGTTACAGACAAGGAGTTTCACTTTCTCTCAGGAGTAATATTTAGGTCCCTTTTTATCCAGGAAAAAAAGGACATTGTCTACAAGTATATTGCAGAACTGAGACAAAGACATACAGAAACACTTTTTTGTTTCCTCTCACACAGAGCCTAGTTACCTGGGAAAATGACAAACTTGTCTGTGTCCAGACTGGTGAGAAGAAGAACAGAGGCTGGACTCACTGGCTTGAAGGAGATGACCTCCACCTGGTATTTACTTCAGTTCTCTACTAATTCTGTCTCTATATGACAAAAATAAGATGTATAATGGGGTCATGGTGTGCACAGGTCTTCTAGCTCTGTAGTATTTGTAATGGATGGTACATAGGGAGCACATGCTGCTTTGATTTTAGTTTAGCTGGAAAAAGTTCATTGTTTTGCTGTTGTATACTTAAATTTGGAATTTTAAGCATAACCTATTAGCATGGCAGCAGAGTGGTGGTCAGTAGTCACAGCAAAGGATCTATGGTCACTTTTAGAAGCAGTTCCTTTGATTACTATAAACATCTATACTCTTGTTTGTTTGTTTTTTGGTAGGAGCTTCGTTGTGAGAATCAAGTATGTAAACAGGTCTTCAAGAGAGCTTGAATATGTGTACTGGTTCCTATATGGAGAGACAGCTATATACAGGAGACTATGCATCCTCATGTTCAGTGACGGCTGTATGGACAAGAACTGATTTCTTGTACCTATTAACCTAAATGGTCTGATGTTTCTGGCTCAAGAAATAAGTCTGCTGTTGCCAGTGTTAAAGATCTAAGTTTTGCTAATAAATGCCCCAAATCAATCTTAAGTACCTGACTTCTGAATGTGTTTTTGGAAGAGAAAAAACCAACCCATAAGTGCTATGACTTGGGTCTCTAGTTAGCTATCAGTCTAAATCAAAAGGAGAAGCGAAGATAACAAAGGTAGCAGACAACAAAGAATACAGATTTATTATTCAAAATGCTTCTCTTTAAGATGCAGACTAGGAGTTCACTCCACTTGCTTGTATGTTAAATGTGTAAGGTCCTATATTGTGCCACAGCTGCTTTGTTCTCAGAATAATTAAGTTCAGCTTACCAGAGGAAACTAGCCTGTGATCAAATCCCAGAACAATGAAGACAGGTCTGAATAATCCATGTAGATTCCAGTCTGCAAAATAATTGAACTCCGTAAGCACATATACAGAGTGAAAACAATGCTTCTTTAGTTAAGATTTTTTTGCATACACCTGTTCAATTAGGTTAAATGTTTTTCTTTTTGACCTTGTGTAATGTTGTATAGAGAAGTAGGTTTTATTCTGCCTCATGTAAGCACATTTAGGTGGTCAGATCAACTTGGTAGCTATGTGTGAAATGAGTTGCTGCATATTGTTGGTAACACTAACGTTGCAGGAATCTTCTCACTAGCGGAAACAGAGGACTTTGATTAAATCTAGCTTAAGCTTAGTAATTAAATTACTTTCTGTGACAAAAAAGAATTCTAAAGTAACCCCTGACATTTTAAAACATAAGTAGTACCACCTTTTTGTTACTTCTTGTCAGTTCAGAATTCTTAAAGCTACCACCAGAGGCAGACAAAATGTGTTGAAGCTTAGAGGGCTTTTTGTTAGATTGAACCTTCCCCCTCCCCCCCCAATTGCTAGAGGCCTTTGTAAATTTAAGCTGGTTTCAAAAAATGTGAAGAAAAGAACTAATATTCTTTATATAGTTAGGGAAATTTGGGGGACCAGCAGTAAAATGCCAGGTGTTTATTCTGTGGGGCCTGACAGCGTCTTCCTTCTGGAACTGAGTAGTTTTCATTTACTTGAAAATAAAATTACTGTTACCATGTTATTCTAATATAAATAACAAATTCATGCAGCAGACCTGTTACATGTATCAGCAACATACAGCAACAGCCACGCAGACTTCGCTACACCACTAGATGGCACCTCCGGAACGTATTGCATCTTTAAATTGAAGAGGTTCCAACAGCAGGATCTTAAGCGTTAAATATTGCAGATACTCTCGAACTCCACAGCTTTTAAGCTGTGCACTCCAATAAGATATGCACGAGAAGCAATACAGAAAAGCAATGATAACCTTAGGAACTCTGTTAGTACAAAGAGAGATTCCAGGTAGAAAGTGGAAAAATGCAACTTTAGAAACCTGCATGACTAGAAGTATAATAATTCATTAGTTAAGGCTGCTATGAGGAAGTCCTTACTGTTAGAAATATAGAAGTTATTACTAGCAGTGATATTGCTTTTCTTATTGCTACCTTCCTACTTCAAACTGCTGATTTGAAACCAGGTAATGCTATGCAGAACTCACTTGAGGATGCTTTGAAGATCTTGAGGATGAGAGAAGCTAAGACAGTGACAAATCTGCTTATTCTAATTTCATTTACTTGCTAACTAATTCATATGCTTTCACACAATACAAATTAAACATCTTGAAATGCAAGGTGAAAAAAGGAAGGGAGCAGTCACGTGTTCTGGAAGGGGGGGGAGGGAAGACACTAAGATAGCCTTTGCCAAGAAGATATGCACTTAACTATAGAACTGAAGGACAAGAACAGAACTCTCCAGAGAAGCACTTGAAGGGTTTTATTGAAAGGTGGTTCAGACCACTTCAATTATCTTACACTATTGCTTTGAAAGTGAAACTTCTTCATCAACCAGCCTCTGAGTTTTTTTTAGTGCAATTGCTGGCCATGTGTATTATAATGATTTTAAGGTATGCCAGCTGCATGTGGAAGTACTTCAAAGATAGGTGAAGAGAAACGCATTGGCTTCTGGATTCTACAATCAAAAGAGACAACGAAAACCAAAAGCACAGCCAGGATGCGCAGTCTCTAAAACACTTTCTCTAATGATAATATTAAAAAAAAAGTTATGCAAGTTATATATAAACACATAAGGAGTCATATCACCGAATGTAGTTTGCTATTATTGTTTCCTAAAAGCTAGTCTTTGTGACAGACTTATACAGACTACTTTTAAACAGAGCATGTAACTTTTCCCTGACGTCATCAGAAGTACTTCTGAGCTTACTAATTTTTAATCGAAAGCCTTTAAGACATAAATTTGTGCATAGTCCCCTAATAATTTTCTTGCATACTATTCTGTGCAATGACTATATAATACGGAATAAACCAACAGTTTAGCATAAGAACAAACCAGCAGGTGAAATCATGTAAAAGCCTGTGCTTTGGATTATAGCCCCAACTCCACTGGAAAAAACAAAATCAAAATGAAACATAATCCCAAGAAGAAACACCAAGTAAAGCATAATCTAAAAATCAAAGGTAACAATACACATATGTTCTACAAAAAGGGCAGCAACCTATATTATGATCCAATCATTAAAAAGAATTTGTTTCCCATTCTGGGTACCTTGGTTAAGTCACCAAAAACATTGTTTTTGTTCAAACACCTTTAAATCAATATAGTATGTTACAGAAGATGTGTATTGAAACAGAAGACCAAATATCGTATCTGCCTTTTACATTTGAAAAAAATCTTATCTATTTTATGGCTTTATAATTATTTGCAGTGCTTACAGAAATAAGTCTTAATTCTATCTCTGTTCATACAGACCAGTTTGGTCTCATCTTAAGAACATCTTGTTATCCCCCTTTTATGGGATTCTTTGACTTGTTGAGTCAAACTACACTGCACTGTGTATAGCTGTCTTTTAAGATATTATTATTAGTGACTGTTCATCCTGGGGCACAAATCTGCTGATGCAACTCCCATTTTTTTGGTTCTCTTCCAAACCAGCAACTTCTCAAAACCCTTTTGTTTTTCACCTACGTGTATTATAACTGATCAAACAAGCAGAGCTGCAAGTGAACATCCAATTCGCTTGAAGTCAACGCAGATTCTGGCTGTTTTGTTCTCTAGCTGAGTTTCATTTCGAGGGTGAGGGAAAAGAGGAGGAAAAGCTTAGTATCTTCCACAAGAATACCACAAAAATTTTGCGGTGTAATGAAAGAACTAGGCGTGGAAAAGTTTGTGTTTTTACACCAGAAAGGAAAAAACCACTTCAGGTTCAAACCACACTTAGAGAAGGGTAAGAAGGCCCAGTACTCACTGGGGGCTTAGTGCCTTCGTTTTCCCTCGATGTGTCTGTCACACAGATGGCAACGATCAGACGAAAAGCCCGCAGTATTCGTCACTAAGAAGTGGGCTAACACCCTAAAGGAGCGGAACGTGGTACGGACACACTAAACCGGCAAGACTCAGTAACCTAACCCCAGCCTGGACCCCAACGTCCATACCTGGGGGGGCTGCTTCCGCCTCCGGGCAAGCGGCGACGCGTTTGGCGGCGGGCAGCTGCCTCCTTCCCGCCCTGCTCCCCATCCCTCACCGATCCGCTTTCCCAGCCCGCCTTCCCTTTCCTCTTCCTCTTCCCCCTCGCTCTTCCCGCCCTTCAGGGCCGCCTCCCCTCAGCACCGCCCTCGCCCCCGTTGCCATGGCGACGCGCGCGGGCCGCCCCTCCCGCGCCGCCACGACGAGCCGCCCGGCCGGGCCCCGCCCCTCCCTCCGCGCCCCGCCCCGCCTCCCGGCTCTGCCATTGGTCTGCGCAACGCGGGACCCGGCATGCCCGGTTCCCTCCGCGGCGCCGGGGGGGGGGGGGGGGGGGGGCG
>JANZLQ010000001.1:5237814-5276390 GCA_026212715.1 Elanus axillaris
GCTGCCGGCGGGTGAGGCGCGGCGCGGCCGCCCCGGAGATGCCCTTGTGAGGCGGCCCCGGGGGGCAGAGGCGACAGGAGAGCGCTTCCTCGGAACTGCCCCTCGGCGGGGCGGAGGAAAGCGCCCTCCCTCCGTTCACCATTAAGAGGAAGGCGATGGAGGAGCTGAGCGCGGATGAGGTGAGTCTGCGGGCCGCGGGGCCTGAGGGGGCCCCCCCCGGGGAGAGGCCACCGGGGCTGTCCCTGGGCCCTTTTCCTGACCCCGAGGTGAAACCTGGATGTGGGAAGGAGCGTTGCTGAGGCGCTCTGCCTTCGCCCGGTGCCTGTGCTCGGTGGTTTTCGTGTTCCTCGCGTTCCTCCGTCGTGCTGTCCCTGACCTGCGAGCCCCTGGCTGGTCGATGGGGTCGAATTGCTTCTCTCCTGGTTAATTGTTTATTCTCTGCTTCCATCTGACAGGTAGTCTTTGTCTGGAGGATGTCTCCTTTCTGTGTTCAACACTAGGTGTTTTATATGTTCTCTGTGTGTGACTTAAAAAAAAACCCTTACTTTTTACCATCCTAAAACACTTACAATCTTGCTTTCTCAGACTGTTTGCTGAGAAGCAAGGGAGCTGTGTATGTGATTTTATATTTAATATCATTTATTCTTGAAACGGTTTGAAACAGGCTGGCCAGTTTTCCGATGCTTCCTTTAATTTACTTTTTAAAAATTTATTCAACCTCTTGTTCTTTCATTTAAGAGTTATACGTGTTATGTTGTGATTGACACACATCTGACATGGAATTGTGAACTGTTTCTTCCTTTTGAAGGGTGGCGTTTTCCTTTTTTGTTTTTTAAATGTACAGTAAGGTCTTATGTTTTGCTCATATATTGGAGGACTCTCCAATGAATCCTGTTGTGATACTGATCAGGATATAGGGAGTTTTCCACTGTCCCAATGTATTGCCTAAATCACGTACAACTTTAAGTCTTCCTGCATCTCTTCAAAATTATATTTTCACGTTGAAGTGTAGTGCATACGTATAAAGTATATTGTATTGGGCCAGCTGCAGCATAGGCTCATTGCTGTTTTTATACTGCAGGGAGGATCAAAAGAAGTTATTTCTGTTCTGTGCCATATCTTACGGCAGGATTGTAGAGCAAGGTGGCTGGCTGCTGTTGTCACTCAGATTTGTATTCCAAAAAGTTAGGATGTTTTTGATTATGTTGTATATAATGATTTAGCAATCCTACTGTGTTGCAGAAGGAACTAGGGGGAAATACTTCATGCTGTTTACTTGATGAAAGTCCTCATATTCCATGGAAGCATTAAGAAAAGGAGTAGAATTTCCATGTTGGGGAGAGTGGGATAGGACGCTAGTGTTCATTTCTACTGTGAAAAGGGATCTCTAATTTTATAGGTGTATTTCATGAGTACTTTGTTTACATGCAATTCTTCTGATTGTTAAACTGCATCTGATGATGAGGTGTTTTGTGATTAATTTCAGAATTATTTAACCTATGTAAACTTGTTTGTGTCACTGCTTCAGCAAATTACTGACATCATCAAAACCACTGCATCGTGGAACTGAGGCTGCAGAAAATGAGTTCTCCAGCAGGGACTCATCTACCTTTTCTGGCAAAATGTTTGTCTCAAGTGACTCAAGGTTTTGTGTGTCTTTCCAGTACAGTTCAGCCAGGACCAAAGCAGACTGGTCTTTTAGGTGATTGCTTGAGACAAACTTAATCTTATATCATTTTAAGAGAGTCACTTTTTATTGTTAACGGATCCCTTGTTGTAAAGTCGGAGCCAGTCTGTTTTAATATTCCTTCACATCTCCACTTTACTGTTACTTGGTGCAGTGGACCCTAGATCAGAGGTGGACTGTGTGGTCAAATAGTCTTCTAAAACACGTTATATGTGACTTCTATCTGATTCAAACTTTATCTGGCAGTGACTAAAGGCAAAACCCCACTTAAATAAAGCTGGAATTACTTGCAAGCCTCTTGTAGATTAGATTATCTTCTTGTATCGAACCATAATTAAGTATAACATTAACAGATTGTGACTTGAAGAGAGACAGATATAATTGATATTGGCTTTGGGAGTATAGGAGATGTTTTAGTTTCAAGAAGATGTTTTCCACTGCTATCAACAGTGTCTCTCACTGAAATTTTCTCAGTGTTTACTTTGTTGAAGCACTAGAAGTTATCATTCATTGCAGACCATACTATGATCTTTAGGAGGGGAGAAAAGAAAATTCCCTTTTAGCGTGTGAATTTAGCACAAGTGATAGATAGCACAAGATGGGACTAGGGACTGCATAGAAAAAAGCAGAATCAAGCCAAATAGGGCATAAAGTCAGAAAGAATGATGTGAACTTAGCATCTTTTAACGTTTACATGATTTGTGAGTAGTGTTTTCCGGGCACAGAACATGACCAGTGTCACCACAAAATGAAGCATTTCTTAAACCAATTTAACACGTTCTGATGAATACAAGAAAGCTATCCATTCAAATTACCCTTTATTGTACAGATTTGGAAGTTTTCTACAATTATGGTAGAATAAAAAAATTCCTTAGAGCCTCACTAAGCAGTTGCCACTAAACCAGATGTGCATACAAATTTTTTTTTTTTAACTGAGAGCGCATGAGCCTGAGGGACCAGTCTTCCTGGTTATTTCTTTATTGGTCTGCTGCAAAATTAAATAATCAGTTAACCAGCTTTAACAGTGTGCTATTTTTACATTGTTTGTTGTAGTGTCTCTAGCTAACAGCTTTTAAGTCCAGTAAGATAAATGTATTTCTGAAAACTGCTATTCAAAGATAGAGTCCAGATGTGTCCAGCAAAAAGTGTACTAATTAAAAAACAATGTCCTTTTTCCATTCAACTGATTAGATTTTCTTTTTTTGTTAACCTTTTAAATGATATGTTATGGAGTTGTGCTCTGTGGGCAAGATGGGCATTGTTTGTTCCATAGCCTATGTAGTAATTGGTACCAAATAACTTGTCACTGTTAGGTAATATAACAATACCTAACAGCTTTGTCACATGTCATGATTGCAGGTACTTACTGCTGAAATCAGGCGTTGGGTATTATTGAGGTACCCTAAATTTTCCTAAGAAAGTATTTTAAAAAAATTCGGTCATGCATTTCTTCATGGTAATTTGGAGAAGCAGTCAGTCTGAAATGAGAATGAGTCACCTTCAACTCCCACAATTCGAACATATGTTTCTTGTGCTAGGTGAAGGCAACAGGTTGGTGCCTCCTTTGTGCCTAGTATTGGGCAAACAAGCTACTGTTTTCTGAGTCCCCACGTTGTGCCCTGAGCATAAAGCCTATCTTCCCTTGTCTTGATGCTGTTTAGTCTTAAGGCACACTTAGTCTTAAGCCTTCCCTTTAGTCTTAAGGGAATTAAATGGATAGAGTGTGTGCCCTAGTTTTATGCTGTATTCTCAAACTTCTTCAGCCTGCACTTTTGCCTTTGTAGCATAATATCTTTGTTTCTCCCCTTTTTTCTCTCTTATTTAAAACTTTCTAATCTTCAGATCAAGTATCAGATTTCTGTGATAATTGAAGTAAACCTAGGGGAACATGACAACTCAGGGTATCTAAGAACCAAATCTGGTCTGTTAACAATTGCTAAATGTATCCTCAGTTGTGAAAGCTGTCTCTCTTAGTAGAAAAATATTCGGAGTTTATTTATATTTTAATGTTAATTTGTTCAGCAGTAAGGAAGATAAGTATAATTTGCCTATCATCCTTAGAGGTGTAGGGAGAAATCTTATATTTGTTTTAATTGCAATATCTTATGTAAAAGCAGCTTGGTGTCTGTGCAGATTTCTTTGTTCCATGCCCTTTCCAGAATATTTTTCAGGGCAGGTTACAGTCTGGGGGATTGGTCTGTAAGAAAGATTGGTGGTTGATGGACTAAGAGTGACAAATACAAGGCAGAAAGTTTGTCTTGGTGTCCTCCTATTACAACAGTGATGATTGCAGCTGGTGTTCTTGTAGCTTAGGCATTGATCTAGCCTAGCACTGTAGGTGAAGGAATGCTGAGTGGCATAAGTGGCCTCAATTATCTGCTTGAAACTGGGAGATGATGAAGAGAGGTTTTGTGCAGGTCATACCTTGTGAGGGATATGACCTTGATTGAGTAACTACTGTTTGACTGTATTTGAGAATAAATTGATAAATATATTTATCTATGCCTTTTTCTCCTCACATATTTCCTTCCTAACATCAGATTTGGAACTAGCTAACAAGAATTAATATGAACAGTTGTGGAAAAGTTTAATATCACATTTATTTTTCTTGCATTTTACATAATTAATCTTCATCTTTCTTCCTCAGCCACTTCTGCATATATGGGCTGTTTGTGTGTGTTTGTATTTTTTTTTTCCTCCATTCGTCCCTGCCATTCCTTTATCTGAAAAACATGGTTATAGATCAGTTGAATGGTAAAGAAACAGCTTTTAAAACTTTAATTCAACCCCCTAATTCAAAGAGATTTCAATTCAGCTAGGTTGTTGTATTGATAACATTTCTGGTACAGCTTTGTGAGCTATGAACACTTCATTTGGATTCAGCAGTGGGGAAAATGGATATGGGGACGTGTAGCTGACACGTTCTCAGGCATGCCTCTGAGGATTGAGGTAGCTCTGTAGGTTTTTTTTGGAGAAGCAGCTGAAAAATTAAGATGTAAGATAGAAGTGGACAAAAATCGTAGATATTTAAAAAAAACTTTTTAGAGACCCTAAGTATACAGCTTCTACTTATGGCAAAGCTAAACAATTAATTTATGCAATAAGCTCCTCTATTTTGCTTGACGAAGAGGAGGGATTAAGATGTTCTAATCGTTGGCTTTTTTTTTGTCTTTACAAATAAAAAAATTTCTAGCTGCTTTCCACGTTCATGTAGTGACACATGTCATGGAGGGAGATGTAGTTTCAGACACTGTTTTCCCACAGTTTTTGAAGTCTGATTTAATTTGCTCTGTTCTTCTTCCTGTTGGAGTAGTTTTCACAGGTCATTAAATGACTACAGTAATGTAGCGTAGACATTGACTTGACACAGATCTTTTGTTCACTCTTTCACTTGCTTGGCAGTTCTTTAGGATTATGAGCAGAAATGAAAACTGATACATTCCATGCAATGCTTGAGTATCATAATACAAAGAGAGAATAACATGAATTGCTTATTTTTGCAGGGAGGGGACACCATCACATGCGATATTTTTATTTTTGTCAGGCCTATTTTGAGCTAAAGGTGTAAGCTTTAGGAACAGATCTGAGGCAGCTTGTGATAATAAATCATTTCTTTTCTATTTTTCATTTATGCTTCAAGTGAAACTTGAAGCAATTAAAATTATAAATTCTATAAGTTCTATTTAGTCTGTTTATTTCTCAAGTATAATATTAGTGTTACTTGGTCGCATACTAATTCTAATAACTAGATTCGTAAGTTTTCTGAAGTTGGATTTTGAAGGCAGATGCTTCTCTGTCTTACTAGTAATGTGCAAAGACTGTTTTTTGACTTCTGTGTGGTAGAATGTCTTCAGGTGATGAGAGGATGTTATTTACTGTCTGTCTTTACTTCTCAAGATGCTTCTGTCCGACAGTTGAGTTGCATCTTTTTAGTGTTGCAGGTTTATTTCAGATTAACTTGGACAGCAGTCTTTAATAACTTTCAACTGGATCTTCTTTAACAGGGGTGTTTTTATTAGTATCATGTGGTGTGAAATTAAGGCAAAGGTCATGTTCATATTGTCCCTTTTATCAGATTAATGCCGTTTGTTTCATCAAATGCCAAAATAAATGGGGAGGAGCGTTACAGGGTTTGAAATCGCTGAGCAGTAGAAGTTAAACTTGTCTTACACAACCGTCTGAGGGACAAACACAGTGTTCTCCAGTGCAAATGGTTTTCCGAGGCAGCAAATATGTACTTAGAATCTAAACATCAAGGGTATTTTAGTATTGTCACGCAGAACAGAGAAATGGCAGTGAGACTCGGCTCCACGTAGCAGGTTATCAGGCAAAGCTTCTGTATTTGCAGCTTCACGGGGTGAATACCCCTGCTGTGTAGGAGTGCCGAAGGGCAGCAGTGGGATGTGTGTGCATATGTACGTGCAAACGAACTTGTTTATTTGCTATTATTTTATTTCCTTTGTGCAGATTCGTCGAAGGCGCCTTGCTCGGTTGGCAGGTGGACCATCTTCCCAGCCTACTACGCCGCTTACATCACCGCAGAGAGAGACCCCACCTGGACCACCTGTAGTAGCACCAGCCCCGGGGCCATCCCATAGTCTAGGCCTAAATGTCCATAGCATGACCCCAGCTACCTCTCCAATTGGTGCATCAGGTAGGCTGGCACGTTAGGGAAAAAAATTATTATTGTGTGTCTCCTGAAAGTTATTGTGCAACTCCTTATCTTTAGAACATAAACGCTATTACTGGTGCTATTTCTGCTGTGACTAAAAATAATTTTCAGAAAGAAACACTCTAAAATGATGAATGAAAGTACTTTTTGTTTTTGTTTTCCAAGTAATAAACGGTTAGATACAATTGTTTTCCAGGTATCGGTAAACTAATGGTGTTTAAAATATGGGTTACCAAAGCTTGAAGTTTGTAATACAGTTTAATATTACAAAAGATGACAGAAAAGAAAGCCAATCTGTCAAGGAGACAGGAAAAAAACCCCTCTTCAGTCTTGCAACACAGTTTTTATTGATTGGTTTCTAGGTACAATTTAGCAATCAGTCCCAAGTTCATTTTTGATCTTTAATTACTAGCATTTGGCACAATTAAAAATAGTAGGCTGTGACTGTGTGTTGCCAACATAAGAGGAAAGTATTTGCTTTCTCCTTTGTATTACTTTGCCAATTTCACTATTTACTGGAGTGAATACAAGTAGGGTATTTACAGATGGTATTTATTTCAGAAGATACGAACAGTGCCTCATCTGCTTGCTTTGTAGAGAGGTGAAGACAATATTCTTATATATAATACCACTTTTGACTTGAAAAAATAATAATTTTGATTTCAAGTTAGATATCTTGGAAATAAAATAAATTGGCATGTTTTCCAGTATTGTGATCTTTATCTGAAAACTTAAAATGTTTTGCATGTTGTGCTACTAAGCTAAGAGGTTGACAAAACCAATCTCAAAACAAATGTCAAGATTGTATCATAGAATCACTTAGGTTGGAAAAGACCCTTGAGATCATGGAGTCCAATTGTTTGATGTCCTTATATTGAGGCACCCAAAATTGCACACAGTGTTCAAGAGGATTTCTAATAATATGATAGAAATAATATTTTTTCCAGTGCTCTTGATAAGCATGCAGAATACTTCATCTGTTTACCCATTTGCTTTCTGAAACTTTGTTTTTCCCTTTGGCGAGTACAGTAATTTACAAGCTTAAATCTTGTAATTTAATTACAATGCTGTTCTGAAATACCTAGAAGTGAGTCCTTCCTGCTTATTTTGTTGCCTTATATCCAAAGCAGGACAGAGAAAAAGCTATCAAAAGCATTTCCTGAGAAAAGCTCATTGCAGATGGAATTTAACACTGTGTATTGTCCTCATGGTTATAGACACCAACCCAGAAGCAAAGGTGACTTTTTTTTTTTAAGAACAGTGCAGAGGTCGCTTACTATTTTCACTTGGCTTGTGGTTACATGACTACTTTAACCTGTCTGAGGTCTGATCCTTGCTGAAAGGAGTATTTCTCACTGCCTCTCCCCCTGTTGACCTTAGCAACTGTATGGTGAGGTGGATCATGGACTTAATCTAGGTGAAAGCTAACGCAGGAAAAATAAATGGTTAGTTTTCAAATAAATGAGGTCCTGGTCCATCTTACTGTGCAGCTGTATAAACAATAATGCCAACAGAGTGGGAGGTGTGGAAACATGTACTTGAAGGCAGAAATGTTTGTGTATTGGCAGATGGGTTTATCATGGTTTGAAGTGGTCAGATAGCGAAGACCTTACAACTTCTGTTTTAAGAATTCATTTATCTGCACTGGACAGTACCTAATTATACGGCCTAGATTGATTGCAGCAATTTAATAATGCGTGTCTTTTTCACACCAGGGTAAGTGATATGGTTAAATTGGAGAATAGATCAGGGGAAAAAATGTTCACAAGTAATTATCTGCTGTATTTATTTAGCATAAATGAAGACTCAGCTAATGCGGTGTGGTTTGCAGGAAGGAGTTCTTTTGAGCAGTAGGCTAAAATGACTGCAGAGGATTTTAATTCATTTGGACATACAGGGAACCCCAGCAGAATAGTGTCCTTATAAAGCATCCATTTTTATAAGAAGTTGTATATCATGGTGAGATCAGATTGACACATCAATTTAATGGAAAATATGATCATTATTTTGTATGTATTTTGAAAATATTTTGGAGAGCCTAGAACCAGTGTATCAATGACAGACACATACTGAGTATGCAGTCTTCAAAATTTTTGCATGTCTTTGTATGCTATTGTGTTTCCTTTTTTTTTTAAAGGAAAACTGGACCTTAGTGTGTCGGGTATTTTATTGTATACCTGATCCAGCAAAGTATAGATGATGGAAGTAAATTCTGGAAGATTTGTTGTGAAAACGTGGTAGGTAGGATGGTTTGTTTGAAGAGGCCTATTAACGAGTGCTGTTGTATAACTGTTTAAGTATGTTTGCTTGGCAGTGGGAGTAAGACCCCAAGGGAGTGTAGAACAAAGCACTTCACCCTGGTAAGCCATGTTTGCTCTAGTCCCTTTATCCACTGCCTTAGCTGGCTTTTTCTTTAGGAAGAGGGAGGAGGAAAGAGGAAGGACTCAAGGAAGACTGACTCTTTATAATCGGTGATGTACTGAAGGGAAACAAGGCTGTAACTGGGATATATTAAATTAGTGACATGCTGGAATACCCTGCTGAAGTCAGCCTTCCCCTGCCATGGACAGCATATTTCTGCTGGGTGTTCTCTCTAGGGAAACTACATCATTGAAGTTCTGGTTTTCAAAGTTGCTTTTATTTAACCTGATTGACCTGAGCAACTTTGCTCCATTCAGGTACTATACTTGATTTTTCTGTATCCTTGGTTTTCTGGAGAAACTGTACTAGGCTTTGTGCCTGTGCCTTGCGCCAAGACTTTCAGTGTCAAAGCTAAATGCATCACTAAAATTCCAGGACTGGAGGAAATAGCCATTTGAACTGAAATGGAGCTTTTCTTTACATTTTCCTGCTTTCTGGGTGACATCTTTTGCAGACATTTCATGTTGGCACATAGGTGGTTAAGTGAAATCTAACTTTTTTTGGAGGATCTTGGTTCCTATCTCTATTCTTCTTTTCATACTGAAAACCTAATGGGCTCAATGTTCTTTGAATGTTTTTTATGAATGAATGAATGATAATACCCAGCTACAGGCCTAAAGTGACTAACCGAAGCATAGAAGCTTACAACAAAATTGAATGAAGTTTACATTTAGCAAGTATTTTATATGTGCAAGTTACATATGCCTTCTGTGTTCTCTTCCTATATCTTAAGAGTGCTTTTACATATCTGCAGTTATAGAATATAAGTGTTTGGCCAATCTGCTTGTTAAATTCTTTTCTGAATACCAGTGCAGATTAATTTTACCTCATGCATCTTTTCTACTTTTTATTTGAAGATTTGAGTGTTTTCTGGATACTGACCTATTTCCAGCCTAATATAAGGAGTTAAATAAAAACTTTTTATACCCAGGGAAGTAAACCAGGAGTTTCTAAGTAGTAGAATGAAGCAACTTTTCTTCCCTCCTGTGTTGAATATCTAGTTGTTCTTCAGCAAACTGTCTTCTAAATGTGATTTTTCTCCCTTCTGCAGTTTTGTTCCTGTAAAATGAATTGTTTCAAGACCTAGAAAAGCTTTGGGAAAAGTGCTTGGGAACAAACAGCTTGTGTCGAAGAGCATAATCCTGATTTGTTCTGTCTTGCTGCTGCCACTGCTAACTTCAGAATGTGTTGCTGCCATAAATGCAGGACAAGCTTGAACTTTTCAGTAGTAACACTAAAACACAGTCAGTGCTGGAATTCAAAAATAGGTTGTCAATCTGGTTTTACGCTTCTCACCTGAAACCTAATACTGTTTGGGCCATGTCTTGTAAACAGCAGTCAAAAGAACCCAAAGGAGGGAAATTCACTGCTGCTTTCTTTTTAAACAGATGAATAATGTCTTTTTTCCTACTCCTTCTAGGATTCTGTTTACTGACATGCCAATACCTGATGCTGATAAAACTACATTTGTAGCTTGCAATTAATGCTACTTCGTTATAAATCATGACTTCAAACAGTATCACTAGGCCCAAATTTTAGGAATAGACTACACTTAAGAGCCATCTTCATTTAGATGTTTGTAGAACTCATTGAACTTCTGTTGTTATTGAATCCAAGGCTTCTTCTGGATTATTTAGAATTATGCATATAATTTTCCTCCTGCCATACTAGTGTGTAACACTTTTCTGAAGAAGTCTTTGTTACAAAGTGAAAGTCTTCGTTGTGTCTGTTCGTTTTCTGATGCTCATCAGCTGTGCTCCAAAGCCGCCATATTGCTCTCCATTTGCTGGTGTTGCACTTAGTGCATGTTGCTAGGACTTCTTGGATACTTATTTTATTCTTGTGGAGGAGGAAGAGTACTGCTAATTTCCCAGTAAATTGTGGGAGGTTTTGTGGGAAGACTATCAGAACTCGGGTAAGTTTTGTCCTGTATCCTCACCCAAGTTAACTCCATTGCAATGACCCAGTGTCAAGTCTTATTCTGATAGGACAGACTTTAGAGGGGCTTTGACCAAGATTTAAGGTAGTAAGTATACAGAGCAATCTTACAAGACGTCAGTTTGCTAGTGCTTTTTTTTTTTTGTGTGAGTGAATCTCTGAGCATTTCATGGGTGCAAATTTAGTTTTGTTCTCTGTGTTGTAATGCAGGTAAGCATTCCTATATTGCTGCTACAAGGGGAGGTAGAAAATGTGATTATCTGTAGTCAAAAGTGAATATTATTAGCATTTATTTCCTAATGCATTACTCACAATGGTTAAGAGCTGCATTGAAAAACCTTTCCTTTTCCATCCAAATAACTTTTTGGTGCCTTCTCATCTCTGTAGTAGTAATCTTGGTGGTGCCTTTTCTCTAGGAGTAGCCCACCGAAGCCAGAGCAGCGAAGGAGTGAGTTCACTCAGCAGTTCTCCATCTAACAGCCTTGAAACACAATCTCAGTCTCTCTCTCGGTCTCAGAGCATGGATATTGATAGTGTCTCCTGTGAGAAAAGGTAAAAAAAGCAGCTTGTATAAGCCGGCAAATATTGTACCATGCTAACCGTCAAAACCACTTACACAGGAAAATTTTCTGCCATTTCTCACTTGCAGCTGTGTTAATCCAATAGGGTTTAATGCTTAAATATGACACACTGTTTAGACCACTGTAATGCTTTTTCTAATCTGGTTTTAATGGGAATTCCTGACCTAAAGGGATAAAATACAATGGTTTGTCTTATACATTAAGTGATGAGCATGTCTGGTGGGGATAATTCAGCTACTCTGTTTAAAAAAGAAAAGGTTATGGAATGTGATAGCTGTATAGTTTGCATTGCCTGCTGAAGAAATTTAGAATTGTGTTTCTTGAATTCAAAATACATGTAATACAAGAAGCATTTATCAACTAGTGATTTTAATTGCTGTTAGTGTGTATGCCTGTTCCTGTTGCATTGTTTTTTCTCTGCTGCTTCTACTTAAGGTGACGCTCCTTCCGTCAGCATCTTACAGAGCACTGTCTGTGGCTTACTACAAGTTAATGGCCCCCTTCTCTTATTTCCACTTACAGCATGTCCCAAGTAGATGTGGATTCAGGAATTGAAAACATGGAGGTTGATGAGAATGATCGCAGAGAGAAAAGGAGTCTGACTGATAAGGTCAGTCTTTTTTTATGTTGGCTGGATGGAGGACTGATGCAAAGTTTTAGCTTGCAGTGAGTTCAGTTATCTCCATATTTTGAATACATGCTCTTGATTGGATGGAATTAGCCCTCAGATGTCATTTGTAAACAATTTCTTCACTGCATTTCCTCATTAAAATTTACGGGAAGAAAAAAAAGACAAAACTTCCAATACCAAAGCTGCATTTCAGTTGTCTCGCATTGGTTTGTGAACTCTGAAGAAAATGGTTTTTGTTATATATATCCTACAATAAAGTGACCTATTAATGCCCAGATCTATTTTTTAATATGCAGTAAGCCTGAAGAAATATTTCTGAAGACACTTCTGAAGATTGTTGCAGTTTATTTGTTAACAAAGTACTGCTTCAAATGTTATGTATGCTGAAGTAATGCTATGTAGTAAGGTTTTCTTAATAATATTCCAAGAAAATAAATAAGAATATTTAGCCCTCAAGGTTTAGACAGGTGGTAGAATCCTTTAAAGTGGAAAAAGAAAGAAGCAAAGCTCTCATTCACGCCTAAAATTGTCCTCTTTGTCATTTGATTTTAAGGCCCATGTGAAATAAAGCCATAAAGAAATGGGACATCAGTGTAGTGGAGAGAATTTTCTACAACGGTTCTTGCAGTGCTCATTAGATGTCTTTTGTTTATTCCTGCACTGTCAGTAATAAGGTCAGTTGGTAAAAGCCTGGCTTAAAGCCATGTACCAATAAACCTGCCGCAGAATCCTTTCCAGTCAATTCCTAGCTGCAAATCAGTCAGTCGGACAGCTTGCATTGTGCTACTGTGAAATAAATAGCTTGGAATCAAGGACAATCTTGAAGTGAGTGGGGGGAGAGCAGTGGAAAGTAAAATAAAGCTTTGCAAACTTGGTTCAATTCCTCTTACTCATTTGGAGATATCAAAAACATAAGTGGATAGGAGACAGCATAGTCCTCACTTATGAGCAAAAGATGTTCTTGCTTGGTTTTCTGCATTGGAAACGATGTCTGTAATAAAGCCGCCTGTGCAGAAATAGGCAGAAGTAGTACTTGAAAACAGTAGAATACTACTAGAGCGATTAATTCAATGAAAATGTATTGATGTGTCACCATTTATGGTTTATTAAATGGTTTGAGGGAAACCTTTTGTAATGTTTTGGTACCTAGTGGCCATTATGAGGTCTCAAATTTAAAGGGGAAAAGGGAGCTTTCTAGTGGCAACCTTGTTTTTTTTTTCAATCTGCATTTTGTTCTTCGTCGTTGAAGAGTATTAGTGTCAAGAAGTATGATACATAGCAGTACAGTGTGCACTTGTGTTAGTCAAATATCAGAATTTTTTTTTGTCTAGTAAATATCTACAGCTCTTGCAGGAAAATAGCCTCGAAGCTAAAACTTTTCCATCTTCGAAATTCTATGCAGCTGAATTGTCCATTTTGTGTATTATGTTGCTTTTACAGTGTTGGTAGAAGAGTGTAGGGAGGACACAGTTATGTTGCTGGCTTGCCATGTATGTTTGGAAATGTTCTGAAATGCTACATCTCCTCACATTGCAGGGCTAATTACTTGAGGTTTATTTGTTTGTATTCCACCATTTTTTCAGGTGTACACTCAAAGCTGCCTTAGGATTGTAAAGACCCTCCCATTTAACCTTTGCTAGCCACTATATGTGGTAGCATTCTTTTTAGAGAAACTAGTTTTTCGTTTTGAGCACAGTTTACATAATGTTCCTTTTTTGGAAGAAAGGGGAACGAGGCAAATTCTTGAGTCTTTTGTCCTGTCCTGACTTGATTCAAGTGAAAGATATCTTTATCTTAGGCAAAGATTTGAAAGCAGGAAAGACTTGGGAAAGCTAGCTCCTTCCTGTGCTTTTTTTACAAGAAACTCTTAAAATACCTTGGAATCCCAAATTAATTCCTGAAAGCAGACATCATAGGTATGTTTGTTAAATTTCCCTTCTTAGTGTACTGTTTTCAAATGTTCTTGGGAATTTGCTTCCTGCTGGATGTATTTCTGCTACGTCTATTCAGCATCTCTTGTGCTTCTTTAGTTGTTTTTTTTTTTTTTCCAAATAAATTTGGACAACAAATAGATCTGTATTCCTTCATAAGTACACAAAATCTACCATTAAGAGTTAGTTTGAGGCCATTAACCAAGACCTGCATCTGATCATGACTTGACTAATAAAATTGCAAATAAGTTGAATTTTTAAATATTTTTTTTTTTAACCCTCCCCAACCAAGGAACCTCTGTCTGGGTCTGAAGTATCTGAGGAGCAAGCTTTACAGCTGGTCTGTAAGATCTTCAGAGTCTCTTGGAAGGACCGAGACAGAGATGTTATCTTCCTGAATTCACTCTCTGCCCAGTTTAAGCAGAACCCAAAGGAAGGTAGGTATCTGATCTGTTACCATTGTTAACAGATTGTTTCAGCTGAGTGGCATGTTCCCTACTCTTATTTTTAGCTTTTTTGCTACGATGCCAGAGCTACCTATTTGTGGTCTTTGCTTGATTTCAACACCTGCTATCAGCAGATGTAGCAGGAAATGGAATCCCCAAAAAGGAACATGGGATTGATTGGTCATAGCTCCTGTTTTAGTCAATTGCTATGCTCGCTGGTTATGTTTTCTGTCAAACTAGTATGCTGATATTGCAGTGTTGCTGGATTTTGTTTATTTTACTTTTTTTAGGGAACTTTCTACTGACTCAGTGGGTTGTCTTGCATCATAATAGATACTTAGCAGTTAATTTGATAAGCTAAGAATTCCCAATTATTTTATATAGCAAATTATATTTTATATGTCAGCTGTAAGATATGACCAAATAAAGTTTGTTATTTTATGTGTGGGCATATGTGGGGTGGGGGGTGTGTGCGCGCACGTGTTTTTCCTTTCCTTATGACACAGCTTGCCCAACTCAACAGCAGTGTGGGAAAATAAGAGGGACAGACAAGACAACTTTAATAATCAACAATAACAACATTAGGTCATCTATGATATTTTGTACTTTCCATAGAAGTCATATTTTTGTGTAGCTGTAATTTCAGAACCTAGTTAATGTAGAAAGTGATAGTTATAAATGTAAGTATCAGTCTATTGTTTTTGCCAAAAGCAGCACTTAATTCACAGAATTGAATTGCCGTCCTTCTTAGTTGAAATCTTTTATAATGTTTACATCTCTGGCTAATGTGTAATGTGTAGGCAGTAGGTGAGGATACTAACTCACTTCTTTTATTCTTAACAGTGTTTTCAGATTTTAAGGACTTGATCGGACAGATTTTGATGGAAGTGCTGATGATGTCCACCCAGTCAAGGGATGAAAACCCATTTGCTAGCCTGACAGCTACATCACAACCAATTGCTGCAGCTGCCCGGTCTCCTGACAGAAGCCTGATTTTAAATATGGGCTCTAACCCAGGAAGCAGCCCAATGTTCTGTAATGTGGGCTCCTTTGGTTCCAGTTCATTATCCAGGTGACTTCTGATTATAACCGAATACTGATTTCACTTGAATATTGATTGATAGACTGGAAGAGAGAGAGTGGCATAGAAATGTCCCAAGACCGATAGAGTAGATTTTTTTAAAATTCTTCACTCTTTTTCATGTGAATGTGTCTCTATTTCACCATTTTTATTACATTGCCATGGCTAGGAGTGTATTTGATAAGTTAAAGCCACGTAGCTTGTTCTTTCGGAGAAATGTCCCTAACGTGCATCAGTGAAGGCTATGACCCTTAACAGTGTGTACATTGTGACATAGTTTTATTCAACATTAGTAAAAAGGAATAATGAGTGTGAGCTGCAGAATTATTGCTGAAGAGTCATCAGAAGGGCAAGGGCTTCTCTTGCTCATTTTATCTTTTTTACCCTTTTCCTGCATATCCTAAATCATTGCTTTTTTTTTTTTTTCTTTTTCCCCTGTAACTGGTTTAGTCTCTATGGGACTAGTCCAGCTCCTACTACCAATTTCACAAGCTATGTACCAATGACTGGTTCATCTCTTACCCCACCAGCCAGTTCAGTTGCCACTACATCTGTGCCTTCCATTACTGTCAGCTCTCACCTCACAGCAACGAGCCTTTCTGGGATGCAGCCTTCCTCTCCGAGGTACCGGCCATACACTGTTGCCCATTCTGGAGGCTTTTCAGCTTCTTCCATCCCACCACGTTCCTTGAATATTTCCATCCCATCTAGTTCACCAAGTCCTCCAGCCATGGCTGCTAGCCCTCCAGCCATGCCAGTCATCACATCCAGACAGAGACCCACAACAATGGGTCCGCCTTTGTTTACTGCTTCACCCAGTACCTTGCGCAGGCGTTCTTCTTTACTGAACAGGATTCCTTCTAGGTATTTCATGAGAACAAAAGAGTGTGTGTTTAATGTGTGCCGTGCCGGGTGTGGCATAAGTGTGCAATTTGGAAGAACTTATATTTGGGCTGAGCTCACCCTACTTACCCCGAGTTGATTTCTGCATTTTGGTTTGTTCTAATATGCTGACTTCCTAACAAGCCATCTTTGCCAAAATGTTAAACCTGCTTCTGCGAGCATTTGAAGTGTAATGTAGTTACTTTCAAAGGTAGCAATATTGTTTTAATTTCTTCCTCTTAACAATCCTTCCAGTTAAAACTATTAGCTTTCTGTTCAGTTGCTACTGCTGGATAGTAAACCAAACAGACCTCCTGCTTTGATATCAACTTTCTCATTAGGGCTTTAGTTGATTTGTTCAAAGTTGTTACTTGCTGGACTGTGTTAGATTTGATTCCCTAGTGCATAGGTGTAAATTACAGATTAGCCTATTTCAGTATGCCAGGCCAAGTACTACTGCATTTTCTCTGTTGGCTGCTCCTGGAATCCCTAGTCCTTGCAGGAGGGAGAAGGGAGCATGCAAGGTTTTGAGATGACTGCTTTAAAGTTCAGTAGCTTAGACAGTAAAAATTATTAATAGGTTAGGTCTAAACATTCCTACTTCTGCCATAATTTTTATTAGGTCTCAAAATTTTTTTTTAAATTTTTGCTTTGTGAACATGTGGTGTTCTGATATGCGAGTAACTTGTCATAGTGTAACAGAGCATGTTAGTATAGCCTTGGTTTTACTAACAGGGAGTTACCCGTTGTTTGCATGTTTAGAGAAGATGATTTTTGAGAGACTTACAAAGAAAAGCTACCATTTACTTTTTCTTTTGGCTTAAAAATCTGATGGCCTTTTTCATTTTTGTTGTGGTAGTATATACGACAACCCTTTCTCCCTCCTCCTTCTTGCCGTTTCTGATGTGTCTGAGGACAGTAGTGATGAAGAAAATGAAGATGATGATTTTTCTTGTGTCCAGTTTGGGTCCAGGTATTGGAGAAAGAGAATGTAACCTGCATGTTTGGTTGCTTAGGAACTAACAGTCTGTGTAGTGCCAAGCATTCTTCAAAGTAACTTGGGAAATTACTAAAGCCAAGGAGATGACTTGGATGGGTTTTTAAGATGGCATATAAACATGTATAATGAATGCTAGTTAGTCAGCTCTTTTTAAGAGATGACTAAGATGAAGTAAATGTTAATCATACTGTCTTCTAGGTTTAATGAGCATAGTTTCTGAAATCATGTTTGAGTGGAACTCCTCATTGACTATATGCTTAGAAGGAACATTATTCACCCATGGTTGTAATTTTAAAGCCAGTGGTATATCACGTGCATGTTTTCCTATCAAAAAGTGGAAAAAGAGGGCAAAGGTTAACATGTAGAAAAAGATGGCAAATAGCCAGCTGATACAAACAGCATGACTTTGTTGAAGATTCATTGCTGCTTGACAGCTGAGGATTGCTCCTCTAGCCTGTAAAGAAAATAAACCTGAAAGTTTAAACTGGTCCTTTGACGTGGTAAGTAGTAGAGGGTGATACAGTTGGAACAGCCAAGAATGGAGGGGGAAGAGCAGAATATTCTACTGTAAAACAGAGACTTAACAAATCATGTAAGACATGTGGAAACAAAATGTGAATTGGTATTAGTGAATTTTGTTTGGAAGCTAGCCAGATAGCTGTGCAAAAAAACTTGTGGAACACTGGATATGCCAAGGAAACAAAACTTACAGAAATGTAAACGTGGGGTAGGATCTTCTCCAGTTTTACATTCCATTGCAGAGGAATGCTGCAATGTCTTGGCTGATAACAATGTTTTCCCCCCCAAATGCCCCACTTTTTTGTATTGACCCAAATTGAAGAAAGGAATAAATGTTTTATTTTAAAAGCATGTATTTTGGGAAGACTTTTCTGAAAAATGATACTACCGTAGTCTTGCTAGTATCATGAACATTTTCTATTGGCATTCAGACCCCTGATTATGACTGATAGTAATTCTGAGGTGGCCTACGGCTGGCCACATGGCCTAATAGAGCCAGTTACAGTTTACAAATGTATGAGGGAAACAAGATGAGAATTTTAAAGACTACATACATATTGAACAACTGGGAGGAAAAGACATCTTTCTAGACTTTCAGTCCCCTTTGAAGTATTTTAGTTACAGCAAAACTCAGGGGAAATCTAATTGCTTGAGCCTTATGAAACTAAGCTCAAGACTTTAAGAAATATCTTGTGATGTCAGGGAATACCCAAAAAGACTTGGTACAAGGTGATCTACCCCAACCCCCCACAGCTTTTCTGTCTGCGATTTGTTTCTGTGGTATGTTGGGACACTACTGCTGAAATCAGACTGTTAACTAGAAGGTAGACCATCCAGTAGCATCTCCTCTTTCCCATTCCAGTCTAATTTCAGGAGAGTGAATTTGGTAACACAGGTTTAGGGTTTTTTGTGTACGTGGAATTTAGGGTTATTTTTCCCCAGTGTTTTGTTTAATCTTTATCCTGTTGGCAATTTAATCAAAATGTTGGATTGACTTGCAAAGCCTTTAGTAAGGATTTCTTAGGCCGCTATGCTTCTGGAGCCTTAGTTTGTATATTATGTCTTGGCATTCTGCAGACAGTGGCAAGATGTTAGTTAAATTATAAACACAGTGACTGTACAACTATACAACAACTTGCACCCTGAAAATACCAAGCCATTCAATATGTGTATGAAGGATGTATGAGCTTTGCATGAGAATAATTTCAGTTACTGCTGCAGTGAAATCATTAACAGAATGACTATAGTGGATTAGGGGTTTTTTAATATAAATTGGGCAATTTTTAAGCTGAATGTGAGAAGTCAGGAGGTTTAAAAGAGACTATAGGAAGGAAAATGTGTATGATTTCATGATTACTGAGTGCTATTTTAATAGAACTACATTTTACATGGATTAGTTTTAAATGAATAATTGAAAACAAGTTCTCTCTGCTAAAGGGATTGCTGCTGTTAGAAGTTATGTTTCTTAACGTGCTGGGCTACCAGATGCTTAGCAGTAATAACCTTTCGCTGATTTATTGGATGGACTGTAAAGCTTGCACAGTAGGTTTGTAGAGCTCAATTATTAAAATGTAAATTATTTTAGAGTTTAAAGGAAATCCCAGTTTTGGCACAATTTGTAGTTTTATACATGTTTGACAAGCTGCATTTAAGAAACAAATACTCTTATTTTCCAGTTTAAGAGCTGGGGCCTATAAATTGGTCTACATTTAAATCCACCCTGACTGTGCATAGACTTTTCTTTGAGGAATAGCAGCAGTAGACCATCCATGTAACTGCTATTTATTTAAATTTCATTTACATGAAGTGAATATATCTTGTCTTAATTCCCTTCTGTAAAACGAGGATTTTGCTTTTAATTAGCTTTGCCAAGCTGTTATGTAGAGAAGAATTCCATTGAGATAACAAGTCTGAGACAGAGTCAGGCTGTCTGTTTCCACTTGTGTATTTAATTCTCTCTTGCTTCAAGCATGATTTTGGTTTTGTCGATTTAGTTTTTTTGTTTACAATACCAGTGTTCCCCCCCCCCCNNNNCAAGGCTATGCTACTTAGTGAAATGGCATATTTTACTGTAAGGGAATTGAAACGAACTGAGTTGAAATTAAATGATCTTTAATGTGGAAATTTTAAAAGGAACAGGTGATTTAATATATTGCCTCTTGTTTTGTTTATTCTCCTTCCTTAGATTATATAAAGTGATTGTCTGTAGCCCTGTCAATCAGCTAAGGTCTCATCTCTGCAGTGGGAGGATCTTAGCTTCCGTGGGTTGGCTAGTGTTAACAGAGTTGGCGAAATTTCTACTGTTTCGAATGCTATATACAGAGACTGCAGAAACTGTGCAGAGATTGCATCATGGCATGAAAGCATTGTGATGTCCTGAGTGTCTGAACAGTTTTGATGTCAGGTGCAACTTAAAGGCTGTTCATTTTTGGTGTTGCCATATGAGAACAAGATTTACTGATTCCTATTAGTCACGCACCTTATTGCTGCCTTTCAGATACTTACTAATATCATAAGATAATTGATTCTTCAGCTGTGTTACAGTACAGCTGAACTTCCAGAGTTGGACAAGCTGTTAAATGGAGAGCTATTCATAGATCACAGAGATGCTCTTAATTATTGAGCCATGTGTGTGATGGGATGGAGTCTTCAGAAAATTGACGGAGGAAGTCAAGAGCTCATGAAGTACTTGATTGTGCACAAGTGAAGAACTCTACCTAATGCTTTGTTTCTTCTTTTTGTGTGTTTTAAAGCGTGGGAGGCTCTGGCAGCTCAAGTGTTTCTGATTCCTGCAGTGACCACTTCACCATTGAAAATTGTAAGGAGACAGAGATGCTGAACTACCTCATTGAGTGTTTTGACAGAGTTGGAATAGAGGAGAGAAAAGCACCAAAGGTATGTTTCAGATGAGTGAAGTTGTATCAGTGCTGTCACAGACGCGCCTTTTACTGTTTAGTGGAGAAAGTTGGTGAAAATCAATAGTTCTTTCTTTATAAGGTCCCTTTGACTCTTACCAATTCATCATACTTGAATCACGTATATGTTTTACATCTCTAAAATAAGCACTGTGTTAGAAACTGTCCTTTCCCTTTTGATCTACTGCATTTTACCCATGTTTATTCCATGCAAAACAGACATTTGTGAGACCAGTTCCCTATTGGCTTTTTATATTCTGCTTTAAGGTTTTGCTTGTGGGGGAAAAACCAAACAACACTTTTTCTGAAAGGTTTTTAGCTGGAGTAATGCTAATCTTAGTTTGCATATTACATTCACACTGCATGAATAAAGAAATTTATCATATTTCTTGTCTATTCTGTCTCTGAATACTTCTAGTTTGTATTAAAATAAAGTTATTTTTATCAGATGTGTAGCCAGCCAACAGTTAGCCAGTTACTGAGCAACATCCGATCACAGTGCATTTCACATGCTGCTTTGGTGCTACAGGGATCCTTAACACAACCAAGGTAAATAAAGCTGATGTTAATCATGGAAGTTGGACTGTTCTGGGATTCATTTTTTTTTTTTCTGAGGATTAGGTATGAAAACTAAGATCAGTTATTGGAGCAGGATACATTTATGTGCCAGAGGAATAGTTTATTGTTTTACTATTGATGGCTATTGTTCTTGCTGATACGCTGGTGGAGAGCAGTTTAAGTGTTTTCTAATTGTGTTTGGGTAAAATCATCCAGGCTGATTTGAACATTTTAAATGGGGGATCTGAGTTAACTAAGCTGGTTTTTGCCTTACCTCATGCATAAACTGTTTTAATTGCAGATTGTTGGAGCATTAGTCCTGTGAAAGTCAGTAACCAGCACAGCTGCATCTGAGAAACAGTCTTATTAAAAAGTGTAGCAAAAATTTCTGAACTGGCATAGCACTTGTTTACTTCAGAGTTTCCCACAACAGATGTGGTAATGTAAATCTGTGTGTAGATATTCTACACTAAATCACAACTCTGAGATGGCAAGTGCAGTTGTTTCAACGGCATTTGTTTAATTAGCAGCCTGTTTAGCTGGAACAGTGAAAAGGTTTTTAAAATAGAATGTGTGACTTTTAGTAAAATCTAATTTTGTATTTGTGTTTCCAAACACTACTTTAAAAGTGCACCGGTTCTCCACTGTGCTTTGACATTAGTTTTGTCTTTACATGAACCACTGTTGACAAAGTAAGTTTTATATACATAATAAGGGAAAAAAAAACTTTTAAAAAATCCTTGAAAGCAGTTAAAAGTAATGACTATGTTAATTCAGTAAAGACTAATGTTATGTTCTTCTCTTAATATGGAAAAACAAACATAAAAAAGTATTGTTCCTTCACTAGTTGAGCTTAAGAGAGGTTTATTTCATTAGAGAGGAGTAGAAGGGAGAATCAATTACTACACAGAAGCTGTTATTCTCTTCCAGCCTCATTAAACTAAAGTGTGATGTTGGCAGCAGCATCTGTTTCAGAATAGCCTTTCCACAAGTAACTTGAGAAGACAAGGTTAGTTTCTTCTGAAAGGAGTAGGTGTGTCTACATGTTGATAAGCTGCTTTCTGGCACATCTTTAGTTGTGACTGCTCTGACATTTTTGCAAGTTCTACTGCAAATACTACTACAAATAATAAGTCATTTGGGAATTTTTTTTTTAATACAAATAAAGGTCATTGCAGCAGCAGTCTTTGCTGGTACCATATATGCTGTGTAGGAATCTCCCATTTGGCTTCATCCAAGAGTTGGTGAGAACAACTTATCAGGATGAAGAGGTGTTCAAGCAGGTAAGGCATAAGTAAAAATTAAATAATTGTATTGTATGATTTTACTATTTGCAATATACAAGAGAGTGGATTTCCAGAGGCTTGTTCTTCATCTTACAGTTCTATAAGTATTACTTCAGGGCCTAGCAACCTGTTAAGCAATTGGAGTTTGGTTTTGTTCGTTTTTTAACTCCATTAAGCATTTTGTGGAAAAGACTGACTTTCATTATTTGCTCATTTTAATTATTAAAAGTGCATTTGTTATTAAGCAGCTCCCATTTATGTAATGTTCAAGTAAACTACACAGAATATGCATGCATATATTACGGGATTGATCTTGAATTTTCATCCTTCTGTGCTTCTGTACAAATACCTGAAAAATGTATGTGTAAGACAGCTATCTTCTGTAACTGTGCTTGTTCTGTCTTGGAATCTTTACCCTTCTTTGTAACCGTAATAGTTTGTATCTAAGGTGCTAAGAGCATTTTACGAATCCTAGTCCATTAAGTCTTCATACTTTACAGAAGAGATGACTGAGAAACATTAGATGGTTTATTCTGTGTGTGTCAGAGTAGTTCACTGAGATGATAAAAAATTGGATACTGGTGTGCCTAATAGTTAAGACGCAAAACTAGCCAACTTCTTCTAGCCCATATAATGTTAAAGCAGGTCGGTAAGGTTGTAATTATCTCTGACTAGTGCTCCTGTAGTATTATGTGACTTAGCTGTAAAGGGGCCTTCAGAATGGCATTTGATCCTTCCAATTTTGAAGCAAATTACATTAGCTAATTTTTTATGTAGTGAAAGTAGCCGTTAGTAATTTATATCTCTGTCTGGACATCTTTTAGTAGAGATTCATGCACTAGAAAGTCCATTGAAGACTGTCAAAAAGTGTTAGGGAAAGTGTTAAAGCTCGTGTAACCTGGAGAAGAGTTTGTTCCCTATATTTGGCACTGGCGAGGCCGCATCTTGAGTGCTGGGTTCAGTTTTGGGCCCCTCACTACAATAAAGACATCGAGTTGCTGGAGCGTGTCCAGAGAAGGGCAACGAAGCTGGTGAAGGGTCTGGAGCTCCAGTCTTACGAGAAGCGGCTGAGGGACCTGGGGCTGTTTAGTCTGGAAAAAGGGAGGCTGAGGGGAGACCTTACCGCTCTCTACAACTGCCTGAGAGGGGGTTGTAGCGAGGTGGGGGCTGGTCTCTTCTGTCTGGTGGCTGGTGATAGGATGAGGGGCAATGGCCTCAAGTTGCAGCAAGGGAGGTTTAGGTTGGATATTAGGAAAAATTTCTTTATGGAGAGGGTTGTGAGGCATTGGAATAGGCTGCGCAGGGAAGCGGTGGAGTCACCATCCCTGGAGGTATTCAAAAAGCGCATAGACAAGGCGCTCCAAGACATGGTCGAGTGGGCATGGACGATGGTTGGGCTAGATGATCTTGAAGGTCTTCTCCAACATAAGTGATTCTATGATTCTGTAAGAGAACCATTCCTCTAGCTGAAGCAGACAACAACCTCTTTATAGTCCTTTTTGGTAATATGGTTTAATAATACTTTTTGTCTCTTTGTAGAAGCAACACAGTATACTTCAATTTAAAATTCAGTGGGACCTCTTGTTGTTATTGTTGCAAAATTACTATAAGAGGTTGTTTTGTGAGGGTATAGTTGCCAGAGCTGTGTGATTGGGGCTTACTAATTGGATATAATTACTTTTGATTAATAAGTTCCTGTCATGTCACTTCCTCTTTTGTAACAGTCCTTGACTGCTGCTTGTTATCTTTACTCCTACCACAGTTACAACTTAGCAGCACACAACCAACTTGCTTACATGACATGCAAAATTAAAGCTTTATTATTACCCCAAGTGTGTAGGCAAATAAATTATTACCCATTTGGGCAATCAAGTTGTTGGAGACCTTGTACGCTAGTTGGTGTATATAATATACATGCTTGCACATGTGCATACAGTATCTACAGTGATCCTGTATGAAATGTGTGTATGCTTCCCCATGTGGTTTCCACATGCAGAGAACTTGATGGAACGACATCTGATTTTTGTCAGCTTCGGCTTGTATCTGTTAGCTTTGGGTGCAAATCTAGGTGTACCTGTCTGGGTTCTTTTGGTTTGGAAAACAAGTTAGAATGTGACCAGGAAAAATACATACAGGTGCTTGGAAAGAAGCTGTTATGGATAAGTTGTTATGCCCAGGCATCAAATCAAAACAGCACACTGTATCAAGCAAGCTGGTTTTTAGCTTTGAATAATCTCTTAAGCATCCAGGCTTAACTGATAAGAATTTAAAGAAAAACATCTTAGTTTTGTGTTTGTTCAAGTTGCAGTATTTGAAGAATGAACAGGCATTTCATGCTGTGTACAGCAATAGTGTCATTTGCTTGCTTCCTATTCTTGAATAAAGTAATCTACTTCTGTTTTTACAGATCTTTATTCCCATCTTACAAGGCCTGGCTGTAGCTTCCAAAGAGTGCTCCCTTGATAGTGACAATTTTAAATACCCCCTTATGGTAAGCACTCTTCATTTAGAAGCAGTTTCTTTCTGATTACTGATGACTTACGCAGATTCTGTACAAGATAATGTACTTCAACTTTTGGGGGATTTCTTTGGTTAGCGGTTTACTATTAAACTCTAACATTGGAAGCCTAATGTGGTATGAGATGTATAAAGGAGCATTAAAAATCTAGTTGAGTTTGAGGCCAATAGTATCTTAAGCTTATACACTTATACAGTGTTTGTGTAGTGGGCTATTCAAATGTTTATATGCGTTGCTTTATATAAGCTTACTCAAATATATGGATTTAATGATGCATACTAGTTATAATACTGTGGGTAGGTACAAAATCCTGCTAAGCTCCTCCCAGTTTGTGTCTGTGAAATAAGGCCCAATATCCATACCAATGTTTGTTGGGCTCACTTTTGTATGTGGGACACTAAAATCTATTGCATTAAACCCCAAATTATTTGAATTGGTGACTGTTTACTGTAGGAAAACATCATAATATTATCTGGCTGAAAAGTCTGGGGTTTTATTTTTAGGTTTTCTTAAGTGCATAGTTTAGTCCCAGATCTGCTTTCCCCCCTACTGCTTTTATTGACAAAACAAAAAAAGTCTGTTGAACAGCATTCTTGGTCACAAAAGAGCAATCTAAATTCTTGCCTATGTGGAGCATTGCAGCATTGTAGCCAACACCTTCAGATTTTAGGATCTTCAGCATATGATGCCAAAAAAGGCTGTAATGTCTCAGGTTTATTTTGTACTTCAGGAAATTAGCTGGACTGGGGTGCTGCAAATCAAATTGACAAAGCAGTTGCAAAGCAACTCTGGTACTTTTGCAAAAATATCAGTTTTTGCTGGTTTTGTGTTTTCCTGCTCTTCTGATACTGTCCCCAATTTAAATTACAAACTGTTGCAAATTTGGCTGTGGGCTACAAGTAAGGACTACTTGAAAATGATATTCCACTTGGACCACCTCTAGTTGGCACAGGGTGCAACAAAAGGATGGAATAGTAGTTACTAGCTATAGTGTAATTGAAGAATGAGAACGTATAATACAGGAGAAGCAGGATATGTGAAAGCCTACAATATTTTTGTGTTTTCAGAATCATCTGTTATAACTGCTTTCTTTTTTCTGTGCTGCAGTTGAAAGTGAGTTAGAGATCTTGGATAGGATTCTTTGTTTCTGGCTTCTGTGTTCATCTGACATTTTTCCACTCTGATTCAAAAGACAAAGGCCTTGGTGTATGTATAGAACAATTGCTCTATTTATTATTGTTACTGACTTTCATGTGGCAGTTCAGGAGTCCAGCAAAGGCATTGTTATGTTCTGAACAAATAAACAATTTGCATAGCGAATTTCTGAAATAAGCGCAATAATTTATTATCCTGTGAGACATGTTAGCTTTTTTGAGACAACTTGGAACAGACATAAAAGCTAAAATGGAAGCAGGGTGTAATCTAGCTCTTTTTGGACCTCTTCACCATTGTAGAAGATGGACATTTTTCCACTGATGAAGGGAAGAAGGTTTGGCTCTTTCAGCAGTTTACCATGTTAAGCTTGTTATTTGCAGACAGGTTAAGAATTACACACAGAAGTAATTTTTCTTGGGATTTCTTTATAGGCACTATGTGAACTTTGTGAAATCAAGTTTGGGAAAACACACCCTATGTGCAGTTTGGTAAGTATATCCAGTCTGATTTTTTTTTTTTAAGTTAGAACCACCATGTAACTTATTTCGTTGTTGGTATCATATGATCCACATTGATAATGTTCTTCAGAAATCTAAACAGGGGCTACTGTAGTATCTCATGCTAAACAATAGTTTAAAGTGAAGTGGTAAAGCAAGGCTTTTTCTCTGGGAATTTAGAAAAACAAGGACAAACAAGACTTGCTTTGATTGCTGAAACACTGAGATGTTTCCATCTAGCTGTCAGCATGACTGAATGTTGAAGATTCAAGGCCATGTGGCAAACACTGAAAGGTGATGGGACAGCTAAAGTAATATGGCTGACATGGCAGCTTTGATTAACTTGCTATTTCTCCTGTTTTCTAGGTTGTCTCTTTGCCCTTGTGGTTGCCTAAATCTTTAAGCACAGGTGCAGGAAGAGAGCTGCAAAGACTTTCCTATCTTGGAGCCTTCTTCAGTCTCTCTGTCTTTGCTGAAGATGATGTAAGTGTTACAGAAGGATGTTGATAGTAGCATGGTGGGGTTGTTTGGGGGGGGGGGTTGTGTTGTTTGGTTTTTTTTTTTCCCCCCTTCCCAATATGTTTGATACATTTGCCAATATTCATTCTACTTTCAGAGCAAAGTAGTTGAAAAGTACTTCTCAGGGCCTGCCATTACTCTTGAAAACACCCGGGTTGTTAGCCAGTCTTTGCAACATTACCTGGAATTAGCAAGGGTAAGTGTTCTCATGTTTTTTAAAAAAAAAAGAAAAATATTGTGGGTTTTTTGGTCTTGACATAGATGAAGAACGTAATCTAAAAAAATCTAGCTTCTGTGTTAAACCACAAATCTGTTAGGATATGGGTGAAGGGAATTAAGAAAAAAAAATTTCAAGTGCTACAAATATTCTCTAAGGCTGTAAGCCAATTCAGAAAATATCAGAACGGTTAGTCATGGATTATAGTTCATGTTAAAGGATGAGTAAAAAAATACATACTGTATTAGTAGTGTGTGTGGTGAACTAGTCTTGTACATACATCTTTTCTGTAACTAATGTCATAACTAATATACGCATATAAAGTTGACGGTAAGACCATAACAGAAGTTGTAGTTAGCTCTGTGGCATTTGTAGAACAAAAATACGGACCAACAGAAAGCAGGAATGTGATGTTGAGAAATATGTGCAACCTGACAGAATGTTTACTTGAAATTCCAGCAAGAGCTGTTCAAGATTCTACATAGTATATTACTGAATGGTGAAACTCGAGAAGCAGCTCTCAATTACATGGCAGCTATTGTCAATTCCAACATGAAAAAGGCACAAATGCAGGTAAATAAAGGGGAATGCTCTTCCTGTGATTCGTGGACCTAGTCAGTGCACAAATAGCACTAGATGGCTCATGCAATGGTGGCTCTTGAATGGAGGACAGAAGAATTTTGAATGCCTGTTACAACAGGCAAGAAGCCCTGTCATAAGTCTTTATCTCTTTCAATACATTTCACGTTTCTGAAATGACTGTTTTACCTATTTCATCAGTTTGTTACCTTTTTTTACCTTTCATCAGTTTGTTACCTCTTAGGACTTGCATGTCACTTCATTAACAGGGATTCTATATTAGATGTTTAAAGCTTTGTACTGCCCTCCCCCTGCCCTATGCCCTTCCATGGGGGCTTCATTCTAATTGGCTATGTTTAAAAAACTTATTTCGCAGCTGGTAGGTTGCTAGGCTTTGTATCAGTGGTTTCTGTAGAAGGAGTAACACAGCTATGAACTGGCATGGTTCCACTGAAACAACAGGGATGTTATTTTGCCATTGTTTAATTAATGCATTGCACTCATTTCCTGTGATAAAATCTGTGCGTGAATCTGATGCAAACTTCAGTTGTTCAGTTGTTGTTTTCAAGCCCCCTTTTCAAAAGCAAACATTTGGAACCATTACTAGGACTATTTCTGTGAAATTCCAGTGAAGAAGCAATAGAAACTTTACACTTAAGATAAAACTTATAAATTGAAGCTCAGCAAGTATTTGAAACTCTTCTGTTGCTGTCTATAACTGTGGCAAACCATTCTTGAAATAGGCCTTTTTATGCCCTTTTAATATCTTAGGTTGTCTTCTACTTCTTTTTATATGTTTGTTTAATGTTCTCGAGAATGGCTACTTGAACTGTAAAGAAAAGATAATATGTAAGCTGGTGACCTTCCTGTTATCACAAAGGTCTCGTTACAGATCTGTGTTCTTCATCGTTTCTCCCCATCCTTGAACTTGCGTAATTAATTTATGTTTAATACTGTTAAAGCAGCAGAAAATACTCTTGTTCTTTTAGGCTTATGTCTTCAACTACTTACTTTCTTACCCCACAGACAGATGATCGTTTGGTATCTACAGATGGCTTTATGCTCAACTTCTTATGGGTACTACAGCAACTTAGTACGAAGATAAAGCTGGAAACGGTTGATCCCATGTACATATTTCATCCCAGGTGTCGTATTGACCTTCCAACAGATGAGACAAGAGTGAAAGCAACAATGGAGGATGTTACAGCATGGATTGCTGAACTTTGTGAGTGTTCTTGCTGAGATACGCTAAGCGTTTACTCTCTTTGATACTGGAGGTACATGGAAGTACTTGATTCCAGCAAATAATTGCCCTATTCCTATGTGCTTTCTTTTGTTGCTATCTGCTCTTACTCTTTTAAATAAAGTTGAGTTCAAGGTCTCACCCCTAGGTAAGGCAGTTCATTTTTTAATTTAATCACCTATACTGCTTTTTTGTTTGTTTTCCAGACAGGGATCCGTCTCCGTTTTCTGAGCCGAAATTCCCAACAGAATGTTTCTTCCTAACCCTGCATGCCCATCATCTCTCAATCCTGCCAAGCTGCCGTCGGTACATACGTAGACTGCGGGCCATCAGGGAACTCAACAGGTTAGAAGTTGTTAATTATCTAGTGCATCTCAGAGTCCAAGCATCCTAGCAATGTCCTTTTCTCACCTTAATGGCAAGTTCAATAAATGTAATGGATATTAGAGTGATGATTTGGGTAAAACTGTTGCCGAGTAAAGATCATCTTAACTGTTTGTTAATCTGCTGCTTTTGCACCTTCTGGATTTTTGATGTCGAGGGACTGTGGCTTGAATGAGGATTTCAGATAATAGTGGGAGGGAGAATATTGGTTACACAAGGCAGCTCAAATTGGTGAGAAGACCCTTCTATTTAAAAGATAATTGAATAATCTTCAGAGCATTTTAGGATTCATGACATTATTTAACACTGTTATTGTAACTTAATCCATGGTGTGGTTGATGGTGTGTGGACAACAGTGCCCCAGGCTCTTTGACATAGCTGCAGGAGTGTATATAAAGTTACATGTCTGATAATCAAGTCATTGAGATAACTTGTGATTTCAGAAACAAGACCTTGTTAGTTGTGCCTGAACTATTTTATATGTCCCAGAAGATACTTACTTTTTTTTGCCTTGACTTCTGAGGTGGGATAACTTGTCTTACTCTTGGGACAGGGGGAGGAAAGCCTTCAGCAGTAAACTCTTAATATTGTTGTTGTACATGTAATTCAGCATGTGGTTTACTATTTTTAAAATTATAAATAAAAGTATGTTGTTGACATGAAGATACTGCTGTTTTCCATTTCTCTTGGCATAAATTCAAATAGACTTTTATAGTTGCTAAACCTCTAAGAATACTCTGTTAAAATTAGAACAGATTTTTGTAACATCAGTATTTTCCATTGTTTATAATTGCACTCATTGCATTTTGGTAAATGTTCTTTGGCAGTAATACCATGAGTTCATTACAGGATTTCTGGACTGCATTCGTAGTGATTACATTTTTAGTTTTTAAAGCGTGTGCAGGCCAAGAACCTGGGAAGCTGCAGAGCGTGGAGTACGAAAAGTCAGTATATCTTAAAGAAAAAAGTATTTTCATATAAACAGACGGTGGATTACTTGTAAATGAGCCATACATTTGGCTTGAAAAAGGAATTGCAACTTTTCCCTTATTTAGAATCGCTGTGAAGGAGTTGCTTATGCAGCAATCTCCATCTAACGGTACAGAGTGAAGAGCTCTTGACTTTTACTGACATCAATAGCAGCTTAGTGTTCAGCATTTTCCATGAATTGCTTAGTTGCTTGCAGCAGTGGGCATTGTAATTAGATGATGTTAATAAAGAAATTGCACTGGATATTTTTCAACTGTAGGCAGAGATTGATGTGGGAAAGAATTTGTGTTTAGAGGAGGGATGAAAAGGGACTGTATTCATATAGTTCAGTGTATTGAGTTTTGTTGTAATTAGCTGCCCTTCCTAAAAAGGATTAAGATATAGGAATACCTAGGATTTTTTTTAATGTAAACGGTGTGTGTAATGTACATTTAAGTTCTCTTCTGTGGGGCAGAGCGAGAAGATGGGTAAGGGAAGGGAGGTAATGTCAACCATATTGATTTACTGGTCCTTACTCTGACAGGGAGACTATAGACTATTCATGTATTGTACTCCTCTGCAAACATGAATTTTAGGGGGAGTGGAGCATGAGAAGGGTAGAACAAAACTGCAAAAAATAACTTATGATAGTGGAAAGTGGGAAGATACACAGGATGCAGACTTGTACCTTTCTTGGGAAAGGGAAGGTGTTTATAACAAGTCCTGCTGTTAGCTGCATTTTTTTTCCTTAGCTGATTTTGTTTTCAGTTTTCCTTTCTGATATTAGAAGATGAATGAGGTGTCTGAATATCTTACTGTTAGCTGGACCAGCCCTTCTTTGAGTTGGGGTTAATTTGTGGGCTAATTTTAATGACACCCTTTTAACCTTGCTTTAGAGGGACTGTAGACTTCAGTGTGAAAAAAGAAAAAAGGCAAATAATTTTTTTTTCTTCTTTTCTATACAGTGGATAAAAATTAGTTTGTCAGGCAAGATAGATCCTTTCTGCATTTCATCCCTTTTTTTTTGGGCACTGTTCTGATTTTGTCCGACAGGTGTGTGTGTTGGAGCTAGTATATGTAGTTTGAATGCACACTATGTAGATGTTCAGTCTGCATTTACAAAAGCAATTTATTTTTCTTGTTATTATGATGGGTAACTGCTAGGAAAATTATTGGGGTTTTCCCCATTTTTCTTCTCAATATTACCTCAGTATTTTGCAGATAAATAGGTTAAGTGCCTTGTAGATGGCAGTACGTATCCCCTCTGTCATGATAACCAATTGTTGCATATGGTTTTTAGGACCGTTGAAGACCTGAAAAACAATGAAAGTCAATGGAAGGATTCTCCTCTGGCTACCAGGCATCGAGAAATGCTGAAACGTTGCAAGACACAGCTTAAGGTTTGTAAGTGATTCAGTTACCAACTAAATGGCTTTGTCAACCTGTTTGTAAGTTTACTTTGTGTCCTAATGTTTAAATGCAACTTCCCACTAATGCTTCTTGAAAACAGCAGTTTTGAATCTATGAACCATGTGAGTATTGCACTAGATGGTGGTTATGATACAATATACCATTAACGGTGAATTTAAAATTCAAAGTAACATCAAGGTGAACTTAAGCAGTATTCTGCAGAAAGAAGGAATACTATTTTTATTGGAGAGAGAACAAGCAGAGGGATTGTGATTTGTTCAGGGGTAGTTGTGCGTGCACAGTTCATGCCCAAGATGGAGTTGGAACTCTCGAGTCCCTAATCTCACGTAGAATTCTCGCAAAGATGAATATGCTGGGGTCCTCTCTTTGGCAGGTCAGTTCTGCTTAGGTCTTCCTAGTACAAACTGACACAAGTGTTCTAAGCTGTATCACCAAAATGACTTTAATTGCACATTTTCCCACTTTGATAACTCTGTTATTTCTTCTATTGTTCCCGTAAAGTTTGTAAAAGGCTTCTCTGTCCCTGCGACTTTGAATTATGTATGTGTTTTTCTTGATATGTTGGGGCTTAAGTGCCTTGTTTTCTTCAAATAGGAGCATATTTTAAGAAGAGACCATTGTATAACTATCATAATTCACAGATATATTGATTAGCTTGGATAGGCTTGGCCTTCCTTTTATGTTATGTTGCCCTGGATTAGTTTTTGTATGCATATTCTGCAGAAACTGGTGAGGTGCAAGGCTTGTGCAGATGCTGGTTTGCTGGATGAAAACTTTCTCAGGAGATGTCTGAATTTCTATGGCATGGTGATTCAGCTGATGCTTCGCATTCTTGACCCTGCCTATCCCAAGTGAGTTTCAGGATTATCTGTGTAAATTGTATCGAAGATATTTCAAGTAGTGTTAGATTGTTTACTGAATTTAGCAGTTATAGATTTTTTTACAGTGTTTGCATTCTTTTGTGATTGTTACTTTGTCAGTGATACATATTCTTGCCTGGAATATGTGTCTTGTTTATAGTTTAAGGTTCAGCTGGGGGGGAAGCAACCCTTGGCTGTGTTTAGTACATTTGAAGTACTGACATGGATTTTTAAAAAGTCAGTTTCAGCACTCTTTTAAGGTGTTCCCATAGGAGAATTCCCGAAGAGAGCTCGTGACACTTTCTATTTAATGCTGCTGTTTTATTGTTCTGCTTGTTGTCTCTTTTATTCTACAGCATAAAATTGCCTTTAACTCCTGAAGTTCCGAAGGTATTTGCAGCATTGCCAGAGTTCTACGTGGAAGATGTTGCTGAATTTTTATTTTTTATTGTACAGTAAGTAAAGTTATATCTAAAGGAAACTTGTGCTACCATTTACCCCTGTAACAGGTGGTGCACACATAAATTTAGGGTGTGAAAGTAGTTTCCTAGCTATTCTGTAGTTCTGGTTTTTAACAACATCCATAAGATTATGGCATTGGCAGGCGTTGCTGCAGTTATGCCCAGATGAGCTCCAGAGTCCTTTCTAACCTAATTTTTTCTTGTAAGAAAGCTGAAGGTTTTTTTGGTTCTCTCCCCTCCGTAATTTTTTTTTATGGTTTGGAGTAAGGCCTTTTGATCTCATGATATCTTAAATCATCACTATAATAATATTTTTTAAAAGACATAGTTTAATAAGTAGAAAATTCCCCCATTTATAAATTTGCTGGGACAAAATGCATTTGTGTAGTTCTAGCAGTTTAGACAGGCATGAATAAATAGCTTGGATGTAATCCTGGAATTCTGAAGCTGGTCACTTTCTTCCTGAAAATGTGCCTTCAGATTCAGGCTTCACTGATTGTATGATGAAGCAATGTTTGCTTTTGCCTTCCTGAGGTGCTGTTGTACTGCATAGCAAATTATCTGTTATGCATAACAAAAGAATATGATAGTGTTTCAGGCTAAAATTCAGCTTCCAGTGAACAGCTGGCAAGACCTTTTGGAAGAGTAAGAATCTAGTTGCTGTAGAGAAAGATGAGAAATCATGATAAAATGACTAAACTTTTGCAGTTGTTAATAAGTGATCTGAACTTACTTGATGTATATGATAAATCTTCTGTCAACAGTACAGGGCTGGGGTTTTTCATGTTGTTTTCCTTATCTCCCTCTTTTCAGATATGCTCCTCAGGTGCTTTATGAGCCCTGTACTCAGGACATAGTGATGTTCCTTGTTGTGATGCTGTGCAACCAGAACTACATCCGAAATCCTTATTTAGTAGCCAAGCTGGTGGAAGTGATGTTCATGACAAATCCAGCTGTTCAGCCCCGGACACAAAAGTTCTTTGAAATGATTGAGAACCATCCTCTCTCCACTAAATTGTTAGTCCCCTCCTTGATGAAGTTTTACACAGGTAAGTGCTTCATCTATAGTTCACTGAGTGTACAGTAAGCCATGACTACTGTAAGGCAAAAAGCTGCATTAGTTGTAACCTTCTAAAACAAAACCCCCAAAACCAGGTAGATTTTGAGTCTGTTGTAAAGATGAGGCTTTGCTGCTCAGAAATCAGGGGAAATAGCATTAGGTGGAACCTTGAGAATTCTAGTACTTCCACAAGCTGCTGTGCTTTGACGACTCTACCACTGTAGACTGATGTGACGATTATTTTTGCGGTGTTTAGATTACCAACGGCAAGGTTTTGTTCGCTTTGTAAGGGAGTATTGGGATTTTAAAACTTCTGACTGTAGTTTTGCTAGTCCTGCAGATCTGGATGCTTTGGAAGGGTTTTGCAGCCATAGAAACAACTATTTTTGCAGTGTTCCCAGAGTTTTCTTACTGAAATTTTAGACAGGGACAAAGCAGAGTGGAGTTGAATAGAACAAAGTTTTGTTTTCTGAGGGTTTTTCTTCAGAAATTAGGTTGGTTCTGGATTAGAAAACGGACAGTGCTTTGTCTTCTAATGGGGATTAATATGGAGACTTCTGAATGGGAATTGAATTTCATCTCTTAAAGCTTTGTGCTTGAAGCTCATCACATTGGGAACAGTAGGGGAAAGAATAGTGTGTGGACGTGAATTCTGGAGGGAAGGAGTTTTCATTTCAGTTCTGGGATCTGTTTTCTTTTTCAGATGTTGAACATACTGGAGCCACGAGCGAGTTCTATGACAAGTTTACAATCCGCTACCACATCAGCACCATTTTCAAAAGCCTCTGGCAGAATATAGCACATCATGGTACATTTATGGAAGAGTTCAAGTGAGTAAGAAATTGTGTATAATGCTGCTTACTGTCATGCAAGCTGCTTAGGCAGTGACCTGAGGAAGTCATTTCCATTGGGAATGGGTGATGCTGCTTTCCGTTGTATTTTAAATGGCAACCCCTTCCAGTAGAACCGGAGTGTTTCTAAACTGAGCTCTGGACACCACAATCAGCTTGGCTTGGGGAATGGGATCATTATTTGAAATATACAGTGCAGAAGGAGTGTTGCTGGGGTTGCAGTCTGGTCTGCACACCCATCTGCTCTGCCGTGATAACTGTGTTTCAATGTTTTCAGCTCTGGGAAGCAGTTTGTTCGCTACATCAACATGCTGATAAATGACACCACTTTCTTGCTGGATGAGAGTCTGGAGTCCCTAAAACGTATCCATGAAGTGCAAGAGGAGATGAAGAATAAAGAGCAATGGGACCTGCTGCCCAGGGTGAACAGAGCTGTTTTTCAAAGTGCCCTTTACTTACTTTTAATTTTTTAATACAAGACCATTAAAAAAACCTTTTTAATAAGGGGCAGCACCAAAGAGCTGCTCATGAGAAGCAGTTCTCGATGCTTTTTCTTGCTGCCAGTATGGCCGTGGTCACTCTGGATGACATTCTGCAAAAAACATCATTCTGCGTGGTTATGTTGTGGCTGGCAAGGAGTGGTGTGTGAAGTGGAAATAGTATAAAGTTTTAAATTACCGTGCACTTAATTCTAAGTGGAGAAACTGAAACTTTAACCTTCCTGAAGGAGGTTTTGGAAGATGCTTGCCAGCTGAATTGACTTCAAGGAATAGAACCTTTTATTTTGTTAATGCATTGATCCTGGGTAGATCCAATGCAGACAATTAAGAGTCCTATATCTCAGACCTTAGCCTGATTGAACAATAATTGTGTGCGTTGACCCACCAATGTCAGGTATTTCTATTTTAAGGTTATTGATTTAATGAAAAAAAAAGTTTGAAAAGCTATAAAGATCTTGTTTGTTGAACTTATTCTGGTTTGCTCTTCTGAAGCCTTTCTTCCTGTTTGTACCTACTAGCAAGGTAAAGCCATTACTGCAGTGACAAAATGAGCTGGTACATCATCCACAGATTGTTCCAGTGTGGAGTGTTTATTACTTATGATGGCACACAAATTAGAGAGAACCTCACTTGACTCTCAGATCCCAAGCTGGTTTTGAAGTATTGGCATTTGGATGGAAGGGAAGCATAACCCAGTTCTGCAGCTGTGAGGAGCAGTTACAGGATGTAAACAGATTCCATAACCATGGAGTCTTGTGATACCATTTGCATTCCATTCTTAGTGTATTCTGGAAAATTAGTCCAGACTTTAGTATTGGGTAGTAAAAGTGAGCTGTACCTTAAATTAAAAAATGTATCGCATCTGGATTTGAACTGCAGTCTGTTGTCTGTCTAGATCGTGTTAGCATTATGGCTGTTAAGGTTTTGATGGGTGATGATGTAGGAAATTCTGTGGACTTCTAACCACTGAATGTTTATTTTCTAGGATCAGCAACAGGCTCGGCAATCACAACTAGCTCAGGATGAGCGTGTGTCTCGTTCATATCTTGCCCTGGCAACAGAAACCGTTGATATGTTCCATATCCTTACCAAGCAGGTTCAAAAGCCTTTTCTCAGACCTGTAAGTCCTGCTCAGATTTAACTTGGTTTCTAGCTCCTTTAACATTGCTGCTCTTTGATAATAACCTGGAAATGTTTGGTAGCCCTTTGTCTCCATTCTCCTCCCCTTTCTCCGACTCATTGAAATCTTAATTGCTGTTGAAGTTATTTGACGTTAAGAGCATTACCTGAGTTACTGAGATGGTGTGATCCTTTGAGACAGATGCTGTTTGCATTACTATTTTTTTTAATGGAAAGCATGCATAAAGAAAAGATACTTCCTGCAAACCTGCAAAACGATAATTTTATTAGTTAGTAATTCCTAATCTTGTTGTATGTGAATCTAGTGGTAATCTTCTTTATCACTGCCTTCATGCTGTAATCTGTGTTTTACTTTGGTCTTTTAGGAACTTGGACCGCGATTGGCTGCTATGTTGAACTTTAACTTACAGCAACTGTGTGGCCCCAAGTGCCGTGACCTGAAAGTTGAAAACCCTGAGAAATATGGGTTTGAACCAAAGAAGCTGTTAGACCAACTGACTGACATCTATCTACAGCTAGATTGTGCTCGCTTTGCTAAAGCAATTGCTGATGATCAGGTGAGCTCCAAAAAGATGAGAGAGGGAAATGCAAAAGCACTGCGGACAAACAGGACTTTGCAGAACACACTCGAAGAGTTTCATCTTGCTTGTATGCTGCCACCCAGTTTCCATCATACATGCTTGCAATTGGTTTTCTTTCAGCAGATAGTCTCTGTTCATATTCTGTCTGGCCTTTATAGATGGGTGTATTTTCAAAGTGTTTTGCAAACCTGTGGACTCACATAAGTATCTATAGCACTTCACACACATGGGAATTTTCCTGAGTGTTAGTTGCTTATTAGCTTACAGCCTCATTGTATATTAGCATAAGTACTTTCTCCTAATTTTCTGAGTGGGAAAACTGAAGAGTTTTGACTCCCTCCCCCTTCCTCATCAAGAACACATGGAACAGACAGAGCTGGGACTGAGACAAAGAGCCTCATTTAACAATCCAAAATTCATTCTCTAGACTAACAGTTTCCAAATTTTATTCCCTTTTGTATCACTTTATTAAATGGCTGTGTAATAAACTGACAAAACACAGCATATGTGAGACAATTAAAGACACCTTTGAATTCCTTATGGTAGTCTTCAGAGCAGAATGTTAATTCTTAAGGTAGATAAGGTATTGCTCATCTCTGTGTTGATGTAAAGTTGTCAGACTATTGAATTGGATCTCTCCATGCCTGTCTCTTATAGTACAGTTTTCAAAATGTTTTCAAAAATGTTCTCAATGGCTGCTTGAAATTCTAGTGGAAGCTGGTTTACAATGCATGAAGCTGTATTTGCATGTCTAGTGAAGCAGAGGTATCAGAGTAACTCATGATCTTTTTTCTGTAATTATTTAAGTTCTGATAATTGCAGATAATATCATTAACACTTCTGAAACAGACCTTATGCGTTTGCCTGTGTATAATGAGCATGTAGTGTATTTTTTATGCTGTTCGGTATATATTAAAGTGAGAATGCTATGCATCATTCATTCATCGATGCTAGCCACAGCAAAATGCACAGCAATGACATAGGGATTAAAAAGAAAGCAGCCTGCTTTCTGGTGTGGGAACTGGAATGGAGCTTAATTAACAAAGTGGCCCTTCATAAAAGG